>BSUD01000001.1:54495289-54558734 GCA_033239045.1 Fagopyrum esculentum
TAAATTCTGTTCTAATAGGACTTACTACCTTAGAAGTCTTAGACTTCTAATTACCAAGAAAGTGTGCTGACACACTTGCCTCCTTTGACAGGCAACCGAGTTATACAGTTACAGATTGAGTTGTGATTTAAGAGAGTCGAGATCATATTCAGGTAAGTCCACGGACTTACTTAGCTGGCTTCTTGTATGAGTGTAATGTGTATGAGTGGTGTTTGTTAGTTATGATAAACAACGAAACCGGATTAGGCCGACTTTATTATTTACGTAATTGACCCAAGTGTATGATAACGGGTCGTGACATCATCTGCCTAGCTCTTGCGAGAGTCTAGGAGGTTCCCTACGACCAGCCTAGTCCGGTAGACGGTCAGATGCATTAGTACCATTCCGCGTTGGTAAACGGGGACAGGGGCGAGGTTTGTGAATCCCTCGTGTCACAAAATAAGTATCATTAGTAATAACCTATCACCTAATTAAAGATAATAAAAGGATTGAGTGTTGCATGTTGATTGTGTATGTTGTGTGTTTGTGCTTTTACCTTTATACTTATGCATAGAATGTTAGCTAACGGTTTTATACCGCTTGTAGATGTCTTGCAGGTTAAAACAGTTGTAGAGAGATCCGAAGGGAATGGTAAGCCGGGTCCACGTACTTATTTAGTTGGGGACGGGATGCCTTTTGTTCTTCTTATGTGTCGTTTTAGTACCTTTGCTTTGTAAGGCTGATACATATTCTTCATGTATATATTGTTTAAAGTTTTCAAATGATTTAAATACTTTTGTGCCTTGTTGTAAGATTCAAGTTAAATTGTTGTCAAACTAAGGTCGGGACCCATTGTGAGGTCCTAACCAGTAGCTCCCCGAGTTCTCAGAATTTGGGGTGTTACAAACTTCTTCCGCTTACTTTCTTAATTCTTCTACCACGGATCCAAACTCCTTGACTTGACCGGAGTTTGATCTTAACTAGCCAAGAAGTAACCCTTAAAACGTTTCTCTTTATACCTTTAATTCATCCAAGAAGGTTGTCGTTGCCTACTTGAGGAAATCCTCTAAGCCGTTGGTAAAGCTACTCCATAGATTCACAGTCACAATTATCTCTTCTTCACGGCACATAACTCGTCAATACCAAACCATACTTGCACGTCCTTGGTTGACATCGGTCAGCCTATAATTAACTTATCTCAATTTCATACCTCTACTAGTATTAAACTTTTGGTGCACACCACCTACTACATTAATCCTTTTATCCTTCTTTAGTTCGTCTTATCTTTCACTCTTCTGCTTCCTTTGGGACAACTCTCTTTCTCTAGTCCGATTGTGTCATTCATCTGACATAACCAGTCGTTTCAAGTCTTCCTCGATCGCTTGCAACCGTCTTTGCAATTTTTATGGCCGTAATGATCACCCACTTCCAGTTCCTCTTGCATGGACTGTCTCTGTTGATGGCTTAGGTCCCGTGATAATTGGGGTTACCCTGGACTCTCGAGTCCAGCAAGGTCGTTCTCTCATGCATTTATTTATTATTTATTTATCTATTTATTTTATTTATTTATTTATTTATTTATTTATTTTTTTTCACTGAGGTTAGTAGTAATATCGCCTTCATGAAACTACGTTGACCCTGCTACAAACTTCCATTCTTTGGATATTGGCATCTTTTCCAAACTTCTTTTATCTGTGAGGAGGTCAAAACCTCCCCATACTTGTGGGGTCTGCCTTTTTGCTTTTACACTTAATTGTAGGTCTTCATTCCGTGCACCTTAGATTCTCACACCCGAATTGACACTCTGTGCCTTCTAGTTTCTCATGCCCATAATGGTCTATGGGGCATCCGCCTCGATTGTAATGTCCTTGATTCCGCAATCTTGGTTGTACTCAATTCAACTTGTCTCATTCCAATGTTGTTATATTTACTCCGCACTCTTGTAGTCTCTTGCATGGTTCTTCTAATTTCATCTCTCGACCTCATATGACCGAGTCTCATGTACGACCTTCTATTCCTTCTAACTGAACTGACTCAGGAATTTCTTACTCATCCGATTGTGCTTGTGGTAACAATGATCTTCACAACTTTACTTCCTTGCTCACCTGTTCTTTGGATGATTTGTAAGGGTCACCAAGCCGCCCACCCGAGTATAATACTCAATTCAAGGTCCGATTCCATTGCCTCGTGTTGAAAACTCTTCAAGTTCGCTACCGATTTATAATGAGGCGATAATTGCTTCATTATATCACAACTAAAGGATACAAAATATCCTTTAGGATACTAATATGCTATACATATACATATATATATATAATCATACATTAGAACATATCGATATAAGTCTATATACTAACTAACACACCTATCATTCTAAGTTGCAGAGATCCACGAAGAGTGATGGTAGTCCGGCGTACTACTAACCCACAACCCGACTATGCTCGTGTTAAAAAAAACATAAATCCGTTTTGAAAATTTTAGACCCCCTTTCGGGTTCTTTTATTTTATACAATCGGTCTTTCAGAAGATTTCAAGTGCCATTGTTGCCAACCCAGAGCTCTGATACCATATTGTAACACCCCAAATTCTGAGAACTCGGGGAGCTACTGGTTAGGACCTCACAATGGGTCCCGACCATAGTTTGACAACAATTTTACTTGGATCTTACAACAAGGCACAAAAGTATTAAAAACATTTGAAAACTTTAGACAATATATACATGAAAAATATGTCTTAACCTGCAAGGCATCTACAAGCGGTATAAAACCGTTAGCTAACATTCTATGCATAAGTATAAAGGTAAAAGCACAATCACACATCAAACACAATCAACATGCAACACTCAATCCTTTTATTATCTTTAATTAGGTGATAGGTCATTACTAATGATACTTATTTTGTGACACGAGGGATTCCCAAACCTCGCCCCTGTCCCCGTTTACCAACGCGGAATGGTACTAATGCATCTGACCGTCTACTGGACTAGGCTGGTGGCAGGGAACCTCCTAGACTCTCGCAAGAGCTAGGCAGATGATGTCACGACCCGTTATCATACACTTGGGTCAATTACGTAAATAATAAAGTCGGCCTAATCCGGTTTCGTTGTTTATCATAACTAACAAACACCACTCATACACATTACACTCATACAAGAAGCCAGCTAAGTAAGTCCGTGGACTTACCTGAATAAGATCTCGACTTTCTAATTCGCAAATCGATCTGTACAGTAGGAATTCAGTGGCCTGTCAAATGAGGCAAGTGTGTCAGCACACTTTCTAGGTGATTAGAAGTCTAAGACTTCTAAGATAGCAGGTCTTAATAGAACGGAATTGATTACAATATTAATTTAGGGTAAAATGACTATTTTACCCTTGGTCTTGAAACTTCCAAAAATTCAATAATTCATGCCTAAACTCTTATTTGAGACTAAAGAGTCATATTCTAACTCCTAAAGATGAGTTTGGTTACAAACTGGCAATGTACCCATTTTCTTATTTTCGGGAAGATCGTTAAGGTCCAACTTCGGCATCAAATAAGAAATTCGAATAAACTTATAAAAATTTCGAAATAATTATCTAGATCATCTATGATATCCAATCTACTCATAGGAGAAAGAATTTCTTAAAATTGATAAAGCATCACTTCTACAAAAATTTTTAAAGTTGGTTACAACACTTAACAAACAACACACTGTCTTAACATTGAAAAATCATAGCTCCTAAACTACTCGTTGGATTTATCCCAAATTTGATATGTTCTACTATAATATCTTATCTATAATATATCCAAAATTCAGCCGCAAAAGAGATCAAAATCCTATTTAAAACTATCTCACAAATCCGAATTTCAGCACAACAGAAAAACTGCTTACGCCTCCATCTTTGAAAAATCATAAATCCCAAACCACTCGCTGGATTCCTCTCAAATTTTAATATGTTCTACAACAATATGTCAGCCATATCATATCCCAAATTCAAGGCCAACGGCGATCAAGAGCTTATTCAAAACCATCTCACAAAACAGCATCACTTGCTGTTTTCATCAACACTCAGCACACTTATAAAAACTGCATGAGGAGTCAACTTTGCAACATCATAACTCTCAAACCGTAACTCCAATTCTTCCCAAATTTTAGTATGATCTACTATATACTACTGAATACAACATATCCAAAATTCAGCAAGAAAGGAGGTGTCTAACATACCCTAATATGGACTCGAAAAAGCCTGCTTGTCACTTCATGCCCACTCAACAACCAGGAATTCTTCTCGCTACTGCTGTGTTTCTGTACAAGGTTTGCAAGTATCCATCAGCCCTAGAATATAACAAGGAAGACAAGGAGAGGGAGGACCATCCTCACTGAATCACGTACTCGATTGTGGAGGAGAGCGCCGCTTGTGTAGAGGGGAGAAGATCTGGTCCCAAGCATCCAACAGTCCGGTGGTTGTGTACAAAGACGAGGAGATCAATACTCCCACCTGAGTTGTGGCTGCGCAGAAGGCTCCATCGTTGAGTGCTTCGACAGGCTGCACGAAGGGTCGCTAAGGGATGGCGGTAGAGTGACTTTGACGAGGACAGCAAGGTGGGGAGAGGGAGGGTTGACGGTTTGCACATCTTTAGGGTTGTTGTACGTCACTGGCCAGCACACAAGAGAGGAGTACTTTGGGCCACATCCAGCTGGGCCTCCTGGGCTGCTCCGATTCATGTAGACAAGTGAGAAGCAAAGGGATTTCATTTAAATCCAACAAGAAACCTGGGCTGAAAATAAGGTGAGAATAAGTGGGCTAAAAGTTTGTCAAGACTTGTCAAAAACTCGCCATGGCTTTATCAGGCCCATGCATGACTTTGTCACAGAGTTGTCGGGCTTCGTCAAGACTTCGTCTCAGCCTTGTCATGGTCTCGTCACAGCTTTGTCACAGTCTCGTCTCAGCCTTGTCATGATCTCGTCTAAAGTCGTCGTTAAGGATTAATTATAAGAAATAGGGTTTGATATAATTATATCATTTTATGTGAATTAAATTCTAGAAAAAATGATAAATAATTATAAGAATTAGGGTTTGATATAATTCTATCATTTTATATGAATTATATTCTACATAAAATGATAAAATTTGTGAAGAAAGAAATACTAGATAGAATGGGAACCGGCAACGGCTCGAAGTCCGAATTGATTCGGAAATAAACAGAATAAAAATTCCGGATATTACATCAGTACTCCCTTAAAATAAGTTTTGTCCCGAAACTTAGAACAAGGTACTTAATTAAACGACTTCCATAAATTAAACTTGTATATCCTAGCCTCACTAAATTTTAATTTCATTTTCTAAACTCCTGTAACCCTATCAAAGCGTAACGAAAAATCTGGTCGTTACATCAGATCCCCCTCAAAATAAGTTTTGTCCCAAAACTTAGGGTAAGACACTCCTAATCGGCCTTTAAGACACCAAATGGGTGTGTTTGATCACTACACAAAACTCTCGTCGTTTCCACATCTAAGTATCTCGCACATCACGGTTACCAAAAGAACACATCACTCACTAAACACTAAATCATGAAATAAACAAGAAATCAAACAATATTACACATACAAGGTCAAGCCCTAACTAGTCACTCCCGAGGTTATAACTATCGCTACATAAGTCTTTGAAATGTTACGTCTCTTACTATCCCCAATATCTTAGGTAGCCTTATCGGCTTTTCATAAAACCACTAAATCTTAAATCTTTTCAGGTACTCAGATCACAAGCGCTTGCTACCATGTTCTAGAGTGGTTACCGGATATCTCACCGGTATCATCCGGCTCAACTGTCTGATCCTCTAATCTGATGACTTAAGTCGTGTCTGGTAGGTATCTCTCCAACTGAAATTCTCAAACTCAGTTCCCAAACTTAGTCTCCGTGGAAAACCGAAGATACACTCTCCAATAGGGTGAGGAAAACTAGTCCATCAGTCACTTTTAAACCGCTTTAAAACTTCCAATGGTTTTCCTTACACAAATCACTTCCAGATCCTTTGATGACCCTACGAAAAATAATCTATTCACTTTCTTCCCTTCGTTATGACCACTTGCTTCCGGCCTTCTGAAAAGGTTATGACTACACACTCAAGCCAAAGGTCTTGGACATCCACCAACACTTCCCGAGTGCCCAACGATTTTCTTATCACGACCCACTTGGTCTTGTCTTTTTTTAATATTACTCAGTCATCTTATTCCTCAGGTAAGGAATCGTCACCTTTACCCTTTTCAAGTCTAACACTCGAGACAACTAAAAATCAAATCTATTGGTCATCCTCTTTGTTCACTTGGCATTATTATATTATTTATAGATCTCTAAATCATCCTTAGCTCTAACCTAGGCTTTCAACGCATTTCCCAAGATCTTAAGTGACATAGAATATGTCCGGAATGACGGTATTAGACACAAAGTGATCTCATATCACCGTTATTTGATCATAACTACTTGATTAATGCTAGCACACCATCAACATTGCATTCATATATCCTCCCCTTTTATCGGACTAGTAATAGCCCTCTAACTCAAAACGCAACTAGGCTTTGTTCCGACATAACATTACACATAAAATCTACTCCGAGATTATGGTGTCTTTAAGCACGGTTACTAGGATGCAAGTATGCTCCTATCGCTTCTCTTTCTTATGTATCTTCGACTCAGGATGGTAGTTACTCACTTTGAGCTTTCTAGTGCAGGTCATGCACAATACTTTTATTACATCATTAATTCTTTCCTAATCCATCCAGAAAACTCAATCTAGAGTATTCCATTAGTATAGAATTCCAAAATTACTTGTCTGGCAACATGTAACAAAGCCATCACTCTTCACTCGGATCCATAATAGGGTACCGGTCTCCTTCTATTACCTCTACATGCACGTAAGTTTCCATACAACATTTCCAGTCACTCACATAGCCTATCTCACGTTTCTTCCAACTAGAATGCATTTCTCCAACTATCACCATCTTAAAATCGACCCGACATCCATCAGTACCCTTGAGCTTCTTGCTTTGTGGGTTAGGACCCACCACGCTTCCGCTGCGCTACTTTGCTTATCCTGTTGTCACTCATTGATCCTAAGGACCTTTTTTTAAGTATAAAATGAATGACCCCAAAACTCTTTCTTCCAATTACACCATGAGTCTTATATGGATGTAGTACCTCGTACCTTCTTTACTTGCCTTAAGAAAATAAAACAACGATTGAAAAACAACTTTGTAACAACCGCTTTGATAGGGTTAGAGAATTTTAGGAAACGAATAAAAATGTAGTGAGACTAGGACATACCAGTTTATTTATGGAAGTCGTTTAATTAAGTACCTTGTCCTATGTTTCGGGACGAAACTTATTTTAAGGGGGTACTGATATAATTATTCCGTCTAATTCCGCCGTTGACGGTTTCCCATTCTATCTAGTATCTCTTCCTTCACAAATTTCATTATTTTATGTAGAAGTTAATTCACATAAAATGATAAAATTATATCAAACTCTAATCCTTATAATTATCTATTATTTTATGTAGAATTTAATTCAAACCCTAGTTATTATAATTCATTCTTATCAATGACAAGCTGTGACGAGATCATGACTAAGCTGAGACGAGATCATGACAAGGCCATGACGAGTTTTGACAGATTTTTGACAAGTAATTCAGCCCACCTTTCTTGCATGTTTCAGCCCACTGTTCCTACCTTAAGCAACCCAGTTCGCTTACCCATAACAGCCCAGCAGTGTGACTTCGAGCCAGGCCAGCAGTAGCCCAGAAGAGGTTGGTTACAAGCCCATTAACAGCTCCTTCAGGCGGACCACACAGCTCCTTCTCAGCCCAACATCTGCGTAGGCCACAGCTGCCCCAACATCCTTTGCAGTCCAGCCCGGAACAGCCCAAGGAAAGCCACGCCAGAATGTTCAGTTGCTCCTTCTCCCATCTGCTTGTAACAGCTGCATAAATTAGATAATTAAGGAGTTGTAACAACCCTATAATCACGCCAAAAGAGAAAAAAAAACTACAACGCCTCCTTGCTCCAGATTCAGGCCAGAAGAGAGAGAGAACTCCAATATCCAATTGTCCCTCCTTGCTCCAGATTCACGCCAGAAGAGAGGGAGAATTATAGCAGCCAATCGGCTCTCCCTTGTGCCCAGATTCACGCACCAAGCAGCCCCTGCTGTTGCCCACATTCTGCACACATTCCTTCACGCAGCGGCTGTGGTGAGTTTAAATCCTTCGACCCCCCTCTTCACATTCTATTATGTCGTTCCTACCCAATCTGAACGAGATCTTCTGCAGTGGTAGTCGAGGGCCGGTTTGGACGGCCTTCAACACAGCAGTGAGGAAGCCTACACACCCTCGGAAGACACGTTACACACTACACCTACGGTGCCCATCCTTCCTTCGTTTGCAACCGGAGTGACAGTAAGGTAAATCTCTCCTTCCCTTACACTCCTTCCTTCCGCTAAGTCACGCTGCTGAACTTACCATCTCACTGGTGAACTTACCATATCATTGCTGAACGAAACCCATAGCGTGCAGAGGGCTGGAACTTCTTTCCGTTTCAAACACACAGACCCGAGCAATCAATCGATCCCTCCCATCTCTCTTCAACACTTGCAAATTCAGTGGTAAGACTCACCAATCTCTCCTTTTGTTTTAGGTTGTACAACTTTTGTATATAGCTGTAAGTGTTATAGCTTTGTGTGATAGGGAGATTTCGGTTAAGATGGATCATTAGAGTAGATGTGACCATGGTGGTGCTGAGACTGCTGTGGTTACAAGGTTCTGAACCGGGTAAGGGAGTGGGCTAAATCCAGGGAACTTAAACAGTGGGATTTTGAACCTTTGAGATTTGTACTTACTGTTGAGTACAATTATAAAACGAAATCACCTTTGGACATTAATTCAACAGCTTGGTTTTACCCTCCTCCGTGCAAGTATGGTTATGTATAGGTTAGCGCTGGAGTGGCTGAAATGTATTGACAAAATGGTACAAACAAGGACTGCTGTAAATACATCTCTTTTTCCTTCAGTTTTGAAGTTAGAAACTGCCCATCTTGTCGACCAATGTTAAGGAGTTACAGTGAAGATGCACCGTTGAAATTTTGATAGATCATAGATAGATATACATAGTTTACCGTGTTAAAATTTGGCAAGAATCGGAGTTACGGTTTGAGAGTTATTGTGTTCCAAAGTTGACGCCTCATGCAGTTTTTATATATGTGCTGAGTGTTGGGGAAAACAGCAAGTGATGCTGTTTTGTGAGATGGTTTTGTATAAGCTCTTGATCTCCGTTGGGCTTGAATTTTGGATATGATATAGTTGACATATTGTTGTAGAACATATTAAAATTTGATAGGCATCCAGTTAGTGGTTTGGGATTTATGATTTTTCAAAGATTGAGTTGTAAGCAGTTTTTCTGTTGTGCTGAAATTCGGTTTTGTGAGATAGTTTTAAATAGGATTTTGATCTCCTTTGCGGCTGAATTTTGGATATATTATAGATAAGATTTTATAGTAGAACATATCAAATTTTGGGATAAATCCAGCGAGTAGTTTAGGAGTTATGATTTTTCAAAGTTAAGACAGTGTGCTGTTTGTTAAGTGTTGTGACCAACTTTAGAAATTTTTGTAGAAGTGATGCTTTAACAGTTTTAAGAAATTCTTTCTCCTATGAGTAGATGGGATATCATAGATGATCTAGGAAATTATTTCGGAATTTTTATATGTTTATTCGAATTTCTTATTTGATGCCGAAGTTGGACCTTAACGATCTTTCGAAAAATAGGAAAAATGGGTAAGTTGCCAGTTTGTAACCAAAATCATCTTTAGGAGTTAGAATATGACTTGTTAGTCTCAAATAAGAGTTTAGGGTTGAATTATGGAATTTTTGGAAGTTTCGGGACCAAGGGTAAAATAGTCATTTTACCATAAATTGGTACTGTAATAAATTCTGTTCTAATAGGACTTACTACCTTAGAAGTCTTAGACTTCTAATTACCAAGAAAGTGTGCTGACACACTTGCCTCCTTTGACAGGCAACCGAGTTATACAGTTACAGATTGAGTTGTGATTTAAGAGAGTCGAGATCATATTCAGGTAAGTCCACGGACTTACTTAGCTGGCTTCTTGTATGAGTGTAATGTGTATGAGTGGTGTTTGTTAGTTATGATAAACAACGAAACCGGATTAGGCCGACTTTATTATTTACGTAATTGACCCAAGTGTATGATAACGGGTCGTGACATCATCTGCCTAGCTCTTGCGAGAGTCTAGGAGGTTCCCTACGACCAGCCTAGTCCGGTAGACGGTCAGATGCATTAGTACCATTCCGCGTTGGTAAACGGGGACAGGGGCGAGGTTTGTGAATCCCTCGTGTCACAAAATAAGTATCATTAGTAATAACCTATCACCTAATTAAAGATAATAAAAGGATTGAGTGTTGCATGTTGATTGTGTATGTTGTGTGTTTGTGCTTTTACCTTTATACTTATGCATAGAATGTTAGCTAACGGTTTTATACCGCTTGTAGATGTCTTGCAAGTTAAAACAGTTGTAGAGAGATCCGAAGGGAATGGTAAGCCGGGTCCACGTACTTATTTAGTTGGGGACAGGATGCCTTTTGTTCTTCTTATGTGTCGTTTTAGTACCTTTGCTTTGTAAGGCTGATACATATTCTTCATGTATATATTGTTTAAAGTTTTCACATGATTTAAATACTTTTGTGCCTTGTTGTAAGATTCAAGTTAAATTGTTGTCAAACTAAGGTCGGGACCCATTGTGAGGTCCTAACCAGTAGCTCCCCGAGTTCTCAGAATTTGGGGTGTTACAAACTTCTTCCGCTTACTTTCTTAATTCTTCTACCACGGATCCAAACTCCCTGACTTGACCGGAGTTTGATCTTAACTAGCCAAGAAGTAACCCTTAAAACGTTTCTCTTTATACCTTTAATTCATCCAAGAAGGTTGTCGTTGCCTACTTGAGGAAATCCTCTAAGCCGTTGGTAAAGCTACTCCATAGATTCACAGTCACAATTATCTCTTCTTCACGGCACATAACTCGTCAATACCAAACCATACTTGCACGTCCTTGGTTGACATCGGTCAGTCTATAATTAACTTATCTCAATTTCATACCTCTACTAGTATTAAACTTTTGGTGCACACCACCTACTACATTAATCCTTTTATCCTTCTTTAGTTCGTCTTATCTTTCACTCTTCTGCTTCCTTTGGGACAACTCTCTTTCTCTAGTCCGATTGTGTCATTCATCTGACATAACCAGTCGTTTCAAGTCTTCCTCGATCGCTTGCAACCGTCTTTGCAATTTTTATGGCCGTAATGATCACCCACTTCCAGTTCCTCTTGCATGGACTGTCTCTGTTGATGGCTTAGGTCCCGTGATAATTGGGGTTACCCTGGACTCTCGAGTCCAGCAAGGTCGTTCTCTCATGCATTTATTTATTATTTATTTATTTATTTATTTTATTTATTTATTTATTTATTTATTTATTTATTTTTTTTCACTGAGGTTAGTAGTAATATCGCCTTCATGAAACTACGTTGACCCTGCTACAAACTTCCATTCTTTGGATATTGGCATCTTTTCCAAACTTCTTTTATCTGTGAGGAGGTCAAAACCTCCCCATACTTGTGGGGTCTGCCTTTTCGCTTTTACACTTAATTGTAGGTCTTCATTCCGTGCACCTTAGATTCTCACACCCGAATTGACACTCTGTGCCTTCTAGTTTCTCATGCCCATAATGGTCTATGGGGCATCCGCCTCGATTGTAATGTCCTTGATTCCGCAATCTTGGTTGTACTCAATTCAACTTGTCTCATTCCAATGTTGTTATATTTACTCCGCACTCTTGTAGTCTCTTGCATGGTTCTTCTAATTTCATCTCTCGACCTCATATGACCGAGTCTCATGTACGACCTTCTATTCCTTCTAACTGAACTGACTCAGGAATTTCTTACTCATCCGATTGTGCTTGTGGTAACAATGATCTTCACAACTTTACTTCCTTGCTCACCTGTTCTTTGGATGATTTGTAAGGGTCACCAAGCCGCCCACCCGAGTATAATACTCAATTCAAGGTCCGATTCCATTGCCTCGTGTTGAAAACTCTTCAAGTTCGCTACCGATTTATAATGAGGCGATAATTGCTTCATTATATCACAACTAAAGGATACAAAATATCCTTTAGGATACTAATATGCTATACATATACATATATATATATAATCATACATTAGAACATATCGATATAAGTCTATATACTAACTAACACACCTATCATTCTAAGTTGCAGAGATCCACGAAGAGTGATGGTAGTCCGGCGTACTACTAACCCACAACCCGACTATGCTCGTGTTAAAAAAAACATAAATCCGTTTTGAAAATTTTAGACCCCCTTTCGGGTTCTTTTATTTTATACAATCGGTCTTTCAGAAGATTTCAAGTGCCATTGTTGCCAACCCAGAGCTCTGATACCATATTGTAACACCCCAAATTCTGAGAACTCGGGGAGCTACTGGTTAGGACCTCACAATGGGTCCCGACCATAGTTTGACAACAATTTTACTTGGATCTTACAACAAGGCACAAAAGTATTAAAAACATTTGAAAACTTTAGACAATATATACATGAAAAATATGTCTTAACCTGCAAGGCATCTACAAGCGGTATAAAACCGTTAGCTAACATTCTATGCATAAGTATAAAGGTAAAAGCACAATCACACATCAAACACAATCAACATGCAACACTCAATCCTTTTATTATCTTTAATTAGGTGATAGGTCATTACTAATGATACTTATTTTGTGACACGAGGGATTCCCAAACCTCGCCCCTGTCCCCGTTTACCAACGCGGAATGGTACTAATGCATCTGACCGTCTACTGGACTAGGCTGGTGGCAGGGAACCTCCTAGACTCTCGCAAGAGCTAGGCAGATGATGTCACGACCCGTTATCATACACTTGGGTCAATTACGTAAATAATAAAGTCGGCCTAATCCGGTTTCGTTGTTTATCATAACTAACAAACACCACTCATACACATTACACTCATACAAGAAGCCAGCTAAGTAAGTCCGTGGACTTACCTGAATAAGATCTCGACTTTCTAATTCGCAAATCGATCTGTACAGTAGGAATTCAGTGGCCTGTCAAATGAGGCAAGTGTGTCAGCACACTTTCTAGGTGATTAGAAGTCTAAGACTTCTAAGATATTAGGTCGTAATAGAACAGAATTGATTACAATATTAATTTAGGGTAAAATGACTATTTTACCCTTGGTCTTGAAACTTCCAAAAATTCCATAATTCCTGCCTAAACTCTTATTTGAGACTAAAGAGTCATATTCTAACTCCTAAAGATGAGTTTGGTTACAAACTGGCAATGTACCCATTTTCTTATTTTCGGGAAGATCATTAAGGTCCAACTTCGACATCAAATAAGAAATTCAAATAAACTTATAAAAATTCCGAAATAATTATCTAGATCATCTATGATATCTAATCTACTCATAGGAGAAAGAATTTTTTAAAACTGTTAAAGCATCACTTCTACAAAATTTCTAAAGTTGGTTACAACACTTAACAAACAACACACTGTCTTAACTTTGAAAAATCATAGCTCCTAAACTACTCGCTGGATTTATCCCAAATTTTGATATGTTCTACTATAAAATCTTATCTATAATATATCCAAAATTCAGACGCAAAGGAGATCAAAATCCTATTTAAAACTATCTCACAAATCCGAATTTCAGCACAACAGAAAAACTGCTTACGACTCCATCTTTGAAAAATCATAAATCCCAAACCACTCGCTGGATTCCTCTCAAATTTTAATATGTTCTTCAACAATATGTCAACCATATCATATCCAAAATTCAAGCCCAACGGAGATCAAGAGCTTATTCAAAACCATCTCACAAAACAGCATCACTTGCTGTTTTGATCAACACTCAGGACACATATAAAAACTGCATGAGGAGTCAACTTTGCAACATCATAACTCTCAAACCGTAACTCCGATTCTTCCCAAATTTTAGTATGATCTACTATATACTACTGAATACAACATATCAAAAATTCAGCAAGAAAGGAGGTGTCTAACATACCCTAATATGGACTCGAAAAATCCTGCTTGTCACTTCATGCCCAGTCAACAACCCGAAATCCTTCTCGCTACTGCTGTGTTTCTGTACAAGGTTTGCAAGTATCCATCAGCCCTAGAATATAACAAGGAAGACAAGGAGAGGGAGGACCATCCTCACTGAATCACGTACTCGATTGTGGAGGATAGCGCCGCTTGTGTAGAGGGGAGAAGATCTGGTCCCAAGCATCCAGCAGTCCGGTGGTTGTGTACAAAGGCGAGCAGATCAAGACTCCCACCTGAGTTGTGGCTGCGCAGAAGGCTCCATGGTTGGGTGCTTCGACTGGCTGCACGAAGGGTGGCTGAGGGATGGCGGTAGAGTGACTTTGACGAGGACAGCAAGGTGGGGAGAGGGAGGGTCGACGGTTTGCACATCTTTAGGGCTGCTGTACGTCACTGGCCAGCACACAAGAGAGGAGTACTTTGGGCCACATCCAGCTGGGCCTCCTGGGCTTCTCCGATTCATGTAGACAAGTGAGAAGCAAAGGGATTTCATTTAAATCCAACAAGAAACATGGGCTGAAAATAAGGTGAGAATAAGTGGGTTGATAGTTTGTCAAGACTTGTCAAAAAATCGTCATGGCTTTGTCAGGCCCATGCATGACTTCGTCACAGAGTTGTCGGGCTTCGTCATGACTTCGTCTCAGTTCTGTCATGGTCTCGTCACAGCTTTGTCACAGTCTCGTCTCAGCCTTGTCATGATCTCGTCTAAAGTCGTCGTTAAGGATTAATTATAAGAAATAGGGTTTGATATAATTATATCATTTTATGTGAATTAAATTCTACATAAAATGCTAAATAATTATAAGAATTAGGGTTTGATATAATTCTATCATTTTATGTGAATTATATTCTACATAAAATGGTAAAATTTGTGAAGAAAGAAATACTAGATAGAATGGGAACCGTCAACGGCTCGAAGTCCGAATTGATTCGGAAATAGACGGAATAAAAATTCCGGATATTACAGTTATTCCATTACTAATTCAACTTATTTTGTGACACGAGAAACCTAAAGAACCTCGTCCCTTCCCCCGTTAACACAGGGGTTTTGCATAGGGTGATCTTCACTCGTCCCCCAACCCCCCTGTGTTACTAGCTTCCAGGCACCTGCTCCTACCCTCGAGCGGAGGCATATGTTGTCACAACCCGTTATAATTCACTTGGGCCATTTAATGTAATAAAATGTCGTCCTAGTCCAGTTTAAGTTGTAAATGCACAATCACATGAACACACACAACCATCACAATCACACAAATCCATAACTGAATGCTAAGTAACTCCTATGGACTTACCTTTAATACTCGTATCCAATACTATGTCACAGCTTCCCCTTCGGGGAAGTAATCAACGCCTGCAATAGCAAGGCACACAACATCACATACTGCAAGGGTTAGGAGACTCGTCTCCATAACCATAGGCAACCTACAACCTCAATCTAAACCTCAAGATCATAACATGCTCACAAATGTCTAAGGCATATCCTTAACATCAACACAAGTTCCTAAGACACATCTTCAACATATAACTCATCCTAACCAAGCTAGCCTAGCTATCATCTAAGCCAAGGCTAAAGGAAAGGAAGAAAGAATCATACCAACAAGGTATGCCCAGGACGCACCAACGGAAACAAAGGACGCAGGGGTGCTGAACTGTTCAAGCGCAGGGGCGGATGGCACAGGGCGCAGGGGCGGCTCACTCACCAGGCCCAGGTGCGGCTTAAGGCAGGCAGAGGGGCGGATGTCTGTGCAGAAGGTCGGCCCCAACTTCTCTTCGATCTTTCTCTTGACTCTCTTCACTTCTCTATCACACAACAACTTAACACAAACATATATACACATATATGATCATCAAAACAGCCAGGAAAGGATTCAACACAAGTCTAGCTTGTGATCCTAAGTGAGAATGGAAGAAAGAAGCAAGAAGGAAGAAAGAAGAAGGATGGGGGTGAAGAACTTACCACAGCAGCCCTAAGCAGCAACTAGGAGCTACAACACACCTCACCGCCTCAAAACATCAACAACAACACACAACATCAACCTTAGCCACAAGCTCAAGATCATTCAAGCTTCAAACCAACACAAACACACAAAAACTCTCTCACAAGATCAAAGAGGAATCAAGAGGAGAAGATAAAGGAGAAGAAGAACGTAAGGGAGATGAAGGAGCTGGAATGAAGTGGAGAAACTCTTCATTTGAAGGTTGGGAAGCTTATACAGGAAGCTATCCCAAAAGCAAGGTGAAGAGGTCAACAAAGGTGGTTGTAGCCGCACAATCCCGCAGGGGCGGATCAGGCAAGGTGCAGGGGCGGCTTACCTGAGGCGCAGGGGCGGCTCACAGGGTCCGCTGGGGAGGCTGACAGAGTCCAACTAGGACTTAGCTAAGGCTCAACAAGGCTCCTAGGCTCCAAGGACTAAGACCCTTACACTCAAGGCCTTGAAGTTGGGTTTCAAGCCCTTGAACCGGAGTTCTGTTATCACAGTTTCTTGTTTCAAGGTCATGAAGGTGTTTTTCAAGGTCTTGAGGGTTTTTTTTGGTATCTTGAATCTTTTCTTGCATATTCTTGTTTTGATCTTTAGGATCTTCCTCTTCATCCGAATTATGATCTTCTCTTTGATTCAGATTTAGATTTGCAAAATTCTCACTCAAAGTACCATTATTGCTTTCATCAAATATAATATGAATGCTTTCCTCAACAAATTTGGTACATTTGTTATAGACGCGATAAGTTTTGCTATTTGAAGCATACCCAATGAATATAGCTTCATCACTACGTGCATCAAATTTCCCAAGATTATCTTTGCCATTGTTATGAACAAAACAAGTATATCCAAAGGGTTTGAAATATGAAATATTTGGTGTTCTTCCTTTAAAGGGTTCATAAGGAGTTTTTTTCAAAATAAGGCGAAATAAACATCTATTCAAAATATATTTTGCAGTGTTTACTGCTTCAGCCCAAAAACTTTTTGGCAAATTGTTTTCTAAAAGCATTGTCCTAGACATATCCTCAAGAGTGCGGTTCTTATGTTCCACAACTCCATTTTGTTGAGGTTCTTGGAGCTGAAAAATTATGTGAAATGCAATATTTTGCACAAAACAAATCAAACTTCAGTTGATCAAATTCTCGACCATGATCTCTTCTTATTGAAACAATTGGTAGGTTTTTCAAAGTTTGTAGCTCCTTACACAATTTTGAAAACTCAAATAAAGCTTCAGATTTTTCTCGTAGAAAAGATATCCATGTAAAACGAGAGAAATCATCTACTATAACAAGGATGTATTGTTTTCCTCCGGGAGATTTGACACGCATAATTCCACAAAGATCCATTTGTAAAAGTTCAATAGGTCGAGAAGAACTTACAACTTTCTTAGGTTTGAATGAACCTCTTGTTTGTTTACCTTGTGTACACGCCTTACATAGATCATTAACCTTGAAATTTAGGTTTGGCAAACCACGTACCAAATCTTTTGTAAGTAGCTTCTACATGGTGTGCATGCTTACGTGACCAAGTCTTATATGTCAAAGCCTTGGTTCATCAGTCAAGGCTTTTAGACATTTTAGCTTAGTTCCTGAAACTTGGTTAGTACTCATTGAATAAACATTATTACATCTAGGAGTAGTAAGAAACACTTCACCCCGTCTTTTTGTCTTGAGCCTCACATTTATTTGAATCAAACATGACTTTATTGCCTTTATCAAAAATTTGAGAAATACTTAGCAGATTATATTTCAAACCATCAACCAAATAAACATCATCAATAAAGTTAGATGAATTATAGCAAATTTTACCAATGCCAATTATGTCACACTTTCCTTTATCACCAAAAGTAATGGTTCCAGATGATTGCTTCTTTAAATCTGAGAATAAAGAACTTTTTCCACTCATGTGTCTTGAGCAACCACTATCTAATATCCATTTGTGCTCCTTTACCTTGGTGATATCCTGCAAAACAGCAAACATCAATCTTTCCGGGTCGACCAAATGAAATATTTTGGTTCATACTCAGGTCGATTATGTTTGGTGGTCTAGTACCTTTAGGAACCCAGATTTGTTTGACCTGTTTCCTTAGACATAAAGGATAGGTGTTTCAGATTATATAAGGATCATTTCTTCTATAAGGACATGTAGATTTGACATGACCCTTTTTACAACAGTAGAAGCATGTAGGCATATGAATGCTTCCTTTGGCCTTGACAAAAGTGGTGGTAGGTTTTCTAAGAAAGCTCCTATGATAACCTATACCATTTTTGTTAAGGGAAGTCTGTTTTTCACTTATCATTTTCTTAAAATTAGCTTTTGAACGAGTAAACTTAACAAGTGTAGCCTTTTGGTCTTGACACGTCAAAGTTAGATCAACTTTCTCTTTCTCTAGATCGATATAGTTTCGATGAAGAGAGGACAGGTTGTCCTTGAGAATCAGGTTCTCTGATTCCAAGGCCTTGATATTGTCATCAAGGTCTACTTTTTCAGTGTTAAGATTTACAATTTCCAGAGACATTTCACTTAGTTGTTTTTCTTATTCAAAAAGCTTTTCTTTTAAAGAGTTTATCCTTATTTTATGTTCCTTATCACATATGATAATATCTTTAATGAATTGTTTTAGGTCAGTTTCAAGTTGAGACATAATTGTACTTACCACATTGTCAACATACAAATTTGAATCTTCTTCATGATCGGCCACAAGACACAAGTTTGCTTGTTCTTTTTCGTCTTTTGATTCATTTGTTGATTCTTAGTCACTCCATGAAGCAACCATAGCTTTCTTCTTTCGATCATTTTTCTAGAAGTTGGTCCTCTTCTTTTGTGGACAATCCTTCACGAGATGATCTGTTTCACCACATTCAAAACAAGTCAGTACTCTCGTTTTCTTGTTATAGTTAGAAAACTTACCTCGGGGTTTTGATGCTCGTGGATATTCTCTATTAGCAGATTGTTTCTTAATCTTGAGAATTCTTGCGAGACCCTTAGAGATCATGGCGATTGCATCTTCATCATCATCATCATCACTCTCCTCTTCGTCAGATGGTAATTCATCTCTTCTTGATTTTAATGTCAAATTCTTGGAGTTGGATGGGAGCTCTCCATCTTCTTCACCAAGAATCATTTCATGTGTGATGAGTTTTCCAAGAAAGTCATCAAGAGGAAGAGTTGAGAGATTCTTAGCTTTTTCAATAGCAGTCATCTTTGGACCCCACTTAGCTTTAGGTAGGCTCCTTAGAACCTTCCTAACTTTCTCTTCATTTGTGAATATCTTTCCTTGTGAGTCCAATTTGTTCACGATCTCAGTGAATCTGGTGAACATTTCTTTGACTGTTTCATTTGGATTCATCTTGAACAGCTCCTATTGTCCGAGGAAGATGCTAATCTTTGTTTCCCTGACTTGACTTGTTCCCTCGTAAGTGACAACAATCTTGTCCCATATTTATTTAGCACTCTTTCATGATGAGATGCGGTTGAATTCATTTGCATCTAATCCACAGTATAGTAGGTTCATTGCTTTGTAATTCTTTGACACACTGTCCAAGTCAGCCTGTGTGAAGTCAGTTTCCTTCTTTGGGACTTGGACACCTTCAACCGTTGTCATTGGAACTTTAGGTCCATTTTGAATGATGCTCCAAAGCTCCATGTCCTGGTCAATAATGAACATACGCATGAGTGCTCTCCAATGAGCAAAGTTGTTGCCATAGAAGAGCGGTGGTCGAGATGAGAATCTTCCTTGAGCAAATCCACCATCACCTACAGGATTCATAATTAGTCTCACGGATGGTTAAAACAATAACCGTGAGTCTAACTCTGATACCAATTGAAGAACTGGTAGGTGAAATAAATAAGTTAAAAGATACATTAGAAGGGGGGGGAGGTGTATAGAGTATGGGAACTTTTCGCAAACCAAATCTCAAGGCCTTGAAACTCCTTTCAAGGGCCTTGATGTCAATCTTTGCTCTTAGTAAAACTTTGATTTGAAGGTCTTTGAAACAACTTTCAAGAGCCTTGACTTCGTGCTCCTGCAAAACAAAGTTAGTCACAATAGCAAAATATAGTGCGGAATGTAAAAGATTAACACGAGGATATATTTACAAAGTTCGGCTCTAAATAGCCTACTCTCCGTCCCAGGGTATAGCCTCAGGATCTAACTATCTATTATCAGCTTCAAAGAGTCCTAGATACAAACTAGAAGAAATCCCCTTCTTCTCTCACTGTAGCCAATGCTCCGATCTAGCTCCAACTCTCAACCTAGATATATGACCGAAGATATTTCTATGGTCGTCTATACCCAATCAAAAGTAAATCCCGACTTAGCACTAAGAACAAGTATAGTGATTAACTAAGGGTCGAACCCAAGAGAGTTAAGGTGTTTTAGATGCAATTATCGATTATAGTGACAAATGACACAAAAGGGGGGGTTTTGGTTGAATTGATGCACTAAAACTTATGAAAACGATAAATGCGACAAGTAAGACAATAATGGATGAATCTACACTAGGTTGATTCTAAGCATGCAATTGCTACTTTGGTGAGTTCCTTTTACAAGTTTTCATGTAATCCCCCATCTCGATCATATATATGTCTTGAGCCAACCGGCATCAACACAACTTAACAGGTTAAAGTTCCGTAAACCTACAAGAACAAATAACAAGTTAGCTTTCAAATAAAGACAAAGGGATATAAAGAGAATATTAAAACCGTTAAACTTATCTTTATATTTGTGTTCCTTTTCCTCAAGTAATCACAACCCGTTATTACTTAAAGTTGCTACTAGATTAAAGACCCGAACCCGGAACCTATTAATCCTAGTTGTTTACATGCACTTTAGAACCTAAGGTGATCAATCTCAAGCAATAGTAAACATGCAATTTAGACAATGGAGATCAAGGAAACACAAAGTATTACTGAATGAAAACTTAGATTAAAAAGAACTTACAACCAAGGTAACAATACAGCTTCAAACCAACCCAATGTAGCAAGGGAGTTAGCAACTCATTACAAGGAAGCACGACAATCTAATCGGATAATTTGTTGACTAACTAGATGATGAGATGGATGATTCTAGCAATCAACCAAGGACTATTTATACTACAAAAGACTCTAAATAGGAGTTAATGGCCGGCCCAAAACCGCCACTGTAACACCCCGAATCCTAGAAGACTCGAAATGCTACGAGCTGGGACCTCACAATGGGTCCCGGCCCTTAGCCTGGCAACAACTTCATCGGACCTTACAACACGACACAAATAAAAAGGCAAAACAAAAAGTTGTATAACATGAGAGAAATAAAAAGAATCCAAATTCTGAAAACAATACAGCCAAGTCTCAAAACCGGAAATACCAACATCAGTCTCAATAGTCATAAAATAAAATATAACAGTCCCGTCCTATAATGCACGGAACCCCGGCTGCCCACTACCGCCGGATCACTCGATCGCCTCCCGAACCTGCAAGGCATCTACAAGCGGTATAAAACCATTAGCTAACATTCTATGCATAAGTATAAAGGTAAAAGCACAAACACACAACATACGCAATCAGCATGCAACACTCATTCCTTTTTATTATCTGTAAATTAAGTGATACGTCATTACTAATGATACTTAGTTTGTGACACGAGGGATTCCCAAACCTCGCCCATGTCCCCGTTTACCAACGCGGAATGGTACTAATGCATGTGACCGTCTACTGGACTGGGCTGGTCGCAGGGAACCTCCTAGACTCTCGCAAGAGCTAGGCAGATGATGTCACGACCCGTTATCATACACTTGGGTCAGTTATATAATATACTACAGTCGGCCTATTCCGGTTTCGTTATTTATCTTAACTATCACACACCACTCATACACATCACACACATGCAAGAAGCTAGCTAAGTAAGTCAGTGGACTTATAGAATTAAA
Organism: Fagopyrum esculentum; assembly: GCA_033239045.1. NCBI lineage: Eukaryota > Viridiplantae > Streptophyta > Magnoliopsida > Caryophyllales > Polygonaceae > Fagopyrum > Fagopyrum esculentum. The sequence continues at coordinate 54,517,333 of BSUD01000001.1, forward strand.
TCTCGTCTCTCTTAAAACTATAAATCAGTAGCTGCAGGAACTCAGTTGCCTGTCAAAGGAGGCACGTGGGTCAACACTTTTCCTTGGATACTTAGAAGCCTAAAACTCCTAAGATGTACGATTTTATGTGCAGAAGTTATTACAGTGTTTATTTAAGGTAAATGGACTATTTTACCCTTGGTTCCAAGACTTCCAAAAACCCGTAAAATGTACTTAAATTCTTACTTGAGGCTAATGTAACACCCCGAATTCTCAGAACTCGGAGTATTACTGGTTAGGACCTCACAATGGGTCCCGACCTCAGTTAGACAACAACATTACTAGGACCTTGCAACAAGACACAAATAAAGAACTGAAATTCATAAAACCGTGTTTTCAAAGTAATGAATGCAACACTGTCTAGCAGCCTACGGTACTTAACAAAAGAAAGAAACAACTGTCTTAGCCGAAAGAAAGGAAAGACAAACAACCCCCACCCCAATCTAAGGAGTACGTAGACCCGGCTGACCACTACTTCCGGATCACTCAGCTGCTGATCTAACCTGCGGTAAATCTAAAACAACAACAACAATCACCGTTAGCTAGTTATTCAAATATTAGCAGAGTAATAATAGCACAAACACACTCAGGTAAATATAAACACGCAACATGCTTCCAAACAAGTCCGTTTTATTATCTTTCTTTAAATTACTCATTCACTCTAATGATACTTATTTTTGTGACACGAGGGATTCCCAAACCTCGCCTCCGCCCCCGTGTAACCATCAGGAATGGATCCGATGCATCTCACCTTGTACCTGTATGGTCTGGGTATAGAGAACCTCCCAGTCTCCTGTCAGAGCTGGGCAGTGATGTCACGGCCCGTTATACATACACTTGGGCCTTACGAAAAATAATAACAGTCGTCCTAACAAGTTATTATTATTAAAACAAGCAATAACACACACCACTACTATCACTCAACTAACACTCAGAAACCGGCTAAGTAAGTCGCAAGGACTTACCTGAGTCAAAATACTCTCTAACACGTCTCACACCGTCTGTACTCGTGGTAACTCAAACTCCTGTCAAATAAGGCAGGTGTGTCAAGACACATCTCACTATCCAACCTCTTGCAAAGGAATTACGGAAAAACAACCCTCTTATGGTAAAAGACCATTTTACCCCTGGTGCCGAAAGTTCTCAAAGTTCCCTCTTTCGTCCTACTAAATTCCTTTTAGGATTTGTTCTCTATGATTACTCTCGCTCTTTGATAGTTTCCTTAATCCAAACTCGTATTTATGTGTAGATACTCGCATTTTTATATATTCTATATATTATGTTTATAAGTATACTTTTATATAAACATTTTATATACCCATTAAATTCCAAGCTTCTATAAACTTTACTAGGCTTTGAAAATACTTATGTACTCTTTTAAATTCCTAAAAATATATATATATATATATATATAAATTTATGTGTATATATATATATATACCCGTATTTGTATACGCGACATTCATAACTCTTATTTATATGTCCACCAAACCGCTTTTACTAAACTTCCGTACTCGAACTTATAATGGTACATATATGTATCCTATATATATATATATATTCCGAATCTGTTATTCATCCCTATTTGCATCCACACACGTTCCACCCCTATTTAACATCGTACTCGTATATTATACGCACACTTGCGTCTTTTATACATATAAATTCCTACATATAATTACGGATATGAACATCCTTAAACTATATATATATATGTACTGCAGGTGGAAGGAGGTCGGAGAGTCGGCTTACCGGTACTGCGATCCGGCGAGCACTGGCGTCAGGAGGCTGCAGCAGTTGGCGGTGGCGGCGAGCTCCGGGAATCGGCCGGACTGGAGGCGTGCAGGAGGTCGACTGGGGCGTGGCGCGGCTGCAGCAAATGGGCGGTTACGATCCTTGCTCGGAATAGATGCAGCGGAAAAGAGAGAGGCGGCAGGAAGGTGAAGGAAGAGGCGTCTCACCTGGCGGCTATCGGTGGTCGCGGCGGACGGTGGCGATGCGTCGGCTCCGGTGGCAACGAAGCGAAACAGTGGACGGTGGCGATGCGTCAGTTTCTGAGATGCCGGAAGGATAAGCTTCGAACAGAGAAGGTGGACGGAAGGAGAGGGATGCAGGGTACTTACCGGCTTGACGGACGGCGGCGCAGGGCTTGGCGGACGGCGCGGCGCAAGCACGTGGCGGCGCTCCGGTGGAAGGCTGAAGGCGGTCGATGGCTGCGGTGGTCACAGTTGCGAGGGATAGGGGATGCGGCACGTTGAGATCCAGAAGAGTGAAGAGTTTAACGATAGGTTAGATTAGGGTTAATTAATTTTTGATTAGTTTAGGGTTAATGATGGGCTTAAGAAGTGGGCTGGCCCAAAGGAGCGGTGGTCTAATAAATTAAAAGCGGAACTCGTAACTCGTTAATTATGTGCGGAAATTATTTAATACGGAATTAAATTCCGTATTTTATAAATTATTATTATCCTTAAATTAAGTTCGTATATTATTTCCGGTTAAGAGTTTTCGTCATTTTATGTGAATCTAGGTCCCATAAATCGATAGAACCAAACTTGTTTTATTTTATTTTATTTATTTACGCTTGTTGCAACGGAATTTGGTTAATTACAGTTTTCCGGCACTTTAAAACTTTCGGTTATTACATCAGTGCCCTCTTAAAAGAAGTTTCGTCCCGAAACTTAGAATATTTCTCTCACTCCTACATTTCTTTCGGTATATTTAATTTTCTCGACATTCCGTTTTCTATCACGCAACTACTCAAGCATCAACAGACAAGTAGCACAAAAACAGAAACACCCAAATCCATATAACAACCTGAAAAGTCAATCAACATAACATCCGAGTACTAACTCGTCAAACAGAAGAAATCTCTAACCCAGCGAAGAACTCGGGATAGTTACGTCTAATACTCTCCTCAGTCTCCCAAGTGGCCTCATCAGCTCCTCTCCTAGACCACTGGATCCTCAGCATAGGTATCTCCTTGGATCGCAGACGTCGGGTACTGCGTTCCAAGACAACTACTGGGTACTCTACAAAGGTATGGTCAGGCTCAACTGTCAGATCCTCATGGCTGATGACGTGTCTCGGATCCGGAATGTACTCTCTCAACTGAGATACATGAAAGACCGGATGGACACTCTCTAGTCTCGGTGGTAATGCTAGTCGGTAGGCCACCTCCCCAACTCTCTCCAGGATCTCAAAAGGTCCGACATATCGGGGACTCAGCTTTCCCTTAATGCCGAAACGCCTGACTCCTCTCGTGGGTGACACTCTCAACCACACCTGAGCACCCACCCTAAACTCCAAAGGTCGACGCCTCTTGTCGGCGTAGGACTTCTGACGACTCTGAGCTGCTAACATTCGCTCTCGGACTAGGGCAATCCGAGCGATGTCATCCTGTACCTGATCTGGAGCTACTCCATCAACTCTGCTAGGCTCGTCCCAACATAAGGGTGTACGACATCTCCGCCCGTAGAAAGCCTCATAAGGAGCCATCCCAATAGATGCGTGCCAGCTATTGTTATACGAAAACTCTACCAGTGGAAGATGATCTGGCCATACCTGTCCCCAATCAAGTACACACGCCCGAAGCATGTCCTCTAAGGTCTGAATGGTCCTCTCAGACTGCCCGTCTGTCTGTGGGTGATAGGCGGTAGTGAAGTGGAGACTCGTCCCTAAGGCAGTATGTACCTGCTGCCAAAATCTCGAGGTAAAACGTCCATCTCTGTCAGAGACGATAGTCCTCGGTACCCCATGGAATCTCACAATGTGCCTGGTGAACTCCTCAGCCAGACGACTCACCGGCCACGTTTCCTTAATCGGAATGAAACGTGCGGTCTTCGTCAGGCGGTCTACCACTACCCAAATAGCATCAAATCCTCTGCTGAGTCTCAAACCAGTGACAAAATCCATAGATATATCCTCCCACTTCCACTGTGGTACTGGAAGTGGGTGGAGCTCTCCTCCAGACCTACGGTGCTCAATCTTGACCTGCTGGCAGGTCGCGCACTGAGCTACATATCGAGTCACATCGGGCTTCAACCCACCCCACCAGAAGGACCGTCTCACATCCTTGTACATCTTACTCGCTCCAGGATGTACTGAGTATGGGGTAGCATGAGCCTCACCTAGTATCCTCTGTCTCAACTCACTGTCTGACGGTACGCAAACGCGATCCTGACGTCTCATCACTCCATCTGCACCAATAGTAAACTGTGGGGCCTCATCTCGAGACATCCTGTCCCGGATCCGGATCAAAGTGGGGCAAGTCTCCTGCTTCTGTCGGATTTCATCCAACAGATCAGGAAGTAACTCCATGGTAGACAACTGGCCATCTGTATCGGGAAACTGCACCTCTATCTCCAACCAAGCCAAGTCCCTCTGTAACTGTGGCTGTACTGTCAACCGAGCTATCGCTCTCTCTCTAGGCGTCTTCCGGCTCAACGCATCAGCTACCACATTCGCCTTTCCGGGGTGGTAAAGGATCTCAAGGTCGAAGTCCTTGATCAACTCTAACCACCGCCTCTGGCGGTTATTCAACTCTCGCTGAGTGAATATGTACTTCAGACTCTTGTGGTCTGTAAAGATCTGACATGTCGCCCCATAGAGATAGTGACGCCAGATCTTGAGAGCATGGACTACTGCAGCCAACTCTAGATCATGTGTGGGGTAGTTCTCCTCATACGTCTTCAGCTGTCGAGACGCATAGGCTATGACCTTACCCCTCTGCATCAAGACACACCCCAAGCCCAGCTTGGATGCATCACTGTATACCACAAAGTCATCAATACCCTCAGGCTGTGCTAAAATCGGAGCGGACGTCAATCTCCTCTTCAGCTCCTCAAAACTCTGCTGACACGGCTCAGACCAGACAAACCGAGTAGTCTTCCTCAGAAGACAAGTAAGTGGTCGGGCAATCAAAGAGAACCCTTCCACAAATCGGCGGTAGTAACCTGCTAGACCCAAAAAGCTGCGAACCTCCTTAACATTCTTAGGAGGTTGCCAAGAAGATACTGACTCGATCTTCGCCGGATCGACCTTAATTCCCTCAGCAGTCACCACGTGTCCTAAGAAAGCCACCTCTGACATTCAAAACTCGCACTTGGATAGCTTAGCGTATAGCTGGCTATCCTGTAGAATCTGCAGTACTGTCCTCAAGTGTCCGGCATGCTCCTCTCGACTCCTAGAATAGACTAGGATGTCGTCAATGAAGACCACTACAAACTGGTCTAAGAAGTCAATGAATATTCCATTCATCAACTCCATGAACACTGCTGGTGCATTAGTGAGCCCGAATGGCATCACTACGAACTCATAATGACCATACCTAGTCCGGAATGCCGTCTTAGGTATGTCCTGATCTCTCACCCTCAACTGGTGGTAACCTGACCTCAAGTCTATCCTCGAGAATACGGACGCTCCATGCAACTGGTCCAACAGATCATCTATGCGTGGCAGTGGATACTTGTTCTTGATGGTTACTTTGTTCAGCTCTCTGTAGTCTATGCACAGCCTCATCGATCCGTCCTTCTTCTTCACAAACAACACTGGCGCACCCCAAGGAGACACACTGGGGCGTATAAAACCCTTCTCTGCCAGCTCCTCTAACTGCTTCTTCAGCTCAAGCAGCTCTATAGGTGCCATACGGTACGGGGCCTTCGAGATAGGTCTCGTGCCCGGCTCCAAGTCAATGCTGAAATCAACGCTCCTCTGTGGGGGTAGCCCTGGCAGGTCATCGCTGAATACCTCTGCAAACTCGCATGCAACAGGTATCTCCTCTATAGTCAGGCTCTTGCTTTCCTTCATGGCATAACACCAGAAGGCTTCGCAACCCTGGGCTATCAGTCTCGCTGCTCTCACTGCACTGATAACTGTACCTGACTTTCCGAGGTCCCAACCTCGGAATATTACCCTATGACCCTCCTCCGTGGCAACGGTCACTGTCCTCCTACCAATGTCTAAGACTGCGCCGTGTTTCCTCATCCAGTCTATCCCTAAAATGACATCCTCATGAGCTAAGGGCATGACTAGAAAATTAACTAGCCAGTCTCGATCTCCCATGCGAACAGGGCATCCAAAGATCTCTCTAGTCCCTCTTACCTTACTCCCATCAGGTAAGCCTATCGTAAAAGGTATCCCCTCTACAGTAGCTAAGGACAACCTATCTACGCATGCATCAGATATGAAGGAGTGTGTAGCACCCGTATCAAATAAAACTCGTACAGGTAAGTCATGAATCTGGATCGTACCTGTGGCAGTAGGTGCATCTGGCTGATCAGCATCTCTCAACTCAAACACTCGTGCCTGAGCTCCTCTAGTATCAGCCACACTACCACGTCCTCTACCCCGACCTGATCCCTGCATAGAACTCTGTGGTGGTGTGTGTCCTGGAGCTCTGTAAGACTGCTGCTGACTAGGAGCTCTGTACTGCTGCTGCTGACTCGGAGTCCTGTACTGTGGCGGTCTCTGTACACTCCCTGATAAGCCTGCAAGAGAAGAACCCTGCTGAGATGGGGCCTTGCCCTGACGGCAGAATGCAGCTCTATGTCCAACCTTGCCACACTGAAAGCAAGTCACTGCTGGCTTCGTGCAGTTCGGTCGGATATGTCCATAACTATTGCAGTTGTGGCACTGCAAGCTACCAGCTGAAGTCTGACCAGTAGCTGTATGGCTCTGTCGCCCCTGAGTCTGTCCCCGTCCAAAAGCAGCTACTCCTGAACCACCACTGGCATAACCTGTCCTCTGCCGCTTATCCGGCCTGTCAGACTGAGCAGCTCTCCTAGACCCTGGTCTGTCTCTCTCATACGCAGATGCTCTATCCTGATACAACAACAGATAACATGCATCTATTGGGATGACTCCATATGAAGCACTATATCGACATAGGTTCCGTACACCTTTATGTTGGGATGAGCCTATCAGTGTCAGTGGTATAGTGCCAGAGTAGATTCAGGATGATATGGCTCGAGTAACGCGGATCAGAGAGAGGATGTTGGCTGCACAGAGTCGCCAAAAGTCATATACAGACAGGAGGCGTCGACCTCTAGAGTTCAGAGTGGGAGATCATGTATTGCTGAGAGTATCTCCAACGCGAGATGTTAGACGTTTTGGCATAAAGGGGAAGCTGAGTCCCCGATATAGCGGTCCTTTTGAGATACTTGACAGAGTTAGGAGGGCAGCCTACAGATTAACATTTCCTCCAAGGTTAGAGGGTGTTAATCTTGTGTTTCATGTGTCTCGGCTAAGGGAGTATATACCAGACCCAAGACACATTGTGCTTTATGATGATTTGGTGGTTGATCCGGACTACACCTTTGTTGAGCATCCGATTGCAGTCCTAGAGCAAGGTGTGAGACGCCTGTGTTCGAAGGACATTCCCATGTTGAGGATACAGTGGTCGAGACGAGGACTTGAGGAGGCTACATGGGAGACAGAGGATAGTATCCAGAGGAATTATCTAGAGTTTTATGTTGAGATAGATGCACCTATAGGATCACCGAGTAGATCTTAGTGTTATCTTGGTGAGTGATGCGATTATGTGATTATGTGCTTATATGCCTTGATGTGTTTATTTTTGTGCTAGTTGTGATGTGATATATGATCTTATTAGATCTTGATGTGCTAGCGCGATTTACGATTATAGCTGGAGATGGTTCTTTCCTCCATGCTATCTAAGTGTGATTAGGATTTAGCTGGAGATGGTTCTTTCCTCCACGCTATTTGATGGACATAGTTTCGCTGGAGATGTTTTTCCTCCATGCCTTGGGTTATGAGTATGATATGGCTAGAGATGTGTTCACTCTATGCCATGTGATATGATTATGGCAAGATATATGTTTCCTCTATGCCTTGTGATGGGATTATAGGTTGGCTAGAGATGGTTTTTCTCTATACCTTTGGATAGTGTTATGATCTTGTTGCTGGAGTTGGTGATTCCTCCATGCTATGTTTTGAGGTTATAGAATGTTATAGGTTGATACCTTTGAACGGAGATGTGATACCTCCGATAGAGACATTGTTTATACATTGGCGTATGGGTCCGAGAGGATTTGGGAATTGTTCAAGTTTCGGGACATAACTTTTTTTTAAGGGGTGTGTGATATAATACCAAGGATTTCCGAATTCTAATTAATGTTGATTAAATTAATCATTGATAGTAATTGACATATAACTCGCGAAGATTGCGCAAGTGATGAGTATGAGTCCCACCTTTATGTTCCTGGCGTAATTATGCGCTTATGGAGAATTTTTCACTTTTTCCCCCGGGTAATTATTTTTACCATCCGGTGTTATTTGGAGCATTTGGGAGTTCCAATTAATAAAAATTCAGTTGAGAGAAATGATCAGGACATCGTATATGTCCTAGATATGAAATAACATGGAGAAGTAAAACGGCCAAAAGAGTCGCTATTTCGTTTCTTAACGGCTAAGAAAGACGGCTTAGGAATACACGTTTTTCGATGCAGTTGTGGAAAAATTATCCCTACAATATTCCAGATTTAATGTTCTAATCTCGAAAAGTTTGCAGAAAGAGGTTTGACCTGCCTTTGGATCGGTTAAAGGATAATTATCGACTTTACTAAAGAATAATTATCGTCTTCACTATAAATAGCGGAAAATCCTTTATTGATTCATTTCCTTTCACGTTTCCTCGTAAAAGCTCTGATTTCCCTCAACCTTCAAACTCAGATCTACTCTCCGTTTCAAATCTGATTCCAATTTTGTTTGAGTGTTTGGATTCCTCCTCTCTTCATTCTCTTCATAACAGTACCGAGTATATATAGAGCTGGTCGAGCATATATGTCATCAGGATGGTTCCGTCGCTCATATTCCGGTGAATTTGTTGTAGTCCATGCGTAGCCTGTGTCGTTGTGATTCCGAATCTTCTTTCAGATCGTCAATCGAGTTAGTAACGAATAAGTTATGAATTTTTTCGTTTTCCGTACTGCGATTTGGCCAAAATTGACTTTACGCTTGTCAAAATAGATAATTATAAATTCCATTATGGTCGTTATATTATTCTAGTGCTTATGGGTTGTTTGTTTGATGAAATTTGATGACAGGTGGTTTTAGAAATTGCCTGCGGGCAAAACGTTATTTTGGCGAAATATAATTAATTAATTAAAGATTTAATAGTTAAATTAGGATTAGAATTGAGATTGAGGAATGTTGATTAGATACTACCTTGAGATTTGAGGAATTGTGAGTTATGTGGAGATGTTGAGGTTTAGTTGGTTGTGAGACTTATAGATTGAGTATGATCCTTATGGATTGCTTGAGTCTAGGTGTGACGTTTTTGATTGATAGGAGTATTTATATCTCTTTATGCCTTGTTATTAGGCAGTGTCCCTCTCAGGATTGGAAGTTGATCGTGGTTGTGATTGTACGAGGTTGAGGTACGTCCGTAGGACTTACTTAGCTACCATCCTTATATTGGGTGTTTGCATGAGTGGTGTGTGTGTTATATGCTTGATATGATAGCATGTGATGTCGATTATTACCCACCTATGTTTTATTTATTGTCCCGTATGTGTGGCTCTGATAACCTTTCCGTTTCATCCCGCCGTGGAGTCTGGGAGGTTCTCTGCGTCAGGCCAGACTGGCTTTACAGGATGAGCGCAATCCACTCCCACAGGGTACACGGGTTATGTGACCAATACTACTACAATTGGCTAGCAGGCCCAAAGGCGAGGATGATACGTTCCTCATGTCGCATAGTTTCATATATCTATATATATATACTATTTGAGTGAATGACTATTATATAAAGATGATAAAATGGGTAAATGTGTGACAACATGGGTATCTTTCATAATTTGTGCTTGTGGTTATGCATTACCTTATATATGTATGGTTAGCTAAGGGTTTCATACCATGTTGTAGATGCCTTACAAGATAGACGAGTTGTTGAGTGATTTGGCAAGGTGACTGTCCGAGGACTCTTGTACATTAGGGGGTTATGGTTTCGGGAATTTTATTTTTCCCTCCTGCGTGAGGATGATGTATTGTATACCTTCTGTGTGAAGACGTTACTTTATACTCGGTTATGATCCGGTATACTTGTGGTTGTACACTTTTATGCATTTGTTTTATATCTGTCAGTGCATGTTTTAAGTTCCAGTGAACTTCTTGTCAGGCTAGGGTCATGATCCATTGTGAGATCCTAGCCCAATGTGGTATCCCGAGTCCCGCGGATTCGGGATGTTACAATAATGAGTTAAGATATATATATCATGAACATTGATAAATGATAATTTCACTTATCCATCTAAAATAGCGTTTGACATAGATAAACATATACTGTGGTTTCCAACTTGCGTTGCTCTCAATCCAGCTGTTTGACAAGTATAGAAAAATCCATTAAACACTTAGAAATCCGGAAAAGTTCAAGAACAACCTTACTTTTGGCTCTTCGGTTAGAAAAAGGACAATGAACGGAACTTTCATGATAATTACAATTCCTCAAAGCTTTGATAAACTAGTACTCTCAAAACCATGTTCTTTTGAATAAATCCAATAAAATGTCCTTTGCTTGTGGTTCTTCAATGTTTTTATTTAAACTAATAATAAACACCACTTCTTTTGAAGGTAAATAAAAGGTAGAAATGAAGCATTTTGAAATGAAGCAATGTCACACACACACACACATATATATATGAATACAATAAATTTAAACCATTATTAGCGATCATCCAATCCTTGGATCAGGAGGGAATTTGTCAAAACATGATCAAATATAAAGAAAATTCAATATATAAAATCAAGAAGGACATAAACTCACAATTGTTTTATTCTAGTAAGGCGAACCTTCAAAGTAAAGCAAGCAACTACTTGACAACTAGAGTTTGGAGAGAAGTTATTGATGTCTAATTCAGGATGAATCAGCGTATCTAACTCCAATGTTGACATATGAATATATAGCGGAAAATGTCGGAGTCTACGGTTACACAAAATATAACCTTCCAAAGTTACAATCGAAAAGGTTTAATTTCCTTCTCCGCGGGTAAGTGATACAACTTTATTTTGCGATCCATAAGGTTGTGTGCTAGCCGTAAGGTGGACGTAAGGAACGCTATTTGACAACTTCTTAGACAGCTTAGAAATATAGACTTTCCCGCTGAATTGGTTGGAACTAAGTGACCCTCCAATGGTTTCCACTTGGCTTCTTCAATCTTTAGTCGATCTTGATTGATAACTCCACCTTGATTATATATTTGTATATGTGATGATGGAAGACTTAACATTATGAGCGGATTGTACACAAACACATATCGATTATATTTCTAGATTGCATGGTTTGGTTTTGTGTATTGTTAAATGCGTGCATGCCTTGGAAAGCATTTCAAAGGATGAACGGAGGCCTTTAAACAAGTTACAAGTGACAAACACAAAGATTGAGAAGCAATCCAAAGGTTCAACGCGGAGGTCTTGAAAACCATTTAAAGGATCAAAGCCGAAGTCTTGGAACACGATACAAGGGATACATCGGTTGGAAGAATTTCAGAATCAAGATTCAATCTCAACAAACAAATCTACCAAGGATCAAGAGAAGATCTTCAAACAAGATATAAAGAAAATATCTCAGCCAACTCAAATCTCCAACGGATTTTATAGAAGAGATATCGGCCCAACAGATGATCTTGGAAAGATCTCAACCGACGCAAGATTGAAGATTTCATCCAACAGATTTCACAAACATCTTGCAATCCAAGGAAGATCTTCAACGGCTATCAAAGAGAGATAGCTTCAATAAAATATCCTTAACAACTTGGAAGATCTTGGAGCTTGAAACAAGGACTTCAACGACAAGATCTTCAACAACTCTTTTCCTGAGAAGATCTCGAAAAAGGATCTCAACGTGCATCAAGGAGATGAAGCAGATAGAAGATCCTACAACGGCTACTTCATGTCAACCTACACCGTTTTCGATGGAGAACAAAGAACATCACAATGGTCATCTTCACAACGGCTAGAAGACCTCTCCATCGCAGACTATAAATGAAGATCACAATTGAAGAGAACTACAACAAGCTTCCACGGAAACATCTAAGTATTCAAGCGATCAAAGCATCTTCATTTCGTTCCAAAAGTTTTTCTTCCTCTTAGTTTACAAAAGCTTACATCCTTAGAGAGAGAAAAACACGAGAACTTCATTGGTATATCTTCACCGTGTTTTACTCAAGTGTGTGTTACTGTGTAAAGTAACTAGACTATTATTGCTAAGTTAAGAGTTGGAACTAGATCGTAGCATTGGTTACAGTGAGAGAAGAAGGAGATTTCTTCTAGATTGTATCTAGGACTCTTTGAAGCAGATAATAGGTAGTTTGATTTTACGGGCAAAGAAACCTTAGGACGGAGACGTAGGCTGTTAGAGCTTAAATTCGTAAACATATCACCGTGTCGATCTTTTACTTCCGTATTGAAGAACCGGTAGGTGAAATAAATAAGTTAAAAGATACTCTAGAGGGGGGGGGGGGTTGAAATAGAGTATGGGAACTTTTCGAAAACCAAATCTCAAGGCCTTGAAACTCCTTTCAAGGGCCTTGATGTCAATCTGTGGTCTTAGTGAAATTTTGATTTCAAGGGCTTTGAAACAACTTTCAAGAGCCTTGACTTCGTGCTCCTGCAAAACCAAGTTAGTCACAATAGAAAAGTATAGTGCGGAATGTAAAAGATTGACACGAGGATATGTTTACGAAGTTCGGCTCTAAATAGCCTACTCTCTGTCCCAGGGTATAGCCTTAGGATCTAACTATCTATTATCAGCTTCAAAGAGTCCTAGATACAAACTAGAAGAAATCTCCTTCTTCTCTCACTATAGTCAATGCTACGACCTAGCTCCAACTCTCAACCTAGCTATAATAGCCTAGTTACTATGCAGAGTAACACACACTCTAGTATAATACTATTTAGATCTTCCAATGGAGCACTTGTGTTTTCTCTCTCTAAGGGGATAAAACTTTTGTGTAAATGAGAGAAAGAAAAACAACGAATGAAGATGATTAGGTTGCTTGAAGACGTAAAGATGTTTTCCGTATATGCTTGTGTATTTTTTCTTCTTCGACCATCATCTTCATTTATACTCTTCTATGGAGAGGTCTTCTAGCCGTTGGAGAGATGACCGTTTGAAGATGAATCTTCTTCTCCATGAAGATTGTTTCTTGTTTCGAGATAAGGTAGACGTTGCAAATCTTTAACTCTTGAGAACACGTCGAGTCCTTAGCTCCTTGATCTTCTCGTTCTCTGTTGAACCGAAAGAGAAGATATTTTGCCGCTTTTTGTTTTTAGAAAATCTTCTGAAAAGATTCTCTAATCTTCGGTTGAGATCTTCGGTTGAAAAAGATCTTCCCTAAAATCTTTCTGTTTGAGCAAATATTCCTGGAAAATCTTCTTTGCATATGAATCCTTGTTTCGTGCATCTATATATAACTCCAAGGCCTTCGAGACCGTCCCTTTGTAAACGCTATTTTCCTTGTCCTTAAGTTATACTTCAAGGCCCTTGATTTCCATATCAAGGCCCTTGACATTCGACAAGACCTGCACTGAATTCAAACCAACCATGCATCTAGAGAATATAATCAATACATTGTTAGTATATCCAACTACTACATTTGTGTTTAAGTCTTTCATCATCAACACCTGTAAAACATTATAAACAAGGTGTAGTTTTCAATCTCCCCCTTGATGGAAGAGAACACAAATGTTTTTTTGTACCTGCATTTGTTAGTTTAGCAATGCATATGAAAATCAAAACTAAAATGCAGAATATAATATATCGAAATGTCGGATCATCATTTCTCCCCTTTTGTCTTTCAACAAGGGAGAAAAATAGTTAAAGAACGGGAGTTTTAAACACGATTACAGACCCAAAAGAGTATTTTCATAAACCACAAAAAAAAGATTTTCAGAAAACCAATCGACTCAATTCTCCTCATAAAACTTCCTCTTTCCTTTGGATAAAGATTTCTTATAGCACCAATCATCCATTTCAGCTGCCAAACGTCTTCTCTTTTCTTCAGCTCTTCTCTACTTAACTACTTCATACTCAACTGTTGATAAAAACATTGGCTCAACATGAGTTGGATACATAATTGATTTATTCTGTACACGCCTTTTACAATTCATCAGCACATTCTAAACTTTCTCTTGAGTATGTTGAGCTACATCTGCAGGTATGGGCAAAATGCTTCCCATTGTAGTCAGTGTAAGAGCATTCATCAAATACATTTCATTGACTTTAGCATTTATGGTAGCTAGCAACTCAAAATTTGTATCCATTCTCCTCTTGGTGTCAAACTGAAAATCAGATAATTCACGATTGAGACAAGCTATTTCTTTTTCACAACCTTCTAACCTGATTTATGGAGTAGGAGAAGGTTTAGTTTCTTCAGTTTAATTTTGAGTAGTTCCTTTTCCTTTTAAAGTCCATGTTCCTGCAAGAGTTTTCTCAATCCCCAAACGTTCTAAGCAGTTCTCATCAATTTTGCCAGAAATAGACTGTCTTTCCTTAGAGGATGTGTCAATTTTGTAATAATCAAAGACCTTAGCCAACAAATTTCCATAAGGCAGAGAAATAGGTCTCTTAGAATTGACAGAATGTATCATATGGTTGATAATCAGATTAGGCACATCTATGTCCAAATCAGACATAAGCAAATGAATTAATTCTAGAGATTGATCAGTCAGTAGCTCTCTTGAGTTTGCACGAGGAACAACACATCGAACAAGTATAGTAAACACTATTTTAGCCTCTAAGGTTAGAGATGTATGAGTAAGTTGACGTGAGGTTGAATTCAGAACTGGAAATTTCTCCTTAGCAAAACGAACACTCTCTGATCTTGAAGGATGGTTGAATACAACATATGTAGGAATTCCAAAAATCTCACTTAAAATAGAAGGAGTGAGTGAAATCGGAGTACCTTTAACTAAAGATTCAAGAGTGATACATCCTTTGTCCCTTTTTGTGGTGATATTAACATAGAATAGTCTTGTGAGTCATGGAAAAGCAAAATCTCCAGGGTTTAGAACCTTCCAGATAATTGAACTTCTTAGCTTGTCTATGCACGGAGTCTTAAGAGTGTCGAGAAAATCAGTGTCCACCAGATCACACATACAGAGCGGTCGATTGTGAAACACATCAAGCCAAGATCCAGAAGCTTGAAAATTAACGAACCATGATGAGGGAAGACCAGTCGTCTGAGATGTATCCAAATCCTCAGAATATTTTTCTTCTTTAGCAATTGAGGGAGTCTGAACGACTTTCTTTTTGGGAGCTTGAGGAGCAGATCTCTTGCTTCTTGGTGCCATGAGGGAAGTTTGAGAGAGAAATCAAGAGATTTTGAAATAGGTTTTCCTGTGAAAGAATGAAAAAGATAGAAAAAGTAGGTCCTTTTTAACAGGGAAATAACAAGATCTTGAGAAAATCAAGCTTTTAAAAGACCTATATAAAAACCAACAACAACAAATCTTTTTCAAATTTCAAACAAAAGATTTATAAAAATATTTTAAGAATTGAGATATCTAAAAGATATTAATTTTTAAAAGATCCGTAAATTTACTATACCTTGTGAAGTGTGTTTCAAGGCCCCTTAAATTTTATTTCAAGGCTCTTGAAAACATCAATTGGGCTGCATGCGTAGGAACAATTAAACTCGTTTACTCCCCCTACGTTAATGTTTCCTTGTTCAACATATCAAGCTTCAATCTAATAAAATTAAATTGTTCCTCAAGAAGAGGCTTGGTAAAAATATCTTCAAGCTGCAAGTTAGTTGAGATAAAAGAGATCGAAATATCACCTTTCTCAACATGATCATGTATGAAGTGATGTCTTACATCAATATGCTTAGTCCTTGAATGCTACAGAGGATTATTGGTTATAGAAATAACACTACTATTATCACATTTTATAGGAATACCTTTCAAGTCAAAGCCAAGGTCACGAAGTTGTTGAGCAATCAAAAGAATTTGTGCACAACAGGCTCTTGCAGCTATATATTCAGCTTCAGCTGTGGATAGGGCAACAGAGTTTTGCTTCTTGGAGTGCCAACTAATTAGGGATGACCCTAAGAATTGACAACATCCAGAAGTACTTTTTCTATCGACCTTATAACCTGCAAAGTCTGCATCTGAATAGCCAACAAGATCAAACGAGCTTTGATGTGGGCACCATAACCCTAGATCCTTAGTGCCATTGAGATACCGAAAAATTCTTTTCACAGCTATCAAGTGTGACTTATTAGGATCAACTTGAAATCTTGCACACATACACACGCTAAACATAATGTCAGGACGACTATCAGATAGATACAACAATGAACCGATCATACCTCGATACTCCTTTTGTATTACACTTTTTCCTTTCTTGTCATGATCTAGTGAAAGTGTTGAACTCATAGGAGTCTTTCTAACCTTAGATTGATCCATTTTGTACTTCTTAAGCAAGTTTTTAGTATACTTGCTTTGATTGAGAAAAATTATTTTCTTTGCTTGTGTAACTTGATGTCCAAGAAAGAAATTTAGCTCTCCCATTACGCTCATTTCAAATTCCCTGCACATAATATCTGGCAACTGGAGCAAAAGTTTCCTCATAATCAATACCTTCTTCTTGGTTTTAGCTTTGTGCTACAAGTCGTGCTTTATTTCGTATGACTTTGCCACTTTCATCCAATTTGTTTCGAAAGACCCCTTTCGTGCCAATAACTGATTGATGTTTTGGTCTTGAAGTAAGAGTCCATATCTTGTTTCTCTCAAATTCATTCAATTCATTTTGCATGGCAATGATCCAATCAGGTTCTTGAAGAGCTTGAACGTAGTTCTTTGGCTCGACAAGCGATACAAAAGCGGAGAAGGCACAAAAATTGTTCACTTTCGATCTAGTTTGAACTCCAGCATTTGGATCTGAGATCACATTCTCTTGTGGATGATATAAGGAGCGTTGAACTTTTCTTCTTTTCAGATATGGAGCAGATCCAGAAGGTTGAGCTTCATATGTTTTTTTAGATTCAGGTACCGTTCGTATATTACTTGTTGATCCAATCTCAATGTAACACACCAAATCCACGGGACTCGGAGTGCTACATTGGGCTAGGACCTCACAATGGATCTTGACCCTAGCCTGACAACAAGTTCACTGGATCTTACAACAAGGCACATGTAGACTAAAACCAAATACATAAAAGTTGTATAAGATACATCAAAAGTGTTTACAAACACAAAGCCGAGTACAAAGCATCAAACATAAACATCAGATAGAAAAGATCCCAACTCACGCATCCTAATGTACAGAAGTCCTCGGCTGGTCAAACCATCTGGCTCACTCTGTAGTCTTCCTAACCTGCAGATCATCTACAACACGGTATAAACACACATCAACATCTCATACATGCAATGCCACACACATTCATTTATTATCTATCAATTGTGTTATTGTAACACCCCAAATTCTGAGAACTCGGGAAGCTACTAGTTAGGACCTCACAATGGGTCCCGACCATAGTTTGACAACCATTTTACTTGGATCTTACAACAAGGCACAAAAGTATTAAAAACATTTGAAAACCTTAGACAATATATACATGAAAAATATGTATCAGCCTTACAAATCAAAGGTACTAAAACGACGCATATGAAGTATATAAGACAACCTGGTCCCCAACTAAATGAGTACGTGGACCCGGCTGACCATTCCCTCCGGACCTCTCTACAACTGTCTTAACCTGCAAGGCATCTATAAGCGGTATAAAACCGTTAGCTAACATTCTATGCATAAGTATAAAGGTAAAAGCACAATCACACATCATACACAATCAACATGCAACACTCAATCCTTTTATTATCTTTAATTAGGTGATAAGTCATTACTAATGATACTTATTTTGTGACACGAGGGATTCCCAAACCTCGCCCCTGTCCCCGTTTACCAACGCGGAATGGTACTAATGCATCTGACCGTCTACCGGATTGGGCTGGTCGCAGGGCACCTCCTAGACTCTCGCAAGAGCTAGGCTGATGATGTCACGACCCGTTATCATACACTTGGGTCAATTACGTAAATAATAAAGTCGGCCTAATCCGGTTTCGTTGTTTATCATAACTAACAAACACCACTCATACACATTACACTCATACAAGAAGCCAGCTAAGTAAGTCCGTGGACTTACCTAAATCAGATCTCGACTTTCTAATTCGCAAATCAATCTGTACAGTAGGAATTCAGTAGCCTGTCAAAGGAGGCAAGTGTGTCAGCACACTTTCTAGGTGATTAGAAGTCTAAGACTTCTAAGATAGCAGGTCTTAATAGAACGGAATTGATTACAATATTAATTTAGGGTAAAATGACTATTTTACCCTTGGTCTTGAAACTTCCAAAAATTCAATAATTCATGCCTAAACTCTTATTTGAGACTAAAGAGTCATATTCTAACTCCTAAAGATGAGTTTGGTTACAAACTGGCAATGTACCCATTTTCTTATTTTCGGGAAGATCGTTAAGGTCCAACTTCGGCATCAAATAAGAAATTCGAATAAACTTATAAAAATTTCGAAATAATTATCTAGATCATCTATGATATCCAATCTACTCATAGGAGAAAGAATTTCTTAAAATTGATAAAGCATCACTTCTACAAAAATTTTTAAAGTTGGTTACAACACTTAACAAACAACACACTGTCTTAACATTGAAAAATCATAGCTCCTAAACTACTCGTTGGATTTATCCCAAATTTGATATGTTCTACTATAATATCTTATCTATAATATATCCAAAATTCAGCCGCAAAAGAGATCAAAATCCTATTTAAAACTATCTCACAAATCCGAATTTCAGCACAACAGAAAAACTGCTTACGCCTCCATCTTTGAAAAATCATAAATCCCAAACCACTCGCTGGATTCCTCTCAAATTTTAATATGTTCTACAACAATATGTCAGCCATATCATATCCCAAATTCAAGGCCAACGGCGATCAAGAGCTTATTCAAAACCATCTCACAAAACAGCATCACTTGCTATTTTCATCAACACTCAGCACACTTATAAAAACTGCATGAGGAGTCAACTTTGCAACATCATAACTCTCAAACCGTAACTCCAATTCTTCCCAAATTTTAGTATGATCTACTATATACTACTGAATACAACATATCCAAAATTCAGCAAGAAAGGAGGTGTCTAACATACCCTAATATGGACTCGAAAAAGCCTGCTTGTCACTTCATGCCCACTCAACAACCAGGAATTCTTCTCGCTACTGCTGTGTTTCTGTACAAGGTTTGCAAGTATCCATCAGCCCTAG
Source organism: Fagopyrum esculentum (assembly GCA_033239045.1). Classification (NCBI taxonomy): domain Eukaryota; kingdom Viridiplantae; phylum Streptophyta; class Magnoliopsida; order Caryophyllales; family Polygonaceae; genus Fagopyrum; species Fagopyrum esculentum. The sequence continues at coordinate 54,536,667 of BSUD01000001.1, forward strand.
AATATAACAAGGAAGACAAGGAGAGGGAGGACCATCCTCACTGAATCACGTACTCGATTGTGGAGGAGAGCGCCGCTTGTGTAGAGGGGAGAAGATCTGGTCCCAAGCATCCAACAGTCCGGTGGTTGTGTACAAAGACGAGGAGATCAATACTCCCACCTGAGTTGTGGCTGCGCAGAAGGCTCCATCGTTGAGTGCTTCGACAGGCTGCACGAAGGGTCGCTAAGGGATGGCGGTAGAGTGACTTTGACGAGGACAGCAAGGTGGGGAGAGGGAGGGTTGACGGTTTGCACATCTTTAGGGTTGTTGTACGTCACTGGCCAGCACACAAGAGAGGAGTACTTTGGGCCACATCCAGCTGGGCCTCCTGGGCTGCTCCGATTCATGTAGACAAGTGAGAAGCAAAGGGATTTCATTTAAATCCAACAAGAAACCTGGGCTGAAAATAAGGTGAGAATAAGTGGGCTAAAAGTTTGTCAAGACTTGTCAAAAACTCGCCATGGCTTTATCAGGCCCATGCATGACTTTGTCACAGAGTTGTCGGGCTTCGTCAAGACTTCGTCTCAGCTCTGTCATGGTCTCGTCACAGCTTTGTCACAGTCTCGTCTCAGCCTTGTCATGATCTCGTCTAAAGTCGTCGTTAAGGATTAATTATAAGAAATAGGGTTTGATATAATTATATCATTTTATGTGAATTAAATTCTAGAAAAAATGATAAATAATTATAAGAATTAGGGTTTGATATAATTCTATCATTTTATATGAATTATATTCTACATAAAATGATAAAATTTGTGAAGAAAGAAATACTAGATAGAATGGGAACCGGCAACGGCTCGAAGTCCGAATTGATTCGGAAATAAACAGAATAAAAATTCCGGATATTACATCAGTACTCCCTTAAAATAAGTTTTGTCCCGAAACTTAGAACAAGGTACTTAATTAAACGACTTCCATAAATTAAACTTGTATATCCTAGCCTCACTAAATTTTAATTTCATTTTCTAAACTCCTGTAACCCTATCAAAGCGTAACGAAAAATCTGGTCGTTACATCAGATCCCCCTCAAAATAAGTTTTGTCCCAAAACTTAGGGTAAGACACTCCTAATCGCCCTTTAAGACACCAAATGGGTGTGTTTGATCACTACACAAAACTCTCGTCGTTTCCACATCTAAGTATCTCGCACATCACGGTTACCAAAAGAACACATCACTCACTAAACACTAAATCATGAAATAAACAAGAAATCAAACAATATTACACATACAAGGTCAAGCCCTAACTAGTCACTCCCGAGGTTATAACTATCGCTACATAAGTCTTTGAAATGTTACGTCTCTTACTATCCCCAATATCTTAGGTAGCCTTATCGGCTTTTCATAAAACCACTAAATCTTAAATCTTTTCAGGTACTTAGATCACAAGCGCTTGCTACCATGTTCTAGAGTGGTTACCGGATATCTCACCGGTATCATCCGGCTCAACTGTCTGATCCTCTAATCTGATGACTTAAGTCGTGTCTGGTAGGTATCTCTCCAACTGAAATTCTCAAACTCAGTTCCCAAACTTAGTCTCCGTGGAAAACCGAAGATACACTCTCCAATAGGGTGAGGAAAACTAGTCCATCAGTCACTTTTAAACCGCTTTAAAACTTCCAATGGTTTTCCTTACACAAATCACTTCCAGATCCTTTGATGACCCTACGAAAAATAATCTATTCACTTTCTTCCCTTCGTTATGACCACTTGCTTCCGGCCTTCTGAAAAGGTTATGACTACACACTCAAGCCAAAGGTCTTGGACATCCACCAACACTTCCCGAGTGCCCAACGATTTTCTTATCACGACCCACTTGGTCTTGTCTTTTTTTAATATTACTCAGTCATCTTATTCCTCAGGTAAGGAATCGTCACCTTTACCCTTTTCAAGTCTAACACTCGAGACAACTAAAAATCAAATCTATTGGTCATCCTCTTTGTTCACTTGGCATTATTATATTATTTATAGATCTCTAAATCATCCTTAGCTCTAACCTAGGCTTTCAACGCATTTCCCAAGATCTTAAGTGACATAGAATATGTCCGGAATGACGGTATTAGACACAAAGTGATCTCATATCACCGTTATTTGATCATAACTACTTGATTAATGCTAGCACACCATCAACATTGCATTCATATATCCTCCCCTTTTATCGGACTAGTAATAGCCCTCTAACTCAAAACGCAACTAGGCTTTGTTCCGACATAACATTACACATAAAATCTACTCCGAGATTATGGTGTCTTTAAGCACGGTTACTAGGATGCAAGTATGCTCCTATCGCTTCTCTTTCTTATGTATCTTCGACTCAGGATGGTAGTTACTCACTTTGAGCTTTCTAGTGCAGGTCATGCACAATACTTTTATTACATCATTAATTCTTTCCTAATCCATCCAGAAAACTCAATCTAGAGTATTCCATTAGTATAGAATTCCAAAATTACTTGTCTGGCAACATGTAACAAAGCCATCACTCTTCACTCGGATCCATAATAGGGTACCGGTCTCCTTCTATTACCTCTACATGCACGTAAGTTTCCATACAACATTTCCAGTCACTCACATAGCCTATCTCACGTTTCTTCCAACTAGAATGCATTTCTCCAACTATCACCATCTTAAAATCGACCCGACATCCATCAGTACCCTTGAGCTTCTTGCTTTGTGGGTTAGGACCCACCACGCTTCCGCTGCGCTACTTTGCTTATCCTGTTGTCACTCATTGATCCTAAGGATCTTTTTTTAAGTATAAAATGAATGACCCCAAAACTCTTTCTTCCAATTACACCATGAGTCTTATATGGATGTAGTACCTCGTACCTTCTTTACTTGCCTTAAGAAAATAAAACAACGATTGAAAAACAACTTTGTAACAACCGCTTTGATAGGGTTAGAGAATTTTAGGAAACGAATAAAAATGTAGTGAGACTAGGACATACCAGTTTATTTATGGAAGTCGTTTAATTAAGTACCTTGTCCTATGTTTCGGGACGAAACTTATTTTAAGGGGGTACTGATATAATTATTCCGTCTAATTCCGCCGTTGACGGTTTCCCATTCTATCTAGTATCTCTTCCTTCACAAATTTCATTATTTTATGTAGAAGTTAATTCACATAAAATGATAAAATTATATCAAACTCTAATCCTTATAATTATCTATTATTTTATGTAGAATTTAATTCAAACCCTAGTTATTATAATTCATTCTTATCAATGACAAGCTGTGACGAGATCATGACTAAGCTGAGACGAGATCATGACAAGGCCATGACGAGTTTTGACAGATTTTTGACAAGTAATTCAGCCCACCTTTCTTGCATGTTTCAGCCCACTGTTCCTACCTTAAGCAACCCAGTTCGCTTACCCATAACAGCCCAGCAGTGTGACTTCGAGCCAGGCCAGCAGTAGCCCAGAAGAGGTTGGTTACAAGCCCATTAACAGCTCCTTCAGGCGGACCACACAGCTCCTTCTCAGCCCAACATCTGCGTAGGCCACAGCTGCCCCAACATCCTTTGCAGTCCAGCCCGGAACAGCCCAAGGAAAGCCACGCCAGAATGTTCAGTTGCTCCTTCTCCCATCTGCTTGTAACAGCTGCATAAATTAGATAATTAAGGAGTTGTAACAACCCTATAATCACGCCAAAAGAGAAAAAAAAACTACAACGCCTCCTTGCTCCAGATTCAGGCCAGAAGAGAGAGAGAACTCCAATATCCAATTGTCCCTCCTTGCTCCAGATTCACGCCAGAAGAGAGGGAGAATTACAGCAGCCAATCGGCTCTCCCTTGTGCCCAGATTCACGCACCAAGCAGCCCCTGCTGTTGCCCACATTCTGCACACATTCCTTCACGCAGCGGCTGTGGTGAGTTTAAATCCTTCGACCCCCCTCTTCACATTCTATTATGTCGTTCCTACCCAATCTGAACGAGATCTTCTGCAGTGGTAGTCGAGGGCCGGTTTGGACGGCCTTCAACACAGCAGTGAGGAAGCCTACACACCCTCGGAAGACACGTTACACACTACACCTACGGTGCCCATCCTTCCTTCGTTTGCAACCGGAGTGACAGTAAGGTAAATCTCTCCTTCCCTTACACTCCTTCCTTCCGCTAAGTCACGCTGCTGAACTTACCATCTCACTGGTGAACTTACCATATCATTGCTGAACGAAACCCATAGCGTGCAGAGGGCTGGAACTTCTTTCCGTTTCAAACACACAGACCCGAGCAATCAATCGATCCCTCCCATCTCTCTTCAACACTTGCAAATTCAGTGGTAAGACTCACCAATCTCTCCTTTTGTTTTAGGTTGTACAACTTTTGTATATAGCTGTAAGTGTTATAGCTTTGTGTGATAGGGAGATTTCGGTTAAGATGGATCATTAGAGTAGATGTGACCATGGTGGTGCTGAGACTGCTGTGGTTACAAGGTTCTGAACCGGGTAAGGGAGTGGGCTAAATCCAGGGAACTTAAACAGTGGGATTTTGAACCTTTGAGATTTGTACTTACTGTTGAGTACAATTATAAAACGAAATCACCTTTGGACATTAATTCAACAGCTTGGTTTTACCCTCCTCCGTGCAAGTATGGTTATGTATAGGTTAGCGCTGGAGTGGCTGAAATGTATTGACAAAATGGTACAAACAAGGACTGCTGTAAATACATCTCTTTTTCCTTCAGTTTTGAAGTTAGAAACTGCCCATCTTGTCGACCAATGTTAAGGAGTTACAGTGAAGATGCACCGTTGAAATTTTGATAGATCATAGATAGATATACATAGTTTACCGTGTTAAAATTTGGCAAGAATCGGAGTTACGGTTTGAGAGTTATTGTGTTCCAAAGTTGACGCCTCATGCAGTTTTTATATATGTGCTGAGTGTTGGGGAAAACAGCAAGTGATGCTGTTTTGTGAGATGGTTTTGTATAAGCTCTTGATCTCCGTTGGGCTTGAATTTTGGATATGATATAGTTGACATATTGTTGTAGAACATATTAAAATTTGATAGGCATCCAGTTAGTGGTTTGGGATTTATGATTTTTCAAAGATTGAGTTGTAAGCAGTTTTTCTGTTGTGCTGAAATTCAGTTTTGTGAGATAGTTTTAAATAGGATTTTGATCTCCTTTGCGGCTGAATTTTGGATATATTATAGATAAGATTTTATAGTAGAACATATCAAATTTTGGGATAAATCCAGCGAGTAGTTTAGGAGTTATGATTTTTCAAAGTTAAGACAGTGTGCTGTTTGTTAAGTGTTGTGACCAACTTTAGAAATTTTTGTAGAAGTGATGCTTTAACAGTTTTAAGAAATTCTTTCTCCTATGAGTAGATGAGATATCATAGATGATCTAGGAAATTATTTCGGAATTTTTATATGTTTATTCGAATTTCTTATTTGATGCCGAAGTTGGACCTTAACGATCTTTCGAAAAATAGGAAAAATGGGTAAGTTGCCAGTTTGTAACCAAAATCATCTTTAGGAGTTAGAATATGACTTGTTAGTCTCAAATAAGAGTTTAGGGTTGAATTATGGAATTTTTGGAAGTTTCGGGACCAAGGGTAAAATAGTCATTTTACCATAAATTGGTACTGTATTAAATTCTGTTCTAATAGGACTTACTACCTTAGAAGTCTTAGACTTCTAATTACCAAGAAAGTGTGCTGACACACTTGCCTCCTTTGACAGGCAACCGAGTTATACAGTTACAGATTGAGTTGTGATTTAAGAGAGTCGAGATCATATTCAGGTAAGTCCACGGACTTACTTAGCTGGCTTCTTGTATGAGTGTAATGTGTATGAGTGGTGTTTGTTAGTTATGATAAACAACGAAACCGGATTAGGCCGACTTTATTATTTACGTAATTGACCCAAGTGTATGATAACGGGTCGTGACATCATCTGCCTAGCTCTTGCGAGAGTCTAGGAGGTTCCCTACGACCAGCCTAGTCCGGTAGACGGTCAGATGCATTAGTACCATTCCGCGTTGGTAAACGGGGACAGGGGCGAGGTTTGTGAATCCCTCGTGTCACAAAATAAGTATCATTAGTAATAACCTATCACCTAATTAAAGATAATAAAAGGATTGAGTGTTGCATGTTGATTGTGTATGTTGTGTGTTTGTGCTTTTACCTTTATACTTATGCATAGAATGTTAGCTAACGGTTTTATACCGCTTGTAGATGTCTTGCAGGTTAAAACAGTTGTAGAGAGATCCGAAGGGAATGGTAAGCCGGGTCCACGTACTTATTTAGTTGGGGACGGGATGCCTTTTGTTCTTCTTATGTGTCGTTTTAGTACCTTTGCTTTGTAAGGCTGATACATATTCTTCATGTATATATTGTTTAAAGTTTTCAAATGATTTAAATACTTTTGTGCCTTGTTGTAAGATTCAAGTTAAATTGTTGTCAAACTAAGGTCGGGACCCATTGTGAGGTCCTAACCAGTAGCTCCCCGAGTTCTCAGAATTTGGGGTGTTACAAACTTCTTCCGCTTACTTTCTTAATTCTTCTACCACGGATCCAAACTCCCTGACTTGACCGGAGTTTGATCTTAACTAGCCAAGAAGTAACCCTTAAAACGTTTCTCTTTATACCTTTAATTCATCCAAGAAGGTTGTCGTTGCCTACTTGAGGAAATCCTCTAAGCCGTTGGTAAAGCTACTCCATAGATTCACAGTCACAATTATCTCTTCTTCACGGCACATAACTCGTCAATACCAAACCATACTTGCACGTCCTTGGTTGACATCGGTCAGTCTATAATTAACTTATCTCAATTTCATACCTCTACTAGTATTAAACTTTTGGTGCACACCACCTACTACATTAATCCTTTTATCCTTCTTTAGTTCGTCTTATCTTTCACTCTTCTGCTTCCTTTGGGACAACTCTCTTTCTCTAGTCCGATTGTGTCATTCATCTGACATAACCAGTCGTTTCAAGTCTTCCTCGATCGCTTGCAACCGTCTTTGCAATTTTTATGGCCGTAATGATCACCCACTTCCAGTTCCTCTTGCATGGACTGTCTCTGTTGATGGCTTAGGTCCCGTGATAATTGGGGTTACCCTGGACTCTCGAGTCCAGCAAGGTCGTTCTCTCATGCATTTATTTATTATTTATTTATTTATTTATTTTATTTATTTATTTATTTATTTATTTATTTATTTTTTTTCACTGAGGTTAGTAGTAATATCGCCTTCATGAAACTACGTTGACCCTGCTACAAACTTCCATTCTTTGGATATTGGCATCTTTTCCAAACTTCTTTTATCTGTGAGGAGGTCAAAACCTCCCCATACTTGTGGGGTCTGCCTTTTCGCTTTTACACTTAATTGTAGGTCTTCATTCCGTGCACCTTAGATTCTCACACCCGAATTGACACTCTGTGCCTTCTAGTTTCTCATGCCCATAATGGTCTATGGGGCATCCGCCTCGATTGTAATGTCCTTGATTCCGCAATCTTGGTTGTACTCAATTCAACTTGTCTCATTCCAATGTTGTTATATTTACTCCGCACTCTTGTAGTCTCTTGCATGGTTCTTCTAATTTCATCTCTCGACCTCATATGACCGAGTCTCATGTACGACCTTCTATTCCTTCTAACTGAACTGACTCAGGAATTTCTTACTCATCCGATTGTGCTTGTGGTAACAATGATCTTCACAACTTTACTTCCTTGCTCACCTGTTCTTTGGATGATTTGTAAGGGTCACCAAGCCGCCCACCCGAGTATAATACTCAATTCAAGGTCCGATTCCATTGCCTCGTGTTGAAAACTCTTCAAGTTCGCTACCGATTTATAATGAGGCGATAATTGCTTCATTATATCACAACTAAAGGATACAAAATATCCTTTAGGATACTAATATGCTATACATATACATATATATATATAATCATACATTAGAACATATCGATATAAGTCTATATACTAACTAACACACCTATCATTCTAAGTTGCAGAGATCCACGAAGAGTGATGGTAGTCCGGCGTACTACTAACCCACAACCCGACTATGCTCGTGTTAAAAAAAACATAAATCCGTTTTGAAAATTTTAGACCCCCTTTCGGGTTCTTTTATTTTATACAATCGGTCTTTCAGAAGATTTCAAGTGCCATTGTTGCCAACCCAGAGCTCTGATACCATATTGTAACACCCCAAATTCTGAGAACTCGGGGAGCTACTGGTTAGGACCTCACAATGGGTCCCGACCATAGTTTGACAACAATTTTACTTGGATCTTACAACAAGGCACAAAAGTATTAAAAACATTTGAAAACTTTAGACAATATATACATGAAAAATATGTATCAGCCTTACAAATCAAAGGTACTAAAACGACGCATATGAAGTATATAAGACAACCTCGTCCCTAACTAAATGAGTACGTGGGCCCGGCTGACCCTTCCCTCCTGATCTCTCTACAATTGTCTTAACCTGCAAGGCATCTACAAGCGGTATAAAACCGTTAGCTAACATTCTATGCATAAGTATAAAGGTAAAAGCACAATCACACATCAAACACAATCAACATGCAACACTCAATCCTTTTATTATCTTTAATTAGGTGATAGGTCATTACTAATGATACTTATTTTGTGACACGAGGGATTCCCAAACCTCGCCCCTGTCCCCGTTTACCAACGCGGAATGGTACTAATGCATCTGACCGTCTACTGGACTAGGCTGGTGGCAGGGAACCTCCTAGACTCTCGCAAGAGCTAGGCAGATGATGTCACGACCCGTTATCATACACTTGGGTCAATTACGTAAATAATAAAGTCGGCCTAATCCGGTTTCGTTGTTTATCATAACTAACAAACACCACTCATACACATTACACTCATACAAGAAGCCAGCTAAGTAAGTCCGTGGACTTACCTGAATAAGATCTCGACTTTCTAATTCGCAAATCGATCTGTACAGTAGGAATTCAGTGGCCTGTCAAATGAGGCAAGTGTGTCAGCACACTTTCTAGGTGATTAGAAGTCTAAGACTTCTAAGATATTAGGTCGTAATAGAACAGAATTGATTACAATATTAATTTAGGGTAAAATGACTATTTTACCCTTGGTCTTGAAACTTCCAAAAATTCCATAATTCCTGCCTAAACTCTTATTTGAGACTAAAGAGTCATATTCTAACTCCTAAAGATGAGTTTGGTTACAAACTGGCAATGTACCCATTTTCTTATTTTCGGGAAGATCATTAAGGTCCAACTTCGACATCAAATAAGAAATTCAAATAAACTTATAAAAATTCCGAAATAATTATCTAGATCATCTATGATATCTAATCTACTCATAGGAGAAAGAATTTTTTAAAACTGTTAAAGCATCACTTCTACAAAATTTCTAAAGTTGGTTACAACACTTAACAAACAACACACTGTCTTAACTTTGAAAAATCATAGCTCCTAAACTACTCGCTGGATTTATCCCAAATTTTGATATGTTCTACTATAAAATCTTATCTATAATATATCCAAAATTCAGACGCAAAGGAGATCAAAATCCTATTTAAAACTATCTCACAAATCCGAATTTCAGCACAACAGAAAAACTGCTTACGACTCCATCTTTGAAAAATCATAAATCCCAAACCACTCGCTGGATTCCTCTCAAATTTTAATATGTTCTTCAACAATATGTCAACCATATCATATCCAAAATTCAAGCCCAACGGAGATCAAGAGCTTATTCAAAACCATCTCACAAAACAGCATCACTTGCTGTTTTGATCAACACTCAGGACACATATAAAAACTGCATGAGGAGTCAACTTTGCAACATCATAACTCTCAAACCGTAACTTCGATTCTTCCCAAATTTTAGTATGATCTACTATATACTACTGAATACAACATATCAAAAATTCAGCAAGAAAGGAGGTGTCTAACATACCCTAATATGGACTCGAAAAATCCTGCTTGTCACTTCATGCCCAGTCAACAACCCGAAATCCTTCTCGCTACTGCTGTGTTTCTGTACAAGGTTTGCAAGTATCCATCAGCCCTAGAATATAACAAGGAAGACAAGGAGAGGGAGGACCATCCTCACTGAATCACGTACTCGATTGTGGAGGATAGCGCCGCTTGTGTAGAGGGGAGAAGATCTGGTCCCAAGCATCCAGCAGTCCGGTGGTTGTGTACAAAGGCGAGCAGATCAAGACTCCCACCTGAGTTGTGGCTGCGCAGAAGGCTCCATGGTTGGGTGCTTCGACTGGCTGCACGAAGGGTGGCTGAGGGATGGCGGTAGAGTGACTTTGACGAGGACAGCAAGGTGGGGAGAGGGAGGGTCGACGGTTTGCACATCTTTAGGGCTGCTGTACGTCACTGGCCAGCACACAAGAGAGGAGTACTTTGGGCCACATCCAGCTGGGCCTCCTGGGCTTCTCCGATTCATGTAGACAAGTGAGAAGCAAAGGGATTTCATTTAAATCCAACAAGAAACATGGGCTGAAAATAAGGTGAGAATAAGTGGGTTGATAGTTTGTCAAGACTTGTCAAAAAATCGTCATGGCTTTGTCAGGCCCATGCATGACTTCGTCACAGAGTTGTCGGGCTTCGTCATGACTTCGTCTCAGTTCTGTCATGGTCTCGTCACAGCTTTGTCACAGTCTCGTCTCAGCCTTGTCATGATCTCGTCTAAAGTCGTCGTTAAGGATTAATTATAAGAAATAGGGTTTGATATAATTATATCATTTTATGTGAATTAAATTCTACATAAAATGCTAAATAATTATAAGAATTAGGGTTTGATATAATTCTATCATTTTATGTGAATTATATTCTACATAAAATGATAAAATTTGTGAAGAAAGAAATACTAGATAGAATGGGAACCGTCAACGGCTCGAAGTCCGAATTGATTCGGAAATAGACGGAATAAAAATTCCGGATATTACAGTTATTCCATTACTAATTCAACTTATTTTGTGACACGAGAAACCTAAAGAACCTCGTCCCTTCCCCCGTTAACACAGGGGTTTTGCATAGGGTGATCTTCACTCGTCCCCCAACCCCCCTGTGTTACTAGCTTCCAGGCACCTGCTCCTACCCTCGAGCGGAGGCATATGTTGTCACAACCCGTTATAATTCACTTGGGCCATTTAATGTAATAAAATGTCGTCCTAGTCCAGTTTAAGTTGTAAATGCACAATCACATGAACACACACAACCATCACAATCACACAAATCCATAACTGAATGCTAAGTAACTCCTATGGACTTACCTGTAATACTCGTATCCAATACTATGTCACAGCTTCCCCTTCGGGGAAGTAATCAACGCCTGCAATAGCAAGGCACACAACATCACATACTGCAAGGGTTAGGAGACTCGTCTCCATAACCATAGGCAACCTACAACCTCAATCTAAACCTCAAGATCATAACATGCTCACAAATGCCTAAGGCATATCCTTAACATCAACACAAGTTCCTAAGACACATCTTCAACATATAACTCATCCTAACCAAGCTAGCCTAGCTATCATCTAAGCCAAGGCTAAAGGAAAGGAAGAAAGAATCATACCAACAAGGTATGCCCAGGACGCACCAACGGAAACAAAGGACGCAGGGGTGCTGAACTGTTCAAGCGCAGGGGCGGATGGCACAGGGCGCAGGGGCGGCTCACTCACCAGGCCCAGGTGCGGCTTAAGGCAGGCAGAGGGGCGGATGTCTGTGCAGAAGGTCGGCCCCAACTTCTCTTCGATCTTTCTCTTGACTCTCTTCACTTCTCTATCACACAACAACTTAACACAAACATATATACACATATATGATCATCAAAACAGCCAGGAAAGGATTCAACACAAGTCTAGCTTGTGATCCTAAGTGAGAATGGAAGAAAGAAGCAAGAAGGAAGAAAGAAGAAGGATGGGGGTGAAGAACTTACCACAGCAGCCCTAAGCAGCAACTAGGAGCTACAACACACCTCACCGCCTCAAAACATCAACAACAACACACAACATCAACCTTAGCCACAAGCTCAAGATCATTCAAGCTTCAAACCAACACAAACACACAAAAACTCTCTCACAAGATCAAAGAGGAATCAAGAGGAGAAGATAAAGGAGAAGAAGAACGTAAGGGAGATGAAGGAGCTGGAATGAAGTGGAGAAACTCTTCATTTGAAGGTTGGGAAGCTTATACAAGAAGCTATCCCAAAAGCAAGGTGAAGAGGTCAACAAAGGTGGTTGTAGCCGCACAATCCCGCAGGGGCGGATCAGGCAAGGTGCAGGGGCGGCTTACCTGAGGCGCAGGGGCGGCTCACAGGGTCCGCTGGGGAGGCTGACAGAGTCCAACTAGGACTTAGCTAAGGCTCAACAAGGCTCCTAGGCTCCAAGGACTAAGACCCTTACACTCAAGGCCTTGAAGTTGGGTTTCAAGCCCTTGAACCGGAGTTCTGTTATCACAGTTTCTTGTTTCAAGGTCATGAAGGTGTTTTTCAAGGTCTTGAGGGTTTTCTTTGGTATCTTGAATCTTTTCTTGCATATTCTTGTTTTGATCTTTAGGATCTTCCTCTTCATCCGAATTATGATCTTCTCTTTGATTCAGATTTAGATTTGCAAAATTCTCACTCAAAGTACCATTATTGCTTTCATCAAATATAATATGAATGCTTTCCTCAACAAATTTGGTACATTTGTTATAGACGCGATAAGTTTTGCTATTTGAAGCATATCCAATGAATATAGCTTCATCACTACGTGCATCAAATTTCCCAAGATTATCTTTGCCATTGTTATGAACAAAACAAGTATATCCAAAGGGTTTGAAATATGAAATATTTGGTGTTCTTCCTTTAAAGAGTTCATAAGGAGTTTTTTTCAAAATAAGGCGAAATAAACATCTATTCAAAATATATTTTGCAGTGTTTACTGCTTCAGCCCAAAAACTTTTTGGCAAATTGTTTTCTAAAAGCATTGTCCTAGACATATCATCAAGAGTGCGGTTCTTATGTTCCACAACTCCATTTTGTTGAGGTTCTTGGAGCTGAAAAATTATGTGAAATGCAATATTTTGCACAAAACAAATCAAACTTCAGTTGATCAAATTCTCGACCATGATCTCTTCTTATTGAAACAATTGGTAGGTTTTTCAAAGTTTGTAGCTCCTTACACAATTTTGAAAACTCAAATAAAGCTTCAGATTTTTCTCGTAGAAAAGATATCCATGTAAAACGAGAGAAATCATCTACTATAACAAGGATGTATTGTTTTCCTCCGGGAGATTTGACACGCATAATTCCACAAAGATCCATTTGTAAAAGTTCAATAGGTCGAGAAGAACTTACAACTTTCTTAGGTTTGAATGAACCTCTTGTTTGTTTACCTTGTGTACACGCCTTACATAGATCATTAACCTTGAAATTTAGGTTTGGCAAACCACGTACCAAATCTTTTGTAAGTAGCTTCTACATGGTGTGCATGCTTACGTGACCAAGTCTTATATGTCAAAGCCTTGGTTCATCAGTCAAGGCTTTTAGACATTTTAGCTTAGTTCCTGAAACTTGGTTAGTACTCATTGAATAAACATTATTACATCTAGGAGTAGTAAGAAACACTTCACCCCGTCTTTTTGTCTTGAGCCTCACATTTATTTGAATCAAACATGACTTTATTGCCTTTATCAAAAATTTGAGAAATACTTAGCAGATTATATTTCAAACCATCAACCAAATAAACATCATCAATAAAGTTAGATGAATTATAGCAAATTTTACCAATGCTAATTATGTCACACTTTCCTTTATCACCAAAAGTAATGGTTCCAGATGATTGCTTCTTTAAATCTGAGAATAAAGAACTTTTTCCACTCATGTGTCTTGAGCAACCACTATCTAATATCCATTTGTGCTCCTTTACCTTGGTGATATCCTGCAAAACAGCAAACATCAATCTTTCCGGGTCGACCAAATGAAATATTTTGGTTCATACTCAGGTCGATTATGTTTGGTGGTCTAGTACCTTTAGGAACCCAGATTTGTTTGACCTGTTTCCTTAGACATAAAGGATAGGTGTTTCAGATTATATAAGGATCATTTCTTCTATAAGGACATGTAGATTTGACATGACCCTTTTTACAACAGTAGAAGCATGTAGGCATATGAATGCTTCCTTTGGCCTTGACAAAAGTGGTGGTAGGTTTTCTAAGAAAGCTCCTATGATAACCTATACCATTTTTGTTAAGGGAAGTCTGTTTTTCACTTATCATTTTCTTAAAATTAGCTTTTGAACGAGTAAACTTAACAAGTGTAGCCTTTTGGTCTTGACACGTCAAAGTTAGATCAACTTTCTCTTTCTCTAGATCGATATAGTTTCGATGAAGAGAGGACAGGTTGTCCTTGAGAATCAGGTTCTCTGATTCCAAGGCCTTGATATTGTCATCAAGGTCTACTTTTTCAGTGTTAAGATTTACAATTTCCAGAGACATTTCACTTAGTTGTTTTTCTTATTCAAAAAGCTTTTCTTTTAAAGAGTTTATCCTTATTTTATGTTCCTTATCACATATGATAATATCTTTAATGAATTGTTTTAGGTCAGTTTCAAGTTGAGACATAATTGTACTTACCACATTGTCAACATACAAATTTGAATCTTCTTCATGATCGGCCACAAGACACAAGTTTGCTTGTTCTTTTTCGTCTTTTGATTCATTTGTTGATTCTTAGTCACTCCATGAAGCAACCATAGCTTTCTTCTTTCGATCATTTTTCTAGAAGTTGGTCCTCTTCTTTTGTGGACAATCCTTCACGAGATGATCTGTTTCACCACATTCAAAACAAGTCAGTACTCTCGTTTTCTTGTTATAGTTAGAAAACTTACCTCGGGGTTTTGATGCTCGTGGATATTCTCTATTAGCAGATTGTTTCTTAATCTTGAGAATTCTTGCGAGACCCTTAGAGATCATGGCGATTGCATCTTCATCATCATCATCATCACTCTCCTCTTCGTCAGATGGTAATTCATCTCTTCTTGATTTTAATGTCAAATTCTTGGAGTTGGATGGGAGCTCTCCATCTTCTTCACCAAGAATCATTTCATGTGTGATGAGTTTTCCAAGAAAGTCATCAAGAGGAAGAGTTGAGAGATTCTTAGCTTTTTCAATAGCAGTCATCTTTGGACCCCACTTAGCTTTAGGTAGGCTCCTTAGAACCTTCCTAACTTTCTCTTCATTTGTGAATATCTTTCCTTGTGAGTCCAATTTGTTCACGATCTCAGTGAATCTGGTGAACATTTCTTTGACTGTTTCATTTGGATTCATCTTGAACAGCTCCTATTGTCCGAGGAAGATGCTAATCTTTGTTTCCCTGACTTGACTTGTTCCCTCGTAAGTGACAACAATCTTGTCCCATATTTATTTAGCACTCTTTCATGATGAGATGCGGTTGAATTCATTTGCATCTAATCCACAGTATAGTAGGTTCATTGCTTTGTAATTCTTTGACACACTGTCCAAGTCAGCCTGTGTGAAGTCAGTTTCCTTCTTTGGGACTTGGACACCTTCAACCGTTGTCATTGGAACTTTAGGTCCATTTTGAATGATGCTCCAAAGCTCCATGTCCTGGTCAATAATGAACATACGCATGAGTGCTCTCCAATGAGCAAAGTTGTTGCCATAGAAGAGCGGTGGTCGAGATGAGAATCTTCCTTGAGCAAATCCACCATCACCTACAGGATTCATAATTAGTCTCACGGATGGTTAAAACAATAACCGTGAGTCTAACTCTGATACCAATTGAAGAACTGGTAGGTGAAATAAATAAGTTAAAAGATACATTAGAAGGGGGGGGGGAGGTGTATAGAGTATGGGAACTTTTCGCAAACCAAATCTCAAGGCCTTGAAACTCCTTTCAAGGGCCTTGATGTCAATCTTTGCTCTTAGTAAAACTTTGATTTGAAGGTCTTTGAAACAACTTTCAAGAGCCTTGACTTCGTGCTCCTGCAAAACAAAGTTAGTCACAATAGCAAAATATAGTGCGGAATGTAAAAGATTAACACGAGGATATATTTACAAAGTTCGGCTCTAAATAGCCTACTCTCCGTCCCAGGGTATAGCCTCAGGATCTAACTATCTATTATCAGCTTCAAAGAGTCCTAGATACAAACTAGAAGAAATCCCCTTCTTCTCTCACTGTAGCCAATGCTCCGATCTAGCTCCAACTCTCAACCTAGATATATGACCGAAGATATTTCTATGGTCGTCTATACCCAATCAAAAGTAAATCCCGACTTAGCACTAAGAACAAGTATAGTGATTAACTAAGGGTCGAACCCAAGAGAGTTAAGGTGTTTTAGATGCAATTATCGATTATAGTGACAAATGACACAAAAGGGGGGGTTTTGGTTGAATTGATGCACTAAAACTTATGAAAACGATAAATGCGACAAGTAAGACAATAATGGATGAATCTACACTAGGTTGATTCTAAGCATGCAATTGCTACTTTGGTGAGTTCCTTTTACAAGTTTTCATGTAATCCCCCATCTCGATCATATATATGTCTTGAGCCAACCGGCATCAACACAACTTAACAGGTTAAAGTTCCGTAAACCTACAAGAACAAATAACAAGTTAGCTTTCAAATAAAGACAAAGGGATATAAAGAGAATATTAAAACCGTTAAACTTATCTTTATATTTGTGTTCCTTTTCCTCAAGTAATCACAACCCGTTATTACTTAAAGTTGCTACTAGATTAAAGACCCGAACCCGGAACCTATTAATCCTAGTTGTTTACATGCACTTTAGAACCTAAGGTGATCAATCTCAAGCAATAGTAAACATGCAATTTAGACAATGGAGATCAAGGAAACACAAAGTATTACTGAATGAAAACTTAGATTAAAAAGAACTTACAACCAAGGTAACAATACAGCTTCAAACCAACCCAATGTAGCAAGGGAGTTAGCAACTCATTACAAGGAAGCACGACAATCTAATCGGATAATTTGTTGACTAACTAGATGATGAGATGGATGATTCTAGCAATCAACCAAGGACTATTTATACTACAAAAGACTCTAAATAGGAGTTAATGGCCGGCCCAAAACCGCCACTGTAACACCCCGAATCCTAGAAGACTCGAAATGCTACGAGCTGGGACCTCACAATGGGTCCCGGCCCTTAGCCTGGCAACAACTTCATCGGACCTTACAACACGACACAAATAAAAAGGCAAAACAAAAAGTTGTATAACATGAGAGAAATAAAAAGAATCCAAATTCTGAAAACAATACAGCCAAGTCTCAAAACCGGAAATACCAACATCAGTCTCAATAGTCATAAAATAAAATATAACAGTCCCGTCCTATAATGCACGGAACCCCGGCTGCCCACTACCGCCGGATCACTCGATCGCCTCCCGAACCTGCAAGGCATCTACAAGCGGTATAAAACCATTAGCTAACATTCTATGCATAAGTATAAAGGTAAAAGCACAAACACACAACATACGCAATCAGCATGCAACACTCATTCCTTTTTATTATCTGTAAATTAAGTGATACGTCATTACTAATGATACTTAGTTTGTGACACGAGGGATTCCCAAACCTCGCCCATGTCCCCGTTTACCAACGCGGAATGGTACTAATGCATGTGACCGTCTACTGGACTGGGCTGGTCGCAGGGAACCTCCTAGACTCTCGCAAGAGCTAGGCAGATGATGTCACGACCCGTTATCATACACTTGGGTCAGTTATATAATATACTACAGTCGGCCTATTCCGGTTTCGTTATTTATCTTAACTATCACACACCACTCATACACATCACACACATGCAAGAAGCTAGCTAAGTAAGTCAGTGGACTTATAGAATTAAATCTCGTCTCTCTTAAAACTATAAATCAGTAGCTGCAGGAACTCAGTTGCCTGTCAAAGGAGGCACGTGGGTCAACACTTTTCCTTGGATACTTAGAAGCCTAAAACTCCTAAGATGTACGATTTTATGTGCAGAAGTTATTACAGTGTTTATTTAAGGTAAATGGACTATTTTACCCTTGGTTCCAAGACTTCCAAAAACCCGTAAAATGTACTTAAATTCTTACTTGAGGCTAATGTAACACCCCGAATTCTCAGAACTCGGAGTATTACTGGTTAGGACCTCACAATGGGTCCCGACCTCAGTTAGACAACAACATTACTAGGACCTTGCAACAAGACACAAATAAAGAACTGAAATTCATAAAACCGTGTTTTCAAAGTAATGAATGCAACACTGTCTAGCAGCCTACGGTACTTAACAAAAGAAAGAAACAACTGTCTTAGCCGAAAGAAAGGAAAGACAAACAACCCCCACCCCACTCTAAGGAGTACGGAGACCCGGCTGACCACTACTTCCGGATCACTCAGCTGCTGATCTAACCTGCGGTAAATCTAAAACAACAACAACAATCACCGTTAGCTAGTTATCTAAATATTAGCAGAGTAATAATAGCACAAACACACTCAGGTAAATATAAACACGCAACATGCTTCCAAACAAGTCCGTTTTATTATCTTTCTTTAAATTACTCATTCACTCTAATGATACTTATTTTTGTGACACGAGGGATTCCCAAACCTCGCCTCCGCCCCCGTGTAACCATCAGGAATGGATCCGATGCATCTCACCTTGTACCTGTATGGTCTGGGTATAGAGAACCTCCCAGTCTCCTGTCAGAGCTGGGCAGTGATGTCACGGCCCGTTATACATACACTTGGGCCTTACGAAAAATAATAACAGTCGTCCTAGCAAGTTATTATTATTAAAACAAGCAATAACACACACCACTACTATCACTCAACTAACACTCAGAAACCGGCTAAGTAAGTCGCAAGGACTTACCTGAGTCAAAATACTCTCTAACACGTCTCACACCGTCTGTACTCGTGGTAACTCAAACTCCTGTCAAATAAGGCAGGTGTGTCAAGACACATCTCACTATCCAACCTCTTGCAAAGGAATTACGGAAAAACAACCCTCTTATGGTAAAAGACCATTTTACCCCTGGTGCCGAAAGTTCTCAAAGTTCCCTCTTTCGTCCTACTAAATTCCTTTTAGGATTTGTTCTCTATGATTACTCTCGCTCTTTGATAGTTTCCTTAATCCAAACTCGTATTTATGTGTAGATACTCGCATTTTTATATATTCTATATATTATGTTTATAAGTATACTTTTATATAAACATTTTATATACCCATTAAATTCCAAGCTTCTATAAACTTTACTAGGCTTTGAAAATACTTATGTACTCTTTTAAATTCCTAAATATATATATATATATATAAATTTATGTGTATATATATATATATACCCGTATTTGTATACGCGACATTCATAACTCTTATTTATATGTCCACCAAACCGCTTTTACTAAACTTCCGTACTCGAACTTATAATGGTACATATATGTATCCTATATATATATATATTCCGAATCTGTTATTCATCCCTATTTGCATCCACACACGTTCCACCCCTATTTAACATCGTACTCGTATATTATACGCACACTTGCGTCTTTTATACATATAAATTCCTACATATAATTACGGATATGAACATCCTTAAACTATATATATATATATATGTACTGCAGGTGGAAGGAGGTCGGAGAGTCGGCTTACCGGTACTGCGATCCGGCGAGCACTGGCGTCAGGAGGCTGCAGCAGTTGGCGGTGGCGGCGAGCTCCGGGAATCGGCCGGACTGGAGGCGTGCAGGAGGTCGACTGGGGCGTGGCGCGGCTGCAGCAAATGGGCGGTTACGATCCTTGCTCGGAATAGATGCAGCGGAAAAGAGAGAGGCGGCAGGAAGGTGAAGGAAGAGGCGTCTCACCTGGCGGCTATCGGTGGTCGCGGCGGACGGTGGCGATGCGTCGGCTCCGGTGGCAACGAAGCGAAACAGTGGACGGTGGCGATGCGTCAGTTTCTGAGATGCCGGAAGGATAAGCTTCGAACAGAGAAGGTGGACGGAAGGAGAGGGATGCAGGGTACTTACCGGCTTGACGGACGGCGGCGCAGGGCTTGGCGGACGGCGCGGCGCAAGCACGTGGCGGCGCTCCGGTGGAAGGCTGAAGGCGGTCGATGGCTGCGGTGGTCACAGTTGCGAGGGATAGGGGATGCGGCACGTTGAGATCCAGAAGAGTGAAGAGTTTAACGATAGGTTAGATTAGGGTTAATTAATTTTTGATTAGTTTAGGGTTAATGATGGGCTTAAGAAGTGGGCTGGCCCAAAGGAGCGGTGGTCTAATAAATTAAAAGCGGAACTCGTAACTCGTTAATTATGTGCGGAAATTATTTAATACGGAATTAAATTCCGTATTTTATAAATTATTATTATCCTTAAATTAAGTTCGTATATTATTTCCGGTTAAGAGTTTTCGTCATTTTATGTGAATCTAGGTCCCATAAATCGATAGAACCAAACTTGTTTTATTTTATTTTATTTATTTACGCTTGTTGCAACGGAATTTGGTTAATTACAGTTTTCCGGCACTTTAAAACTTTCGGTTATTACATCAGTGCCCTCTTAAAAGAAGTTTCGTCCCGAAACTTAGAATATTTCTCTCACTCCTACATTTCTTTCGGTATATTTAATTTTCTCGACATTCCGTTTTCTATCACGCAACTACTCAAGCATCAACAGACAAGTAGCACAAAAACAGAAACACCCAAATCCATATAACAACCTGAAAAGTCAATCAACATAACATCCGAGTACTAACTCGTCAAACAGAAGAAATCTCTAACCCAGCGAAGAACTCGGGATAGTTACGTCTAATACTCTCCTCAGTCTCCCAAGTGGCCTCATCAGCTCCTCTCCTAGACCACTGGATCCTCAGCATAGGTATCTCCTTGGATCGCAGACGTCGGGTACTGCGTTCCAAGACAGCTACTGGGTACTCTACAAATGTATGGTCCGGCTCAACCACTAGATCGTCATGGCTGATTATGTGTCTCGGATCAGGCATGTACTCTCTCAACTGAGATACATGAAAGACCGGATGGACACTCTCTAGTCTCGGTGGTAATGCTAGTCGGTAGGCCACCTCCCCAACTCTCTCCAGGATCTCAAAAGGTCCGACATATCGGGGACTCAGCTTTCCCTTAATGCCGAAACGCCTGACTCCTCTCGTGGGTGACACTCTCAACCACACCTGAGCACCCACCCTAAACTCCAAAGGTCGACGCCTCTTGTCGGCGTAGGACTTCTGACGACTCTGAGCTGCTAACATTCGCTCTCGGACTAGGGCAATCCGAGCTATGTCATCCTGCACCTGATCGGGCGCTACTCCATTCAACCTCCCAGGCTCATCCCAACATAAAGGTGTACGACACCTCCGCCCATATAGTGCCTCGTAAGGAGCCATCCCAATAGATGCGTGCCAACTATTGTTATACGAAAACTCTACCAGTGGAAGATGATCTGGCCATACCTGTCCCCAATCAAGTACACACGCCCGAAGCATGTCCTCTAAGGTCTGAATGGTCCTCTCAGACTGCCCGTCTGTCTGTGGGTGATAGGCAGTAGTAAAGTGGAGACTCGTCCCTAAGGCAGTATGTACCTGCTGCCAAAATCTCGAGGTAAAACGTCCATCTCTGTCAGAGACGATAGTCCTCGGTACCCCATGGAGTCTCACAATGTGCCTGGTGAACTCCTCAGCCAGACGACTCACCGGCCACGTTTCCTTAATCGGAATGAAACGTGCGGTCTTCGTCAGGCGGTCTACCACTACCCAAATAGCATCAAATCCTCTGCTGAGTCTCAAACCAGTGACAAAATCCATAGATATATCCTCCCACTTCCACTGTGGTACTGGAAGTGGGTGGAGCTCTCCTCCAGACCTACGGTGCTCAATCTTGACCTGCTGGCAGGTCGCGCACTGAGCTACATATCGAGTCACATCGGGCTTCAACCCACCCCACCAGAAGGACCGTCTCACATCCTTGTACATCTTACTCGCTCCAGGATGTACTGAGTATGGGGTAGCATGAGCCTCACCTAGTATCCTCTGTCTCAACTCACTGTCTGACGGTAC
>BSUD01000001.1:54558744-54728594 GCA_033239045.1 Fagopyrum esculentum
GGCGGACGGCGCGGCGCAAGCACGTGGCGGCGCTCCGGTGGAAGGCTGAAGGCGGTCGATGGCTGCGGTGGTCACAGTTGCGAGGGATAGGGGATGCGGCACGTTGAGATCCAGAAGAGTGAAGAGTTTAACGATAGGTTAGATTAGGGTTAATTAATTTTTGATTAGTTTAGGGTTAATGATGGGCTTAAGAAGTGGGCTGGCCCAAAGGAGCGGTGGTCTAATAAATTAAAAGCGGAACTCGTAACTCGTTAATTATGTGCGGAAATTATTTAATACGGAATTAAATTCCGTATTTTATAAATTATTATTATCCTTAAATTAAGTTCGTATATTATTTCCGGTTAAGAGTTTTCGTCATTTTATGTGAATCTAGGTCCCATAAATCGATAGAACCAAACTTGTTTTATTTTATTTTATTTATTTACGCTTGTTGCAACGGAATTTGGTTAATTACAGTTTTCCGGCACTTTAAAACTTTCGGTTATTACAGCTAACTAATCATATTCTACTCCCTAGGATGATTTTAGGTAACAACTAGAAAATTTACCCATTTTCTATTTCCCGAGAAGTTACTAAGGTCCAACTACAGTTCCAAATATGAAATTAAAATAAACTTACAAAAATTCTAAAATAAATTTCTAAATTATCTATGATATCTAATCTACTCATAGGAGAAAGAATTTCTTAAAACTGTTCAATTGTTATTCCTACAAAAATCTTTAAAGTTGGCTACTACACTACAAATGTTCCCATACTTAGTCAAAATTTACTGCTGGAAAAACAGCTCAACTACTCCACTTTGAGACCTTATAACATTCAATCCGACCGTTCATTTCTTCTCAAATTTTACCACTGTAAACTACTTATATCTACCTATCATCTATTAAAATTTCAACGGTGGATCTTCTACGAAACTCTTTAACATTGATTCACAACAGTGGGTAATCTTCAACTTCAAAACTGAAAGAAATAATTAAAATAAATCCTTTACAGCAGTCACTTATTCTCTTCTATCCAAAACACTCACTTCAATATATCCTAACGGGTCTTTAAAATAGAAGACATCACTGTCAAAAGGAAAAGACGGAAGTGCTTACGACTTGCAAGTTGTTGAAGAAACTGGATGTTGTACGTTTGATCTAAGAAGACTCGAGTCTTCAGCATAAAGGATACACGATCAGCAGCTAGTTTTGGGTGCACATAGGGTAAGAAAAATTCGGTTTAGAACTCACCTATGCAGAAAGAGGCTCCCAGATGTGGCTGCACTGCTGGATGGCTCAGCCGCTGGACTGCTCTTGTTCGTCTTTCTGGGCACGCAATAGATGGTTGCTGTTGAGACGCTGGAACGTGACCCTCCCTTCCTTGGTTGTTGATTGCTACAACCTTGAAGAGATTTGAGAGAGGCGATGCAAAGGCTATTATGAGCGTGACAGAAGATGGAAGAAAATCAAAAGCGCTGCTGTAGAAGTAAAGGCATGTCAATGCTGTGTTAAAACCGGCTGTTACAGAAGGGTCTTCAGCAGCCGTTACATGGAGAAGAGAAGGAAGGAGAAGGCCGGCTGTTACCCTCCTGCTAAACGATTAATGAAGCAGTTACAGATGCAAGGTACTAGGTTGGAGAGGGGCTGAACGCTGGGCTGGAGGGGGCCAAACGTGCTGGGCTGGAGGGGGCTGTTAATGGGCTCGTAACCAGCCTCTCCTGGACTGCTACAGGCTGGGCTCGAAGTCAAGCTGGGCTGAAATTAAGGTAAGAATAGTGGCTGAAACATGCAAGAAAGATGAGCTGAATTGCTTGTAAAAACTCGTCATGGCCTTGTCAGGCCGATGAATGAGTTTGTCACAGATTTGTCGGGCTTTGTCATGGCCTCGTCTCAGCTTAGTCATGGTCTCGTCACATCTTGTCATGATCTCGTCACAGCTTGTCAAAACTCGTCTAAAGTCATCGGTAAGAATGAATTATAATAACTAGGGTTTGATATAAATCTATCATTTTATGTGAATAAAATTCTACATAAAATAATAGTTAATTATAAGGATTTGAGCTTGATATAATTTTATCATTTTATGTGAATTAAATTCTACATAAAATAATGAATTATAATAACTAGGGTTTGATATAAATCTATCATTTTATGTGAATAAAATTCTACATAAAATAATAGATAATTATAAGGATTAGAGCTTGATATAATTTTATCATTTTATGTGAATTAAATTCTACATAAAATAATGAAATTTGTGAAGGAAGAGATACTAGATAGAAAGGGAAACCGTCAACGGCGGAATTAGACGGAATAAAAATTCCGGATATTACATCAGTACCCCCCTTAAAATAAGTTTCGTCCCGAAACTTAGGACAAGGTACTTAATTAAACGACTTCCGTAAATAAACTGGTATGTCCTAGTCTCACTAAAAAAAATTTAATTTCCTTTTCTAAACTCCTCTAACCTTATCGGAGCATAACAAAGAAAAACTGGTCGTTACATCAGATTCCCCTCAAAAATAAGTTTCATCCCGAAACTTAGGGCAGTTCCCAAGATCATAAAATGCAAGCACGCCCTATGACTAAAAAGTTACTACATCCATACACCTATGGTTCACACACAAGCACATCAAACATATCACACATACAATCACTAAAAGTAACCAAACAAGGATGTAGAACAACCTGACGGTCCTATAGACGTCTCTAGATCCGCATAAAAGTCGGGATAGTTCCGCCGGATACTATCCTCCGTCTCCCAAGTGGCCTCGTCAATCCCTCGTCTCGACCATTGTACTCTCAACATGGGTATTACTTTCGATCGAAGGCGTCTCATACCTCTCTCCAAAACTGCTATCGGGTGCTCAGGAAATGTATGATCCGGCTCGACCACTAGGTCGTCATGGCTCATTATGTGTCTCGGGTCATGCACATACTCTCTCAACTGAGATACATGGAAAACTGGATGGACATCCTCCAATCAGGGTGGCAATGCCAATCTATATGCCACCTCTCCGATCCCCTCTAGGATCTCAAAGGGCCCGACATATCGGGGACTCAACTTCCCTTTAATGCCGAAACGTCGAACACCCCTCGTTGGTGACACCTTCAACCATACCTAGGTGCCAAACCTGAACTCCAGAGGCATGTGCCTCTTATCAGCATAAGATCTGTGACGGCTCTGTGCGGTCAACATCCGCTCTCGGATCAATGCTACCCGAGCCATCTCATCCTGCACCTGCTCGGGCGCTACTCCATTCATCCTCCCAGGCTCATCCCAACACAAAGGTGTATGACACCTCCGCCCATATAGTGCCTCGTAAGGAGCCATCCCAATAATCGCGTGCAAACTATTGTTATAAGAAAACTCCACCAAAAGAAGGTGGTCGGGCCATACCTGACCCCAATCAAGCACACATGCCCTCAACATGTCCTCCAGGGTCTGAATAGTCCTCTCAGACTGCCCGTCCGTTTGAGGATGGTATGCCGTGGTGAACTGTAAGCTCGTCCCTAAGGCGGCGTGTACCTGCTGCCATAACCTCGAGGTAAAACGCCCATCCCTATCTGAATTGATCGTCCTCGGCACTCCATGGAACCTCACAACCTGTCGGGTAAACTCCTCGGCTAAACGAGACACCGGCCACGTTTCCTTAATAGGAATGAATCGTGTCGTCTTCGTCAACCGATCCACTACAACCCATATCGCATCAAAGCCTCTACTCAACCTCAGGCCAGTAACGAAGTCCATGGAAATGTCCTCCCACTTCCACTGTGGCACCGGAAGTGGTTGGAGCTCTCCTCCGGGCCTGTGGTGCTCAATCTTAACCTGCTGACAGGTCGCACACTGGGCTACATATCTAGCCACGTCGGGCTTGAGCCCGCCCCACCAATAAGATCGTCGTATATCCTGATACATCTTACTCGCGCCGGGGTGGACGAAGTAAGGTGTAGAATGGGCCTCCTGCAGTATACACTGCCTCAACTCTCTGTCAGAGGGTACACATATGTGCTCCTGGCGCCTCAAAATCCCATCTGCAACCCACCACAAACTGTGGTGCCTCCCCTCTGGACATTCTCTCCCTGATCCTCTTCAGTGCTAGACAACCCTCCTATTTCTGCCGGATCTCTTCCGTCAGATCCGGTAAAACCTCTAATGCTGACACATGCCCGTCAGTATCGGGAAACCGGATGTCTACCTCCAACCAAATCAAATCTCTCTACAACTGGGTCTGAACAGTCAATCTAGCAATTGCAGCCTCGCGAGGTGTCCTCCTACTAAGGGCATCGGCGACCACATTCGCCTTCCCTGGATGATAAAGGATCTCTAAGTCAAAGTCCTTAATCAGCTCTAGCCATCTCCTCTGGCGGTTATTCAACTCCCGCTGAATGAATATGTACTTCAGACTCTTGTGGTTTGTGAAGATCTGACAGGTGGCCCGGTAGAGGTAATGACGCCAGATCTTCAAGGCATGAATAACAACAGCTAGCTCAAGGTCGTGAGTAGGGTATCTCTCCTCATACGTCTTCAGCTGTCGAGACACATACGCAATGACCCTACCCCTCTGCAACAGGACGCACCCCAAGCCTAGCTTGGATGCATCACTGTAAACGACGAAGTCCTCAACGCCCTATAGCTGTGCTAGTACCGGAGCAGAAGTCAATCTCTCCTTCAGCTCCTCAAAGCTCCGCTGACAAGGCTCGGTCCATGCAAATCTGATGGACTTCCTTAACAAGGAAGTAAGTGGTCTGGCAATCACAGAAAAACCCTTCACAAACCTACGGTAGTATCCGGCTAGACCTAGAAAACTGCGTACCTCCTTGACCGTCTTAGGGGGCGGCCATGATGCAACTGACTCTATCTTTGCCGGGTCCACCTTGACTCCTTCTGCGGTGACAATGTGGCCAAGGAAGGCAACCTCAGGCATCCAGAACTTACACTTAGAGAGCTTAACATAAAGCTCTCTATCCTGTAAAACCCGCAATACCGTCCTCAGGTGTCCGGTGTGCTCCTCCCTACTCCGGGAGTACACTAAGATGTCGTCGATGAAAACTACCACAAACTGATCTAAGAAGTCAATGAAGATGCCATTCATCAACTCCATGAAAACAGCAGGAGCATTGGTGAGCCCGAAAGGCATCACCACGAACTCATAATGACCGTATCTGGTCCAAAATGCTGTCTTCGGTATGTCCTCTTCCCGTACTCTCAGCTGGTGATATCCTGACCTCAAGTCGATACGTGAAAACACCGTAGCTCCATGTAACTGATCCAGCAAAACATCAATACGCGGCAGCGGGTACTTATTCTTGACGGTGACTTTGTTCAACTCTCGATAGTCGATACAAAGCCTCATGGATCCGTCCTTCTTCCCGGCGAAGAGGACTGGTGCACCCAAGGGAGACACACTGGGTCGGATGAAACCCTTCTCTACCAACTCCTCGAGTTACTTCTTAAGCTCAAGCATCTCGACTGGTGCCATGCGGTATGGAGCCATGGAGATCGGCCTCGTGCCGGGCTCCAACTCAATCCCAAAATCTACGCTCCTCTGTGGTGGTAAGCCAGGCGGCTCGCCAAAGACATCCTCGAACTCACAAGCTACCGGGGTCTCTGCAATTGATGAACTTGTCTCCTCCTTCATGGCGTAACACCAGAAGGCCTCACATCCCTGACCTATGAGCTTTGCGGCTCGGACCGCACTAATGACTGTCCCGATCTTTCCGAGGTCCCACCCTCGAAAGACTTCCTCCTGGCCAGACTCCGTAGTGACCGTCACTGTCCTCCTCTTGATGTCCAAAACAACTCTATGGCGGTCCTTCCAGTCCATCCGAGCATGACCTCCTCATGCACTAAGTGCATGACGTGAAAGTCGGCTAGTCAATCACGACCTCCCAAGTGGATAGGACAATCGTGAATCTCCCGAGTACCACGAACCCTACTCCCATTGGGTAACCTTATAAGGAAAGGTTCCCCCTCTACCGTATCTAAGGTCAGCCTATCTATGCAATCATCAGATATGAAAGAGTGCGTCGCACCCGTATCAAAAAGTACTCGGACTAGAAAGCCATGAATCGTGATAATACCTGTGGCTACGGGCGCTGCTGGCTCTACGGCACTCCTCAACTCAAAGACTCGAGCCTGAGTACCCCTAGTCTCTGAAGTGCCTCCACCACGCCCTCTACCTCTAGCTGGAATCTGAGCAGAACCTTGTGAATATGCCTGACCCGGAGCCCGCTGCTGCTGACCCCGTGCTTGATACTAAGACTGCCTCTGTCCTCCTCGTGAGGTACCAGCAGGTGAGGACCCCTGATGTGATGTTACCTTGCCCTGTCGGCAGAAGGTAGCCCTGTGGCCCAGCTGGCCGCAAGTAAAACATGTAACTGGTGGCCTCCTACACTCCGGCTTAATGTGTCCCTGCTCCCCACAGTTGTAGCACTGACGTACTCTAGATCACATCGGCGGTGCCACCTGGTGACTAGAACGGCCCTGGGACTAACCACGCCTATGACCTGACCCTCCTACTCCCGTGCTGACTGGTCCGGTCCTCTGTCTCTTGTCTGACCCTCCAGACTGCATAGCTCTCCGGTGACCCCGTCGGTCCCTCTCATACGCTGAAGCCCGATCTTGATAATCAGCTAAGGAATCACAGCGGAACCCTGCTAGATAGGAGCGGGTAGTCTCTCTCAGTCTCCGGGAAAATAGATACACGTGTTGGTCCATAGGTGGTGCAGCAGGACCCAACATTGAAAGCTCCTCCCGGAACCTCCTAATAGCCTCAACTATCGGAACATCCTCAAAACCTGCCTCCAAGAAGTCCTGCACTCGGTCCCTTCTCAGTGAGGTAGGACAAAAGGTCTCTCTCACGAGACTCAGTAACTGCTCAAATCGGGACACTCCACCCCTCACTGTCCTCCACAAGTACTGTGTCTGGTCCCTAAACAATGTCTGAACCAGATCCACCTTACGACTCTCAGGGCAGCGAATCGCCTCTAGCACGGACTCCACATGACTGATCCAATGTTCCACCTCAAGTCCAACGTTCCCATCGAAGGTGGGAACTCGCTGATGGTTGAATGTCTTCAACCATTCATCTGGTCTCGGTACCCTTAGCTGTGGGACTACCACCTGAGTCACCCTCTGAGAGACCTCTGCTGACCTAGCTGGCACTGGTGGTGCTGGAGGTGGTGCTCTGGCCCTGTATGCCTCTTGCACCTGCTGGACATAAGCTCGATACTCCGATATTCCAATCGATACCCGGCCAGAATCAGCAGGCCCTACACTCCGTACTCCGGACCTAGTAGCAGTCTCATCCCTAACCTCTGGAACAATACTCTCGGCCACCTTCTCAGCAGGTACATCCGCAGTTGGCGGATCAACAACAGGGACACGTCCTCGACCTCGGCCCCTCTGAGGCCTGCCCACACGTCCCTGTCTTGGGGCTCTACGAGGAAGGGGAGGTTGGCCCTCTCCTTGTCCAACGTAAGTTGTCGCTCTCGTACGTGCCATCTGGTAATGACGTGATCAATATAAGACTACTTTAGTTCCTAGTAAGGACATAATTACTTTATTACTTTAGGTCACTTCTAAAGGTCACAATGTTACTAAAATTACAAGTTATAACACAAGTCCAATAAACTATGCTATCGAGTTTAGCGGTGGTAGTGGCGGTCCGTGCATTCTATCCCAACCCGTTTATGCTCATGGTTTGGAAAACAAAAATTTCAATTTTAAAAGTTCGGAACCTTTGCGGTTTCCATTTATTTGTTTATTCGGCCTTTTTGAAGATGGCGAGTGCCGTTGTTGCCAAACTAGGCTCTGATACCATATTGTAACACCCCGAATCCTAGAGGACTCGAAATGCTACGAGCTGGGACCTCACAATGGGTCCCGGCCCTTAGCCTGGAAACAACTTCATCGGACCTTACAACACGGCACAAATAAAAAGGCAAAACAAAGAGTTTTATAACATGAGCGAAATAAAAAGAATCCAAATTCTGAAAACAATACATCCAAGTCTCAAAACCGGAAATACCAACATCAGTCTCAATAGTCATAAAATAAAATATAACAGTCCCGTCCTACAATGCACGGAACCCCGGCTGCCCACTACCGCCGGATCACTCGATCGCCTCCCTAACCTGCAAGACATCTACAAGCGATATAAAATCGTTAGCTAAGATTCTATGCATAAGTATAAAGGTAAAAGCACAAACACACAACATACGCAATCAGCATGCAACACTCATTCCTTTTTATTATTTGTAAATTAAGTGATACGTCATTACTAATGATACTTAGTTTGTGGCACGAGGGATTCCCAAACCTCGCCCTTGTCCCCGTTTACCAACGCAGAATGGTACTAATGCATGTGACCGTCTACCGGACTGGGCTGGTCGCAGGGAACCTCCTAGACTCTCGCAAGAGCTAGGCAGATGATGTCACGACCCGTTATCATACACTTGGGTCAGTTATATAATATACTACAGTCGGCCTATTCTGGTTTCGTTATTTATCTTAACTATCACACACCACTCATACACATCACACACATGCAAGAAGCTAGCTAAGTAAGTCAGTGGACTTACAGAATTAAATCTCGTCTCTCTTAAAAACTCTAAATCAGAAGTTGAAGGAACTCAGTTGCCTGTCAAAGGAGGCACGTGGGTCAACACTTTTCCTTGGATACTTAGAAGTCTAAAACTCCTAAGATGTACGATTCTATGTGCAGAAGTTATTACAGTGTTTATTTAAGGTAAATGGACTATTTTACCCTTGGTTCCGAGACTTCCAAAAACCCGTAAAATGTACTTAAATTCTTACTTGAGGCTAACTAATCATATTCTACTCCCTAGGATGATTTTAGGTAACAACTAGAAAATTTACCCATTTTCTATTTTCCGAGAAGTCACTAAGGTCCAACTACAGTTCCAAATATGAAATTAAAATAAACTTATAAAAATTCTAAAATAAATTTCTAAATTATCTATGATATCTAATCTACTCATAGGAGAAAGAATTTCTTAAAACTGTTCAATCGTTATTCCTACAAAAATCTTTAAAGTTGGCTACTACACTACAAATGTTCCCATACTTAGTCAAAATTTACTGCTGGAAAAACAGCTCAACTACTCCACTTTGAGACCTTATAACTTACAATCCGACCGTTCATTTCTTCTCAAATTTTACTAATGTAAACTACTTATATCTACCTATCATCTATTAAAATTTCAACGGTGGATCTTCTACGAAACTCTTTAACATTGATTCACAACAGTGGGTAATCTTCAACTTCAAAACCGAAAGAAATAATTAAAATCAATCCTTTACAGCAGTCCCTTATTCTCTTCTATCCAGAACACTCACTCCAATATATCCTAACGGGTCTTTATAATAGAAGACATCACTGTCAAAGGGAAAAGACGTAAGTGCTTAAGACTTGCAAGTTGTTGAAGAAACTGTGCACCAACGATCTTCAACTGACCTTGGCTTCGGAATCCTCTGACGACAGGGCTAAGACAAAGTTGGCTTCTGTACGTTTGATCTAAGAAGACTCGAGTCTTCAGCATAAAGGATACACGATCAGCAACTAGTTTTGGGCGCACATAGGGTAAGAAAAATTCAGTTTAGAACTCACCTATGCAGAAAGAGGCTCCCAGACGTGGCTGCACTGCTGGATGGCTCAGCCGCTGGACTGCTCTTGTTCGTCTTTCTGGGCACGCAACAGATGGTTGCTGCTGAGATGCTGGAACGTGACCCTCCTTTCCTTGGTTGCTGATTGCTACAACGTTGAAGAGATTTGAGAGAGGCAATGCAAAGGCTGTTCTGAGCGTGACAGAAGATAGAAGAAAATCAAAAGCGTTGCTGTAGAAGTAAAGGCGTGTCAATGTTGCATTAAAACCGGCTGTTACAAAAGGGTCTTCAGCAGCCGTTACATGGAGAAGAGAAGGAAGGAGAAGGCCGGCTGTTACCCTCCTGCTGAACGATTAATGAAGCAGTTACAAATGCAAGGTACTGGGTTGGAGAGGGGCTTAACGCTGGGATGGAGGGGGCCGAACGTGCTGGGCTGGAGGGGGCTGTTTATGGGCTCGTAACCAGCCTCTCCTGGACTGCTGCAGGCTGGGCTCGAAGTCAAGCTGGGCTGAAATTAAGGTAAGAATAGTGGCTGAAACATGCAAGAAAGATGGGCTGAATTGCTTGTCAAAACTCGTCATGGCCTTGTCAGGCCCATGAATGAGTTTGTCACAGATTTGTCGGGCTTTGTCATGGCCTCGTCTCAGCTTAGTCATGGTCTCGTCACAGCTTGTCATGATCTCGTCACAGCTTGTCAAAACACGTCTAAAGTCATCGGTAAGAATGAATTATAATAACTAGGGTTTGATATAAATCTATCATTTTATGTGAATAAAATTCTACATAAAATAATAGATAATTATAAGGATTTGAGCTTGATATAACTTTATCATTTTATGTGAATTAAATTCTACATAAAATAATGAGTTATAATAACTAGGGTTTGATATAAATCTATCATTTTATGTGAATAAAATTCTACATAAAATAATAGATAATTATAAGGATTAGAGCTTGATATAATTTTATCATTTTATGTGAATTAAATTCTACATAAAATAATGAAATTTGTGAAGGAAGAGATACTAGATGGAAAGGAAAACCGTGAACGGCGGAATTAGACGGAATAAAAATTCCGGATATTACAGCCACCTTAAATGCCATAAAGGTGGTGTAAATAGCCGGAGTAAAGCTTTTGGCGTTAAACCGCAAGGGCGGCCTTCAGGAAACGGAGGGGCGGTTTAGGCAGAATCGGTTGATCTTCTTCAGAGCCGCTGGGGCGGCTAGACAATTCCGCTGGGGCGGATCTTCAATGTTCTTCAACGTGTGACCTTTCGCCTTTCTTGACGTTTCTGATGCCAAGCCGCCGGGGCGTCCCTATGTCAACGCAGGGGCGGTGACACAACCTCTTCGTCTTCCACCTCCCAGGTTGAGGCGCAGGCAGTGCCGCAGTGGAAGGCGTAGGGGAACTGGTCTTCGTTTCGTCAGTGGAGGACACCGCAGGGGCGCCAAGGAGTGGCGCAGGGGCGGTGACACGCTTCATGGTTGGCGCTGGTGAAAGCGCAGACAGCGCTCTGAAGTAAGACGTCACCCGCAGAGGTGGCTGCAAGGATCCACTGGGGCGGTGAGGCAACAGAAGCTTTGCTTCGTGATCGATCTTCACTCCTAAGTGCTTATAACTCCTTCTTTAGCTTCTTTTGATCTTCTTCTTCTGGACCAAGGAGTTAGTAGCATAAACCGACACTAATGTAATAAAAAAAACTCTAAAAACTACCCTAAATGATAGTGATTCCATGACCTATCAAACTCCCCCATACTTAGACCTTTTACTTGTCCCGAGTAAAAACAAATGACATCAACTAGACTCAAAGGCCTCAGGAAGCATGAGTAAGCAGAAAGAAGATGGAAAACAAGAGAAAAGTCAAGAAAGAAAGAAAGAAAAGAGAGGAAATGTGAGAAAATGAATCACTAACATCCTTATCGCTCCAAGAGTGGCCTACCCGGACAACCTCCTTATGACTCCCCTTCTTATGTCGCCAAAACGCCGGAAGGGAAACCTACACACTCGGTGTCGCTCATTTTGCCAAGGCGCCCTTTCGGGTTTTTACCTTGCCACTCTTCTTCTTTTCTCACTTAAACTCACATCCCTCAATTCCAATTTTGCACCAACCTAAGGTTGGTCGGACTACTTTCTTTTTACCTAAACCGCCCTTTCGGGTTTTCGGTTTATCCAAGGATTTCTATGCCTTTTTTCAATTCTTTGGCTTTTTTTTTGAACAATATTTAACAATGCAAACACAAATTCTAAAACAAGTCAATGAACTGTACAAGCAATGATATGTCCCTCCCCCATACTTGAAGTACACTTTGTCCTCAAAGTTGAAATGAGTCAAAGATAAATGCGGGAGAAGGAAAAGAAATGTACCCCTCACTAGAGTGGTCCGGATGGACCACCCGGACCCTTTTGCGGTGTGTAAGGGAAGTGGCGGAAGAAGTGCTCCTGCCAGCGGTGAAGGGTGTCGATACGGCCCTCCTGAGCCTCCATCCTCTCTCTAAATGAAGTGTCATAGCTAGCTTACCAAGCCAGCTGTTGAGTCTCCAACTGTTGCTGATGAGCCGCGTGCCAAGCATCTTGACGGCGGTCAAAGTGAGTAGTCATGGAGGAGGCGAAGCTGGACTGCCACACCTGCGGCTGCTCAAGCATGGACCGCTGGTACTCGGTCTGCCATGCCAGGTGCTGTGTAGTCAAAGCTGTCATTTGAGCGTGCAGACTCTCCATGGTTTGACTGTCGTGTCCTGCCGTCGGCATCTCCTCATCAGTGGTGTGGGCCGTGCTAGAGCCGGCTGCGTACCTCTCAACAATATCAACTTGAGGCCGTCTTAGAGGGACTGGGTCAGCCGGTACATAAAGATCTCACTCTTCCCGGAGCTCACAGCATGAAATCCTTTCTTAGCCGGGGTCTTTCCAAAGTTCCGAGTTCCTTCCGCTAGTTCATGTATCTTTTCCAAAGCAAGGTCAGGACTAGAGTTAAGAATATTACCTCCGTAAGACGCATCGACAATCCTCCTTTCATTGTCTAGCAAGCCATTGTACAAGTACAAGACTAGATCTTCAGTTGAATATCCGTGAAAAGGACAGCTGGATCGGAGGCGTGCAAACCTTTCGAAGTACTCGTAGAGAGTTTCGGTTACCTCTTCCTCGATGTTGCTTACAGCTTTCTTCAAGCAATTAGCTTTCTTAGCTGGAAAGTATTTCTTCAAGAATGCTTTGTGAAGGTTCTCCCAAGTGTCGATACTCCCGGATGGAAGGTGGTAATACCAATCATCCGCGGAATCTTTGAGTGTGAAGCCGAATGCCCTCATCTTGATTTGTTCTTCGGTAATGTTGGCCGGCTTCATGCTCATACACACAGTATGGAACTTCCCAAGGTGCTTGATGGGATCTTCACCACTTAGCCCATGGAAGGATGGGAGCAAGTGGATGAGGCCCGGCTTGAGCTCAAAGTTGACTCCTTCCCCTAGTGCCGGTGTAGCGACCGCAAGAGGGTTTTGAGCCAAGGTGGGCTGCGTAAGTTGACGAAGAGTACGGTCATCCATCTCTTGTTGAAGTTGTTGTTGTCTTCGTTGCCGGATGTGCGTCCTCTCAATTTCTGGATCAAAAGAAGCAAAGCCGGAATTAGTAGCACGGGTTTGAACCATAAAAAATGGTTCAAACAAATAATCAATAATAACAATAAAACACTAAAACTCCCCGGCAACGGCGCCAAAATTTGACCGAAGGTATTTCTATGGTCGTCTATACCCAATGAAAGTAAATCCCGACTTAGCACTAAGAACAAGTATAGTGATTAAGTAAGGGTCGAACCCAAGAGAGTTAGGGTGTTTTAGATGCAATAATCGATTATAGTGACAAATGACACAAAAAGGAGGTGTTTTGGTTGAATTGATGCACTAAAACTTATGAAAACGATAAATGCGACAAGTAAGACAATAATGGATAAATCTACCCTAGGTTGATTCTAAGCATGCAATAGCTACTTTGGTGAGTTCCTTTTACAATTTTTCAAGTAATCTCCCGTCTCGATCATATATATGTGTTGAGCCAACCGGCATCAACACAACTTAACAATTTAAAGTTCCGTAAACCTACAAGAACAAATAACAAGGTAGCTTTCAAATAAAGACAAAGGGATATAAAGAGAACATTAAAACCGTTAAACTTATCTTTATATTTGTGTTCCTTTTCCTCAAGTAATCACAACCCTTTATTACTTCAAGTTGCTACTAGATTAAAGACCCGAATCCGGAACCTATTAATCCTAGTTGTTTACATGCACTTTAGAACCTAAGGTGATCAATCTCAATTAATAGTAAACATGCAATTTAGACAATGGAGATCAAGGAAACACAAAGTATTACTGAATGAAAACTTAGATTAAAAAGAACTTACAACCAAGGTGACAATGCAGCTTCAAACCAACCCAATGTAGCAAGGGAGTTAGCAACTCATTACAAGGAAGCAAGACAATCTAATCGGATAATTTGTTGACTAACTAGATGATAAGATGGATGATTCTAGCAATCAACCAAGGACTATTTATACTACAAAAGACACTAAATAGGAGTAAATGGCTGGTCCAAAACCGCCACCTTAAATGCCATAAAGGTGGTGTAAACAGCCGGAGTAAAGCTTTTGGCGTTAAACCGCAGGGGCGGCCTTCAGGAAACGCAGGGGCGGTTTAGGCAGAATCGGTTGATCTTCTTCAGAACCGTTGGGGCGGCTAGACAATTCCGTTGGGGCGGATCTTCAATGCTCTTCAACGTCTGACCTTTCGCCTTTCCTGACGTTTCTGATTCCAAGCCGCCGGGGCGTCCCTATGTCAACGCAGGGGCGGTGACACAACCTCTTCGTCTTCCAGCTCCCATGTTGAGGTGCAAGCAGTGCCGTAGTGGAAGGCGCAAGGGAGGTGGTCTTTTTTTCGTCAGTGGAGGACACCGCAGGGGCGCCAAGGAGTGGCGCAAGGGCGGTGACACGCTTCATGGTTGGCTCTGGTGAAAGTGCAGGGAGCGCTCCGAAGTAAGACGTCACCCGCAGGGGCGGCTGCAAGGATCCGCTGGGGCCGTGAGGCAACAGAAGCTTTGATTCGTGATCGATCAGCACTCCTAAGTGCTTATAACTCCTTCTTTAGCTTCTTTTGATCTTCTTCTTCTGGACCAAGGAGTTAGTAGCATAAACCGACAGTAATGCAATAAAAAGACTCTAAAAACTACCCTAAATGATAGTGATTCCATCACCTATGACTATAATAGCCTAGTTATTACGCAAAGTAACACACACTCTAGTATAACACTATTTAGATCTTCCAATGGAGTTCTTGTGCTTTCTCTCTCTAAGGGGATAAAACTTTTGTGTAAATGAGATAATGAAAAAACAACGAATGAAGATGATTAGGTTGCTTGAAGACGTAAAGATGTTGTCCGTATATGCTTGTGTATTTTTTCTTCTTCGACCATCATCATCATATATACTCTTCTATGGAGAGGTCTTCTAGCCGTTGGTCAGTGTTCGCCCTAAAACGTGCGTGCAATCAAGTCTTAAATTTATAAAACTAGAATAAAAGCAAGCGAACCCACAGTGTACGGATCGGCGTAGATTAGCAAGTATTCCAGAGTGTCGATCACAGGGATTTGGTGAAACAAAACCTAGTCTCAAGTTATCGTGCAATAAAAAGGTAAAGCTTTGCAAGTATTGGGAAAACAACAACCCTAAAGATCCAGGTATCTAATTGTAGCAATCGATTCAAGATATACAAAAGAACTAAGGACAGAGTTAGGAGTTGCAAATGTATGCTAAAGTAAAGCAATGTACGGTTAAGTTCCAAGACTTTATATGACTTATCTAAAGACACTCTCTATAAAGGTTGTTGAGGCTTCAGTATAGAAAGGATCAATGGACAAGAATTAATCTCGAATACCCAAACTTGTAACCCAAGGATCAAGACGAACTAAAACGATTAAGGTTGTGACACTCAAAATCGAAATAAAGGGTGATGAGTCTCACTACTACCTAGAAAAGGGTAAACCAAGACTAGATTAAAGCTAATCTTTAACCTTGGATCAAAGTAAAAGCAATGTTCGTAAACTAGGGTAAATCACGGTCAGATCTTGAGAACCACGGCCGTGGAACTCCAAGAACAGGCCGTGATTTGGGTTCGTCAACGAGATCTCTCTAACTCTCAGGGTCCAATCAATTTACGATCGATCTATCATCATCTAAGCCAAAACTATCAATCCTTCACCTTTGAATTGCTAAAGGGTTTTAGCCAACAATCATTGTCATGATATCAATATTCAAATAAAATAGAATAAAAGATGAAAACCCTCGAATACTTAATAAAACTTCAAAACCAATTCTCAAATCCGTAACACAAGAAGCAATGTTTGATGGATTCAGAATGTATAACACAAAACCTCACAAGTATCTAAGGTAAGTATGAAGAACATGTTGTCAATCCGTCTTCAATGTCAAAACCTATGAAAGAGGTTAAAACCTTCGGCGATCTTCAATCCACCCTAGGCAAGAATGCTCCAAGCAAAGTAAGCGGTCGTCAGCGTCTCCGTGGGATCAAACGCAAATGTTGCGAGATTAAGCGGGCGTAAGCGCGGATCCCCAAAACTCTCTTTTCCGACCTTTTTATAAGATGGGAAAGAAATAACCATCCAGGCCCATCGCGTAAATAACGTGGCAAATAAAGACTCGTCAAAAGATCGCCTAAATCACGGTCTCAAGGGTTTCCACGACCATGGTTTAGGGCGTGCAAATGGATTACGTTCTCTTGTGACTTCCACGACCGTACTTTAGGCCGTGTAACTTACTGGAATGCTCCACGCTCATGATGCCAAGATCCACGGTCGTGGTTTAGAGCGTGGACTCTTCTACGGCCGTAATTCAGGGCGTGGAAGTGTAGAATACTTGTAGTTTCCTTTGTGTCGTGACATTCTTCATCCTAGCTCCTTCCATAGCTTCCTTGATGTGTTCCTAATCCTCGAACATGATCGAATGCTCTCTTTTCTCTCTCAATAGCTCCACTTTAGCTCCTTTTCGCCTACAATCAACACAAATCTAGTGTAGACATCCACATCGACAATTATAGAGGAACAAACTAAAAATTGCTTCTAAACTTCATCCATGTATACAATAATGAGGGAAAAACAACAAAAATAATTTTCTAGAATATCGCAATATTTCATGCTAACAGTGAGATGACCATTTGAAGATGAATCTTCTTCTCCATGAAGATCGTTTCTTGTTTCGAGATAAGGTAGACTTTGCAAATCTTCAACTCCTGAGAACACATCGAGTCCTTAGCTCGTTGATCTTCTCATTCTCTGTTGAACCGAAAGAGGAGATATTTTGCCGCTTTTTGTTTTTAGAAAATCTTCTGAAAAGATTCTCTAATCTTCGGTTGAGATCTTCCCTAAAATCTTTCTGTTTGATCAAATCTTCCTAGAAAATCTTCTTTGCATTTGAATCCTTTTTTCGTGCATCTATATATAACTTCAAGGCCTTTGAGATCGTCCCTTTGTAAACACTATCTTCCTTGGCCTTAAGTTATACTTCAAGGCCCTTGAATCCCATATCAAGGCCCTTGACATTCGATAAGACCTGCACTGATTTCAAACCAACCAAGCATCTAGAGAATATAATCAAAACATTGTTAGTATATCCAACTACTACATTTGTATTTAAGTCTTCCATCATTAACACCTGTAAAACATTATAAACAAGGTGGAGTTTTCACGCACTATGTCTTGGTTAATTGTGAGTAACGTTGTATTGCAGTTTTTCTGAGTCAAGGCCCTGAAATCACTTTCAAAGCCCTTGAAAACCAGTTGTGTCACAAAGAGCACATATCGACATCCAGGCCTTGAAATTTGTTTCAAAGCCTTGAGATAGGTTTTTGCGAAAAAATTCTCATACTCTATTCAACCTCCCTTCTAGAGTATTTATATCCTTTATATTCACCTATACGGTTCTTCAATTGGTATCAGAGCTAGACTCACGTATATTGATTTAACCATCAGTGAGACTAATCATGAACTTTGTAGGTGATGGAGGATTCGCTCAAGGAAGATCCACATCTCGACCACCACTTTTCTGCGACAATAACTTTTCCCATTGAAGAGCATTAATG
This sequence comes from Fagopyrum esculentum, assembly GCA_033239045.1. Classification (NCBI taxonomy): domain Eukaryota; kingdom Viridiplantae; phylum Streptophyta; class Magnoliopsida; order Caryophyllales; family Polygonaceae; genus Fagopyrum; species Fagopyrum esculentum. Next base: position 54,576,495 of record BSUD01000001.1, read on the forward strand.
CAAATGCTTGTTATTGATCAGGGCATGGAACTATGGAGCATTATTCAAACTGACCCTAAAATCCCAACAACCATCGTTGAAGCATTCGAAGTTGCAAAGTAGGTAGCCGACTTCACTCAAACGGACTTGAATAGTGTTTTAAAGAATTACAAGGCCATGAACTTGCTCTATCATGGCTTGGATGCAAATGAACTCAACCGTATCTCATCATGTAAGAGTGAAAAGGAAATCTGGGACAAGTTAGTTGTCACGTACGAAAGAACAACTCAAGTCAAAGAGACAAAGATAAGCATCTTCCTCAGACAATATGAGCTATTCAAGATGAACTCAAATGACTTGGTCAAGGAGATGTTCACACGGTTCACCAAGATTTTTAACAATCTTGATTCACATGGACATGTCTTCACAAATGAAGAAAAAGTAAGGAAGGTTCTAAGGAGCTTACCTAAAGCCAAGTAGGGACCAAAGGTGACTGCAATCGAAGAGGCTCAAAATCTCACAGCACTTCCTCTTGACGACCTTCTTGGAAAGCTAATCACCCATGAAATGGTTCTTGGTGAAGAAGATGGAGAGCTCCCATCCAACACAAAGAACCTAGCTCTAAGATCCAAGAAGGGGGATATGCCATCAAAGGAGGAAGATAGTGATGATGAAGATGATGAATATCCGTTCGCCTTAATCGCGAGGGGTCTTGCCAAAATTCTTCAAATGAAGAAGTAGTTCGCAAACAATAAAGATTATCCGCGATTATCAAGACCTCGAGGTAAGTTTTCTAACCCTAATAAGAAAACTAAGGTTTTAACCTACTTTGAATGTGCATGGTGAAGCAGATCATCTCGTAAAGGATTGTCCACAAAAGAAGAGGAAAATAATAGGAAGAGTGATCGAAAGAAGAAAGCTATGGTAGCTTCATGGAGTGATTCAGATTCTACCAATTAATCAGAAGACGAGAAAGAACAAGCACACTTGTGTCTAATGGCCGATCATGAAGAAGATCCAAATCTCTATGTTGATAGTGTTGTAAGTACAATTATGTCTCAACCTTAACTTGAACTCACGCAATTCCTTAAAGACATAATCATATGTGATAAAGAACATAGGGTAAGGATAAGTTCATTAAGAGAAAAGCTTCTCAAATAAGAGAAACAATTAAGTGAGATATCTCTAAAGATTGAAAATCTTAACACTGAAAAGTTAGACCTTCATATCAATATCAAGGCCTTGGAATCAGAAAATGCGATTCTCAGGGGCAATCTCTCTTCTCTCCATCAAGAATCTATCGATCTAGATAAAGAAAAGGTTGATCTAACCGTGATGTGTCAAGACCAGATGGCTGCACTTATTCAATTCACTCGTTCGAAAGCCAACCTCGATAGGATGATGAGTGAGCAACAAAGTGATTTTTCATTTAGAAAAATGTGAAGTTCAAGATAATATATCGGGTGATGTTGTGTTTACTGCTCCTAGATGCAACACTGTTTTCAACGAGCACTAACCAAGTTTTAAGAAGTAAGCTAACATGTCTCAAGGCCTTGACTAATGATCGAATGCTTTGGCATAGAAGACTTGGTCACGTAAGCATGCATACGATGAACAAACTACTTACAAAAGATTTGGTACCTGGTTTGCCAAAGCTACACTTCAAGGTAGAAGAACTATGTAAGGCTTGTTCACAAGGCAAACAAAAAAGAGGTTCATTCAAACCAAAGAGGGTTGTAAGTTCTTCTCGACCCATTGAACTTTTACATATGAATTTATGTGGTCCTATGTGTGCCAAATCTCCCAAGGGTAAACAGTACAACCTTGTCATTGTGGATGATTTTTCTCATTTTACATGGATCTCATTCTTACGGGAAAAGTTTGAAGCTTTGTTTGAATTTTCAAAAGTGTGTAAGGAGTTGCAAACTTTGAAAAACCTACCTATTGTTTCAATAAGAAGCAATCATGGTAGAGAATTTAACCAAATAAAGTTTAATTTGTTTTTTGCAAAATATTGTATTTCACACAACCTTTTAGCTACTAGAACTCCTCAACAAAACGGGGTTGTGGAACGTGAGAACCGCTCCCTAGAGGACATGTCTAGGACTATACTTTTAGAAACTAGTTTGCCAAAACAATTTTGGGCGGAACCTATTAACGCAACTAACTACATCTTGAATAAATGTTTAATTCGTCTTATCTTGAAAAAGACTCCTTATGAACTCTTTAAGGGAAGAAAACCTAATATTTCCTATTTTAAACCCTTTGGATGTACTTTCTTTGTCCATTACAATGGCAAAGAAAACCTTGATAAATTTGATGCACGTAGTGACGAAGCTATCTTCATTGGATATGTTTCAAATAGGAAAGCTTATCGTGTTTATAATAGACGTGCCAAAATCGTTGAGGAAAATGTTCATGTTATATTTGATGAAAACAATGATGATACTTTGAGTGAAAACGTAGCAAATCTTAATCTCAATCGACATGGAGATCATAATTCTAATAGAGAAGAAGATCCTAAACCTCAGGAAAACAGTATGCAAGAATAGATTCAAGATACCGAAGAACAATCTCAAGACCTTGAAACGCATCTTCAAAACCTTGAAATGGAAAACTACAATGTCAAAAGTCAGTTTCAAGGCCTTGAAACCCAACTTCAAGGGCTTGATATAGGATCCAAAGGCAATACTCCAACGGCATCTGAATCTAGTCGAGCAAATGAGCCCCAATCTTCAAGATCTCCTCCATCTTACAAAACGAGAAAGTTTAAACATTCTTCATACCATCCACTAGAGAATGTGATCTCTGATCCAATCGCAGGAGTTCAAACTCGATCTAGGGTTAACGGCGTTTGTGTCTCTTATTGAGCCCAAGAACTATCTTCAAGCTCTTCAAGAACCCGATTGGATCATGACCATGCAAAATGAACTAAATGGGTTCGAGAGAAATAAAGTTTGGACCCTCACGTCTAGACCTAATCACAATCCGTCATTTACACAAAATGGGTATTTCGAAACAAGTTGGATTAAAATGGAAAAGTTGTTCGAAACAAAGCACGCCTTGTAGCTCAAGGCTATAACCAAGAAGAAGGTATTGATTATGAGGAGACTTTTGCTCCGGTTGCCACGTTAGAAGTCATATGTATGCTACTTGCTTTTGCATCTTTCATGAACATAAAGCTCTTTCAAATGGATGTAAAATGTGCTTTTCTAATTGGCTTATTAGAAGAAGAAGTGTACGCTATTCAACCTCCTTGTTTTGAAAATGATGAATTTCTGGATCATGTTTTTAAATTGGACAAAGCTCTTTATGGTTTTAAGCAAACTCCTCGAGCTTGGTATGAAAGATTGTCGAAGTATCTCCTTGAAAATGATTTCAAACGAGGTTTGATTGACAAAACTTTATTTATCAAAACCAGAGGCAATGATATTTTAGTGGTACAAATCTATGTTGATGATATATTATTTGGTGCTACTAACGATTCTGTATGCAAAGAATTTTCACATATTATGTGTAGGGAATTCGAGATGAGCTTAATGGGAGATTTAAATTTCTTTCTTGGACTTCAAGTCACACAAGAAAAGAAAGGAATAATTCTCAATCAAAGCAAGTATACCAAGGACTTGCTTAAGAAGTATAAAATGGATTAGTCATAGGTAGAAAAAACTCCAATGAGTTTCACACTTTTACTTGATCATGACAAGGACGGTAATATTGTTGTACAAAAGGAGTATCGAGGTATCATCGGTTCTTTGTTATATCTAACCGCTAGTCCACCTGACATTATGTTTAGTATGTGCATGCACAAGATTTCAAGCTAATCCTAAAGAGTCACAATTGATAGCTGTGAAAAGGATATTTCAGTATCTCAATGACAATGAGGATTTAGGGTTATGGTATTCTTCTCAAAGCTCGTGTCACCTCGTTGGCTATTCGGATGCCGACTTTGCAGATTATAAGGTCGATAGAAAGAGTACTTCTAGATGTTTCGAATTCTTAGGGTCATTCCTAATCAGTTGGCACTCCAAAAAACAAAATTATGTTGCCCTATCCATAGTTGAAGCTGAATATATAGCTGCGGGAGCCTATTGTGCACAAATTCTATGGATAGCTCAACAACTTCGTGATATTGGCTTTGATCTCAAAGGTATACATATTAAATGTGACAATACTAGTGATATGTCTATTACTAAAAATCATGTGCAACATTGAAGAACAAAGTATATCGATGTGCGGCATCACTTCATACGCAATTATGTTGAGAAAGGTGATATTTCAATATCTTTTATATCGACTAACTTGCGGCTTGCAGATATATTGACTAAGCCTCTATCGGAAGATCAATTCAATTTTATTAAATTAGAGCTTGATATGTTGAACAAGGAAGCATTAATTTAGGGGGAGTAAATCGTTTTATTTCCTCCTTAGAATGCAACCCACTTTTCAATTTCAAGGCCTTCAAATGCAATTCAAGGGCATTGAAACGGAATTCAAGTGCCACATTGAAAATTACGAATCAATTTACTGGTTAACATCTTTAGATATTTGATCATTAAATTATTTTATTGAAGAATTTTTAAAAATGATTTCAAAAGATTTTTTGAAAAGTGGTTGAGATGTTATAGGATAGATTGCAAACCAATTTAGGGTTTCAAAGCCTTGGTTTATTTAAGATTTTGACAAGCCATAAGTTGATTTGACTTGTTCTCTTTAATAACTTCCTTCCTCCTTAATTTATCCCTTTCTTCTTCAACATTTTTACAAGAACCAACATGCTTAACTCTTCTTCTTCCAAAACCTTTTCATTATCCCTCAGAAACTCATCCATGGCTCCCAAGAAGAGAAACTCAAACCCTATTGCATCAAATCCAAGAGCATCCACCGCCCAAATATCCCCCATACCAGAAAACCATAATTTTCCAGAGGACATGGAAATCTCACCATACACCGGCCTTCCAACCTCATGGTTCATCAACTTCAAAGCCATTGGAACGTGGCTAGACGGATTTCACAATCGATCGCTGTGTATGTGCGAACTCGTGAACATTGATTTTTTTGGAATCTCTTCAACTCCTCTACGTGTCTATGCTTAAAAGTTTTTCAGTGTGGAAGGTGCTCAAACTAGGAGACACATATTCACCAAACTCACAAGGTTGTTCTATGTCAACCTTGTCGCAAAAAGGGAAAAGGGAGTCCTCACCCTTGAGACGTCAGTTAAAGGTACTCCAATCTCTCTCACTCCCACTGTTTTGTGTGAGATTTTAGGGTTTCCTACAGATCTCTCTCTTAAACACCCATCCCGGTCTGAAAGTGTTCGACTCGCCAAGGATTTCTGGTTCCTAACTCGACATCTCGTCAACTCACCCACACTTGCCTAACCCTAAATGCCAAAATTATTTTCACTATTTTGGTTAGATGTATTATTCCTCGAGCCAACTCGAGAGAACTGTTGACGGATTAGCCTCCGGAACTGATTTATCTGATTATGACTGGATCGGATGTAGATTTTCCTAACCTGATCCTAAATCACATGGTCCATGCCATACACTCAACCCAAGTCATTCCCTTACCCTACAGGAACCTTCTCCCTAAGATCTTTGCTCACTTTTCGGCCTACACATCCTCTGAGGATCAACAACTATAAACTGTAAAGATTGATGAGCAGTGCTTGGAATGATTAGAGGTAGAGAAAACTTTGTCCGGGGTTTGGACTTTGAAAGAAAAGGCTACTACACTGACCCCCTCTTCTACAACTCCCTCAGCTTCCTCTATCTAGGACACCATGCTAGATGGATTTAAGATGGAATTATGTTCTCTCAATCGGGAATTGTATGACTTCTAGCTTGACACAATGTGGAGAATCGATGCTAATCATGAGGTCTTGTCTGTTATGCATGCAAAAATCAATCAAATGTATCTCATGAATGCTCTCACACTCACCACCACTGGTAAACTGTTACATTTGACTGAAGACGCCACCTAGCACACCTAGGAAAGAGTGGAAAATGTTCGTATGAATTGAAAACGCAGAGTACAAAACATATTCATTCTTTATCCCACGCATGTTGAGCCAACCGTTCTTACGACTGAGCAATGTGGTGTTTGTTAGCATGAAATATTGTGATATTTTAGGCACGTTTTCTAAGTGTATTTGATTCATATTGATAGTCATTGATTGAGCATTGTTGCATTTGTGAGCTAGTTTGCCTATATTGTCGATATGGATGTCTACACAAGCTTTATGTTGATTATAGGTGATTGAGAGCCATTTTTGAACGGAATTTAGCAAAGATGAAGTTGTTTGATATGTCCATGGATTGAGGGAATTCTTAGGAGCAAAAAGGAGTTCAACTTGGAGAATGCACGAGGCTAGGGAAGAATCACGTTCTTGCCCTAAACCACGCTCTAAAATACGGCCGTACCACATTCCACGTTCAGTTCCACGGCCGTGGAACCATGGTCAGAAAACGTTGTTCATTCCAAAAGCTTTTACGGTCGTGGAATCATGTGTTCAAACCGTGTTGATTTCCAAGCTCTAAATTACGGTCGTGGAACCTTCCACGACCGTGATCTTGGCGATTCTTTTCGCCAGCCACGATCTTTTAGAAGATTGGGCCGGGCCGATGTTTTATCTTGCCCTATAAAAAGACGGACGAAGAGAGTTTCCGTCACCTCTGCTTAGACCTGGGCTTAGACGTATTTTCCACCTTCTCCTACGCCGCGACTTGGAGATTTTTGCGATTCTTGCAAAAGACGTATTTTGCGCCCATCCTTGGAGTTGCCCTAATCTCTCACTTTTGGTGGAGATTGCTGTTGAGATTTCCGGATTAACGGAAGATCAAAGATTCGGAAGATTGTTCGCAAGAAGATTCCTCTTCTTGTTTAGGTTTGATTTAGAAGACGGATTGACATCCCGTTCTTCCTTCTTATCTACGATTTTGTTTGTTGTTCTATTCCGAATCTTGTGACGATATTTGTTCTTAATTGTGACATTGAGATTGGTTTGAAGTTTATTGAAAGTATTCGGAAGTTTTCATCTTTCAATCTTTTAATCATTGAATTTAATATCAATATGACTGTTATTGGCTAAAAACCCTTAACAATTCTAAGGTGAAGGGTTGATAGTTGTGGCTTAGATGATGATAGATTGATCGTAAACAGATTAGACCCTGAGAGTTAGAGAGAATCGTCGACGAACCCTAAATCACGGTTTGTTCTTGAGTTCCACGACCGTGGAATCTCAAGATCCACCCGTAATTTCCCTTAAGTTTACGAACCTGCTTTTACTTCAATCCAAAGTCAAAGATTTGCTTTAACTTAGTTTAGGCTTGCCTTTTCTAGGTGGTAGTACGTGAAGCCTCAACAACCTCTACCTCGATTGTGAGTATCACATCCTTAATCGGTTTAGTTAGTCTTGATCCTTGGATTATAAGTTTGGGTATTTGACATTAATTCTTACCTTTAGAACCTTTCTATATCGAAGCCTCAACAACCTGTATATAGAATGTCTTGTAGGTGAGTCACATAAGGTTTTTGGAACTTCACCGTACGATTACCTTACATTAGCATACCTTTGCATATCTCAACTCTGTCTTTATATCATTAAGTATATCTTGAATCGATTGCCACTGCTGGATACTTGGATCTTTAGGATTTTTGTTTTCCCAATATTTGCAAAACCTCTCATATTTACTCGCTTGATAATCTGCAATTGAATTTGTTCCCACCCAAATCCCTGTGTTCGATACTCTAGAATTCTTGCTTAACTATATCGATCCGTACACTGCGGGTTTGCTTGCTTGATTCTAGTTTTATAATTAAAGCTTATTTGCACGCACGTTTAGGGGCGAACAAGTTTTTGGCGCCGTTGCCGGGGATTTGGTTTCGGCCGAATTCGGTTGCCGGTTGTCAAGCTTGGGAGCTTGCTCTCGTTATTTGATACTTCTTTGAGTGCATGCACAGGTCTAGGAACACCGAGGATCTCTTACCTCTTGATCAAGAGCTTGAGAAGACTCTAAGGCAAAAGCGCAAGGAAAAGAAGATGGCTGAAGAACAAGAACGTGATCTTCAAGCGGAGTTGGCGGAGAAAGAAGCTCAACTCCAATGGAATGAGAATATTCGTCGGGATGAAATGGATCGTCATCAATCTCAAGTTAACGATCTAAAGGATATGATGTTCCAGATGAGGATAGAACTAAGCAACCTTAAGAATAAGGGAAGCAAGAAATCCTCAAGACGGGCATCAAGATCAAGCAGAAGAAGTCATTCATCCGCCGATGATAGCGATTCTTCCATGCCACCGCTAGAGGAAATTGATCCCACGATCAATGTGAATCCCTTCCATCCACGGGGAGCTGCTAATCGCTGCATTCCACCTAGGAATGCGAGGATCAAACGTGTGGATGATGAGCCAAGAACTCTTGGCCAAAGGATGGATCCAACACAACAACCACGCCGTTTGGGCGTGAATTTTGATGCTGAAGATGTACAAGGGTTTAGCTTCAACCCTAAAGTTATTACTCTTGTTCGCCAAAACCAATTTGGCGGTACAAGCGGTGAATCTCCACACCAACACTTGCAAAACTTTGAGTGTATGATGGGGACAATGAGGCCGAAGAATGCAACTACCAACAACTATAAGCTCAAGCCTTTCTTCTTCTCCTTGAAGGGGAAAGCGTTGTCTTGGTACCAAGCTCTTCCTAGTGGGAAACTAGACACGTGGGAAGACCTTTCCGCGGAGTTCCTCACCAAATTCTTTCCGCCATCCAAATTGGCGGAACTTAGAGGTAAGATCAATGCATTTTCCATGAGATCTAACGAAAGTTTGTTTCAATCATGGGAAAGATTTCAGGACTTGTTATTGGATTGCCCTCAACATGGCATATCCAAGCTTGCATTGCTGGAGATTTACTATAAGGGGCTGGATGTGGAGACACAATTCAAGCTCCAATCTCTCTTATGTGGTACATTCATGGACATGAGGGAAGATGACGCTTGGGACTTCATTGAGAAGCAAGCAAGAGTCATAGAGAAGTATTCTCACCGGAAAGTGGAGGGAAATCGTGTGGAGCAAGGAGCAAAGCTCACACATGAAGCTCAAACTCAAATCTTTTCTCTCAACAATGAGATTAAAGAGTTGAAGGAAGCCATCAAGACCAACTTTCCAAAGCAACAAGGAAAGGATGTTGGCTATTTGGGCAACAACAACAATGGCGGTGATAACACAAACCGCAACAACAACAACAATAACCGGAACAATTGGAATTGAAACAACAACAACCGGAACAACAATTGGAACAACATAGGGGTTCAAACAACAACAATTGGCGCTCCAATCAACAAAATTCCGGTAACTCTTATCCTTCCAATTCTAATTCACTAACTCCACCTTCCTCTTCCTCTACTCCTTTGAAAAGCCAAGGGCAATCATCTAATGGAGGAAACACTTCGGGGAAGGAGAAGCCCGATCCCATATTGGAAACGATCTTGGGAAAGCTACAAGGGTTGGAGAACCGCATCATTAAGGTTGATGATCAAATCTCTAAGGTTGATGAAGCCCAAAAGGTTTTAGAAAACCAAATGTTCAACCATGCGGAGGAAGTTCCTAGGAATCAAGGGAAACTTCCAGGAAAGACGGAGGACAACCCTAAGGGAAGGGTAATGGCAATCACAACTAGGAGCGGAGTGACTACCACTGATCCGCAGTCTAAATTTGTTGAAGTCTCCGTAGAAAAGGACAAGGAGAAAGAGAAGGGGAAGGAGAAGGAAGATATCTACGTTCCTCCTCCAGCTTACAAACCTCCCCTACCATTCCCTCAATCTAGAGTGAGAGCGCGCCTAGATAAACAATTTGGTAAGTTCATAGAACTCATGAGCAAGCTGCATATTAATATACCCTTTATCGATGCTATTGTAGGTACGCCGGCTTATGGCAAGTTCTTGAAAGAGCTTCTCTCTAACAAGAGGAAGCTAGAAGATTTCGGTGAGGTTAAGATGAGTTCGGATTCTTCGGATCTCATCAAGACCATGAAGGAGAAAATGCCCCCAAAGCTGAAGGATCCGGGGTCATTTTGCATTCCCATAGGAGTGGGAGATGTCACATATGACGCTTTATGTGACTTAGGAGCAAGTGTGAGCATCATACCACTTGCATTATGCAGGAAGATCGGTTTAGGCGACCCTAAACCGGTGAAGATGACGTTGTACAAGGCGGATCGTTCCATTACTCGCCCCGTCGGTATTGTAGAAGACGTCCCGGTCAAGCTAGGTAAATTCTTTGTTCCCATTGATTTTGTCGTGCTTGACATTCCTGCAGATAGTCCGGTCCCGATCATACTCGGAAGACCGTTTCTTGCAACTTCCGGCTGCATAGTCGATTGCAAGAATGGGAGACTCGCTTTTGATATAGGAGAAGAGAAATAAGAGGTCGTTCTTTCCACTCTAGTGAAGGAGCCAATCTTTGATGAGGATATATTCGATATCCAAGATGAAGAAGGTTTGTCTAGGGAGGAGGTAAGTGCAATTCTCTTTAACGATCCTTTACAAAAAGTTATCACTATGAGTCTAACAAATGTAGGGGAAGAAGAAGAGTGCAATGAGGATATTGAAGCCTTAGAAGCACAAGAAGAGATGCATGAAGTGGAGTTTGAAAAACTCCACGATGAGGCAGAAAACGTGAGAATCCACGGCCACACACTATATTCCACGTCCGTGGATTTCACAAACAAAACCGTGTCCCACTCCAGAGAGTTATTCGGTCGTGGAGAAGACATGACAACCGTATTTCCTTTCCACGCCCTAAACCACGGCCGTGGAGAACAGGGGGAAACCGTAATTTTGGCCGTGGAAAGGGGTGATCGAGACACTTCTTCAACTTCTTCTGATTCTTCTCCCACATCTTCATCACCCTTAGACACTTCTAAGGAAACATCGGATGCTCCTCAAGGATCATTGGAAGCTCCGAAAGCGATGGAACTAAAACCACTTCCTACTCATCTAAGGTACGTTTTTCTAGGACCTAATTCTACCTTTCCGGTTATTGTTAGTTCCGATCTAAGCATAGATGAACATAATCAGCTCATGATTGTCCTTAGGAAACATAGGAAAGCTTTAGGCTATACTATTGAGGACTTAGTAGGAATTAAACCCTCCCAATGCATGCATAAGATACTAATGGAGGAAGATTTTGGAACTTCGAGACAACCTCAAAGGCGGTTGAATCCGACCATGAAGGAGGTTGTCAAGAAGGAAATTCTTAAACTTCTTGATGCAGGTATCATCTACCCTATCTCCGATAGTAAGTGGGTGAGTCCAGTTCAAGTAGTTCCGAAGAAGGGAGGAATGACGGTCATCACCAACAAGAACAACGAACTCATTCCTACCCGAAGCGTGACAGGATGGCGGATGTGCATCGACTACCGCAAGCTCAACAATGCAACGAGGAAGGATCACTTCCCGTTGCCATTCATTGATCAAATGCTTGAAAGGTTAGCACAACATTCAGATTTTTGCTACCTTGACGGTTATAGTGGTTTCTTTCAGATCCCGATACACCCGGACGATCAGGAAAAGACCACATTTACGTGCCCATGGGGTACGTTCGCCTATAGGAGAATGCCGTTCGGGCTTTGCAACGCCCCAACCATCTTTCAAAGGTGCATGATGGCCATCTTCCCCGAATACATAGAGGAAATCATGGAAGTCTTCATGGACGACTTCTCCGTATACGGTTCCTCTTTTAACGATTGCCTTTCTAACCTTTCTCTTGTTTTACAAAGGTGTGAAGACACTAACCTAGTTCTAAATTGGGAGAAGTGTCAATTTATGGTTAAGGAAGGAATTGTATTAGGTCACTTAGTCTCTGATAGAGGGATAGAAGTAGATAAAGCTAAGATAGAGACCATAGAGAAGCTTCCTCCCCCAACTTCGGTGAAAGGGATAAGAAGTTTCCTAGGACATGATGGATTTTATAGACGTTTCATTAAAGACTTCTCTAAGATATCAAAACCGCTCACTAATCTATTGATGAAGGATGCAGTTTTTGAGTTTTCGCAGGAATGTTTGGATGCGTTTAACACAATTCGGTAAGCTCTAATTTCAGCACCTATTATCCAACCTCCGGATTGGACTCTTCCCTTTGAGGTTATGTGTGATGCTAGTGACGTAGCAATAGGAGCTGTTCTTGGACAACGAAAGGAAGGGCGAACCCATGCCATATACTATGCTAGCAAGACGCTAGACGAAGCGCAGCTCAACTACGCCACTACCGAAAAAGAGTTTTTAGCCATTGTTTATGCTATTGACAAGTTTCGCTCTTATCTTGTAGGTGCAAAGGTGATTGTCTACACGGATCATGCTGTGATCCGGTACCTCCTTGCGAAGAAAGATGCGAAGCCAAGGCTAATTAGATGGATTCTTCTCCTACAAGAATTCGATCTTGAGATCCGCGACAAGAAAGGTTCAGAAAATTCTGTTGCGGATCATTTGAGTCACCTAACACATCTAGAGGACGACCATTTTCCCATTGATGACTCCTTCCCGGACGAACACCTACACATTATAGAGGAGTGCATCGACGTGATCTCCAAAGGTAACGAACCATGGTTTGCTGATTTTGTTAACTATTTGGTTTGTCAGGAGATACCGCCCGGACTATCCTATGCACAAAGAAAGAAGTTCTTTAAGGATGTCCTGGAATACTTTTGGAACGAGCCTCTCCTCTTTAAGAGAGGTCCGGATGGCATCATTCGGCGATATGTGCCCCAAGATGAGATGCAAAGTGTCATCCGCCATTGTCATTCACTACCTTGTGGAGGACACGCTAGTTCGAACAAGACTAGCGCAATGGTATTGCAATCTGGATTCTTTTGGCCTACTTTGTTTAGAGATGTGCAATCCTTTGTTTCTTGCTGCGATGCTTGTCAAAGAACAGGTAATATCTCTAGGAGGAATGAGATGCCCCTCAACAACATCCAAGAGGTGGAGATTTTCGACGTTTGGGGAGTAGACTTCATGGGACCATTCCCATCCTCTTGTGAAAACCAATACATACTATTGGCGGTAGATTACGTTTCTAGATGGGTGGAAGCAATTGCCTCTCCCACCAATGATGCCATGGTTGTGGTCAAGTTCTTTAACAAGACCATTTTCCCACGATTTGGGACGCCAAGGACTATCATTACTGATGGAGGTTCTCACTTCATTGCCCGGCGCTTTGAAACTCTTCTAGCTAAGTATGGGGTTACTCACAAGATCGCTACCCCTTATCATCCACAAACAAGTGGACAAGTTGAGATCTCAAATAGAGAGATCAAAGGAATCTTAGAGAAGACGGTTTCAAGAACTAGGAAGGATTGGTCTTTGAAGCTTGATGACGCATTGTGGGCATACTGGACTGCGTACAAAACACCCATAGGAACCACACCATACAACCTTGTGTATGGGAAGTCTTGTCACTTACCGGTGGAGTTAGAGCACAAGGCATTTTGGGCTATCAAGTGGTTGAATTTCAGCATGAAGGAAGCGGGAGAGAAGCATCTCCTACACCTTAATGAGCTGGACGAACTCCGCTTGAATGCTTATGAAAACGCTAAGATCTATAAGGAGAGAGCAAAGCATTGGCATGATAAGCACATCATTCCAAAGGACTTCAAAGAAGGAGATCAAGTTATCCTCTTCAATTCAAGGCGTCGTCTCTTTCCAGGTAAGCTTAAATCTCGTTGGACCGGACCTTTTCTAATTAAGCGTATTTTCTCCCATGGTGCAGTTGAAGTATGGGGTGAAGCGGGCGGAAGCTTTAAGGTGAAAGGCCAACGACTCAAGAAGTTTACGCCGGAACTCCAAGCTGAAGAGTTCGCGCCTACCGCACTCGAATAAGTGCGAGATTGGTCTAGCTACGGACCTTAAACAAAGCGCTTCTTGGGAGGCAACCCAAGGTATTGCATTTTTGTTTTTGTTTTCGATTCATAGTTTACCTTAGTTTAGACGTTTTTCGCTTTGCTTTTGCCTTCGATTCCTTCCGGTATGTTCGTGTTTTTGGATGTAGGAACGATGAAAAAGGGAAAGGGAAGGATAATGTTGAAGGAAAGTGACGAAACTTGGATTTTGGAGCTTTACAGAGAGTTCCACGGCCTAAACCACGGTCGTGACAGCTATAGTGACCGTAATTTCCAAAAGCCTTTGAAAAATCACCAAAACCACGGTTTCGTACAATTCCAAGGCCGTGGAACACCCCGACAGACCGTGATTTCAAAATTTTGCCTGTGACTATATAAACCACGTTCTTCACAAAAATCACTCCACAAAATAACCCCTTCCACGACCTAATAGCCGAATCCACGCCCTTCCTCCCAATTCCTCGTTTCTTAATCGTTTTCAACGATTCTTCTTCCGAAATTGAAGCAAATTCAACCACCAACAAGATCCAAGCGATGAATCGAGCGGAAATTCACCAAGGAATGCACAATTCGGATTTGAAAATCCGAAACCTAGGTTTTTCCACTCTTCTTGTTCTTTGTCAATTTGGTTCGTTTTTGTTAGAAATTTTAGGAAGAACTGATTGAAATTGGAAGGAATTAGACTAAGGCTGCCTGATTGCTGAGTTTGAGTGTTGATTTCTGAGATTTGCGAAAAAACCAGACAAACCACGGTTCCTGACAGAACCACGGCCGTGGAAAGGCAAGAACAAACCGTAATTTTGAACAGTAATGGACTTCGTGAGGAGAGTTTCTGGGAGGATTAAGGAGAAAAAGAATGACCAAAACAAGAAGAGGAAGGGTAATCCCTCTTCTTCCTCATCCTCTAGAGCACCACCACCCTCCTCCCCTTCACCTCCATCATCACCTTCATCACCCTCACCTCCTAGCCCTAGAGTACCGACTATACATGAGGATCACCTCGATGCATTCGAGAGGATCCAAGAGAGAGCTGTGATTGGACCTAGGTACTTGTTGTTAGAGGATCTAGCTCCTCTTAACATCATACAGGACCTTACTTGGCTCTTGGATAGAGCCGGGCTACTTGTCTTCTCGGCTATCCGAGAAGACGCTTATGAGGAGATTACGAGGGAGGTTGTGACGTCTTTCCAGCACAGCCATGTTGATAGGACCGTTGCTTTCCGTCTTATGGAAAGGAACTATGATTTTTCCATTCGTGAGTTCGGGACCTTCTTTGGGTTCCATGAGACCTTTAACGGTCGTTTTCCTAGTGACGTTTACGCCAAGGACTTTTAGGAGGAGGTTGCTATGGTTTACGCCAGCGAGGACCGCTAGCAACCTGTTGAAACCAAGGCTAAGTTGATGTACCACTTAGCCTTGAAGATTGCTCACCGTGTTCTTTCGGAGTGTCTCTTTCCTCGGACGGAGACGCCCCAAAAGATCAAGACGGATGAGCTCTTTCTGCTTTATTCTATGCTGTATGGGCGCCGAGCTGACTGTGCCACCCTCTTAGCTGCTACTATGAGCAAGCTCAAGAACAAGAGGAAGGGCAACATTGGATACGGTGGGATAGTTACCAACCTAGCTAGGAGTTTGGGAGTTGATTTTTCTGCATGTACCCGGATACCAGCCGTACCTTTAGGACTTCATGCTTTCATGACTAGAGGTCTCATCTTCTCCACACATAGAGGTCCGCCTTATGCGGGCATGCCTTGGGAGAGCAGGACAAGTAGGGGGATTGAGTGGCTACAGGAGTATTCCATTATGGCAGGACGCCATAATTGGAAGGAGACGTTCGCTGCTATGCATGCGAACAGGATTGCACCTCCTCCGTATGTTCCACCACCGCCCGTTGTTGAGGAGGAGGAGATGAGAGATCAGTTTGAGGGTGGAGGAGGAGCCGAGCAGGAGTTTGGCACGTTTCCGGATCAGCCGGATGCGGCCCCCGATGTGCCTAGACGTTCTCCACGTCCAGCCAGAGCTTCAGGCTCGTCTTCTCGCCGCGCCAGCGTGAGTAAGAGACCCATATGGGTTGACACACCTCCTGCATGGTATGGAGCTCCACCTCCATGGTCCACAGAGGTACCATCTGCACCAGCACCAGCACCAGCTCCATCCGACGCTCCAGCATGGTACAGTCACGCTCCGGGATGGTATGAGCAGATGCCGGATTGGGCTACTGGTCTTTCGGAGAGAGTAGGAGCATTGGAGATTCGAGCCGATGCTAGAGACGGACGCATGGTTGATCTCGATCACATGATGAGGGATGTCTACCGCCAGCAGTTTGGGCGGCACTACGACCCCAGCTTCTCTCCATTCCCGCCTCCACCAACGCCGCAGTGATGATGATTGCATGACCGTTTGTTTTAGCCGCTCCACCGCCATTTTGTGAGTTTCTTTTTCTTTTCTTCTTTTCTTTCTTTTATTTGAACATTAGGGACAATGTTCGTCCTAAGTATGGGGTGGGGTGTGACTAAAAGTTGTAATAACTCTTACTCACTATGTTTGCTTCTATTCGAGACTATCTTGCATGTTCATTATATTGTCGCACGTTTCGTTATTGCATTGCATGAAAAAGAACTTGAAAAACCCATAAAAACTTGAAAAAATTTGAAAAATTTGTGCTTCTAAGGAATTGAGATGATTTCTATGATAATCGCTACTTGTGAATTGAGTTTGATGACAATTGCATGCTTAAACAATTAGTGGATCGAAAAGGAATTGAATGTGTTGATTTTATGCTTCTTTTTGCAAGTTTCATAATGTGATAAATGTTACCTAAATCATGTTGAGAAATTGAAGTTGAAATCGCATTATAAGTTCCTATGCTTCTTGTTGAGATGATTAAGGCAATTCGATCTTTCTTTCTTCTTTCTTTGATCATTTAGCTCCTCATTGAAATATTGACCTCCTTTACCTATCCGGGAATTTGGAGAAGTGAATGAAAAAGGCATGTTTGATGTGAGAGGGCCATGAGAGCAATTATTTGCAATCAAAAGAGTAGAAAGAAATTATAGGTTTGGGGAAGTCAATCATGACGATGAGTAACTCGGCACCATTCACATAGCCGGGTGTTTGTGTCTTGCCAAAGTCGAATTGAACGATATTCCTAGCGGATTATGGTATGTGCGCTAAGGGTTTGAGGCATCTCATAAAAATTGAGAAACGCCAATCTCCTAGGATTCGGTTTTTGTGCACCTCTATCCATAACTCCAAAAGTAAAGTCGAAAAATGAAAGGAAGAGAGCGAAGCTTTAAGTTGAAGGTGTGCGGAAACCGCAAGAGAAAAAGAAAAGAGTAGTTGCCCGCTTTCCCGGATTCATGCACCACATTCCCTAAAAGTTTCCTTCCCATTCCACATTCTAGACCTTTTCTTTGAAAGTCCTTAAGATCAAAAGATTGTTATATGGCTTGGTGATCTAAATTGAAGTTTCTTATGATTGATTTTGATAATGTTTGAAGGTTATGATGTTTGTGTGGAAGTTTAATTGATTGATGAGCTTTCTTTACCCTTTACTCTTTGATTAAGTGTATGAAAGTCTTATAAACGATTGAAGCAAGATTTGAGAATGATCTATTTTTTAGAAGGCACATTCATCCAAAAGAAGTATTGCTTTGAGAAGGTACACATATTTCATCCTAACTCTTGTTTTAAAGCTTTTAAAAGACCTTGCTTAGGGACAAGCAAGTTGCAAGTATGGGGTTATTTGTTAGCATGAAATATTGTGATATTTTAGGAACGTTTTCTAAGTGTATTTGATTCATATTGATAGTCATTGATTGAGCATTGTTGCATTTGTGAGCTAGTTTGCCTATATTGTCGATATGGATGTCTACACAAGCTTTATGTTGATTATAGGTGATTGAGAGCCATTTCTGAACGGAATTTAGCAAAGATGAAGTTGTTTGATATGTCTATGGATTGAGGGCATTCTTAGGAGCAAAAAGGAGTTCAACTTGGAGAATGCACGAGGCTAGGGAAGAATCTTGTTCTTGCCCTAAACCACGCTCTAAAATACGGCCGTACCACATTCCACGTTCAGTTCCACGGCCATGGAACCATGGTCAGAAAACGTGGTTCATTCCAGAAGCTTTTACGGTCGTGGAATCATGTGTTCAAACCGTGTTGATTTCCACGCTCTAAATTACGGTCGTGGAACCTTCAACGACCGTGATCTTGGCGATTCTTTTCGCCACATTTTAAGCCACGATCTTTTAGAAGATTGGGCCGGGCCGATGTTTTATCTTGCCCTATAAAAAGACGGACGAAGAGAGTTTCCGTCACCTCTGCTTAGACCTGGGCTTAGACGTATTTTCCACCTTCGCCTACGCCGCGACTTGGAGATTTTTGCGATTCTTGCAAAAGACGTATTTTGCGCCCATCCTTGGAGTTGCCCTAATCTCGCACTTTTGGTGGAGATTGCTGTTGAGATTTCCGGATTGACGGAAGATCAAAGATTCGGAAGATTGTTCGCAAGAAGATTCCTCTTCTTGTTTAGGTTTGATTTAGAAGACGGATTGACATCCCGTTCTTCCTTCTTATCTACGATATTCCGAATCTTGTGACGATATTTGTTCTTAATTGTGACATTGAGATTGGTTTGAAGTTTATTGAAAGTTTTCGGAAGTTTTCATCTTTCAATCTTTTAATAATTGAATTTAATATCAATATGACTGTTATTGGCTAAAAACCCTTAACAATTCTAAGGTGAAGGGTTGATAGTTGTGGCTTAGATGATGATAGATTGATCGTAAACAGATTAGACCCTGAGAGTTAGAGAGAATCGTCGACGAACCCTAAATCACGGTTTGTTCTTGAGTTCCACGACCGTGGAATCTCAAGATCCATCCGTAATTTCCCTTAAGTTTACGAACCTGCTTTTACTTCAATCCAAAGTCAAAGATTTGCTTTAACTTAGTTTAGGCTTGCCTTTTCTAGGTGGTAGTGAAGCCTGAACAACCTCTACCTTGATTGTGAGTATCACATCCTTAATCGGTTTAGTTAGTCTTTATCCTTGGATTATAAGTTTGGGTATTTGACATTAATTCTTACCTTTAGAACCTTTCTATATCGAAGCCTCAACAACCTGTATAGAGAATGTCTTGTAGGTGAGTCACATAAGGTTTTTGGAACTTCACCGTACGATTACCTTACATTAGCATACCTTTGCATATCTCAACTCTGTCTTTATATCATTAAGTATATCTTGAATAGATTGCCACAGCTGGATACTTGGATCTTTAGGATTGTTGTTTTCCCAATATATGCAAAATCTCTCATATTTACTCGCTTGATAATCTGCAATTGAATTTGTTCCCACCCAAATCCCTGTGTTCGATACTCTGGAATTCTTGCTTAACTATATCGATCCGTACACTGCGGGTTCGCTTGCTTGATTCTAGTTTTATAATTAAAGCTTATTTGCACGCACGTTTAGGGGCGAACAATGTTGTCAAGGAGCGTCGTCCTGAAGAGAAGAAACACATATCAGAGGCTGAAATCAACGACATGAGTAACAACAATGCTCAATCCAAGTGGCGGAGGCAGTATTATAAGGATCATCAGGAACAAGCTTCAAAGCCTTGAAATGAATGCCAAGGCCTAGACATGGATTTCAAAACCCCTTGGTTTTGATTTCAAGGCCCTGAATCCAATTTGTGGGGCTTGCGTTTTTTTAAAACTGTTTTTTTCTTGGAAATACTTTTTGTGGTTCTGTAATAACTTTAAACTCTCGTGCTTTAACTGTTTCTCTTCCTTGTTGAAATACAAAGGGGAGAAATTATAGGCGTGATCCGATGTTTCGGCATTCTGCATTTAATTATTTTTTATGTTATTTCATATGCATCGCTAACTTAACTACTGATACGATATTTATTTTGTCTTCCATCAAGGGGGGAGATTGATAACTCTACCTTGGTTATATATTTGTATATGTGATGATGGAAAACTTAACATTATGAACGGTTTATACACTAACTAATATTGATTATATCTCTAGATTGCATGGTTTGGTTTTGTGTTTTGTTAAATGTGTGCAGGCCTTGAAAAGCATTTGGAAGGATGAATGGAGGCCTTGAAACAAGTTACAAGGGACAAACACAGAGATTGAGAAGCAATCCAAAGGTTCAACGCGGAGACCTTGAAAACCATTTTAAGGATCAAAGCCGAAGCCTTGGAACACGATGCAAGGGATACATCGGCTAGAACAATTTCAAAATCAAGATTCAATCTCAACAACCAAGTCTATCAAGGATCAAGATAAGATCTTTAAACAAGATATCAAGAGAAGATCTCGGCCAGCTCAAATCTCCAACAGATTTTGTAGAAGAGATATCGGCCCAACAGAAGTCTTGGAAAGATCTTAACCGACGCAAGATTGAAGATTTCATCCAACGGATTTCACAAAGATATCTCAATCCAAGGAAGACTTCAACGGCTATCAAAGAGAGATATATTCAACAAAAGATCCTTAACAACTTGGAAGATCTCGGAGCTTGAAACAAGGACTTCAACGACAAGATCTTCAACGGCTCTTTTGAATAGAAGATCTCAAAAAAGGATATCAATGTACATCTAGGTGATGAAGAAGATAGAAGATCCTCAAACGGCTACTTCATCTCAACCTACACCGTTTTCAATAGAGAAGGAAGAACATCACAACGGTCATCTTCACAACGGCTAGAAGACTTCTCCATCGAAGAGTATAAATGAAGATCACGATTGAAGAGAACTACAACAAGCTTACACGGAAACATCTAATTCTGCAAGCGATCAAAGCATCTTCATTTCGTTCCAAATATTTGTCTTCCTCTTATTTTACAAAGCTAACATCCATATAGAGAGAAAAACACGAGAGCTTCATTGGTATATGTTCGCTCCAAAAGGGTGTGTGCAAAGAAGTTTTTTAAGTTATTTCATGAATATATACCTAACGATAAGTGAACCCGCAGTGTACGGATCTATCGTAGTAAAGGCTTATATTCCGGAGTCGATTTCACGAATTTGGTGAGAATAAATTCAGCAAGGTAATCTAACTTTAGAAGCATGCGATAGCAATGATCAAAGACAAGACAAGGATATATAAATGATTGGGGAACGCATATTCTAGAGATCAAAGTATCAAGTTGTGGTTTCAACTCAAGATTTCTCAAAGATATATGTGAACAAAGTTTAGGTTGTGAAGGAAAGGTATTTCTACGATGGGATAGATCACCAGGTAAGTCTCACTACCCACTTTCCCAAACCCAAGGTTATATCACCGGGTAAGTCTCAAGGAACTAATAAAAGGTATGAATACTCAAACCAACATACTCACCTAAGGGTACAAAACTAACCATCACCGGGTAAGTATCATGTTAACTCTCAAATGTAGGATGAAGGCACACTCATGATAGGCTTGCATGTAAACTATGAAAGGTGCAACAAGGATAGGATTTGGCAAACTATAACCTAAACTCAAGATTCGGTCAAGTTGTGGATCGTCTCGTGCAGTTCTTATCGATCTCGTTCGAGGCGGGTTTCGGTTTAAGGTTAACTCAAGCTTTCAGGGTCCACTCATAATAAAGGTTCATTCTTCCATCGTCTATACCACAACCTTCAACTAATCACCCTAGAATCAAAGGGGGGGGGGGTTTAGGTAACAATCATCATTATCAACTAATCAAATATATATGAAGAATATCAAGAAAAGAGAATAAAACAATCAACAAAGGTGTCTTAGTTATCAAAGTAAACAAACCAACATCGTATCAATAATGTGTTCCAATATGATAACAACTCACTAACAACTTCCCAAGAAAATCTCACAATCTCTTCTTCCTTGAATCCTAAGCAATCCCTCCTTCGATCTTTCCCTTCCAATAGTCGTTGTCCGTGCTCTCCCCTGATCTTTCGATGATTCTCTCCTCGTGACCTCTGCCCCTTAGAAGAATTTTAGGTCAAAATATTTATTTCTCTTGGGTTGTGGGAGACCTCGATCTAGGCCTAGTAAGCCATCTCGGTCGAGGTGCATGACTACAACGATCCGAGGTCAGTAGTAATCTACATACATACCTTCGTTTCTTCAATTGAATCCTTCCTTCAATCTTCCCAATATAGTTTCTTCCTTTCTTCTTGTCCTTTCCAATATAGTTTCTTCCTTTCTTCTTGTCCTTCCCAACAAAGGTGTCTCAATTATCAAAGCAAACAAACCAACATCGTATCAATAATGTGTTCCAATATGATAACAACTCACTAACAACTTCCCAAGAAAATCTCACAATCTCTTCTTCCTTGAATCCTAAGCAATCCTTCCTTCGATCTTTCCCTTCCAATAGTCGTCGTCCGTGTTCTCCCCTGATCTTTCGATGATTCTCTCCTCGTGACCTCTACCCCTTAGAAGAATTTTAGGTCAAAATATTTATTTCTCTTAGGTTGTGAGCGACCTCGATCTAGGCCTAGTAAGCCATCTCAGTCGAGGTGCATGACTGCAATGATCCGAGGTCAGTATAGTTTCTTCCTTTCTTCTTGTCCTTCCCAATATAGTTTCTTCCTTTCTTCTTGTCCTTCCCAATGCTCCATAATCTAGCTCCATGGCTTCTTTAGACTTCAATGCTCCATTTTGATAAAAAATACGCCTTATTTCTTACAATTACAATCAAACGTGATATAGACCTCGATTCTTGCAAAGTAAACAAATAATGACATAATATTTTAGAATATACACGGATGCATGCAGAATTATGATGATAAAAGGTCAAAACCATATCCGAAATATAGACAATAATTCATGCTATCAAAATACCACATACTTGTCTCTTGCTTGTCCCCAAGCAATGTTCAAAATCTTAGGTACAACATAATATGAATTATAATCAGTTAAGATCAATAAAAACTCTTCAAAAACTTTTGGTTGCGTGCTCCAACTCATAGATCACCCTTAGAGAATGCTTCATAACTACTAAGAATCATCATATGAGCAAAACAAGCTATAGACATAGGAAAGCTAATCATACTTCATATAAGACCAAATAATGCGTAGCAAATCATACTCATCAAAATCAATCATGGACAATCCAGTTTTACATACAAAGTCAATCAACATGCTCAAGGTCTCAAGTTCTTCCAATCAATGGTCAAGAAACGTGTTAGGGATGGAATGTATAAAGGATATTTTGGTGCTAAATCCGGGAAAGGATAAGAACTTCACAACTTTGAACTTCACTTCATCAACAAGATTTTCTTACTTCTTTTCAGCATATTTCTTTACTTTTCACTTTTTGAGAGCATGGACAGAGGTGCACAATAACCGAAGCCTTGGAGATCGGCTAATTTCAATTTCTCGAGATGTCTCAGACCTAGATGCATATACCATGACCCGTTAGGACTGTCAATCAATAAGACTTTGGCAAGACACAAACACCCGGCTATGTAAATGGTGCAGAGTTACTCATCCTCATGGCTAACGTCCTCAAACCTATTGTTTTCTAACACTTCTCCACCCTTCAACATCAACTTTCACTTGCTTTTTCACTTTCTTGCTTCCAAATTCCCGGATAGGTAAAGGAAGGCAAACATATATCAATGAGGGTCTAAAAGCATGATCAAGAAGAGGAAAAAATATAAATTTCCTTAATCATTCCAATAAGGATGTGAGAGAACTTCTAACACAGTTTCAACCTTCAAATTCAACATGATTTGGATAAAATAACTTACTAAACATGCTCAAATCTCTAAAAAAGCAATCATAACCTTAATCATATCATAAATCGTTTTAAGCACATAAAGATCATAAAATATATTCGGCATACAAATATCATCATTGGGATCATATCCAACCTTGAAGCACAAATTTTTTCGATATTTCACGTTTTCTAAACCCATTTCGGTCGAGATGCTTACGGACAAACGAGGTACTAGACCGAGGTAAGCTCATGTAGTGGTCACCTCGTTCGGCCATAAGCATTTCGGTTGAGACAAAAGTTTTTTTTTCAAACAAGTTTTTGCACGTTTTTTTTTTTATCAAAAATCCCGATGCAATGCATGTAATGTACAATATAACATCAAAGCACATAATGGAAGCAAAATAAATAGTCATAAGCGCAATAGTCGGTTATTACAGACCCATAGTATCATAATATCTCAAAGCACCCCATACTTAGGACACATCGTCCCGATGGGTATAAGAAGTCAAGAGAAAAGCACTTACAATGTCTAATGCAGAACCGCAAAATAAGAAGAACATAAAGCAGCAGATCCGTGGAAGACTCGATCATACATCTGGAGGTGGAGGAGGGTGGAACGGGTACAAGGAGAAATCAAAGGGATAGCTCATTTGATGTTGGAACTACAACTCCATCTGGTGCTGATAGTGATGGCTCTCCTTTATCTCGCGCCTCATAGCACCAATCTCTCTAGTCTAACCATCGAGATGCCTATCTGGATCAGTGCGTAGATCACCGAAAGACTCCTCCATATGACGAGTAAGGTCGTTAATCCTCATGTGGGCCTCGAGGTCGCGGCGGCAGCGGTGCTGATGACATGCCTGCTGCTGTGGGAACTGTTGTGGTAACATCTGCGCAGCTGATCATCATCAGTCGCCGCATCATCCATGAGCTCAATCACCCGAGCACTCGGACTAGTATTATCCGTCCCAGTGTCCATAGGAGCTCCTCTCTCATCATCCTCATCATATGTCCCCGTCTCAGCAAGTCTCACCGCCTCCTTAACGAGCGGATCCCATATATCATTCCAGTTGTGCGGGTCGGTGAACTGGGCGGACCATATGATACCTCTTGGAGCCTTAGATTCCAAGGACATGGCCATATAAGGTGGATCGGTCCGTTGAGGAATGATAGCATGAATTATAGTCTATATTTCGGGGTATGTTTAGACGTTTTATCTTTCATAATCTGCATGTTTGTGTGTGCATTATGTGATTTTACTACCATTTCATCTACCTTTGCGAGAATCGAGGTCTACACCTAGTTTTGTTGTAATTGCATGTAATATGGTACGTTTTGCATCAAAAAGGAGCAAAAGGAGTCATGAGTCATTTGGAGCTACATCCAGGGAGCATAGCCATGGATTAAAGATTTACTTTGGAGCAGATTCAAGAGATTTCACATTCTGTTGTGACTCACCTCGGTTGACCAGAGATTCATCTCGATCGAGGCGATCCAGAGACGCCAACTCGACCGAGGCGAACACCTAGGACGCGGCGAGATTATTTTATTCTTGGATGAGATCTTTTAAATTTGGAAAGTGATCTTATATTTTTGGGCTTGGCTCCTGGAAGGAAGGAGATATGCAGAATCATATATTTTACCTATTTTTATGGGAAAAGAACGTTCTAGGATATCTTATCTTTGGAGGATTATTTTCATATAAAAAGCGTCGGATTTCCCATAAATCCGGCATCCGCTATCAGCGCAAAATCTCGCATACAGCCCGCTTACACCCATAACGCAGCAGCAGCAGCATACTCCAGATTTGGAGATTCGAAGAACCTTTTTGAAGGTTGAAGGAAGATTGAAGTATATACCTTTTATAGCTTTTTGGAGGGTTTTGTAAGATTGTCTTTAGATTCCCTTCTTGTTAATTTGTCTTGTTGGATTGCTATCCAAGGAACGCTTTTGTTGTGATATTTGATCCAGTTATTGAAGTCTTTTCCTTAAATTCTTCTTTGTTCAAATATTCACCTTCTTCCCATATATTTAATACTTTCATTATGATGATGAGTGGCTAATTTCCTTGTGTGATTCTAGGGTGATTGGCTGAAGGTTGTGGTAAAAACAATGATAGAATAATCTTAGATTCCAGTAGGATCCTGAAAGTTCGAGTCTTTAACCTTAACCCTAAGCATCTCGTTCAGTCGATGAACATCTCGGCCGGGGTGGAATACTTCTGACCGAGGTGACTTATCCGAACCTAAACAGAAAGTTAAGTGTTAGAGTTTGCCAAATCCTATTCTTATTACACCTTCCTGGCTCAATGCAAGCTTAGGATGAGACTTACCCGGTAATTCCTTAGTTTGTGTATCAACGATCATAAGTGTAGGTAATAAAGGTTTATCCTTTATTGGGGTTTGAGTGTGCTTCCATCCCATCTTTGTGAGTTAGCCTGAGACTTACCCGGTAAAGGTTGATTCTATTCCCTTAGGTGGTGTGTTAGTTTGAGGTTATAGTTCTTTATCTTAATTCCTTGAGACTTACCCGGTAATAGGAGTTACGGTTTGGTATTAGTGAGTAGTGAGACTTACCCAGTGATCTACTCCACTTTAGTAACACCTTCCCCACGCAAAAATCTCAGCTTTGTCCGCTTATCTTTAGATCTTGAGTTGGAACCACAACTAGATGCTTTAATCCCTAGAATTGCATGTTTGCTTTATTGACTTCTTATTCATCTTTGATTGTGTTAATTGCTCTTGTGGTTAGTATTGACATAAGCATACCGTTATCGACTTTGTTTCACCGAGTCCCTGTGATCGACCCCTGGAATTTTCTTGCTTTTACTACGATTGACCCGTACACTGCGGGTTCGCATCCTTGTTTTAAGCTTAAGTCTAGGGTTATAAATTTAAAGCTTGCACACACCGTTTGGAGCGAACATGTTTTTGGCTCCGTTGCCGGGGACTTGGTCTAGACCGAGCCGGTTGCGGTTTGCTTTCGGGGCACTTGCCCCTGTTGCTACTAACTACTCTTTCTATGAGTTTTGTAGATTTCAAGATTTCCGATGACTACATTTGATCCAGCCTGGATAGCAAGACAAAATGCTAGGGCGGACCATTATGAGTACTTGGAGGAAAAGTACTCATTATATTGGTTCAACAATGAATGGGAAAGAGATGAGGTCATTCAGCGTGAACTTGCGATGTGGGATGAACTGAATATCCCTAGAAACACTTATGAGCAACCTCTTGAAGACTCTCTCGAATCTAGGTTGGAGAAGTTGATGAAGAAGGTGACGGAGCTCAAGAAAAGCACTCTATCCTATGCTAAGCCGGAAGAGGAGCATAAGGAAGTGTTGCACGTTTCGAGCATACCTCCAGTCAAACCAGAAGTTTCTCCTGAAGCTTTTGAGGGAGAAGATGTGGAAGATCTCGATCTGACTGTTGAGACCTCGGTCGAGGTGGAAGTGACCTCGGTCGAGATGAAAGAAGAACCTACAGAACCGGAAGAGGCAGATGCAGAAGACTTTGGCCAATTTACTGAGATTGTGGTCAAGGTGGAAGAAAGACCAGCAGAACTGAGAGAGATTTCGTGGGTGGATTATCAACCCAACACGAAGCTTGTCTCAAATCTTGGAGAACTTTGCAAGGTACATTCTCCTACTTCATTTGAATTCCCTATTAATATTTCTGAATTTTTCAGGAAAGCACCGGAGAGTTGGAGGTCTCTTCCGAAAGAACCTCCAAAGATTAAAATAAAGTCTTCCTTAAAACTGTTGGAAGAAGAAGCTCCTCGGATCGTGAGGAGTGGAGTTTGCAAGCACTACACCGCTAAGGCGATGAAGTGTCTCTTATTCAAGTATGGGGTCCCTCGCATGCTCAGGACCCTGTACCATCCCCAAGCTATAGATGGGGAAGCTACTATGATTCTCGAGAAACTGTTTTCTCGATCCAGGAAAGGATGGGACACGAGGGTAGATTATGTCCCGTTGAAGTGCAGGAAATCTAGAAGAATTCCGGTGAGAATCAAACCGTACAAGCTTGTACGTGAGAGATCTTACCATTTGCCGGTAAAATTAGGAACCGGAACCTTTTTGGAAGATTCTTATGATGGATGTGATGAGCACTCCACGACGTTCGAAGTGCATTGAGTAGTCACACGCATCATGGTCCAGCTAGCGACCTTAAACCAAGCGCTTCTTGGGAGGCAACCCAAGGTATTGCTTCCTTTTCCCGTTTTCTAGTCTAGCTTGGATAGTTTTTGTTTTTGCTTGCTTTGCTTTGTTTTTGGCGTTCTGGACAGACAACAGGGAATATCTAAGGAAGGGGCATAACTGGAAGGACAGAAGTTCGAGATTTTGAGAAGGCAGAAGCATCTCGGTTACTGTCAAAGCACCTCGACCGAGTTGATTCTTGAGCAACCGAGGCGACTAGGGTTTCTGCAGAACCACCTCGGTCCGTACCACCTCGGTCCAGTCGAGACCATCTCGACCGAGGTGAGAGCAGATCCAGAAACAGTATAAAAAGGGGAAAAATTTATTTTTTACCTTTTTACCTTCTTCATCTCGACCGCGGCGACAGTGCACTTCGCTCCCTCTCGTTCCTTGCTCGTTTTCGAAGATTTCCGCTTCCAAACTGCGATTGAAGGGTAGAGGAACCTATTGTAACAACAGATCTACAAAGAAATCGAACGAATCGACCGAAACGAGGTAAAACAAGTCGAAACCCTAACTCGTTCATTCGTTTCTATTTGGGCTTTGGTTGCCCTTGATTCTGCTGAGAAAGGATTTAAGTACCCCATAGGAAGCAATTGTAGTGATTTTAGGGGGAAAAGAACTGAATTTCTGAGAATTGGAATTGCAATTTTTGCGCCTCGGTCCGGTCGAACTGCATCTCGACCGAGGTGATTTCTGAGTCTTGTCAGTGACCGAGGTGTTCTGACAGTGTTGAGAGAAAATGAGTTCCGATCGTCGCCTAGCTCTTAGAGACAGATCCTCACCCTCCCCTTCTTCCCCTTCTTCCCGTCCTTACCGCCCGGTGATCCACGAGAGATGCCGGGTAGACTATGAGCGCATAGCTAGCCGTCCAGTTACTGCACCACGGTTTCTGGACGTGTCGGCTTTTGATTGCCTAGGGTTAGATGGTGACCTTAGGAGGATGATCGCTACTGTTGGGCTGGATCAGTTTACTGAGATCCGAGCCCCAGCCTATTTGGAGCCAACCTTAGAGTTTGTTAGCTCCTTCTCCTACCTTCCCACAGACCAGTCTGTGAAGTACCGGTTGATGAACCGGAACTTCATAGTTTCTTTAGAGGTTTGGAAAGAGATTTTCGGTTTTTCTGAGCCCACCGCCACTGATTTCCCCTCCCGATCCGTAGCTAGGGAGTTTTGGGGGCAGATTGCCCATATTACCGAGCACGCAGACAGATGGCGCCCTGGAGACTCCAGGGAGAAGGTCATCTTCCACCCGGCCTTCAGACTAGCCCATAGGATATTCAGTGAGACACTTCTGGCGCGTACTGAGACGCCCCAAAAGATCCGACAGGGCGAGCTCTTCAGCCTCTACTGCATGGTCACAAGAGGTTTCCCAGACTTTGGCTTGATCTTGGCAGAGGACCTGCACAAGATCAAGGCTAAAGCGAAGGGAGACATTTGCTGCGGAGGTCTAGTCACCCATATAGCTACCTATCACGGGATGGACCTCAGTGTATGTACGATGGTGGCGGCTCCGAAGCCGCTTGGATTACAGGAGATGATCACACGGAGGATTCTTGTTCCCCGTGGCTTGACCACTCCGTATGTTGCTATGCCTTGGGAGCGGACTGCACCAGAGGGGATCCGCTGGTCTGCACAGGTCACAGTTTTCGATCCATACTACTGGCAGACAGCTTGGGCTCCACTGATGGAGGATCATAGAGAGGCAGCAGCTGCCCCGGCTGAGGAGGAGGAGGACGACGACGACGAGGAGACGGTGGATGAGAGAGATGGTGGAGTCCCGATGGATACAGGGACGGATACTGCAGGGATGAGCGCGCCACCGATCATTGATTTGGATGATGAGGAGGAGACGGAGCCTGCACCAGCTGAGACTTCTCCAGTCGGACCTGCTAGACGCAGGAGGCGCGGAGTGAGAGATCCAGCTGCCCACAGACGGATCGATGACCTGACGGATCAGGTTATTGACTCGTATGCTGCATTATCGCTGGATATCCGCGAGATGCAGGAGCGTCAGCACTATCAGCACGTCATGGCCCAGCTTCAGTTCGAGCGTGTCATGGGTTATCCGTTCGACCCGACACAGTATCCGTATGTGCCACCACCACCACCGCCGGATCAGGATTACTGAGGAGCTGCAGGATTTTCTTTATTTTCTTTTATGCAGTTCAGCTATTTATCCGGCGAGTACTCTCATTTTCAGACTTTTATTTGACCCACTGGGACAGTGTGTCTCAAGTATGGGGTGTTTGTACTTATCTGACTATGTGATGTATTTATTTCGACTACTTTTGATGTATGACATTCTATATTTATCGGATATTTTATTTATGCTTCACTTCTGCATTTATATGATTATCTGATATTACATGCATACCTACAGGTTATTTGATTGAGAAAAACGTCGAAACCGAAAAAAAAATGGTTTTAAATTAAAAAAAAAAAAAAAATTTGACCTCGACCGGGGAGATTCTGGCCGAACGAGGTGTTTTCACCTCGGTTGAACCAAGAACACCTCGACCGAGGTGCGTAACAGAAAGTTTTCGAAAACGATTTTGTGCTATTTGTCTGGATATGATCTCAGTGAAGATTTTGTTTACTGACTGGTTTTAAATTCTTTATATGTTTGAAAGGTTTTATAATATGTTTAAGTTGCTAAATGCTTTGTTTAAAATTATTAGCATGTTTAATACTTTATTTTTATCCAAATTATGTTGAATTTGAAGGTTGACACCGCATGTTAAGTTCTCTCACTTTCTTCTTGGAAAGACCAAGGCAATTCATTCTTTTCTTCTTCTTCTTCTTGATCATGCTTAGCCCCTCATATACATTTTGCCTACCTTTACCTATCCGGGAATTTGGAAGCAAGCGAAGTGGTGAAAGCAAGTCAAAGTTGAGAAGTGGGCTGGAAGTGAAGTGTTAGAAAGCAATAATAGGTTTGGGGAAGTCAATCATGAAGATGAGTAACTCGGCACCATTCACATAGCCGGGTGTTTGTGTCTTGCCAAAGTCGGATTGAGCGATATTCCTAACGGGTCATGGTATGTGTATCAAGGGTTTGATGCATCTCGAGAAATTGATGATTGCAGATTTCCTAGGCTTCGGTTATTGTGCACCTGTGTCCATGCATCCAAAAAAGTAAAGTAAAAAGAAAAAGTGTGAGATAAGCGAAGCTTATTGGTGGAAGATGTTGCAAGTCGAAGTGAAAGTGAAGTTCATCCTTTTCCCGGATTCTAGCACCACATTACCTTACATACATCCCTACCCTACACGTTTCTTGACCTTTTTCTTTTGGGAAGCCCTTGAGACCTTGAGCTTGTTGATTGACTTAGTGGTTTAAATCGGATTATACATGATTAATTTTGATAATTATGATTTATTATGCATTATATGGTTTTATGCAAAGATGAACAACTTTCCTATATTTATAAAATGTTTTGAGCATATTGAGTTTTTAAATTCCAGGAAGTACTCTCTTAGAGTGATCTATGATTGTTGCACACCATAAAATGTTTTTGAAAGGCTTCTCGTTGATTTTCTTGACTTATAATCCATTCTATCTTGTCTTTTATATGAGGAATTTGCTTGGGGATAAGCAAGGGCTAAGTATGGGGTATTTTGATAGCATGAATTATAGTCTATATTTCGGGGTATGTTTAGACGTTTTATCTTTCATAATCTGCATGTTTGTGTGTGCATTATGTGATTTTACTACCATTTCATCTACCTTTGCGAGAATCGAGGTCTACACCTAGTTTTGTTGTAATTGCAGGTAATATGGTACGTTTTGCATCAAAAAGGAGCAAAAGGAGTCATGAGTCATTTGGAGCTACATCCAGGGAGCATAGCCATGGATTAAAGATTTACTTTGGAGCAGATTCAAGAGATTTCACATTCTGTTGTAACTCACCTCGGTTGACCAGAGATTCATGTCGACCGAGGCGTTCCAGAGACGCCGACTCGACCGAGGCGAACACCTAGGACGCGGCGAGATTATTTTATTCTTGGATGAGATCTTTTAAATTTGGAAAGTGATCTTATATTTTTGGGCTTGGCTACTGGAAGGAAGGAGATATGCAGAATCATATATTTTACCTATTTTTATGGGAAAAGATCTTTCTAGGATATCTTATCTTTGGAGGATTATTTTCCTATAAAAAGGGTCGGATTTCCCATAAATCCGGCATCCGCTATCAGCGCAAAATCTCGCATACAGCCCGCTTACACCCATAACGCAGCAGCAGCAGCATACTCCAGATTTGGAGATTCGAAGAACCTTTTTGAAGGTTGAAGGAAGATTGAAGTATATAGCTTTTATAGCTTTTTGGAGGGTTTTGTAAGATTGTCTTTAGATTCCCTTCTTGTTGATTTGTCTTGTTGGATTGCTATCCAAGGAACGCTTTTGTTGTGATATTTGATCCAGTTATTGAAGTCTTTTCCTTAAATTCTTCTTTGTTCAAATATTCACCTTCTTCCCATATATTTAATACTTTCATTATGATGATGAGTGGCTAATTTCCTTGTGTCATTCTAGGGTGATTGGCTGAAGGTTGTGGTAAAAACAATGATAGAATAATCTTAGATTCCAGTAGGATCCTGAAAGTTCGAGTCTTTAACCTTAACCCTAAGCATCTCGTTCAGTCGATGAACATCTCGGCCGGGGTGGAATTCTTCTGACCGAGGTGACTTATCCGAACCTAAACAAAAAGTTAAGTGTTAGAGTTTGCCAAATCCTATTCTTATTACACCTTCCTGGTTCAATGCAAGCTTAGGATGAGACTTACCCGGTAATTCCTTAGTTTGTGTATGAACGATCATAAGTGTAGGTAGTAAAGGTTTATCCTTTATTGGGGTTTGAGTGTGCTTCCATCCCATCTTTGTGAGTTAGCCTGAGACTTACCCGGTAAAGGTTGATTCTATTCCCTTAGGTGGTGTGTTAGTTTGAGGTTATAGTTCTTTATCTTAATTCCTTGAGACTTACCTGGTAATAGGAGTTACGGTTTGGGATTAGTGAGTAGTGAGACTTACCCGGTGATCTACTCCACTTTAGTAACACCTTCCCCACGCAAAAATCTCAGCTTTGTCCGCTTATCTTTAGATCTTGAGTTGGAACCACAACTAGATGCTTTAATCCCTAGAATTGCATGTTTGCTTTATTGACTTCTTATTCATCTTTGATTGTGTTAATTGCTCTTGTGGTTAGTATTGACATAAGCATACCGTTATTGACTTTGTTTCACCGAGTCCCTGTGATCGACCCCTGAAATTTTCTTGCTTTTACTACGATTGACCCGTACACTGCGGGTTCACATCCTTGTTTTAAGCTTAAGTCTAGGGTTATAAATTTAAAGCTTGCACACACCGTTTGGAGCGAACAAGGAACCAAGATCCGGCGAGTGATGAACTCTTGTAACCCTAATGGTTCGGCCTTAGCGGCCAAAGTACAAGCAGAAAGGTCAAAACTGATGGCGTTGGCAATGTGTGTGACCAATCCACCTACACAAATACCTCCCTTTTTCTTGCTCCTAATCCGGGGTAGATCCTCAGCCAACATAGAGGTATAATCCGGAATTTCATCGACAGTCATACACCAAAGTGTGAATAACTCACCTTGCCGGATTTTTTTTGTTGTCTCGGTGTGAGCTAGTAACATCTCACTAAGGATCCGGTGTGCTATCTTAAAGGAAACGTGAAAGATGCACTTCTCTTTTGAATCTCGTGGTTGCCAATTCTCGGGGCTAGTCAGAATGTGGGCAATACGGGTCCAAAATGATCTAGCATGGTTGCGAAAATGGAAGTCAATAGTTGTGGGATTAAAAAAATCAAATATAGCTCCAAAGGACTCCGTAGTGTATTTATAGATTTTGTTCATCGGGCGGAATTTTACATAGTCCTCATCCGGCACATAAATGATGGAGCTTAGGAACTCATAAGTCGGCTGTACATAAGCCGGTGTTCGGATCTAGGCAAACGTTTCAAGCCCTATAGTGGAGATCATTCTCTTCAGGTCATCGACCATGTGCAAGCAAGAAAAATCATCGATGTCGATGTAACGAGGTGCTATGACCGGGCAGGAGCAATCGTATATTTCTTTGAGATTAGGGAGAATGACTGGTAGTTGTGGAGGTGGAGTGGGTGGAGGTGAACATTGTCTGGCCTCAGTACGATCACGGAGCACAATTTGTCGATTGGATCGACGTAAACCTTCCATTTCAGCTAGGTATCTCGGCTTGTTCTTGAGTTCACCTCGTTCGAGATGCTTGGGCTTGACCGAGACGGAACCGGTTTTGATTAAACTCCCAAATCTGTAAGTTTCTTCCCCAAATTT
Source organism: Fagopyrum esculentum (assembly GCA_033239045.1). Classification (NCBI taxonomy): domain Eukaryota; kingdom Viridiplantae; phylum Streptophyta; class Magnoliopsida; order Caryophyllales; family Polygonaceae; genus Fagopyrum; species Fagopyrum esculentum. The sequence continues at coordinate 54,610,599 of BSUD01000001.1, forward strand.
CAGTACCAATTGCCTCCTAAGGGGTTCCTCGTTCAATTCCAACACACCAAACAGACAAAACTTTTCCAAATTGAGTGACATCGACCAAAACAAAGAAAAGCAGTTTTTGAACGAAATTACCCGATTTTTTCAGATTGTTGTTGTTTGAAGTGATGATTGATGCCGTAGAAGTTGATGTTGTGTTGTTCCCGTCGATTTAGAGCCAAAGAACGTCGAAAATGAGCGAGATATGGAGATTTTGAGAACTAGGGCTCATTTCGGTCGAGGTGGCGTCGGGAGAGAAGAGGGAAGTGAGGAGAGAGAGTCCTCTTCCCCTATTATACCCGTCAGAAAATTAAACTACATCTCGGGAGAGATGATTGTCAGTACCCGAGGTGGTCAACCGAGGTGACTCCTTGTTGCTCTCATCTCGGTTGGCTCAAATGTGTCTTGGTCGAGATGATTTGATGGCTTCCGAGATGGCTCCCAGTTTTCGTTCTTTCTCGAGATTCTCAAATAGTAACTCCGTCCATATGCTTGCCTTTAGTTGTTTTCCTTGAGCAGTACCCAGTTCCTATTATCATGGACCCAACAACGCGAAAACGATACTAACTTAAACTACAAGAAGGAAAACAATACCTTGGGTTGCCTCCCAAGAAGCGCTTAATTTAAGGTCGCTAGCTAGACCTACTCCTGTCGATCATACGAGATGCATCGAAGCAATCTCCTCAACCGGGGGTTCCGGTATCTGTTTCTTCAAACTACGCCCGTCGATCTTAAAGGTTCCACAATGTTCACCCCATACTTCAACTGCACCATGACGAAAAACATTTTTTATAATAAAAGGTCTTGTCCATTTAGATTTCAGTTTATTGAGGAAGACGTGAAAATGATAATCTAAAAGAACACATTCTCCTTCTTTGAGTCCTTTTTGGGTAATATGCTTTTCTTACCACTTCTTTGTCCTTTATTTGTAGATCTTTGCAACTCTTGTGATCATCCTGCGAAGTGACGGTTTCGCTTTCCTAGTATTGTCTTGTAAAGCTTTGGAAGAGGTAGGGTTGGGGTTTGCAACTTTCGCAATCATCGAACGAGGAAGATTCGAGGATCCAAGTATCTCGTTTCCCTTAGAAGCGTCTTTGTCGAGACCTAGTCGGAGGTCGAGACAGTCCTTTGTCTCCTCTTCAATTCCTTCAAAAGCAGCCTTTGGATCATCTTCCGAGGCTTCCAAGCTTTGTATATCTACATCACAAGAAACATCTACACTTTTCTCATTCATACTAAAACTTAAAACTCTTTCGAGTGGATCTTTAATAGGGATAGAGCTCACCAATTTTTGTTATTCCTTCTCATCATAGATGTTGTAAATGTCCTCTTCAAGGCTTTATCCTTTTATTAAAGCTGACAACACGAATTTAACATGTTCTTCGCCGATGTTGAAAGACAATTTGGCATTCTTGCAATCCACGTAGCAACCGGAGGTTGCAAGAAACGGCCTCCCAAGGATAATTGGGACTGGATAATCTGCAGGAATATCCAATACAACAAAATCTATAGGAATGTAAAACTTACCAAGCTTTACAGGGATGTCTTCCAATATGGCAACGAGTCGAGTGATGGATCGATCCGCCATTTACAACATCATCTTCACTGGTTTAGGCTTTCCTAAACCGACCTTCTCACACAATTCAAGTGGAATGATGCTCACACTTGCTCCTAGGTCACATAGTACATCATATGTTACCTCTCCCACTCCAATTGGAATGCAAAATGATCCCTAATGTCGCAATTTGGGTGGAATTACATCAATGAAAGGTATGTTAATATGGAGTTTACTCATAAGGTCTAGAAACTTACCTCACCAAAATCTTCCAGCTTCCTCTTGTTAAAGAGGATCTCCTTTAAGAACTTTCCATAAGCGGGCATACCTAGAATTGCATCAATGAAAGGTATGTTAATATGGAGTTTACTCATAAGGTCTAGAAACTTACCGAAAGGCTTGTCTAGACGTGCTCTCGCTCTAGACTACGGGAACAGTAACCGAGGCTTGCAAGCCGGAGGAGGTACGTAAACTTCTTCTTTATCCTTCATCTTGGTTGAAACCTTTGTGTTTTGGTCAAGATCCAATCTGAGTTGACCTCCTATTGCATTCTCCTCGGTTGACCCAGAAGTCACCTCGGTCGAGACGGGCTGCCTTACAACGTCATTTGATCGAGGTAGTGGGTCACTGGTCTTCACACCACTCCTTATGGTGATCGCCATCGCTTGGCCTTTTGGGTTATTCTCCGTACGTCCGGGAAGCTTTCCTTGATCTCTAGGAACTTCTCCGGTCTTGCTAAATACTTTATTTTCCAAGGCTTTTTATGCCTTAGAAATCGAAGTGATTGTACTTTCTAATCCATTCATGTTTCCTATCAAAGTTTCAAGCATTGCCTCCAACTTATCTATGGGTGGCTGACTTGAACTAATGAAAGTTCCTGGCTTTTTAATGGAGTGGAAGAAGAAGAAGAAGAAGAAGAAGAAGAAGAAGAAGAAGAAGAAGGTGGAGTTAGAGCATTATCAGCATGGGAATAGGGGTTACCGGAATTGTTTTGATTGGATCTCCAATTGTTGCAGTTCCAGTTGTTTTTGCTGTAGTTGTTGTTCCTATTCCCTTGGTAGTTTCCTCTCCCAACATACCCAACATCTTGCTCTTTGGGTTGTTGTGCTTGTGTCTTCAAGAGCTCCTTCAAAGACTTCATCTCATTGTTAAGAGCGTTGATTTGAGCAACACTAGAGAAGGTAAGATTCAGCTCTTGAGTTCTTGAGCTTTGACTTCTATTATCAACACTCCGATCGGAGTACTTCTCAATGGTTAGAGCTAGTTTTTCAACAAACTCTCATGCTTCATCAACTAGTTTATCCATGAACGTTCCAACTGAAAGTGATTTGAGTTTGAATCGCATTTCCGAACCCAAACCCTTGAACTAGATAATCGGCAAATCAATCTTCGGAATCCCATGATGAGGGCAATCCAACAAAAGGTCCTTGAACCTTTCCTATGACATAAACAGACTTTCAACATCCTTCATCACAAATGCATTTATTTTTCCTCTCAATTCCTCCGTTTTCGATGGCGGAAAGAATTTGGTGAGAAACTCCGCGGTCAACTCCTCCAATGTGTTAACTCTTCTAGTTGGAAGTGCTTGATACCTTGCAAGTGCTTTATCCTTCAAAGAGAAAAAGAAAACACGCAATTTATAATTGTTATTGTCACATCTAGAAGGTCTGAAGGTTTCCATGAGGATTTCAAAGTTTTGCAAGTGTTGAAGTGGCGACTCTCCCTCCATTCCCCCAAAACGATTATGTTGAATCATTGTAATGACTTGAGGTCTAAATCATATTATCGCTCAGCTGGATCAGCTAGGTTGACTCCGGGACGGCGTGCTTGTTAGATGGAATCCATCCGTTGACCAAGTGTTCGCGGTATACCCACAAACGGGTCAACTCTCTCAACCCTCGGTGGATGTGGTGGTGGCGGCACATAGGCAGGTGCCGGTGGGTTAACTACTACTCTAGAATTTCTCTCTCTTTCTTCATTCACTTGTAGAATAGATTCTCTTATTTCGGCCATGACGGCCCGAAGTTGCTCCTGTTGAGCAATTATTTGAGCTCTTTCTCTAACTAAAGCTTCATCTCGTAGCTTTCATTGGTTAAAAGCATCTTCCCATTCAACCTTGTAATTTCTGTCTTCTTCGTTGTTTGTATCCATTTTAGCTTCTCTTAATCTCTTATTGTATGTCTTTTGGTTCAGGATCGTAAGGCACGATTTCTTTAGCAGCACGAGTTCTTCGCATAAACCTAAGAAAAGATCCTGCAAGAACACTCAAGTAGAATGATCAGTAGCAAAGCAAGAAGCTTCAAATTTTAGACAACCGTCCACTGTATTTGGTTTTGACCAAATCCCTAGAAACGGCGCCAAAAGGTTGATCGCTCCAAAAGGTGTGTGTGCAAAGAAGTCTTAAATTTATATCCTGCATATATACCTAACGATAAGCGAACCCGTAGTGTACGGTTCTATCGTTTTAAGGGCTTATATTCCGGATTCGATCTGAGGGATTTGGTGAGAATAAATATAGCAAGGTAATCTAACTTTAGAAGCATGCAATAGCAATGATGAAAGACAAGACAAGGATATATAACATGATTGGGGAACCCAAATTCTAGATATCAAAGTATTCAGTTGTGGTTTCGACTCAAGATTTCTCAAAGATATATGTGAACAAAGCTGAGGTTACAAAGGGAAGGTATTTCTACAATGGGATAGATCACTGGGTAAGTCTCACTTCCCACTTTCCCAAAACCAAGCTCCTATCACCGGGTAAGTCTCAAGGCACTAGGGAAATGTATGAGTACTCAAACCAACACACTCTCCTAAGGGAACATAACTAACCATCACCGGGTAAGTCTCACGTTTACTCTCAAAGGTAGGATGAAGGCACACTGAAACCCTAACAAAGGATAAACCTTTGTTACCTAACACTCATCATCATAGGTAAACAAGCAAAGGAATCACCGGGTAAGCCTCATCCTAGGCTTGCATGTAAACCAGGAAAGGTGTAACAAGGATAGGATTTGGCAAACTATAACCTAAACTCAAGATTCGGTCAATCCGTGGATCGTCTTGTGCAGTTCTTATCGATCTCGGAAGAGATGACTCCAAGAATAGCCCGAGGCGGGTTTAACTCAAGCTTTTAGGGTCCACTCACAATAAAGGTTTATTCTTTCATCGTCTATATCACAACCTTCAACTAATCACTCTAGAATCGCAGGGGGTTTTTTAGCCAACAATCATCATTATCAACCGGTCAAATATATATCAATAAAAGAGAATAAAGCAATCAAGAAAGGTGTCTCAATTGTCAAAGCAAACAAACCAGCAATCGTATCAATAATGTGTTCCAAAGAGTATGATAACAACTCACTAACAACTTCCCAAGAAAATCTCACAATCTCTTCTTCCTTGAAGCCTACCAATCCTTCATTCGATCTTTCCCTTCCAATAGGCGTCGTCCGTGTTCTCCCGTGATCTTTCGATGATTCTCTCCTCGTGACCTCTGCCCCTTACAAAAATTTTAGGTCAAAATATTTATTTCTCTTGGGTTGTGGGCCGTCGACCTCGATCCACGCCCAGTAGGCCATCTCGGTCGAGGAGCATGACTACATCGATCCAAGGTCAGTAGTAATCTACGTGCATACCTTCGTTTCTTCAACTGAATCCTTTCATCAATCTTTCCAATATAGTTCCTACCTTTCTTCTTGTCCTTCCCAATGCTACATAATGTAGCTTCATGGCTTCCTCAAACTTCAATGCTCCATTTTGATCCAAAATATGCCTTATATCCAACAATTACAATCAAACGTGATGTAGACCTCGATTCTTGCAAAGTATACGAATAATGACATAATTATCTAGAATATACACCCATGGATGCAGAATTATGATGATAAAACGTCAAAACCATGTCCGAAATATAGACACTAATTCATGCTATCAGTATATCTAGAGACTGTTATACTCAAGTGTGTGGTACTTTACGAAGTAACTAGGCTATTATTGCTAGGTTAAGAGTTGGAATTAGATCGTAGCATTGGCTACAATGACATAAGAAGGGGATTTCTTCTAGATTGTAACTAGGACTCTTTTAAGCAGAAAATAAATAGTTAAATCCTACGGGAAAAGAAACCCTAGGACGGAGACGTAGGCTGTTAGAGCTGAACTTCGTAAACATGTCACCATGTCGATCTTTTGTACCGCGCTATTTCTTGCTTAATAGTGACTAACGTTTTTTGCAGGTTTTTAGAGTCAAGACCTTGAAATCACTTTCAAATCCCCTTGAAAACCAGTTGTGTCACAAAGAGCACAGATCGACATCAAGGCCTTGAAATCAGTTTCAAAGCCTTGAGATAGGTTTTTGAGTATTTATATCCTTTATATTCACCTATACGGTTCTTCATTGATCTTTCCATGTATTCTCCGACTCTAAGGAATATTGAACTTTCGTGATATGGTTTATTCATACCATTATGCTTCATGTTATTGAATGCTTGAAACACGAAACAAAATGAAGTAGACACCGAAATAAAAAAAAGTTAACGCTCTTCATACCTAGAGAGATGTATGAGAGAGTTAAAGAGGTATGAAATGCATGAATTTAAGGTCTAAAAAGTGTTACATATGACACTCATCAAAATACCCCATACTTAAACCTTGCTCGTCCTCGAGTAAGATCACGTCGTATACATGCATACGATGTCTAAGAAGAAATGGTTGCCTCAACTAACAGGAAAACGAACAACTCAAATCATGTCATCATAACATCAATCGTTATAAGAAGATAAATCAAGAATCATAGCCATCTAAACCGTTCAAGGATAGTGTGTTTGGTCTAAATTTCACAAGATGTGTTTAGGGATATATCAATAAACTCTCAAACTCAACATACATAGAAAGATCTTACGATAAGCTTGTTAAGGCATTCTCAAACACCATTACTTTTCAAGTGAAACTATAATACAAGATATATATCATGAGGTCTTTTACAAAGGTACAATAGGGATATGGGACATGGAAAAGTGATGTTGGTAGGCCAAAAGAGGCCAATATGGAAAATAATATATGGGGTATCAAATCTTTATAATCAAAACACCTTCAATGCGTTATCACTTCACACTATTCTTTATACTTTGTACTTCTTCATGAACAATAACACGTTGATCTTTGTAGCACTTGCAATCTCTTTCAAGGATAAACTTTTCTTCACTCCTCAATCAATCACTATTTACTTGTTGGTGCATATTTGGCGGGAACTTTTTGTCTACTCCACCAAAGATGAAAATATCTTCAATAATGACAATATGCATCCGAACTCGCGCATTTACTTCTTGAATTCACTTTCACTTCATGGGAACACCCCATACCTGATTTCTTCATACTTCTCTTCAATCACAACCCTAGATACGGTGAAATGAGGCTATTCATGGATGTGAGGCTTTGAGGAACACCAAAAAAGGAAAAATAAAGGCAAGAAATAGCTAATAGAAAGAAAACATATATAAAGATGGAAAAGGGTCACATATGCTTATCAAAGAGGGCCTCAATCATTCAAGTATCAAACATATAGAATTAAATGATCATGTAGTTTTGAAAATGCATGTCCGTAGGCTAGAGCGCTTACAAGTTTATGTTTGGGAAATCTAATCATCAATAATCATCCAATAACTCATGTGCATAAAAAATAACAATAAATAGTAATGCAAAGCATCGTTGGCAAGTCAAGTTTAATAGCTTAACATATTCCACTTTCTCGAAGTAACACTGATTAGAATCGACTCAATCTATAGATACTAAATCCAATATTTTTGTGGTTTTGTGTTTATGAATGCACGTGAAAAGGTAAAAGACATAAGAAAACGAAAAAAGGTATAAAAATAAATGTGTGATAGGACAGGGAAGCATGATATGCAAATGTGAGTAATTCTAACAAAGCACTGTTAGATAATTCTTACAAAGCTTTGTTAGAATTATCTAAATGTTGGATGTTAGACTATCTCGAGTTTTTTCACATCGAGGACGATGTTTACCATATGCAATACATTGCTGATACGCCCCCCGATGGCGATGTCATCCGTGTTTCCGGCTAGAAGGACCCGCACCATTTTGAAGACATTTGTTATTATTCGGCTGTTTAATAATAGGCCTTTTATATTCGGAACTTAATTCCGTGAATTAAATTCCGACCTTTCATAGTTTAGGCTTTTCATTTACATGAACTTAATTCCGACTTTAATTCTGTCATTTATGTTTGAACATTTGGTTAGCCCTCATCCACTATATAAGGATGGCTTGGCTCATTTGTAAAACGATGTCTAAGTTAAATCCAAGTATTGTGAATGAAAAATACTCTTACTTGGTTTAGGCATCACTTCTCCTTCAATCTTCTTAAAGTTCTATCTTGGATCTAGTCTTTGATCCAATTCCTTCAAACTCGAGGATACTTTTGAAGGATCAACCGAACGCTTCCGCATCCATTTCTAAGCTTCCGCCGCTCAAGTTCTACGTTTGATCCAATTCAAACGATCAAGAAGAAGTAGTTGAAGTTTCTCCTTGTTCTAGATCGCCCGTATTTCTATCATTGGTATCAGAGCTCGGGATCGAGCTCAAGTTTCTTTACAAAATTTTTTTCTTGATCAAATTTATTCAGTGTTCTTTGAAGATCTTCAAGTGTTCTTCGGTGTTCTTCGAATATCTTCAAGTGTTCTTCGCTGTTCTTCTAAGATCTTCAAGTGTTTCTTCATCATTCATCATGTTCTATAATGATTATGATTCTTATGATGAGGATGAGGAATGGTTACCTCCTCCATATCCACCTAAGGCCAAACAAATCACCCGGAGGTACCGACGGAGAGAATAATTTGAGGATGAGGAGTGGTTGCCTCCTCCAAATCCACCAAGGCCCAAAGAGACCATCCATGAGTATCAATGGTATCCACATGAACACCAACAACGTGCTGCCGTATTAGCCAAAGAAAATGCCGCTCTAAAGCATGAGATAGATGTTATAAGGGCGACAATACTTGAAGTAAGCGACTGTTGCCCAACAAGAAAAGCCTCAAGCGGTGTCACAACCAAGGTGTGAGTTGGTGGCCCAACCGTTGTGTGTCGAAGTCAAAGACGTGGAACAAATCATCATTCAAGAGGTCTCCCCGGCAATTCCAATTCATCTTGTGAATCCGCTATGTGGAGAGTACTTTCAAGATGACAAAGATGAAGCCATCATTGAGAAAGAAGAAATCATCGCCTCCGACAACGGCACAATGGTGTTGATGGAATACAAATCTGAGTCTTATGATCCGAGGTTTGTCTTTACATTGCCAACTAACTTACCTCCCGATTTGTCATTCAAAATTTTCAGTATGCATCCGCCATTCAATGTCAAGACCAATTACGGCATAAGAGGGAAAGTCCACCGCGTCACCACCATGTGGAACTACAAGTTTGAGCCTCCCGATCCGGAGTTTGTCCTCTTTATTTTCCACAAGCTTGGCGGCTCCACCGCGTTTTTTGAAAGATTACATGTCAAAGCCGCCAGACTTCAACAATGAGCATCCAGTGCTGCATTTCAAGGGTCTTGTTCCTCAAGTGACTCCTTTCTTTTCTGACAGTGAAACGGGGACGTTTCACATTTAAGAGGAGGAGAATGATACGCCCCCGGATGGCGATGTCATCCGTGTTTCCGGCTAGAAGGACCCGCACCATTTTGAAGACATTTATTATTATTCGGCTATTTAACAATAGGCCTTTTATATTCGGAACTTTAATTTCGGAACTTAATTTCGTGACTTAAATTCCGACCTTTCATATTTTAGGCTTTTCATTTACCGGAACTTAATTTCGACTTTAATTCTGTCATTTATGTTTAAACCTTTGGTTAGCCCCCATCCACTATATAAGGATGGCTTGGTTCATTTGTAAAACGATGTCTAAGTTAAATTCAAGTATTGTGAAGGGAAAATACTCTTACTTGGTTTAGGCATCACTTCTCCTTCAATCCTCTTAAAGTTCTATCTTGGATCTAGTCTTTGATCCAAGCCCTTCAAACTCGAGGATCCTTTTGAAGGATCAACCGAACGCTTCCGCATCCATTTCTAAGCTTTCGCCGCTCAAGTTCTACGTTTGATCCAATTCAAACGATCAAGAAGAAGTAGTTGAAGTTTCTCCTCCATCTAGAACGCCCGTATTTCTATCAATTTCTTTGTTAGAATTTCATCAATCAAATCCGCTGTCGACATTCCAAATGTAACACCCTAAATCCGTGGGACTTGGAGTGTCACATTGGGCTAGGATCTCACAATGAATCCTGACCATAGCCTGACAACAAGTTCGCTGGATCTTACAACAAGGCACAGGTAGATTAAAATCAAATACATAAAAGTTGGGTATGATACATCAAAAGAGTTTACAAACTCATAGCCGAGTACAAAACAACAACATAAACCACAACCACAAAAGATCCCACATCCCACGCATCCTAATGTATAGAAGTCCTCGGCTTGTCACACCATCTGGTTCACTCTATTGTATTCCTAACCTGCAGAACACTACAACACGGTATGAAACCGTTAGCTACAGCAATGAAAAGCATGAAGGTAATAGCACAACCACACATCAACATCTCAAACATGCAATGCAACACACATTCATTTATTATCTTTCATTACGTTATTCCATAACTAATTCAACTTCTTTTGTAACACTAGGAGCCTCAAGAACCCCGTCCCATCCAACGTAACACAGTAGTTTTGCATGGGGGTGACCTTCACTCGTCCCCTCCTGTGAGATCATCTTCAGGGCACCTCCTCCTAACTAGTAGGCGGAGACCGGCGGTTACCGCCCGTTATAATATACTTGGGCCAAATAAATGTAATGAATGGTCATCCTAGTCCGGTTTAGGTTATAAATGCACAATCATATGAACACACAACCATCACAATCATACAATCCACAACTGCACGCTAAGTAAGTCCTATGGACTTATGTGATATACTCGTAACCTGTACCACGTCACAGCTTCCCCTTGGGGAAGTAATCAACGCCTGCAATAGCAAGGCACACACAATCACATACTTCAAAGGTTAGGAGACTCGTCTCACTAACCACAACCAACCTATATCTCAAATCTAAACCTCAGATCCTCAACATATTCATAAATGCCTAAGGCATATCCTCAACATAACATCTCATCATACTCGTACACATACTAATCCTTAAAGCCATAACCGATATCCATAACATCATCATGATCCTCAAATCATTCTGACACCTAGCATGCATCTAATAAGTATCCTAAATCTCAAATTTAATCCTAATTTATTTAATAAACCTTTAATTAATTAATTAAATTTCACCAGAATAACGTTTTGCCCGCAGGCCATTTCTAAACCCACCTATCATCAGATTTCATCAACAAACAACCCATAAACACCAGAATAATATATTGATGATAATGGAATTTCTAATTATCCATTTTGAAAAGCCTAAGGTCGATTTAGGCCAAATAGCAGTACGGAAAACGAATAACTTCATAACTTATTCGTTACTAAACCGATTGATGATCTGAAAGAAGATTCGGAATCACAACGATGCAGGATACGCATGTACAACATCAAATTCACCGGAATCTGAGCGACGGAACTGTTCTGGTGACATATATGCTCGACAAGGTCTTCATCTGCTCGGAAATGAAGAAACTCGGTACCGATATGAAGAGAATGAAGAGAGGAATCCAAAAACTCAAACAAAATTGAAATCGGATTAGAAACGGAGAGTAGATATGAGTTTGAAGTTTGAGAGAAACCAGAGCTTTTACGAAGAAACGTGAAAGGAAATGAATTAATAAACGATTTTCCGCAATTTATAGTGAAGTCGATAGTTATCCTTTAGCTAAGTCGATAATTATCCTTTTATCGATCCAATGGGGGGTTGAACCCCCTTCTCCAAACTTCTCGAAATTGGAATAATAGATCTTGAATATTGTAGGAATAATTATTCCACAATTGTCTCGGGAAACGTGTATTCCTAAGCCGTCTTTCTTAGCCGTTAAGAAACGAAATAGCGACTCTTTTGTCCGTTTTGCCTTTCCATGTTATTTCATATCTAGGACATGTCCGATGTCCTGATCATTTCTCTCAACTGCATTTTTATTAATTGGAGCTCCCAAATGCTCCAAATAATACCGGAGGGTAAAAATAATTACCCGGGGGAAAGTGAAAATTTCACCATAAGCCCAAAATTACGCCAGGAACATAACGGTGGGACTTATACTCAACACTTACGCAATCTTCGCGAGTTATATGTCAATTACTAAAGCACTGCACCTCCTCCTAACTAGTAGGCGGAGACCGGCACTTACGGTGGTCCAAAGCACTGCGGTGGAGCTGCAGTGCTTTGGACCAGATTAGAGAGTTTCACTCTCAGCTGAGACTCACCTCGGACAGCTACAATACCACCTCGACTGAGGTGATCTTCAGGAGCGTTTGGACCGAGGCGAAGTGATGACCGGACGCGAGATCTTTATTTTTGGTTGAGATCTTCTATTTTTGGACAGTGAATATCACATATTTTTGGCTGGATTTTTGGAAGGAATATATCTTTTAGGCTGGATTTTTGGTTGAGATCTTCTATTTTATCTTTGGAAAATAATTCTCCTATATAAAGGGTTGAATTTTCTGCAATTCAGCCATCCTTGGATCATCTCCGGATCACCCATTCTCTGAAGGAAGTTTGAAAGATGTTTGAAGGAAGTTTTGAAGGTTGAAGTTCAAGGAAGGAAGGAATCTAGTTTTGAAGGCTTTATAGGAGTTTCTAAGATTTTCATAGTTTGGTTTTGATGTCTTTTCTGATTGTGATTGAGGAACACTGATAGTTTGTTTGTTAAATTCAGTTATTGAGACCTTTGTGTTAAGGTTTTCCTATTTGAATATTGATTCCTTTCTTATATATTTGATTATTGTTATCATGATGATTGTTGGCTAAGTTCTTTATGCAGTTCTAGGGTGATTGGCTAAAAGTTGTGGGAAAGACGATGATAGAATGATCTTAATCCCAGTGGACCTTGAAAGCCCAAGCTTTACCTTAACTGACGAACACCTAGGTCAGTCATAGAACATCTCGGCCGGGATGGGATATAACTGAACGAGGTGAGACCTTTTCTGATCCTTATCTGAGTTGAGGTTTCAGTTTGCCAAATCCTATCGTTGTTATACCTTTCCTGATTCAACGCAAGCCTAGGATGAGACTTACCCGGTGATTCCTTTGTTTGTTTACCCAAAATCATGAGTGTTGATAATAAAGGTTTATTCTTTATTGGGGTTTGAGTGTGCCTTCATCCCATCTTTGAGAGTTATCCTGAGACTTATCCTGTAAAGGTTAGTTCTATCCCCTTGGGTGGTGTGTTGGTTGTAGATTATAGTTTCTTTCCTTGGTAACTTGAGACTTACCCGGTGAGAGGATCTTTGGTTTGGGATAGTGAGTAGTGAGACTTATCCGGTGATCTATTCCCACCTTATAAACACCTTCCCTTTGCAAACCTAAGCTTTGTCCACGTTATCTTTTGAGATCTTGAGTCGGAACCACAACTGGATGCTTTAATCTCTAGAATCCGCATTCCTTTTACTTGGTTATTACATCATCTTTAATAGCTTTGTTGCGTGTTTGTTATTGACAACCTGAATTATCGATCTTTGTTTCACCATAGTCCCTGTGTTCGACCCTGGAATTCTTGCTTTTATTACAATCGATCCGTACACTGCGGGTTCGCTATTTACAACTATTCTTGGTATAAATATTAAAGCTGACACACACTTTTTGGAGCGAACAAGTTTTTGGCGCCGTTGCCGGGGACTTGGCAAGAAGAAGTTTGGTTTCGGTTGTCTTTTGGGGCTATTGCCCTTGTTGCTATTAACTACTTTACTTGGGTGTTTTCGCAGGATCTTTCCTTAGGTTTATGCGAAGAACTCATGTTGGAAAGGAAATCGTTACTTACGATCCCGAACCATAAAACACCTACAAGAGAAGATTGAAAGAAGCTAAGATGGCCGATCAAGACAATCGCGATCTTGAAGCCGAATTGAAGGAGACATTGGAACAACTACGCCTCAGTAAAGAAGAATTGCGGTGAGAGAGAGACGAGACTCGCGCAAGAACTGAAGGAATTGAAGCTGATATGGCTGCTCTAAGGGCTCAGTTTCTACCTCGACCGATCCCAAATGCTCGACCGAGGCAAGACCCATTCCTAGTCGCCCCAGCCGAGATGCACCCACAACCTCGGATGCCAGTCTGAGATGTTCTTTTTGCTGGAGTTCCACGAACCCTAGGACAAAGGATGGATCCCAATCAACAAGTCAGGCATCCAGAAGTCAACCTAGGTGATCCAACTGATCATGGTTATGAACTTAGACCTCAAGTTCTAACCATGATTCGACAATGTCAATTTGGAGGTTTGGAGAGAGAGTCTTTGCGTCAGCATTTGCAAAACTACAAGATTTTGATGGAGACTTTGAGACCATCAAGAGTGGAGAATAACAACTACAAGTTGATGCCTTTCTATTTCTCTTTGAAAGATAAGGCGCTTTCTTGGTATCAATCTCTTTCGGCTGGAAAAATAAACACTTGGGAGGAGATGACGACGGAGTTTCTTACTAAGTTCTTTCCCTCTTTTAAGACCGCTGAATTGAGGGGCAAGATCAATGCTTTTATTATGAAGGACAAAGAATGTTTGTCCAAGTCATGGGAGAGTTCAAGGATCTTTTGTTGGATTGCCCACATCATGGGGTTCCAAAGATCGAGTTGCTGGAGATATACTTCAAGGGTTTGGATGGAGACACTCAATTCAAGCTCCAATTACTTTCCGCCGGCACTTTCATGGACATGCCGATAGATGAAGCTTGGGATTTCATTGAAAAGCAAGCTTTACACATGGAGAAGTACTCCCATCAAAGAGTTTAAGATGGAGCAAGGAGAGTTCTCTTCCAAGACACATCATCAAATGGAGCTCAACTCACCTTGCTTAGCAATGAAGTAAAGACATTGAAGGAGATTTTAGTAGCTCAAACGAAGAAGGAGCAAGATAATGGATACCAAGGAAGAAACAATTATCAAGGGTTGCGGAAAAACAACTACAACAACAACAGAAACTCCAACAACAGCAATTGGAGATCTAATCAACAAAATTCCGGTAACCCTTACTCTCATGCTGAAAATGCTCTTAATACCCCCTCTTCTTCTTATACTCCATTAAGAAGCCAATAGCCTGCATCAAGTTCATCCGAGCCACCAAAGAAACCAGATGTTGTGCTGGAGGCAATTTTGATCAAGCTCAACGCTATGAAGACGTCTATGAATTCATTTTCGAAGGCACAAAAAGCCTTAGAGCAACAATTTTTCAACAAGGAGAATGAAGCACCAAGAGATCAAGGGAAGCTCCCAACAAGGTTAGAGAGCAACCCAAAATGACAAATGATGGCTATTAAAACACGCAGTGGATTGAAGACTACAGATCTAGTACCTCGGTCGAGCCCCGACAAGATGAGGAACACCTCGGACCAAGACTAGACGAGGAACACCTCGGTCGAGGTGCCAACCGAGATGGAGCCCCAGAAAGCGAAAGAAAAATCTGAAGTTTATGTTCCACCTCCTGCTAATAAACCACCACTCTCATTCCCTCAGTCAAGGGCGAGGACACATCTAGACAATCACTTTGGTAAGTTTCTAGACCTTATGAATAAGCTTCATATTAACATTCCATTCCTTAATGCCATTCTAGGAAAGCCCGCCTATGGGAAGTTTCTAAAAGAGATCTTATCAAGGAAGAGAAAACTAGAGGATTTTGGGGAAGTAAGGATGACATCTAGATCTTCGGAGCTTATTCAAATCATGAAGGAGAAGATGCCACCTAAATTAAGAGATCCCGCTTTATTTTGCATTCCCATTCAAGTTGGGGATGTCACCTATGATGCATTATGTGATCTAGGAGCAACTGTGAGCATCATCCTGCTGGAGCTTTGTGAGAAAGTCGGACTTGGAGAGCCCAAGCCCGTTAAGATGACGTTATACCTGCGGATCGCTCCATTACCCATCCCGTGGGTATTTTGTTGTGACGTTTCTACATACCTATAGACTTTGTTGTGCTTGACATTCCCGCAGATTATCCCATTCCTATCATTCTTGGGAGGCAATTTCTAACAACTTCGGGTTCCAACATGGATTGTAAGAACGCCAAGTTGAAATTCAACATTGGTGGAGATCATGTGGAGTTTGCATTGCTTGCTGCAGTGAAGGGAGAGCCACTGGAAGATGGCATCTTCAACATCTATGATGAAGAAGAATCTAGAGAATTGGTGAGCTCTATCCTTATTAAAGATCCGCTCGAAAAAGTTCTTAGTTTTAGTTTAATGGAGGAAGGTATAGATGTCTCTTGTGATGCAGATGTGCGAAGTTTGAAGGCATTGGAAGAAGATCAAGGAGCTAGATTTGATAAACTGATTTAGGAGAAGAAAATCACGTTAGGTTTCGGTTCCACTTCCATTACCTCGACCGAGGCACTTTTTGGACCAAGCGAGGTGTTCTTATCTGAAGAACACTCGGCCACCCACCTCGGGCACCGACCGAGAAAGCAAGCGAGATGTTGTCAACTGAGGACGACAAACTTTTTGATTCATTTTCCGAGGGTCACTTACAGTTGGTGGAGCAATGGCTTCGCCAAGTTTCTGACGGTAAAGAGCCTTGGTATGCTTATATTGTCAACTACCTTGTTTGTCAAGAAGTATCGCCCGGATTGACGTACGCTCAAAGGAAGAAGTTCTTCAAATATTTCGTCACTACTACTGGAATGAACCTCTACTATTCAAGAGAGGTCCGGATGTGATACTTCGATGATGCATTCTGGAGGTTGAAGCTACTAGTGTCACACGAAATTGTCACTCGCTTCCTTGTGGAGGACATGCTAGCGCTCACAAAACATGCGCTAAGGTATTGCGTTTTGGTTTCTTTTGGCCTACATTATTTAAGGATATGCAAGCGTTTGTTGTCTCTTGTGATGCATGCCAAAGAACAGGGCACTTGTCAAGAAGGAACGAGATGCGACTCAACAATATTCAAGAGGTTGAGATTTTTGATGTGTGGGGAGTTGATTTCATGGGACCTTTCCCATTGTCCGCAGGGAACCTTTACATCCTCTTAGCTGTTGATTACGTTTCTAGATGGGTGGAAGCCATTACCTCTCCCACTAATGACGCCATGGTGGTTGTGAAGTTCTTGAATAGAACTATCTTTCCACGTTTCGGGACGCCGCGCATCATCATCAGCAGTGGAGAGACACATTTCAACAACCGGAAGTTCAAGGCACTTTTGTCAAACTATTGGGCAGGTGGAAATCTCGAATAGAGAAATCAAGGCAATTTTGGAAAAAAACCGTTTCCATGACGAGAAAGGATTGGTCCATGAAGTTGGATGACGCTCTTTGGGCTTATAGGACCACATTCAAGACTCTCATAGGTGTCACCCCTTACAATTTGGTATATGGTAAGTCTTGTCATCTACCCGTTGAGTTGGAGCACAAGGCATATTGGGCAATCAAATGGTTGAATTTCGACATCAAGGAAGCCGGATAGAAAAGAGTTTTAGACATTAATGAGCTGGAGGAGTTGCGCTTAATCGCCTATGAGAATGCCAAGATCTACAAGGAAACAACTAAGAGATCGCATGACAAGCATATCATTCCCAAGGAGCTCAAAGAAGGAGATCTTGTTCTACTCTTCAACTCCCGCCTCCGCCTTTTTCCAAGTAAGTTGAAATCTATATGGACAGGACCCTACGTTGTGAAAACTGTTTTTCCCTATGCTGCAGTTGAGATATGGGACGAAACTAGCGCAAGTTTTAAGGTCAACGGTCATAGGCTGAAGAAGTACCTACTGGAAGTCCCGGCTGAGGAGATTGCACCATTATACCTTGTTTGATGATGATGTACGGTCCAGCTAGCCACCTTAAACCAAGCGCTTC
Source organism: Fagopyrum esculentum (assembly GCA_033239045.1). Lineage (NCBI taxonomy): Eukaryota > Viridiplantae > Streptophyta > Magnoliopsida > Caryophyllales > Polygonaceae > Fagopyrum > Fagopyrum esculentum. Next base: position 54,628,174 of record BSUD01000001.1, read on the forward strand.
TTGGGAGGCAACCAAATGTATTGCTTTCTTTTCCTTTTCTAGCTTAGTTTTAGAAAGTTTGGTTCGTTTGTTTTTGCGTCCTCTAGACAGGAACGAGGTACTCTCTAAGGAATGATTACAGCTAAGGAGCTACACTAGAAGGACAGAAGTTTGAGAAATTGAGAAGATGGAACTTGACTGAGACACATCTCAGGTGCAGTCACTGGACCTCGACCGAGATGTTTTTGGTCAACCTAGGTGACTAGGTCTCACATCCACTCTTACACCTCGGTCCACTCAGGAACATCTCGACCGAGGTGTAATCAAATTCAGCGAGGGGTATAAAAGGCGCGACGGTTTCTCACTCTTCCACTTTTTCCTTCTCTAACCTCACCTCGACCGCAGTGGCACTTCACCCTCAAATTAATTATTCTTGCTTATTTTCCACGTTTCTTGGCTCGAATTCACCGGAGGAAGCAAGAAATTCAGTTTCCAAGCATCAAACAGCAAGGAAAACACTTCAATTTGCAGAATCTAGGGTATTTCGTTCCAAACCCTAACTCTTCCCTTCTTTTGACGATTCTGAGTAGATTTGGCTTTGGTTTCCATAGTTTGTTGCGGAAAAAGATATAAGTACCCATTAGGAAGCTTTTGGTAGTGTTTTTGGAGGAAAAAGCTTATAGATTCAGGATTTGTGTTCGAACAACAGTTCGCCTCGGTCTAGTCGATTGTGTCTCGGCCGAGGTGTTATTGGGAAACCGAGGTGTTCTTCTTCCAGAAAAATGAGCAACAGATCTGATCGTCAGTTGGCCTTGAGAGACAGTCCTAGCAGTTCACACTAGTCTTCCCCTTCCTCTGCTTCTCAGTTTTCAATTCCGGTGATCCACGAGCGACACCGGAAGGATTATGATTGCATTTGCGGGCGCCCGATCATTGCCCCGGGGTTTCTTCACGTTGATGCCTTCAAGTGCCTCCATGTGGTGGAGGATGATAGCATGAATTATAGTCTATATTTTGGGACTTGTTTAGTCATTTTATCTTCAATAATCTGCATGTTTGGATGTATATTATGTGATTATGTTGTCGTTTCCTCTACCTTTACGGGAATCGAGGTCTACACCAAGTTTCGTTGTAATCGTAGGTAAAATGACACGTTTTGCATCAAAATGGAGCTAAAGGAGCTAAGGAGTCATTGGAGCTACATTCAGGAGCTTAAGGAAGGACCCAGGAAACAATGGACGCGGAAAGGTGATTTAGAGGAGCGCCCCGACCGAGGCAAACACCCTTGACGCGGCGAGATGTAATTTATTTGGCTGAGATCTTTTATTTTTGGAAGGAGAGATCTTATATTTTTTGGCTGGATTTCTGGAAGGAAGATCATATATTTTAGGGATCTATTTATGAGATATGGATATATTTTATTAGGGAATTATCTTTTTAAGATATTTTATCTTTGGAAGATAATTCTCCTATATAAAGGGTTGGATTTTCCACAAGTTCAACCATGCTTAGAGGGCTGAGAGCATCCAGCAATTAAGGGATTTTTCTAGAGTTTTGAAGGAAGGAAGGAAGATTAAAGATCAATCAAGAAAGGATTGATAGTTCGGATATAGCTTTTAAGGGGATTTGTAAGACTTCCTTAGATTCCCTTTTGTTTGATTGTCTTGTTGGATTTGTGATCCAAGGAACGCTGATTTGTTGATATTTGATTCAGTTATTGAAGCCTTGTTCTTTAGGTTTTTGTGTTCAAATATTCATTCTCTTCCCATATAATTGATTATTGCTTTCATGATGATGAGTGGCTAATTTCTTTGTGCGATTCTAGGGTGATTGGCTGAAAGTTGTGGGAAAAACAATGATAGAATAATCTTAAATTCCAGTAGGACCCTGAAAGCTCGAGTCTTTATCCTTAACCCTAGAACATCTCGTTCAATCGATGAACATCTCGGGCGGGGTGGAACTTGACTGACCGAGTGACCTTTTCTGATCCGAAACTGAGAGTTAAGTGTTAGAGTTTGCCAAATCCTATTCTTATTACACCTTTCCTGGTTCAATGCAAGCCTAGGATGAGACTTACCCGGTAATTCCTTAGTTTGTTTACCTAAGATCATAAGTGTAGGTAATAAAGGTTTATCCTTTATTGGGGTTTGAGTGTGCCTTCATTCCATCTTTTTGAGTTAGCCTAAGACTTACCCGGTAAAGGTTGATTCTATTCCCTTAGTTGGTTTGTTGGTTTGAGATTATAATTCTTTTCCTTAGTACCTTGAGACTTACCCGGTAATAGGTTCTTTGACTTGGGATTGTGAGTAGTGAGACTTACCCGGTGATCTATTCCATTTTAGAATCACCTTTCCTTAGCAAAATCTCAGCTTTGTCCGCTTATCTTGAGTTGGAACCACAACTGGATGCTTTAATCCCTAGAATTTGCATATTTACTTAATTGACTATATTATCATCTTTGATTGCTTTAATTGCTATTGTGGTTAGTTGCGATATTGACAACCTATACTTGCTTTGTTTCACCTAAGTCCCTGAGATCGACACCCCAGAATTCTTGCTTTTACTATGATTGACCCGTACACTGTGGGTTCGCGTCCTTATTTTAAGCATACATCTTGGGTTATAAATTTAAAGCTTGCACACACCATTTGGAGCGAACAAGTTTTTGGCGCCGTTGCCGGGGACTTAGTCTAGACCGAGCCGGCCGCGGTTGTCTTTCGGGGTTGTTGCCCCTGTTATTACTAACCACTCTACTTGAGTGACTTTCGCAGGTTCTTTTTCTAAGGTTTATGCGAAGAACCCGTGTTGGGAAGAAAATCGTTCCTTAAGATCCCGAACCAGAAAAGACATATAAGAGACGCTTGAAAGAAACAAAGATGGCCAATCAAGACAATCGCGATCTTGAGGCCAAATTGAAGGAGGCGATGGAACAGTTGTGCCTCAATAGGGAACAACTGCAGCGCAAAAGGGAGCAAAATCACACCCGAGCTGCAGAGAGTGAAGCAGATATGGCTGAGTTGCGACCTCAGATTCTGCATCGACCAAACCCTCGACCGAGGCAGGACCCCGCTCCAGTTGTCCCGGCCGAGATACTTTCACCTCGGATGCCAGTCCGAGATGTTCTTTTTGCAGGTATTCCACAAACCCTAGGGCAGAGGATGGACCCAAATCAGCAAGTGAGGCGTCCAGGAGTCAACCTGGGAGATCCAGCGGAGCATGATTATGAACTTCGACTGCAAGTTCTTTCCATGATTCGCCAATGTCAGTTCGGAGGTCTAGAAAGGGAGTCTCCACATCAACATCTACAAAACTATGACATTTTGATGGAGACCTTGAAACCTTCAAAAGTGGAAAATAATAATTACAAGTTAAAGCCTTTTTACTTTTCTTTGAAGGACAGGGCACTTACTTGGTACCAGTATCTTCCTCTTGGAAAGATCAACACTTGGGAGGAGATGACAACGGAGTTCTTGACGAAATTCTTTCCCCCCTCCAAAACTGCTGAAATGAGAGGGAAGATCAACGCATTCATCATGAAGGACAAGGAGAGTTTTTCCAAATCATGGGAGAGATTTAAAGATGTTCTTTTGGATTGCCCAAATCATGGGATTCCAAAGATAGAGTTGTTGGAGATTTACTTCAAGGGATTGGATGGAGCTACCCAATTCAGCCTTCAACTACTATCCGCCGGCACATTTATGGACATGCCGATTGATGAAGCTTGGATTTTCATTGAAAAACAAGCTTTGCACATGGAGAAGTACTCACACCAAGGAGCTGAAAATGGAGTTAAAAGAGTTAATTTCCAAGAGGCTCTATCAAATGATAGTCAACTTACCTCCCTCAAGAATGATGTGAAGCAATTGAAGGAACTTTTGGTTTCTCACACCAAGAAAGAAGAGGAAGGATATCAAGGCTCAAGGAACAACAATGGTTACCGGAACAACAACAACGGTTCCCGGAACGACAACTACAACAACAATAGAGGATCCAATAGGAATAATTGGAGGCCAAACAATCAAAATTCGGGTAACTCTTACTCTAACTCCAATTCAAACAACTCTTCTAATCCTTTCCTCTCTTCTTCTTCTACTCCATTGAAGAGCCAAAAGCCTGGATCAAGCTCGTCTTAGCCAGAGAAGAAAGATGCAGTGTTGGAGGCTATCTTGATCAAGCTCAATGCTGTGGAGGCGTCCATGACTTCATTTTCGAAGGCACAAAAAACCTTAGAATAACAATTCGTTAATAAGGCGAATGAAGCGCCAAGAGATCCGGGGAAGGTTCCAGCAAGGACAGAGTGCAACCCTAAAGGACAAATAATGGCAATAACGACGAGAAGTGGAATGAAAACTGCAGATCCCGTGCCTCGGTCGATGCTTGTGAAGAACACCTCGGTCCAGGTATAGACGAAGAACACTTCGGCCGAGGTACCAACAGAGGTGGAGCGTCGGACAAAACTGAAGTTTATGTCCCACCTCCTGTATATAAACCACCACTTCCATTCCCTCAATCAAGGGCCAGAGCACATCTAGACAAGCACTTTGGTAAGTTCCTTGACTTGATGAATAAACTACATATTAATATACCTTTCCTTGATGCTATTCTAGGGATGCCCGCCTATGGGAAGTTCTTGAAAGAAATTCTATCAAGGAAGAGGAAGTTGGAAGACTTTGGTGAAGTAAGGATGACATCTAAATCCTCGGAGCTTATTCAATTCATGAAGGAAAAGATTCCACCCAAGTTAAGGGATCCCGGTTCATTTTGCATTCCCATTTAAGTTGGGGATGTCACTTGTTATGCCGAACACCTGTTTTGGAGAGATAGGCATCTTTTTCTCACTTCTATGAATTTACCAGCATCTTGTGGGGATGTCACTTGTGAAGCGTTGTGTGATCTGGGAGCCAGCATGAGCATCTTCCCGCTGGAACTATGTACGAGGATCGGACTTGGAGAGCCCAAGCCGGTGAAGATACGGTTGTACATGGCGGACCGCTCCATTACCCATCCCGTGGGCATCTTGGAAGACGTTCCAGTTAAGTTAGGTAACTTTTATTTACCTATAGACTTTGTTGTGTTTGATATTCCCGCAGATTATCCCGTTTCTATCATTCTCGGGAGACCATTTCTAGCAACTTCGTGTTGCAATATGGATTGTAAGAACGCCAAGTTGCAATTCAACATTGGCGGTGATCAAGTTGAGTTTGCATTACTTGCGGCAATGAAAGGAGAGCCACCGGGAGATGATATCTTCAACATCGATGATGAAGAAGAATCAAGAGAATTGGTGAGCTCTATCCTTATTAATGATCAACTTGAGAGAGTTATTAGTTTTATCTTAATGGAGGAAGGTATAGATGCTTCTTGTGATGCAGATATACGGAGCTTAAAGGCACTGGAAGAACATCGAGGAGCTAAGATTGAAAAACTATTCCAGGGGAAGAAAATCTCCAATTTCGGTCCTAGTTGCAGTACCTCGACCAAAGCATTTTCTAGACCCAGCGAGGTGTTCTTGACTGAAGAACATCTCGGTCACCCTCTCTGGACCTCAACTGAGGTCGAAGGCGAGATGATGTCAACTGAGACTTCTGAAAGTCCAGTTCTTCGATCTAAGTCTACTCCACTGGAAGGAGGAAGCAAAGATCCACTTTGGAAAGCACCCCTAGTTGTGGAGCTTAAACAACTCCCGAGTCACTTGAGGTATGTTTTTCTTGGACCGGATTCTACTTATCCCGTCATTGTTAGTGCTTCCCTCTCCGAAACTGAATTATCTAAACTAATGCATGTCCTGAGAAAGCATTAAAAGGATTTGGGTTATACTATTGATGATCTTATTGGTATTAAGCCCTCTTTCTGCATGCATAGAATACTAATGGAGGACGATCATAAGACTTCACGAGAACCTCAAAGACGGTTAAATCCGATCATGAAAGAGGTTGTGAAGAAAGAAATTCTTAAGTTTTTGGATGCAAGTATCATATTTCCTATCTCGGACAGCAAGTGGGTGGGCTGAGTGCACGTAGTTCCGAAGAAAGGAGGGATGACCGTTGTGACAAATAAGAACAACGAGTTAATCCCAAATAGGACCGTCACGGGCTGGAGGGTGTGCATCGATTATAGGAAGCTGAACGTGGCCACTCGGAAGGACCATTTTCCACTTCCCTTCATCGATCAAATGCTCGAACGGTTGGCCCAGCATTCACATTTTTGCTATTTAGATGGCTATAGTGGCTTCTTTCAGATTCCTATCCATCTGGATGATCAAGAGAAGACCACTTTCACTTGTCCATGGGGGACATTCGCTTATAGGAAGATGCCATTTGGATTGTGTAATGCACCCGCTACCTTCCAACGATGCATGATGGCTATCTTTTCTAAGTACATAGAGGAGATCATGGAGGTATTTATGGATGATTTTTCAGTATATGGTTCTGTTCGCCACTTAGCGTGCGTGCAAATAAGTCTTAAATTTATAAAACTAGAAATCAAGCAAGCGAACCCGCAGTGTACGGATCGACGTAGTTAAGCAAGAATTCTACAGTATCGAACACAGGGATTTAGGGGGGTTAAACCCAATTATAGAATTGTCAAGCAAGTAAATGTATGAGCTTTGTAAATATCGGGAAAACAACAATCCTAAAGATCCAGGAATCCAGTTGTGGCAATCGATTCAAGATATACTAAAGATATAAGGACAGAGTTAAGAGTTGCAAAGGTATGCTAATGCAAAGCAATGTACGGTGAAGTTCCAAGGCTTTATATGACTTATCTAGAAATACTCTCTATAAAGGTTGTTGAGGCTTCAGTATAGAAAGGATCTGAAGACAAGAATTAATATCAAATACCCAAACTTGTAACCCAAGGATCAAGACTAACTAAACCGATTAAAGTTATGACACTCGAAATCGAAGTAGAGGTTGTTGAGGCTTCACTACTACCTAGAAAAGGCAAGCCAAGACTAAGTTAAAGCAAATCTTTAACTTTGGATTAAAGTAAAAGCAAGATTCGTAAAATAGGGAAAATTACGGGTGGATCTTGAGATTCCACGGCCGTGGAACTCAAGAACACACCGTGATTCTGTCTCGTCGGCGAATCTCTCTAACTCTCATGGTCCAATCTGTTTATGATCGATCTATCATCATCTAAGCCACAACTAGCAACCCTTTACCTTAGAATTGCTAAAGGGTTTTAGCCAACAACAGTCATTATGATATCAAATTCAAGATTTAAAGGAATGAAAGATGAAACCTTCGAAAACCTTCAATAAATCTCAAATCAATCTCAAATCCACAAACAAGAGTAATGATGTATATCAGATTTGGAATAACACAAACAATCACAATCCAGTATAAGAACGAAGAACGGGATGTCAATCCGTCTTCTAATCAAACCTAAGGACAAAAGACGAAATCTCCGTACGTCCAAAAATACCCTCAATGTGCGGAAGCGAATCTCCAAGCGATGATGCTCTATGCGAGGGTGTAAGCAAGATCTAAGCGTGGTCTCAGCGGAGGTACTGAATTCTCCTTCCTTCAGTCCTTTTATAGGGCAAGATAAAATGTCTCTCTCCGGCCCATTGTGTAAAATATCGTGGCTTTAATTAGTACGTCAAAAGATCGCCTAAATCACGGTCATAGAGGGTTCCACGCCCGTGGTTTAGAGAGTGGATTCCATCATGGTTCTTCACAACTTCCACGATCGTACTTTATACCGTGTAACTCTCTGGAATGCTCCACGCTCATGTTGCCAAGTTCCACGGCCGTGGTTTAGAGCGTGGACTTCATTACGGGCGTATTTTAGAGCGTGGAAGCATAGGTTGCTCGCAATTCCCTTTGTTTTGTGCCATTCTTTATCCTAGCATCTTCCTTAGCTTCTTTGTGGTGTCCTCAATCCTTGGATATGCTCAATCTACCTCAATTCTCTCTTATTTCGTACGGTTTTAGCTCTTATTTGCCTACAATCAACACAAAGCTTATGTAGATCTCTATATCGACAATATAGACAAACTAGCTCACAATTGCTTCAATGCTTTATCAATGAACACTAATATGGATGAAATACACTTAGAAAACGTGCCTAAAATGTCACAATATTTCATGCTAACAAAATACCCCATACTTGCCACTTGCTTGTCCCCAAGCAAGGTCTTTCAAAAGCTTTAAAACTCAAGTTAGGATGAAATATGGATGCACTCTCAAAACAAAACTTCTTTTAGATGAATGTGCTTCCTAGTCAATAGATCATTCTCAAATATTGCTTCACTCGTTCATAAGGCTCTCATATACATAATCAAAGAGTAAAGAGTAAAGAAAACTCATGAATTGATCAAACTTCCATGTAAACATCATAACCTTCAAACATTATCAAAATCAATCATAAGAAACTTCAATTTAGATCACCAAGTCATATATCATCTCTTGATCTTAAGGACTTTCAAACAAGGTCTAGAATGCGGAAAGGGAAGGAAGACTTTAAGGAATGTGGTGCATGAATCCGGGAAAGTGGATAACTAACTCTTTTCTTTTTCTCTTGCGGTTTTGCAACACTTTCAACTTAGAGCTTCGCTCTCTTCTTTTCAATTCATTTTTCGACTTTACTTTTGGAGTTATGGACAGAGGTGCACAAAAACCGAAGCCTAGGAGATTGGCGTTTCTCAATTTTTCGAGATGCCTCAAACCCTTGATGCACATACCGTAATTCGCTAGGATTATCGCTCAATCCGACTTTGGCAAGACACAAACACCCGGCTATGTGAATGGTGCCGAGTTACTCATCGTCATGATTGACTTCCCCAAACCTATAAGTTCTTTCTATTCTTTGAATGCAAAATTTTGCTTTCATGGCCCTCCCACATCAAACATGCCAATTATCAACTCCTCCAAATTCCCGGATAGGTAAAGGAGGACATTATTTCATTGAGGGGCTAAATGATCAAAGAAAGAGGAAAGAAAATCGAATTGCCTTAATCATTTCAACAAGAAGTATAAGAACTTATCATGTGATTTCAACCTTGATTTCTCAATATGATTTAGGTAAAATTCTTCATATTATGAAACTTGCAAAAGAGGAATAATTAACTCATTCAATTTCTTTTCAATTTACTATTTGTTTAAGCATGCGATTGTCATCAAAACTCAATTCACAAGTAGTGATTATCATAGAAGTCATCTCTATCCTTAGAAGCACAAAATTTTCAAAATTTTTCAATTTTTATGGGTTTTTCAAAAGCTTTTTCATGCAACGCGATAATGAAACGTGTAACAATGGAATGAAACATGCAAGGTGTTCTCGATCAAAGCATACAAAGTGAGTAGAGTTATTACAAACGAATAGTCACACCCCACCCCATACTTGAGACAAACATTGTCCCTAATGTTCAAAAAGAAAAATAAAGAAAAGAAAGAAAGAAAATGGACTCACAAGACGGTGGTGGAGCGGCTAAAACGGCGGATCGTCCAAGGTCATCACTGAGGTGCCGGTGGTGGTGGGAATGGGAAGAAGCCGGGATCATAGTTCCGCCCAAACTGCTGGCGGTAAATGTGTCTCATCATGCGGTCATGCGTGTCGGCTCGTGCATCCCTAGCATCTGCACGGATCTCCAAGGCTCCGACCCTGCTGGAAAGGTCGGTGGCCCACTCCGGTAGTTGCTCATACCATCCGGGTGGCTGGATGTACCATGCCGGTGCGTCCGACGGTGCTGGTACAGATGGTGGCTGGGCATGCCAAGGTGGTGGAGCTCCCATCCACTCCGGCTGAGTGCTATACCATGAAGGAGGATCTGCCATCCATGTAGGTCTCTCGCTCACACTAGCACGGTGAGAGGAAGAACCAGAAGCTCTAGCGGGGCGGGGAGAGTGTCTAGGAAGGTCAGGAACTGCATCCGGCTGATCGGGAAAGGTACCAAAATCATGCTCATCTCCTCCTCCCTCAAACTCGTCATCCCCTCTCATCTCCTCCTCCTCTACAATTGGTGGCCCAAGGGGAACGTAGGGCGGTGCTACTAGTCTATTCGCATGCATAGCAGCGAATGTCTCCTTCCAATTATGGCGTCCGGCCATAATCGAATACTTAGGAAGCCATGCAATCCCTCTACCCGTGCTACTCTCCCAAGGCATGGCAGCTGTAGGTGGACCTCTATGTCTAGGGAAGAGGATGCCTCTAGTCATGAGGCTCTGAAGTCCTAGAGGTCTAGCTGCAATGCGGGTGCACGCGGAGAAGTCTATCCCTAACTGCCTAGCAAGGTCGGTGACCATCCCACCGTATCCAATGTTGCCGGCCCTCTTGTTCTTTAGCTTGCTCATAGTAGAAGCTAAGAGGGTGGCACAGTCAGCTGGCCTACCGTACAACATACAGTAAAGCAAAAACAACTCATCCGTCTTGATCTTCTGAGGTGTCTCCGTCCTAGGGAAGAGACACTCAGAAAGCACTCTGTGGGCAATCTTCAAGGCTAAGTGATAGATCAACGTAGCCTTGGTATCAGCAGGTTGTCAGCGGTCCTCGCTGGCGTATATCATAGCTATCTCCTCCCAGAAATCCTTGGCGTACACGCCACTAGGGAATCGACCATTGAAGGTCTCATGGAACCCAAAGAAGGCTCCAAACTCTCTAATAGAAAACTCATAGTTTCTCTCCATCAGCCGGAAAGAAACGGTCCTGTCAACGTGGCTATGCTCAAACGAGACCACGAACTCCCTAGTGATCTCCTCATATGCATCTTCTAGAATAGCGGAGAAGATGACCAATCCGGCTCTATCTAGTAGCCAAGTGAGATCCTCTACCACATGCAAAGGCTCTAACTCCTCAAGTAGTAAGTATCTCGGTCCTATGACCGCTCTTTTCTCTATCCTCTCTAAGGCATGGAGATGGTCCTCATGAATCGTAGGGACCCTAGGGGAAGGTGGTGATGGTGGTGATGGGGGTGATGGGGGCTCAGTAAGTGGTGCTCTAGAAGAGGAAGAAGTATTGCCTTTCCTCTTTTTATTTCTCTCAGACATTCTCCTTACGAAATCCATTTCTGTTAGAAACCATGGTCTGTTCTTCAGGTTCCACGGCCGTGGAATGCCCAGAGACCGTGATTCGGTTCGTAATTTCTCACAACTCAGCAGATTCACACCAAACTCAACAGCAAGCAGCCCTAGACTAATTTCAGTCCAATTCCAACCAGTTCTCCTAAAAATTCTAGCAAAAACGGAACCGAATCGACAAAGAGAAAGAAGGAATGAAAAACCTAGGTTTTCGGATTTTGAAATCCGAATTCTGTCTAATCCGGTGATTTGCCGCTCGAATCGTTTCTTGGATCTTGTAGGTGACGGAAATTGCTTCAACTTTGGTCAAAGAATCGTTAAAAACGATTAATGAACGAGAATTTAGGGTAAAGGGGCTGATTACGGCGTTTTGGGCGTGGATTGTGGGATTTTGGTGGTGTTTGTGCACAGAAGGTGGTTTATATAGTGGGCGTAAAAATTTTTGAAAATCACGGTCTATCGGGGGTTTCCACGGCCGTGGTTTTGTACGGACCGGTGGTTTTGGTGATTTTTCAAAGGCTTTTGCAAATTACGGTCAATGTAGCTGTCACGGCCGTGGTTTTGGCCGTGGAACTCTCTGTAATGTGCCAAAGTCCAAGTTTCGTCAGCTTTCTTCAACCTTTTCTTCTCTTTTCCTTTTCCACTGATCCTACATCCAAAAACACGAACATACCGGAAGGCATCGAAGGTAAAACAGAACAAAAACGTCTATACTATTCTAATCTATGAATCAAAAACAAAAACGTAAATGCAATACCTTGGGTTGCTTCCCAAGAAGCGCTTTGTTTAAGGTCCGTAGCTAGACCATATTCGCACTTATTCGAGTGCGGTGGGCGCGAACTCTTCAGCTTGGAGTTCCGGTGTATACTTCTTGAGTCGTTGACCGTTCACCTTAAAGCTTCCGCCCTTTTCACCCCATACTTCAACTGCACCATGGGGAAAACACGTTTGATTAGAAAAGGTCCAGTCCAACGAGATTTAAGCTTACATGGAAAGAGACGAAGCCTTGAATTGAAGAGGAGAACTTGATCTCCTTCTTTGAGATCCTTTGGGATGATATGCTTATCATGCCAACGCTTCGCTCTTTCTTTGTAGATCTTGGCGTTTTCGTAGGCGTTCAAGCGAAGTTCTTCAAGCTCATTGAGGTCCAAGAGACGCTTCTCTCCCGCTTCCTTCATGCTAAAGTTCAACCACTTTATTGCCCAATACGCCTTGTGCTCCAACTCTACCGGTAAGTGACAAGACTTCCCATACACAAGGTTGTATGGTGTTGTTCCGATGGGAGTCTTATATGCAGTCCGGTACGCCCATAATGCGTCATCTAGCTTCAAAGACCAATCCTTCCTTGTCCTTGAAACCGTCTTCTCTAGGATTCCTTTAATCTCCCGGTTTGAGATTTCCACTTGTCCACTAGTTTGTGGATGATAAGGGGTGGCGATTTTGTGAGTCACCCCATACTTAGCTAAAAGAGCTTCAAAGCGTCGGACAATGAAGTGAGAACCTCCATCACTAATGATAGTCTGTGGTGACTCACAAAATCGCCACCTCCATCACTAATGATAGTCGTGGGAAGATGGTCTTGTTAAAGAACTTAATCACTACCATGGCATCATTGGTGGGAGAGACAATTGCTTCAACCCATCTCGAAACATAATCCACCGCTAAAAGTATGTATTGGTTTCCACAAGATGATGGGAAAGGTCCCATGAAGTCTACTCCCCAAACGTCAAAGATCTCCACCTCTTGGATGTTGTTGAGAGGCATCTCATTCCTCCTAGATATATTCCCTGTTCTTTGACAAGTATCGTAGCAGGAAACAAAGGTTTGCACATCTTTAAACAATGTAGGCCAAAAGAATCGAGATTGCAATACCTTAACGCTAGTCTTGTTCGAACTAGCGTGTCCTCCACAAGGTAGTGAATGACAATGACGGATGACACTTTGCATCTCATCTTCCGGTACACATCGCCGGATGATGCCGTCCGGACCTCTCTTAAAGAGGAGAGGTTCGTTCCAAAAGTATTCCCGAACATCCTTAAAGAACTTCTTTCTTTGTGCGTAGGATAATCCGGGTGGTAATTCCTGACAAACCAAATAGTTAACAAAATCAGCAAACCATGGTTCGTTACCTTTGGTGATCACGTCAATGCACTCCTCTATGATATGTAAATGCTCGTCCGGGAAGGAGTCATTTATAGGTAGATGGTCGTCCTCTAGATGTGTTAGACGACTCAAATGATCCGCAACAGAATTTTCCGAACCCTTCTTGTCGCGGATCTCTAGATCGAATTCTTGTAGGAGAAGAATCCATCTAATTAGCCATGGCTTTGCATCCTTCTTTGCAAGTAGATACCGGATCGCAACATGATCCGTGTATACAATCACCTTTGCACCTACAAGATAAGAGCGAAATTTGTCAATTGCATATACAATTGCTAAGAATTCTTTTTCTGTAGTGGCGTAGTTGAGCTGCACTTCATCTAGCGTCTTGCTAGCGTAGTAGATAGTGTGGGTTCGTCCTTCCTTCTTTTGCCCAAGGACAGCTCCTATAGCTACGTCACTTGCGTCACACATAACCTCAAAGGGAAGATTCCAATCCGGAGGTTGGATAATTGGGGCTGAGATTAGAGCTTCCCGAATCATATTAAACGCATCTAAGCATTCCTACGAGAAATAAAAAACTACATCCTTCATCAATAGATTAGTAAGCGGTTTTGATATCTTGGAAAAATCCTTTATGAAACGCCTATAAAATCCAGCATGTCCTAGAAAACTCCTTATCCCTTTCACCGAGGTTGGGAGAGGAAGCTTTTCTATTGTCTCTATCTTAGCTTTATCCACCTCAATCCCTCTACTAGAGATTAAGTGTCCTAATACAATGCCCTCTTTCACCATAAATTGACACTTCTCCTAATTAAGAACTAGGTTAGTGTCTTCACACCTTTGTAACACAAGAGCAAGGTTAGAAAGACAATTGTCAAAAGAGGAACCATAAACGGAGAAGTCATCCATAAAAACCTCTATGATTTCCTCTATATATTCCGAGAAGATGGCCATCATGCACCTTTGAAAGGTGGCTGGGGCGTTGCAAAGCCCGAACGGCATCCTCCTATAGGCAAACGTACCCCACGGGCACGTGAACGTGGTCTTCTCTTGATCATCCGGGTGTATCGGGATCTGAAAGAAACCACTATAACCGTCAAGATAATAGAAATATGAGTGTTGTGCTAACCTTTCAAGCATTTGATCGATGATGGGTAGTGAGAAGTGATCCTTCCTCGTCGCGTTGTTTAGCTTGCGGTAGTCTATACACATTCGCCATCCTGTTACGGTTCGTGTAGGAATGAGTTCATTGTTTTTGTTAGTGATGACCGTCATTCCTCCCTTCTTTGGAACCACCTGTACGGGACTCACCCACTTGCTATCGGAGATAGGGTAGATGATACCTACATCGAGTAGTTTAAGAATTTCCTTCTTGACAACCTCCTTCATGGTCGGATTTAACCGCCTTTGAGGTTGTCGCGAAGTTCTAAAGTCCTCTTCCATTAAGATCTTATGCATGCATAGGGAAGGTTTGATTCCTACTAAATCCTCTATAGTATATCCTAAGGCTTTCCTATGTTTCTTAAGGACAACCATAAGCTTACTATGTTCATCTATGCTTAAATCTGAACTAACAATTACCGGAAAGGTAGAATTAGATCCTAGAAATGCGTACCTTAGATGTTTAGGAAGTGGTTTCAATTCCATCACTATAGGAGTCTCCAATGGCTCTTGAGGAGTATCCGATGCTTCCTTAGAAGTGTCTAAGGATGTAGAAGGTGTTGGAGAAGAATCAAGAGAGGTTGTGGAGGAAACACAATTTCCTTCAGATTCACCCAAAATTACGGCACCCCTGCCTTCTCCACGGCCGTGATTTTGGGCGTGGAAAGTAATTACAGTGCCTCTGTTTTCTCCACGGCCGTGGTTTTGGCCGTGTAACTTACTGGAATGCTCCACGCTTGTGTTGGTGAATTCCACGGCCGTGGAATAGGCTGTCTGAACGTGGATCCGTACGTTTTCTAACTCATCATGGAGTTTCTCGAACTCTTCTTCCTACACTTCTTTCTGTTTCTCTAAGGCTTCAATTGCCTCATTGCACTCCTCTTCTTCCCCCATATCCATAATGCTCATAGAAAGAACTTTTTACAAGGGATCTTTGAAGAGAATAGAACTTACCTCCTCTCTAGATAGCTCTTCGTCATGGATATTGAATATATCATCATCGAAGGATGGTTCCTTCACTAAAGTGGAAAGGACGAACTCTACCTTTTCTTCTCCTATGTCAAAGGCGAGTCTAGCATTCTTGCAATCGACTATGCAACCGGATGTTGCAAGAAACGGTCTTCCGAGAATGATTGGGACCGGACTATCTGCAGGAATGACAAGCACAACAAAGTCTATAGGAACATAGAACTTACCAAGCTTGACCGGAACGTCTTCTAACTTTCTTTTGTTAGAGAGGATCTCCTTTAGGAACTTTCCATAAGCTGGCATACCTACAATTGCATCAATAAAAGGTATATTAATATGCAGTTTGCTCATGAGTTCAATAAACTTACCGAATTGTTTGTCTAGACGCGCTCTTGCTCTAGATTGCGGGAATGGAAGGGGAGGTTTGAAAGCTGGAGGAGGAACGTAGACTTCTTCTTTCTCCTTCCCCTTTTCTTTCTCTTTTTCGGCTGGAACTTCTACAAACTTAGGCTGTGGGTTGGTAGTTGTTACTCCGCTCCTAGTTGTGATTGTCATCACCCTTCCTTTTGGGTTATCCTCCGTCTTTCCTGGAAGTTTCCCTTGATTCCTAGGAACTTCCTCCGCATGGCTAAACATTTGGTTTTCTAAAACCTTTTGGGCTTTATCAACCTTAGTTATGTGATCATCAACCTTGATGATGCGAGTCTCCAATCCTTGAAGCTTGCCCAAAATTGTTTCCAACATGGGATCGGGCTTCTCTTTCCCTGAAGTACTTCCACCATTAGATGTTCGCCCCTGGCTTTTCAAACGAGTGGAAGAAGAGGAAGGTGGAGTTAGTGAATTTCCTGAATTGGAATAAGAATTACTGGAATTTTGTTGGTTGGGACGCCAATTGTTGTTGTTTGAACCCCTATTGTTGTTCCAATTGTTGTTCTGGTTGTTGTTGTTGTTGTTCCAATTATTCCGGTTGTTGTTCCGGTTGTTGCGGTTTGTATTCTCATTCCCGTTGTGGTTATTGTTGTTGCCCAAATAACCTACATCTTGTTCCTTTTGCTTTGGAAAGTTGGTTTTGATGGCTTCCTTCAACTCTTTAATCTCCGTATTGAGAGAAAAGATTTGAGTTTGAGCTGCTTGTGATAGCTTTGCTCCTTCTTCCACATGATTCGCCTCTACTTTCCGGTGAGAATACTTCTTAATGACTCGCGCTTGCTTCTCAATCAAATCCCAAGCGTCATCTTCCCTCATGACCATGAATGTACCACATGAAAGGGATTGGAGCTTGAATTGTGTCTCCACATCTAGCACCTTATAGTATATCTCCAATAGCGCCAATTTGGATATGCAATGATGTGGGCAATCCAATAGCAAATCTTGAAATCTTTCCCAAGATTGAAACAAACTTTCATTAGATCTCATAGAAAATGCATTAAACTTACCTCTCAACTCCGCCGTCTTGGATGGCGGAAAGAACTTAGTGAGGAATTCCGAAGAAAGGTCTTCCCATGTGTCGAGTTTCCCACTTGGAAGAGCTTAATACTAGGACAATGCCTTCCCTTTCAAGGAGAAAAAGAAAGGCTTGAGTTTATAGTTGTTGGTAGTTGCATTCTTTGGCTTCATTGTCTCCATCATGATCTCAAAATTTTGTAGATGTTGATGTGGAGATTCAGCGCTTGTTCCCCCAAATTGATTTTGGTGGACAATGGTAATAACTTTCGGGTTGAAGCTAAACCCTTGTGCATCATCAACATCAAAGTTCACACCCAAACGACGTGGTTGCTGCATTGGATCCATTCTTTGGCCAAGAGTTCTTGGCTCCTCATCAACACGATCGACTCTCGCACCTCCAGCTGGGGCACGGCGATTGGCAGCTGCCTGTGGAACGAACGGGTTCACATTGATCGTTGGATCAATGTCCTCTAGTGGTGGCATGGAAGAGTCGCTATCCTCATTGGATGAGTTGGTTCTAACCGATCTTCCCGGTCTCCTTCTTCTCTTTTTCTTCTTGAGGTCGTTTATTTCCAGCCTCATTTGGAACATCATGTCCGTTAGATCATCAAACTTCGTTTGATGACGTTCCAATTCTTCCTTGCGAGTTTTTTCGCTCCATCGAAGTTGAGCTTCGGATTCCGCTAACTCCGTTTGGTAATCACGTTCTCTTTCTTCAGCCATCTTTCTTTCCTTGAGCTTTCTCCTCAAAGTCCTCTCAAGCTCTTGATCGAGAGGTAAGAGGTCTTCGTTGTTCCTAGACCTGCGCATACACTCGAAAGGATATCAAATAACAAGGGAAGAGCTCCCAAGCTTGACAACCGATAACCGAATTCGGCCTAGACCAAATCCCTGGGAACGGCACCAAAAACTAGTTCGCCACTTAGCGTGCGTGCAAATAAGTCTTAAATTTATAAAACTAGAAATCAAGCAAGCGAACCCGCAGTGTACGGATCGACGTAGTTAAGCAAGAATTCCAGAGTATCGAACACAGGGATTGGGGGGGTTAAATCCAATTATAGAATTGTCAAGCAAGTAAATGTATGAGCTTTGTAAATATCGGGAAAACAACAATCCTAAAGATCCAGGAATCCAGTTGTGGCAATCGATTCAAGATAAACTAAAGATATAAGGACAGAGTTAAGAGTTGCAAAGGTATGCTAATGCAAAGCAATGTACGGTGAAGTTCCAAGGCTTTATATGACTTATCTAGAAATACTCTCTATAAAGGTTGTTGAGGCTTCACTACTACCTAGAAAAGGCAAGCCAAGACTAAGTTAAAGAAAATCTTTAACTTTGGATTAATGTAAAAGCAAGATTCGTAAAATAGGGAAAATTACGGGTGGATCTTGAGATTCCACGGCCGTGGAACTCAAGAACACACCGTGATTCTGGCTCGTCGGCGAATCTCTCTAACTCTCAGGGTCCAATCTGTTTATGATCGATCTATCATCATCTAAGCCACAACTATCAACCCTTCACCTTAGAATTGCTAAAGGGTTTTAGCCAACAACAGTCATTATGATATCAAATTCAAGATTTAAAGGAATGAAAGATGAAAACCTTCGAAAACCTTCAATAAATCTCAAATCAATCTCAAATCCACAAACAAGAGTAATGATGTATATCAGATTTGGAATAACACAAACAATCACAATCCTTGATAAGAACGAAGAACGGGATGTCAATCCGTCTTCTAATCAAACCTAAGGACAAAAGACGAAATCTCCGTACGTCCAAAAATACCCTCAATGTGCGGAAGCGAATCTCCAAGCGATGATGCTCTATGCGAGGGTGTAAGCGAGATCTAAGCGTGGTCTAAGCGGAGGTACTGAATTCTCCTTCCTTCAGTCCTTTTATAGGGCAAGATAAAATGTCTCTCTGGAATGCTCCACGCTCATAGAGGGTGTAAGCGAGATCTAATGGCTTTAATTAGTACGTCAAAAGATCACCTAAATCACGGTCATAGAGGGTTCCACGCCTGTGGTTTAGTGCATGGATTCCATCACGGTTGTTCACAACTTCCACGACCGTACTTTATACCGTGTAACTCTCTGGAATGCTCCACGCTCATGTTGCCAAGTTCCACGGCCGTGGTTTAGAGCGTGGACTTCATTACGGCCGTATTTTAGAGCGTGGAAGCATAGGTTGCTCGTAATTCCCTTTGTTTTGTGTCATTCTTCATTCTAGCATCTTCCTTAGCTTCTTTGTGGTGTCCTCAATCCTTGGATATGCTCAATCTACCCCCATTCTCTCTTATTTCGTTCGGTTTTAGCTCTTATTTGCCTACAATCAACACAAAGCTTATGTAGACCTCTATATCGACAATATAGACAAACTATCTCACAATTGCTTCAATGCTTTATCAATGAACACTAATATGGATGAAATACACTTAGAAAACGTGTCTAAAATGTCACAATATTTCATGCTAACAGGTTCCTCTTTTAATGATTGCCTATCTAACCTTTCTCTAGTGCTACAAAGATGTGAAGACACTAATCTCGTCTTGAATTGGGAGAAGTGTCACTTTATGGTTAATGAAGGCATCGTGCTAGGGCACCTCGTTTCCAACCAAGGTATTGAGGTCGATCGAGCTAAGATCGACACAATTGAGAAACTTCCTCCCCCTTGTTCTGTTAAGGGTGTGCGGAGTTTTCTCGGGCATGCAGGTTTCTATAGGAGATTCATCAAGGACTTCTCGAAGATCTCTAAACCACTAACTAAACTCTTGAATAAGGATGTTGTTTTTGAGTTTTCGCAGGAATGTCTTGATGCATTTTACAGGATTAAGGAAGCGTTGATCTCCGCTCTTATTATCCAGCCTCCGGATTGGACCTTGCCCTTCGAGATCATGTGTGATGCGAGTGATGTGGCAGTAGGAGCGGTGCTTGGACAAAAGAAGGATGGCCGGACCACCGCCATTTACTATGATAGCAAGACGCTAGACGAAGCCCAGCGTAACTACGCCACCACCGAAAAGGAGCTATTGGCGGTCGTATATGCTTTTGTGAAATTTCGTTCTTACTTAGTAGGAGCGAAAGTTATTGTTTACACTGACCATGCAGCTATTCTTTACTTGGTTGCTAAGAAGGATGCCAAGCCACGTCTTATTCGATGGATTCTCTTGCTTCAAGAGTTTGACCTAGAGATCCGCGATAAGAAGGGATCCGAAAATTCTGTTGCGGATCACCTCAGCCGGCTACCTCCCTCTTCACACGAGAAGGACGAACCACCCATAGACGATTCATTCCCTGATGAGCACTTGCACTTGCTGGAACGTTTGATAGACTTCATTATGTCACCCCATGATGAAGGTGAAGTATGGGGTGAGGACACGTTCCAGCATGTTTAGGGATGTCGTACGGTCCAGCTAGAGACCTTAAACCAAGCGCTTCTTGGGAGGCAACCCAAGGTATTGCTTTCTTTTCCCTTTTTTAGTCTAGCTTTAGATAGTTTGCTTTTGCTTTGCTTTGCTTTATTTTTGGCATCCTAGATAAAAAAACAGGTAATCTCTAAGGAAGGAATACAACCCAGGAGCAACACTGGAAGGACAGAAGTTCGAGAAATTGAGAAGACAGAGTTTGACTGAGGCACATCTCGGTTGCTGTCACAGCAACTCGACCGAGATGATTCTTGAGCAACCGAGGCGACTAGGGCGGACAACAATCCACCTCGGTCCAGTCGGGACCACCTCGACCGAGGTGACAGCAGATTCAGTAAGGGGTATAAAAGGGGGAACGGTTTCTCTCTCTTCCCTCCCTCACCTTCTCGACCGCGGCGCTAATATTACCTCGCTTCTTCGATTCTCACTCGTTTTCGACGATTTTTGCTTCGGTTCTGAGAGGAAAGGCTAGAGGAACAGATTGGAAGCAAGAAACTGCAACAAAAATGCCTCGAATCGACCGAATCTGGGGTAACAAAACCGAAAACCCTAACTTCTCGTCTTTTACTGATTTTGGAAGAAATTGGCTTCGGTTGCCACTTCTTTTTGTTGGAAAAGGATTAAGTACCCCTTAGGCATAATTTGTAGTGATATTGGGGAAAAAGAACTAAATTCCAAAGAGTTGAAATCGAACAGCTTCACACCTCGGTCTAGTCGACCTACGCCTCAGCCAAGGTGATTCTTGAGAATTGTCAGACAACCGAGGTGATCTGACAGAGATGAGTTCTAGATCTGATAAATAGCTTGTCCTGAGGGATGGATCTTCCACTTCTCCTTCTTCTTCTCGGCCTTCTGTACCGGTGATAAATGAGCGTCACCAGGCCAACTACGACCGCATTTGTACGCGCCCTATTGTTGCGCCGCGGTTTTTGGACATCTCCGCCTTTGATTGCGTATATGTTGCGGAGGATCTGAGACGGATGGTCTCGATAGTAGGGCTGGAGCAGTTTATGGAGATCAGAGCTCCGGCCTACCTCGAGCCCACACTAGAGTTTGTGAGCTCTGTGACTCACCTGCCTACAGAGCAGGCCATCAAGTACTGATTGTTGAACCTGAATTATCTAGCACCGATGGACCAGTAGAGAAAGGTCTTCGGCTTCCCGACCCCGACTGTTACTGATTTCCCCTCTCGAGCTGTAGCTCCCTAGTTATGAGGACAGATAGCTCACGCAGTTGAGCATGCTGATAGGTGGAGACTTAGAGACTCCAAGGAGCGGATCATCTTCTACCTCGCTTTCAGACTCGCCCATAGGATATTCAGCGAGACACTTCCGGCGTGTACTGAGACGCCCCAGAAGGTTAGACAAGGGGAGCTCTTGAGTTTATTCTACATGGTGACTGGGGGTGTGCCCGATTTCGGTGCCTTGCTAGCTGAGGGTCTGCACCAGATGAAGGCAAAGGGGAGAGGACATATTTGTTGCGGCGGCTTAGTGACCCATATAGCTACAGTGATGGGGCTGATCTGAGTGCATGTACACTGGTGGCGGCTGCCAAGCCGCTAGGGCTGCAGGAGATGATCACCAGAAGGATTCTGGTTCCTCGTGGACTTACTACGCCATATGTGGCGATGCCTTGGGACCAGACTGCCCCTCAAGGTATTAGGTGGTCATCCCAGTTTTCTGTCTATGATCCTCACTACTGGTCCACTGCATGGACTCCATACATTGAGGATGCTAGAGACGCAGCAGCTCCGATGCAGGAGGATGAGGATGAGGAGGACGTTGGCGGTGTTGATATGGATACAGGGACAGACACAGCCGGTCCTAGCGTACCAGTTGTCGATCTGGATGACGAGGAGACTGAGGAAGAGGCATAGGACTTGAAGAAAATGATCTCCATGGTTGGTTTGGAGGATTTCATGGATATCAAAGCGCCGGCCTATCTAGAGTCGACGATGGAGTTTATCACTTCTGTGACTTACGTGACAAAGCTTCAAGGAATCAAGTACCGGCTGCTGAATAGGAACTATGCATTTCCTATGGATCAGTTTAGGGAAATTTTCGGCTTCCCTACTGTAACACCCCAAATTCGCGGGACTCGGGATGCCACATTGGGCTAGGATCTCACAATGGATCCTGACCCTAGCCTGACAACAAGTTCACTGGACCTTACAACATGGCACTGACAGATATAAAAACAAATACATAAAAGTGTATAAACTATACATCCAAAAGTTAAAACAACATAGCCCAGTATAAACAACAACGTCCTCACACAAGCGGTAACAAAAGATCATCCTCACGCAGGAGGGAAAGGTAAACAACCCCCAAAAGACCAACATCCTATGTACGAGAGGTCCTCGGCCTGCCACTCTACTAGATCACCTAGTAGTGTACCTATCCTGTGGGGCATCTACAACATGGTAATAAACCATTAGATAACCATACATATATAGAGTAATGCAAAAGCACAAATGATATCATGTATTATAGTCTATACTTTGGGACTTGTTTAGACGTTTTATTTTCAATAATTTGCATGTTTGAATGTATATTATGTGATTATAATTTTGTTTCATCTACTGATAACACGATTTATGACTTAGGTTTAGGTAATCATTTAGATAGATTTCTCACTCACTCATGCATGATTTAGCACTAATTCACAACGTTTGCACTCAATTCACGAATTTTGTTGAGATAGACGTCTACACGGACTTGTGCATTGCTTTGTAGGTATTTTGGAAGATTTAGGAGCTAAATTGATACGTTTGAGGATCGTTCATCAAGATGACACACCCTCAGACTCATTAGGATGCAAGCTAGAGGCTAAGGAGGACTTATGGAACCTTGCCAACACAAGCCACGCACCAAATCGAAGCTTAATGATCAAAGGCAAAGCTGAAGCACCAAACCACGGTTCACTGAAGGTCCACGGCCGTGGAACCACCCGTGGTTCTTGCCAGGCAGTTGTGACAGCTTTGCCACGATCTCTTGGCCAGCTCTTGCAAAGTTGTAGTATAAAAGTGGTCCTGCATTGGCTGAGAAAGGGCATCTTTCAATTGGGGATTCTCCTATCACTCTACATACACAACAATACTCTCAACAAGAAGATTTTTGGAAGGAGAAAGTGAAAGGAAGCTACCATTGGAGAAGAGCTTCATTGGAGAAGAAGAAGGACACACCATTGATAGACTTTGATAGCTTTTGTAGTGAAGAATTTCGGAATCGATTTCTAGAGTTGTATGAACCATTTAAACCTTCTTTAAGAAGGGTTGTGAGTCATTCTAATTCCATTTTCAGCTTAGTTTTGTTTACTTCACTTGTTCATCTCTTCCTCTTCATTATCTTGCAAATGGAAGCCATGATTTTATGTTTGATGATTTCGATTGCTATGATGAACGTTGTAGGCTAAATAGATGTGATTCTAGGGTAAGGAAAGGATGGTTATGGCTAGGACTATGATAGGATGGACTTAGATTTGCCCTTGGATGAGTCACTTACTTGGACGTAGCCTCTGTTGAAGTCCACGGTTTGTTCATGCCAAACCACGGCCGTGGACTAGATAGAACAAACCGTGATTCTCCCTAGTTCGATGGATTTAGCTTTAGTTTGTTAGAATGTTGAAACCCTAGTGTTTGTTGAGTTAAATCTACCCTAGGGTGACCTAGTGTTAGCAACTAAGTGTTAGAAGAGACCTACCCGGTGATTCTTACTCTTAGATTCCAAAGATGACAAACCCTAGGTAGTGGTGAGCCTCATAAGCCGCCATTGGATTAAGTGTGCTAGGATAGTTGCTTAGGACTAACCCTTTCGAGACTTACCCGGTAAGGATAGGTTAGATCTCTAGGTAACAATCCGGTTTTTGTAGAATTCCGTCCCTTAGGTTCTTAGAGACTTACCCGATGATGAGATCTTAGGAATGGACTAGTGGACCATGAGACCTACCCGGTGATTGATCCCAATCTAGAAACACTAAATCCCAACATATCATAGTTAATCCAAGGAATGATTAGATAGCTTGAGTCCTATGCCATAACCGGAACTTCCAACCCCTAGAATCCGCTTTTCTCTCTTTGATCTATATCTCGTGTTTAACTTGTTTGTTTGTTTTGATTTGTTAGCATAGTTGAATGTTCATTTTACATGATTTGTGATCCTTGATTGATCACCTAAAAACCCACCAAAAACATTTAGATTTTCATTTCTTTATTCCCTTTCCTTTTCTATACCTAGATCTTCACTAAACTTAATCACTAATCGAATCAATCTCACCTTAGTCTTTGTGTTCGACCTCGGAATACTATCCCTACTACAAACGTCCTGATGACATGAATTATGTATCATCATATTCATGCATATTACAGGACATTATCTCTATTTACCCTGCATTTAGAGAGAATTTGTACGCCTTTTATGTTCTATTCAATTAATTGTCGGAAATAGAGGTCTACACGAGTTTTGGATGAATTGCAGGTAAATAGAGCGGAATTAGAATGCAAAAATGGAGCAAGAAGCATCTAAGGATGATAAGGGAGCTAAAGGAGTCTTAAAAGGATCACAAAGAGCTAACGAATTGCATAGGAGAAGCATAGAAGACGAACCAAAGGAAGAGCACTTTCTGTTGAAGAAAATCGTGCCAATATATATATAAATCGGACATTTTCATACCTTGAAATCGAACGGTTTTGCACCAAAATCGACTAGGTCGATTTTCTTCACGATTCGACCAAATGGATAGACGACACAAAGCCCAATTATTTTGGGCTAGAGGAGAGTTTTGCCAAACGGCCCATCTGCAAGAAAGTATAGAGGAGAACCCTAGGAACGAAGACGAGGAGGCGGCAGCGGGAAATCCTTACACGTTTTGGAGAAATCAACGATTCTTGGAGAGAGATTGAAGAGCTTTTGCCGGAAAGTTATTCTTGATCTTGGATTGTGAGATTTTTTCATCCATTGCATTGTTTGTGGTTTGTGAACACGAAATTGAGTTGTTTGAGAGATACATTGAACAGATTTGACGATTGTTTTACAGATTTGAAAGTTATTGATTTTTCCGTTCAAGATTTGGTTTCTTTACGATATCTTTTTCAATAATTAATTTGATTCTATTTTGAAAATGGTTGGCTAAAAACCTTGTGATTCTGGGGAGAATAGTTGATGATTAAGGCTTAGATGATGATAGACTGAACTCATTTGAACATTAGGACCCTGAGAGTTTAGATTTAGTTTTGCGACAAACAGGAAAATCGGACTGTTCTTGAGAAAAATCGGCCGATTTTTCTTATGAGCAGCACGATTTATTCTTCTGACGAACTTTAATTGAATCAATCTTTAACCAAAACTAATCCTTGCCTAAATCTCAATCTTGATTAAGCTTTTTACCCTCTAATTGAATGTATGAAGACACTTCAAACCTGATTCTACGTTTATTAGATAAAGAATTCAAGATTTGAGTAATAAAGAGATTCAACATCCTTTATTAAGAAATTAAATGTGCTTTCTAATCTTTACTTTGGAGAGTCATATCCTGGAGTTTAGATAGTTAGTTTGAATATAATTCTTATCTTTAGATCTTTCTATATTGCAGCCTCAACAACCCTTATAGAGAGAACCTATAGATTAGTCATATAGGTTTCGGAACTTCATCGTACGAATCCTACCTTTGAACATTTAATCTTGGTAATATAAATTTTGTCCTATACCTATAGAAGTATCTTGAATCGAAAGCCTAAATCGGATACTTGAATCCTTGGAATCATTTCTCTCTTTATTAAATCACAAAAGCTTTTATACTTTCGCTAGATAATTGAAATCGGAATTATTCTCACCAAATCCCTGAGTTCGACTCTGGAATTCTTACCTTTCTACAGCTGATCCGTACACTGCGGGTTCGCTTTGCTTTTGAGTTCTAGATATAAATATTAAGACTTTGACGCACACCCTTTTGAGCGAACAAGTTTTTGGCGCCGTTGCCGGGGATTTGGTCCAGATCAAATCCGGTTTTCGGTTGTCTAGCTTGAGAGCTCTTGCTCTTGTGATTTGATTTGTCTACTTGAGTGATCTTTGCAGGTTCTGTGGGTATATGCGAAAGACTAGATCTACTAAAGATCTAATTCCTTTCGATCCCAAATTAGAAAGAACTTTGAGGAGAAAGTTGAAGGAGAAGAAAATGGCTGAAAATGATGAGAGAAACTACAAGGCTGAACTGAACGAAGCTCAACGCCAACTCCAATTGAGTGAGAAAGCTCGAAAAGAAGCTGAAATAAGTCATCAATTTCAGATTGATGAACTAAGAGCTATGATGTTGGACATGAAGTTGGAGTTGAACGACTCCAAGAAGAAGAAGAAAGTCAAGACACCAACTAAATCCATTCGAAATGACTCATCCGATGATGAAGAGATTGATCCGGACATGCCGGAACTTGAGGAGATTGATCCATCAATTCATCCTATTCGAAACACTCCAACACCAAGGGTTGTTCCACGCATCCCAACTAGGAACGTTAGAGCTGTTAATAACGAAGATAGACCCCGAACTTTGGGGCAACGGATGGATCCAATTTAGCAACCACGCCGTCTAGGTGTGGATTTCGGAGCTGAAGACATCCAAGAGTTTAGCTTCTCACCACAAGTCATCACTATGGTTCGCCAAAGTCAATATGGCGGAGCAAGTACTGAATCTCCGCATCAACACTTGCAGAATTTTGAGATTCTCATGGAGACTATGAAGCCGAAGAAGGCTACTACAAGCAACTACAAGATCAAACTGTTCTTCTTTTCTTTGAAGGACAAGGCTCTAGCTTGGTACCAAACACTTCCAGCTGCGAAGTTACCTACATGGGAGGAATTGTCTTCGGAATTCCTCACCAAGTTCTTTCCGCCATCCAAAATGGCGGAATTGAGAGGTAAAATAAATGCTTTTTCTATGAAACCTAATAAAAGCTTGTTTTAATCTTGGGAAAGGTTTCAAGATCTCTTGTTGGATTGCCCACACCATGGCATTTCCAAGCTGGAATTATTGGAGATCTAATACAAAGGGTTGGATGTGGAGACACAATTCAACCTCCAATCTCTATCTTGTGGCACATTCATCGATATGAGAGAGGATGATGCTTGGGACTTCATCGAGAAGCAAGCCCAAGGGATTGAGAAGTATTCCCACCGGAAGGTGGAATCAAATAGCCGGAATCAAGGCGATCCGGGAGCCAAGTTGAATCAAGCGGCTCAAACACAAATATTCTCCCTCAAAGATGACATCAAAGAATTGAGGGAAGTGCTCAAAACGAGTCTTCAAAAGACAAAGGAGCAAGAAGCCAACTACATGGGAAGAGATAACAATCAAAGGAGTGATAACCGGAATTCCAATTGGAGCAACAACAACAATAACAACCGAAACTCCAATTGGAATAACAACAACAATAGGAAGTCAAATAACAACAATTGGAGGTCAAATCAGCAAAGTCCAGGTAATCCTTACTCTTATGTTGAAAAGGCTCTAACACCTCCATCTTCTTCTACTCCTTCAACAAGCCAGGGACAATCAAGCGGATCAAGCAAACCCGATCCCATGCTAGAAACGATCCTAGGCAAGCTACAAGGATTGGAGAGTTACATAACTTCGGTTGACAAAGCTCACAAAGCTTTAGAAAACCAAGTATTCAACAAGGCCGGAGAAGTTCCAAGAGATCAAGGGAAGCTTCCCGGAAAGACAGAAGACAACCCAAAGGGAAGGGCTATGGCAATAACTACTAGGAGCGGAAAGACGACCGCCGACCCTCAACCCAAAGTAGTTGATACCACCACAAAAGAAGGAGAGGCGAAAGAGAAGGAAGAAGTATATGTTCCTCCTCCCGCTTACAAACCACCTCTACCTTTTCCTCAATCTAGAGCGCGTGCACGCCTAGATAAACATTTTGGTAAGTTTGTTGAACTTATGAGTAAGCTCCATATTAACATACCTTTTATGGATGCAATTTTAGGTATGCCAGCTTACGGGAAATTCCTCAAGGAGATCCTCTCTAACAAGAGGAAGTTGGAAGATATAGGGGAAGTCAAGATGAGTATGGAGTCATCTGAACTCATCAAGACTATGACAGAGAACATGCCACCCAAGCTCCGTGATCCAGGATCCTTTTGCATACCCATCACTTTGGGAGAAGCTACCTATGATGCTCTTTGTGACCTTGGAGCGAGTGTGAGTTTCATACCTCTCGCTCTATGCAAGGCAGTTGGTCTAGGAGAGCCTAGACCGGTGAAGATCACACTCTACATGGCTGATCGTTCCACCACCAAACCAGTGGGGATACTAGAAGACATTCCAGTAAAGCTCGGTAAGTTTTACATCTCAATAGATTCTGTCGTTCTTGACATACCTGCAGATTACCCGGTTCCCATCATCCTTGGGAGACCATTCCTTGCAACATCCGGATGCTTGGTAGATTGCAAGAACGGCCAGCTATCATTCCCTATTGGTGAAGAAAAGATAGAATTTATACTCTCTTCCTTAATCAAGGAGCCAGCCTTGAAAGACGATGTTTTTGAAATTGTTGATGAAGAAGAGTCTAGAGAGGTAGTAAGTTCGATCTTGATGAAAGACCCTCTTCAAAAGGTTCTCAGTATGAGCATCATGGAAGAAGGAGTAGAGCATGATTGCAATGAGGATGTGAGAGCATTAAATGATGTGGAAGAAGAACTAGGAGTAAAGATTGAAGAATTAGAATTGACTCCGGAAACTATGAAGAAAATCGACCTGCCAGAAATAAATCGTCCGATATCTGAAGATGCAATCCGATTTTTCTCGACAGAAACAAAAATCGATCTGACAACATTAAATCGTCCGATTCATGAAGAGGTAACCCGATTTTTTCCGACAGAAAGAAAAATCGTACAGCAGATCGACCGATTTATTACAGGGGAGGTCGATTCAATGAGTAATTCTCTGGATTCTCCAAACTTCACCGCAGCCGCTTCCGAATCTAACGATGAACCTCTAGAGACCTCTTCCACAACACCCGAAGGCCACGATTCATCACCAACCAAGGTACCTCCATCATTAGAATTGAAGCAACTTCCCACGCATTTAAGGTACGCATTCCTTGGCACTAATTCCACATATCCGGTTATAGTCAATGCAAATTTGAATGATGATGAATTAGAGAAACTCATGCATGTTTTGAAGCAACATAGGAGAGCACTAGGTTACACCATTGACGACTTAGTAGGAATAAAGCCTTCTCTATGTATGCACAAAATATTAATGGAAGAGGATTACAAAACCTTCACGCCAACCTCAAAGACGGTTAAACCCGGCAATGAAAGAGGTCGTGAAGAAAGAAATCCTTAAGCTACTTGATGCAGGTATCATCTTCCCTATTTCTGATAGCAAATGGGTGAGTCCGGTACAAGTAGTACCCAAGAAAGGAGGCATTACCGTTGTTGCCAACAAGAACAACGAACTCATCCCTACACGGACAGTTACAGGATGGCGAATGTGCATCGACTACCGCAAACTGAACGTGGCCACAAGGAAGGATCACTTCCCCCTTCCTTTTATCGACCAGATGTTGGAAAGGTTAGCCCAACATGCCTACTTTTGTTATTTAGATGGATATAGCGGTTTCTTTCAGATTCTAATTCATCTGGATGATCAAGAGAAGACAACCTTTACGTGCCCATGGGGTACGTTCGCTTATAGAAGAATGCCATTCGGCTTATGCAACGCTCCAGCCACCTTCCAAAGGTGTATGATGGCAATCTTCTCCGAATATGTAGAGAATATCATGGAAGTCTTCATGGACGACTTTTCGGTATATGGTTCTTCCTTTGATAACTGTCTCTATAACCTTTCACTAGTTCTTAAGAGATGTGAGGACACTAACTTAGTCTTAAACTGGGAAAAGTGTCATTTCATGGTCACCGAAGGAATTGTGTTAGGTCACCTAGTGTCACAAACGGGAATGGAGGTAGATCGATCAAAGATAGAAACCATTGAGAAGTTACCTCCCCCTTCATCAGTAAAAGGAATTAGAAGCTTCTTAGGACATGCAGACTTCTATAGGAGATTCATAAAGGATTTTTCTAAGATTTCAAAACCTTTGACTAATCTTTTGATGAAAGATGCGACTTTCGAGTTCTCGAAAGATTGCTTA
Source organism: Fagopyrum esculentum (assembly GCA_033239045.1). Lineage (NCBI taxonomy): Eukaryota > Viridiplantae > Streptophyta > Magnoliopsida > Caryophyllales > Polygonaceae > Fagopyrum > Fagopyrum esculentum. Next base: position 54,658,427 of record BSUD01000001.1, read on the forward strand.
GATGCTTTTTGCAGGATCAAAGAAGCTTTGATTTCGGCACCAATCATTCAACCACCTGATTGGACTCTTCCTTTCGAGGTCATGTGCAACGCAAGCGACGTCGCTATAGGAGCCGTTCTTGGACAGAAGAAAGATGGTCGCACTCATGCCATCTACTACGCTAGCAAAACGCTAGATGAGGCTCAATACAATTACGCAACTACGGCGAAGGAACTTTTAGCCGTAGTATACGCTTTTGAGAAATTTCGTTCCTATCTTGTAGGTGCGAAGGTGATAGTCTACACGGACCATTCTACAATTCGATACCTATTCACGAAGAAGGATGCGAAGCCAAGGCTTCTAAGATGGATCTTACTCTTGCAAGAGTTCGATTTAGAGATCCGTGATAAGAAAGGATCGGAGAACTCCGTTGCCGATCACCTTAGTCGTCTTCCGAAATTCACCGGCGACTCGGATGAACTTCCGATAGACGATTCCTTCCCTGACGAGCAGCTGCACGAGATTGAAGAGTGTCTTCAACACATATCACAAGGTAATGATCCATGGTTTGCTGACATTGTAAATTACCTTGTTCGTCAGGAGATTCCACCCGGACTTTCATATGCTCAAAAGAAGAAGTTCTTTAGAGACGTCTGGCAATTCTATTGGAACGAACCTCTTCTATTCAGAAGAGGTCCAGATGGCATTTACAGGAGATGTATTCCCGAAGATGAGTTGGATAGTGTCATCCGCCATTGCCATTCTTTACCATGTGGCGGACATGCAAGTTCCCACAAGACTTGTGCTAAGGTACTTCGTTCCGGCTTCTATTGGCCTACGCTTTTCAAAGATGTACAAAAGTTTGTTGTTTCTTGCGATGCTTGTCAAAGGACAGGTAATATATACAGGAGGAATGAGATGCCTCTCAACAACATACAAGAAGTAGAGATCTTTGACGTATGGGGCGTCGACTTTATGGGACCTTTCCCATCTTCATGCGGTAATCAGTATATACTTCTTGCCGTAGATTATGTTTCAAGATGGGTAGAAGCAATTGCTTCTCCCACTAATGATGCAATGGTAGTGGTGAAGTTCTTCAATAGAACGATCTTCCCAAGGTTCGGAACTCCCCGAACCATCATTAGTGACGGAGGAACGCACTTCACAGCCCGTCGATTTGAGACTCTATTGGCTAAGTATGGGGTGACCCATAAGATAGCTACACCTTACCATCCGCAAACCAGCGGACAAGTCGAGATATCCAATAGAGAGATTAAAGGGATTTTAGAGAAAACCGTCTCTAAAACAAGGAAAGATTGGTCAATGAAGCTTGACGATGCACTATGGGCATACAGGACAGCCTTCAAGACACCAATAGGTACGACTCCCTATAATCTTGTTTATGGTAAATCATGTCATCTTCCTGTAGAGATAGAGCATAAGGCTTATTGGGCTATCAAGTGGCTCAACTTCGACATGAAAGAAGCCGGAGAGAAGCGGCTCTTAGACATCAATGAGCTGGATGAGATCCGGCTAAACGCATATGAGAACGCAAAGATTTACAAGGAACGGACAAAGCGCTGGCATGATAAGCACATCATTCCAAAAGAGTTGAAGGAGGGAGACCAAGTCCTCCTATTCAACTCAAGGCTACGTCTATTTCCCGGTAAGCTCAAATCCCGTTGGACAGGACCTTTTGTAATTAAAAGAATTTTCCCCCATGGTGCAGTTGAAGTATGGGGTGAACAAAGCGGAAGTTTTAAGGTTAATGGTCAACGGTTGAAGAAATACACACCGGAAGCTCCGGTCGAGGAGATAGCTCCTATCCTCCTCCATTGAACACAACATCATACACCGTCCAGCTAAAGACGATAAATAAAGCGCTTCTTGGGAGGCAACCCATGATAGTATAGTTTTCCCTTCTTTCCCTCACTTAGTTAGAATAGATTAATTGCTTTGTTTCTTCGTTTTTCGTTTTTATTTGTCCCTCGATGCACTCTTGGTTTGTCGTGTCATTAATCGCAGGAAATTAGGTTCAAATGTGAGAGATTCATGGAGAATGGAGCACAAATGAGTTATATCTTCGAGATTCAAGAAAAACAAGGAAGGAAATCGAGTTACCATAAGAAAATCGTCCGATTCAGTAACAGAGCAAGTCGATTTTTTTCAACAGAAACATAAATCGACCTGGAGATCGACCTGTCAAAATAAATCGACCGATTTTCTTCGACAGAAAAAAAATCGCCCCGACAAATAAATCGCCCAGATAAATCGGCCGATTTTCTTCAGAAATCATCGACCCTATATAAGGACTTCACACTCGATCTTCTTCATTCCAAAACCCCCAATTCTCGATTTCTCTCTCTCAAGAAAGCCGAAAAATCGCCACACCCTACAATCTTCATTCCTTAACCATTTCGAGTGATTCTTGGCTCCAAACTGAAGCATTTTCCACAAGGAACAAGGATCTAACAATAGCACGCACGGCAATCGACTCCTCCATAAGGAATTCAGGTTTTTCTTTCCAAAACCTAAGTTTCCCATTCGAAATTGAAGTTTGCTTAGGAAGTGTTTGCTTGTTGGAATTGATAGAGGAATTTGCTTAAAAATCATTGTAGAGAACTGTGTGTGGTGATAGATTGAACAAAACTTTACAGAATTGTGAGAATCATTGAAATCGAGACAAAAATCGACCCAGCCCAGATAAATCGACCGATTTTTGTGAAGAACAGGTCGATTTTTAGGACTTAGAATGGATCTTGTAAAGAGGATAACTAGAAACACGGGGAAGAAGAAGGGATCTTCTTCCAAAGCCCCTGCCCCACCTCCACCACCACCTACCAACATCCCTAAGCTTCCTCCTCCACTATCCAAGCACAAGAAACGCTATGAACGCATTGTAGATCGCCCATTCACCCCTCCTCGCTACATAGTGCTTGATGACTTAGATTCGTTATATGTTCGAGAGGATGTTGATATGATGCTAGACAGAGCTGGGTTGAGACAGTTTGCTACGATTAGGGAGGATGCCTATAGAGAGATCACCCTAGAATTCCTTAGCACATTTGAGCACGACCCTAGGGAAAGGATGGTCACTTTCTGCCTCATGAGCGAAGACCACACTATGTCCATTGATACTTTTGGCGACTTGTTTGGTTTCTCTTATTCAGATGCAGGCACATTTGCTAGAGGTCTTAGTGCTAGTGATTTTTGGGAGGCTATTTCCGTAGGTGAGTACGGAGGGGATAAGTGGAGACCCGGAAACTCCAAGGAGACAAGTATGTACAACCTTTCCTTTAAGGTAGTGCATAGGATACTTAGCGAGAGTTTATTTGCCCGGACAGAGACTCCACAGAAGCTCAAGGCTGATGAGCTCTTCATTCTCTACTGCATGACATCTACCACCATTCCCGACATCGCCACCATGCTTGCTGACTATCTAGGAAAGATAGCCAACAAAGCTAAGGGCGACATTTGTGCAGGAGGTCTTGTCACTCATGTGGCTAAGACCATGGGATTAGACTACTCCGGATGCACTCTAGCTGAGAGTGCCCTCCCTTAAGGCTCACAGAGGTTGGTGGTTCGACAGGTCTTGATTCCTCGAGGGAGAGGAACTCTTCATGTGCCGATGCCATGGCACAGGGATCCGAAGAAGAAGCCATCCGAGATCATACGGAAATCCGAATACACCATTCGGAACAAGAGGAACTGGAAGGAGACCTTTGAGGCGATGCTTGAGGAGTTCTCACCTCATACTTATTATGATGATGATGCAGGTGACTCAGAGGAGGAGGATGAGGATGGAGGACAGGAGACCATGCTCGAGTTTGGGAGTGATACTCATAGCGGGCATGCTACGGATGCCATGGACATTGACACTCATGGAGCAGGACCGAGCAGGACTAGTAGGCAGGATGAGGAGACGGAGGATGACATACAGCCACCTTGACATTCTTATGCACATGCTCCAGGCCCTAGACGAGGACGCCGAGCTCCACGCCACTTCAAGGAGCTAGTCACTAGCTTCTAGAGCCTCAGCACCGACTACCGTACCCTCCGTACCGATTATGAAACCCTGAACACTCAGTTCAGGAACTACAGGGAGGAGACGGACGCTAGGCATTCATCCTATGATGGCCAGATGAGAGACATGTACTACCACCAGTTCGGCCACTTCTACGATCCTAGCGCACCGATGTATCCCTATCTACCACCTCCACCACCGACAGAGGATTGAGCTTCCACTTCTTTTACATTGTAAGTATTTTTCTCCTTTCTATGCTTGATTTTCACATTGGGGACAATGTGGATGTCAAGTATGGGGTGGGGGTACTTACAATACCTTATGTCTCACTTTAGCACTTTATGTACTTTCCACTACTTTTGACAATTTGGCTTGTAATAACTCTTGCACTACTTGCTTTCTATTATGACACTTGCATTTGCATGACCTTTTCAAAACCTATGAAATTTCAAAAACTTTTAGTGCTTCTTATATGGAAATGACCTCTATGATGAGAATTGTGTATATGGATAGGCAAAAAGATGCTTAGTTATGTTGTGATTTTGATTATTGCATGAAGAAGTTCGCTTTTGTTACTTGAACACATAAATAAGTTATATGATTTAGTTGTTTTGATAAGAGAATGAAATAATAGTCGAAGCTATATTGCAAGTTCTTTTACATCATTTAAGGATGACTAAGGCAATTCACTTCTTTTCTTTTCTCATATCTTGATCATGCTAGCTCCTCAATGAAATATGTAACCCTCCTTTTACCATCCGGGAATTAGGATAGGTGATTGAAAAAGGCATGTTTGATGTGGGAGGGCCAAGAAAAATGTATTGAAAAAGTGCAAAAATTTCATAAGTTTGGGGACGTTGAACATGAGGATGAGTAACTCGGCACCATTCACATAGCCGGGTGTTTGTGTCTTGCCAAAGTCCGATTGAACGACAAGTCCTAACGGGATATGGTATGTGCATCAAGGGTTTGAGGCATCTCGAAATTGAGAAACGCCGATCTCCTAGGCTTCGGTTTTTGTGCACCGCTGTCCATACTCTCAAAAAGTAAAGTATAGTGAAAGCAAAGCTTTCTACATGCGAAGCATGTGCGGTGAAGAAAACTCTTGAAGGCGTTATGTGTTCCTCTTTCCCGGATTAGCACCACAATTGCCAAAAAGAACTCCTTCCCTTAATACGCTTCTTGAACCTTTCCTTTGATTAGAAGACCTTGAGACTTTTATGTATGTGTTTAAGACTTAATGGCTTAGATTTGTTTGACTTTGATTGCCTCTACACCTTTATCATGTTCTTTATTTATGCTTTCAAGGAAGAAAAGGGAATTTGTTCATCTTATAGTCATCATTGATACATTCTTTGCCCTTTTGTGCCTTGAAATATCACTTTGAGGGTGATCCAATAAGAAGAAGCACTACCAAAAGAAAAGTTTTTGAGTTTTCATACACACATAATCCATGACATCTTATATTCTAAATTTGAGTCTTGCTTATGGACAAGCAAGAGACAAGTATGGGGTATTTTGATGACATGAATTATGTATCATCATATTCATGCATATTACAGGACATTATCTCTATTTACCCTGCATTTAGAGAGAATTTGTACGCCTTTTATGTTCTATTCAATTAATTGTCGGAAATAGAGGTCTACACGAGTTTTGGATGAATTGCAGGTAAATAGAGCGGAATTGGAATGCAAAAATGGAGCAAGAAGCATCTAAGGATGATAAGGGAGCTAAAGGAGTCTTAAAAGGATCACAAAGAGCTAAGGAATTGCATAGGAGAAGCATAGAAGACGAACCAAAGGAAGAGCACTTTCTGTTGAAGAAAATCGTGCCAATATATATATAAATCGGACGATTTTCATACCTTGAAATCGAACGGTTTTGCACCAAAATCGACTGGGTCGATTTTCTTCACGATTCGGCCAAATGGATAGACGACACAAAGCCCAATTATTTTGGGCTAGAGGAGAGTTTTTCCAAACGGCCCATCTGCAAGAAAGTATAGAGGAGAACCCTAGGAACGAAGACGAGGAGGCGGCAGCGGGAAATCTTTACACGTTTTGGAGAAATCAACGATTCTTGGAGAGAGATTGAAGAGCTTTTGCCGGAAAGTTATTCTTGATCTTTGATTGTGAGATTTATTCATCCATTGCATTGTTTGTGGTTTGTGAACACGAAATTGAGTTGTTTGAGAGATACATTGAACAGATTTGACGATTGTTTTACAGATTTGAAAGTTATTGATTTTTCCGTTCAAGATTTGGTTTCTTTACGATATCTTTTTCAATAATTAATTTGATTCGATTTTAAAAATGGTTGGCTAAAAACCTTGTGATTCTGGGGAGAATAGTTGATGATTAAGGCTTAGATGATGATAGACTGAACTCATTTGAACATTAGGACCCTGAGAGTTTAGATTTAGTTTTGCGACAAACAGGAAAATCGAACTGTTCTTGAGAAAAGTCGGCCGATTTTTCTTATGAACAGCACGATTTATTCTTCTGACGAACTTTAATTGAATCAATCTTTAACCAAAACTAATCCTTGCCTAAATCCCAATCTTGATTAACCTTTTTACCCTCTAATTGAATGTATGAAGACACTTCAAACCTGATTCTACGTTTATTAGATAAAGATTTCAAGATTTGAGTAATAAAGAGATTCAACATCCTTTATTAAGAAATTAAATGTGCTTTCTAATCTTTACTTTGGAGAGTCATATCCTGGAGTTTAGATAGTTAGTTTGAATATAATTCTTATCTTTAGATCTTTCTATATTGCAGCCTCAACAACCCTTATAGAGAGAACCTATAGATTAGTCATATAGGTTTCGGAACTTCTTCGTACGAATCCTACCTTTGAACATTTAATCTTGGTAATATAAATTATGTCCTATACCTATAGAAGTATCTTGAATCGAAAGCCTCAATCGGATACTTGAATCCTTGGAATCATTTCTCTCTTTATTAAATCACAAAAGCTTTTATACTTTCGCTAGATAATTGAAATCGGAATTATTCTCACCAAATCCCTGAGTTCGACTCTGGAATTCTTACCTTTCTACAGCTGATCCGTACACTGCGGGTTCGCTTTGCTTTTGAGTTCTAGATATAAATATTAAGACTTTGACGCACACCCTTTTGAGCGAACACGTCCCGTACACTGCGGGTTCGCTAGCAGTTAGAGAAATATAACGAGAATATAAATTTAAAGCTTATTGCGTGCACATCACACGATCTTAGCGTAACAAGTTTTTGGCGCCCTTGCCGGGGACTAGGTCTAGATTGAGTCTATTTTGTGATTGTTTATAGTGTAGATCTTTCTTGTTGCTTTTGATCTCTCTTTGGTTTGTGTCTTTGCTTTTCAGGACATCTCTTACTCTTTAGGTGTATGCGAAGATCTCGTGGCAAGGATTTAGCTCCATTCGATCCTGAACCGGAGAAAACCCTTAAATCTAGATCCAAGAGCATTAGAAAGGGAAAAGAGATGGCCGGAAGAGATCTCCAAGCTGAATTGGATGAGGCTTTAGAGCAAATAAGGCTAAGAGATGAGCTCTTGGAGGAAGAAAGGAGACTTGCCAATGAGAGGCAAGAAGCAACTAGGAGGGAGATTGATGAGATTAGGCAAGCCCTTGTACAAGGAGAGCTTAATCGTCAACAACCTCCACCTCCTCCACCACCACAACCGCAGCCGGCGGCGAATGTTAGGGTTGTGCCCATTGCTATTGAAGTGCCACAAACATTAGGGAGACATATGGTTCCGGCACAAAGAGCACATCGTCCGGGTGTGAATTTAGGAGATCCCACAACCCACAACTACGAGCTCCGCCCTCAAGTTCTACAAATGATCCGCCATAATCAATTTGGAGGGATGGAAGGAGAGTCTCCTCATCAACACTTGATGAATTATGAGATCTTGATGGAGACTCTTAGACCGCCAAGATTGGAGAGCAACAACCATAAGCTTAGGGCTTTTTCCTTCTCTCTTAAGGATAAAGCCTTGGCTTGGTATCAATCTATTCCACAAGGGCGAGTGAGTACTTGGGAGGAAATGACAACCGAGTTTTTGACTAAGTTCTTCCCACCTTCCAAGACTACCGAGTTAAGAGGGAAGATCAATTCCTTCGTGATGAAGGATAGAGAGAGTTTATTCAAGTCTTGGAAGAGGTTCAAAGACCTTCTCCTCGATTGTCCACACCATGGTATACCTAAAATTGAGCTATTGGAGATCTACTTCAAAGGACTTGATGAAGATAGCCAATTCAAGCTCCAACCTCTTTCCGGTGGAACTTTCATGGAAAAGCATGTGGATGAGGCTTAGGAGTTTGTGGAGAAACAAGCTCTAGTGATTGAGAAATACTCCCATAGGAAGAGTGAAGGTAGAAAGGCGGGAGCATATGAGGTGAGTGAAGTCACCATGAGCAATTTCAAGCTTGACGCCATCAACAATGAATTGAAGTCTTTGAGAGAGTTGTGTGCTACAACTTTGAAGAACCAAGCAACTCCTCAAGTACAAGCTAATTTGCCTTCCAAGGAGGAAGATGTCAATTATATGGGATGGGGCAACAACTACAACAATTATCAAGGCCCAAGGAACTTCAACAACAACCGGCAATTTAACAATTACCGGCCCAACCATAACCATCCCGGGTTTTCCTATTCTAACCCGGATGGAGCCTTAAACCCTCCCGCTTCCACAAGCACAACTCAACCACAAAAAGCTTCACAAGAACCTCCACCAGGATTTACTCAACCTCCAAGGGATAGAACCGAATTGATGTTTGAACAATTGCTTGGAAGGTTGAGTGGTCTTGAGAGCACGGTGACTTCAATTTCTAAATCTCCAAAAGTGTTGGAAGCCCAAGTGTTCCAAAAGGCGGGTGAAGCCCATAGAGATCCGGGAAAGCTTCCCGGAAGGACCGAAGACAACCCAAGAGGCCAAGTGTTGGCCATTACAACAAGGAGTGGGTTGAGTATGAAAGTTCCTTTGCCCAAGGACAATGCTAAGGGGAAGCAAGTAGTGGTAGAAGAGGAAAAATTGCAAGAAGATGGAGGCAAGAGCAAGGATGTTGAGCCGACTTATATGGCACCGTCTCCATACAAACCACCACTACCGTTCCCACAGTCACGAGCAAGAGCTCGCTTGGACAAGCACTTTGGTAAATTTCATGAACTTATGTCCAAATTGCATATTAACATTCCGTTCATGGATGCTATTTTAGGAATGCCGGCATATGGCAAGTTCTTGAAGGAAATACTCTCCAACAAAAGGAAGTTGGAGGAGTATGGGGAAGTGATGATGACTAAGAGGTCCTCGGAATTGATCCAAACAATGAAGGAGGAGATGCCTCCTAAGCTAAGAGATCCGGGATCCTTTTGTGTCCCAATTGGAGTGGGAGATGTGAAGTATGAAGCCCTTTGCGATCTTGGGGCAAGTGTAAGCATCATACCGCTTGCACTATGCAACAAGGTTGGGTTAGGAGAGCCAAAACCGGTCAAGATGACCCTCTACATGGCGGACCGTTCTATCACTCACCCGGTTGGGATCTTAGAAGACATTCCGGTGCAACTAGGGAAGTTCTATGTGCCGATTGATTTTGTTGTCTTGGATATTCCGGCAGACTATCCGGTTCCCATCATCTTAGGAAGGCCTTTCCTAGCCACTTCCGGATGCCTAGTGGATTGCAAGAATGGGATCCTCTCCTTCAACATTGGAGAAGAGAACATCAAGTTCAAGTTGTCCACAATGATGAAAGGGCCAACCCTTGATGAGGATGTCTTCAACATAGTCGAGCAAGAGGAGTCTAGAGAAGTTGTGAGCTCGATCTTGATCAAGGACCCCTTGGAGAAGGTTCTTACCCTAAGTATGATGGAGGAAGGTGTTGAGGAGGCTTGCAATGAAGAGATCAAGGCCTTAGAAGCATTAGAAAAGGACACAAGGGCTCAAATTGAAGACCACGAAGATGTGGTGAACAACTGTAGGTTCCACGGGCGTGGAATGAGTTCCACGGCCGTAGAACTCTCTGGAAAGCTCAAAAGAGCAAGGTTGGCAACTTCCACGGCCGTGGATGTGGAGCCAACCGTGGAGTTGGTCGTGGTTTCCCCAGAATCAGACCTCATTGATGATCAAGCTTCAAGGAGCCTTGAAGGGTCTTCATTTGCTTTGGATTCATCTCATCCAACGTTATTTGGATCGTCTCCAATCGACAAAGGTCCTCCTAAACTTGAACTTAAACCCCTCCCCTCTCATTTAAAGTATGCTTTCCTTGGTGATAATTCTACATATCCGGTGATTGTTAATGCATGCTTAAGTGATGATGAACTTGCTAACTTGTTGCATGAGCTAAGATTGTATAGGAAAGCCATTGGATATACTATTGATGATTTGGTTGGCATTAAACCTTCTTTGTGCATGCATAAGATATTGATGGAAGATAACCATAAACCCTCTATTGACCATCAAAGAAGATTGAATCCTATAATGAAAGAGGTAGTCAAAAAGGAGATCATTAAGTTGCTAGATGCGGGAATAATCTACCCTATCTCGGATAGTAAGTGGGTTAGTCCCGTTCATGTAGTTCCTAAGAAGGGTGGGATGACCGTAGTGACCAATGAGAACAATGAACTAATCCCAACTAGGACGGTCACGGGATGGAGAATGTGCATTGACTATAGGAAATCGAACATGGCCTCTAGGAAAGATCACTTCCCTCTTCCCTTCATTGACCAAATGCTAGAAAGGTTGGCTCAACACTCTCATTTTTGCTATTTAGATGGCTATAGTGGATTCTTCCAAATCCTTATCCACCCCGATGACCAAGAGAAAACCACATTTACATGTCCATGGGGAACTTTTGCATATAGGAGAATGCCATTTGGGTTGTGTAATGCACCCGCCACCTTCCAAAGGTGTATGATGGCTATCTTTTCGGAATATATTGAAAATATCATGGAAGTGTTCATGGATGATTTCTCTGTTTATGGTTCTTCCTTTGATGATTGCTTGGCTAACTTGTCATTAGTATTGAAAAGATGTGAGGAGACAAATCTTGTCTTGAATTGGGAAAAATGTCACTTCATGGTAAGTGAAGGTATTGTGTTAGGACACTTGGTGTCTAACCGTGGCATTGAGGTTGATAGAGCCAAGATTGAAACGATAGAGAAGTTGCCACCACCTACTTCGGTGAAAGGGGTAAGGAGTTTCTTAGGGCACGCCGGTTTCTACCGGAGGTTTATTAAAGACTTCTCTAAAATTTCTAAGCCTCTTACTAACCTACTAATGAAAGATGTTGAGTTTGTTTTCTCCACGGATTGCCTTGAAGCTTTTTGTAGGTTGAAGAACTCCTTGATCTCCGCACCCATCATGCAACCTCCGGATTGGAGTCTACCGTTTGAGATCATGTGTGATGCAAGTGATGTAGCCGTTGGGGCTGTTTTGGGGAAAAGAAAAGATGGGCGCACTTATGCCATTTATTATGCTAGCAAGACGCTAGATGATGCCCAACTTAATTATGCTAACACCGAGAAGGAGTTGCTAGCGGTTGTGTATGCATTTGAGAAGTTCCGCTCATATCTTGTTGGAGCGAAGGTCATAGTCTATACGGATCATGCTGCGATCCGTTATCTCCTTACAAAGAAGGATGCCAAACCAAGGTTGATTCGGTGGATCCTTCTTCTTCAAGAGTTTGATTTGGAAATCCAGAAAAAGATGGGGTCCGAAAACTCCGTGGCGGATCACCTTAGTAGACTCCCACCATTGGAGCTTGAAAGAGATGACATCCCGATTGATGATTCATTCCGGGATGAGCAATTGCAAATGGTGGAGGAATGCTTGTTCCAAGTGTCTAGAGGAAGTGAACCATGGTTTGCCGACATTGTGAACTACTTGGTGTGTGAGGAAGTGCCTCCCGGATTGACATATGCCCAAAGAAAGAAGTTCTTCAAAGATGTGAGGCACGACTATTGGAGTGAGCCACTTTTGTTTAAGAGAGGGCCGGATGGAATGTTTAGAAGATGCATACCGGAGGATGAGGTGGAGAGTGTGATCCGCCATTGTCATTCCTTGCCATGTGGAGGGCATGCTAGCTCACACAAGACATGTGCGAAAGTGTTGCAATCGGGTTTCTTTTGGCCAAGTTTGTTCAAGGATGTGCAAAGCTTTGTGGTAGCTTGTGATGCTTGCCAAAGGACGGGCAACATCTCAAGGAGGAATGAGATGCCCTTGAACAACATACAAGAAGTGGAAATATTTGATGTGTGGGGTGTGGACTTCATGGGACCATTCCCTTCTTCATGTGGCAACCTCTACATCCTATTGGCGGTTGATTATGTTTCAAGATGGGTGGAGGCCATCGCCTCTCCTACAAATGACGCCAAGGTTGTGGTGCGGTTCTTCAACCGAGTGATCTTCCCTAGGTTTGGAACACCAAGGGTGATCATAAGTGATGAAGAGAAGCACTTCACCAATAGGAACTTTGGGGCACTTTTGGCTAAGTATGGGATGACTCATAATGTGGCAACACCTTACCATCCCCAAACTAGTGGTCAAGTGGAGATCTCCAACCGGGAGATAAAGGAAATTCTTGAGAAGACGGTCTCTAGGACGAGAAAGGATTGGGCTATGAAGCTCGATGATGCCTTGTGGGTATATAGAACCGCTTTCAAGACACCAATTGGCACCACTCCCTACAAGTTAGTCTATGGCAAGTCTTTCCACCTTCCGGTAGAGATGGAGCATAGAGCTTATTGGGCCATTAAGTGGCTAAATTTTGACCTCAAGGAGGCGGGAGAGAAGAGGTTGCTTGATATGAATGCCCTTGAAGAGATCTGGTTGGATGCTTATGAGAATGCCCGGATCTACAAAGAGAGGACCAAACGGTGGCATGACAAGCGCCTCATCCCAAAGGAGTTGAGTGAAGGCGACCTTGTCCTTTTCTTCAACTCAAGGCTGCGGCTCTTCCCCATGGAGCTATTGAGATAGGAGGGGAGCATTGTGGAAACTTTAAGGTGAATGGGCACCGGTTGAAGAAGTATGTCCCGGGAGCTCCGGTGGATATGATTGCCCCACTTCACCTTGAGTAGACGCCCCCGAGTTTGGTCAAACTAATGACCTTAAAGAAGCGCTTGGTGGGAGGCAACCCATTGGTATCGTTTTCCCTTTCTCGTTTTGTTTTTGTTTTAGATTTTTCTTTTTTTTGTGTGTGTTTTGTGTGCTTTGTGTGTGTTAGAGTCTTGGTAGCATTGGAAGCCTTGCTTGGCATGTGAATGATGATGATGAACCCCTCATCAATTATGGGTGGAGCGGACGCGGAACTTGGACGGCTATCATACCTAGCGCGGGTTCTAACACTTTGATGAACACTTAGAGCTCTCTATCATTGTTGATAGGATCATTCACCATCAATCCACTTGAGAAATCCCAAGTACCATAGCAAACCATTTTTACATTGTGAAAACCTTCTTTCACTCTTCTTTACTTCATTTACACATTAGGGACAATGTGTTTCTAAGTATGGGGTGGGGTTTGCATAATCCTTTGCATGATGAGCATCTAGGATAGTTTAAAATCTTCACATGTCTTGCATTGTATATATTCATTTCGGAAATTCAAAAAAAAAAAATCAGAAAATTTAAAAAAAATTTGTGCTTTCTAGGCTTGGATATGACCCTAATGATGAACCTTGTCTTGTGGATTGGCTATGGATGGTCTTATGTGTTAAATTGATTAATGCATATGTGGACTTGAAGTACTTCTCTTGAATTCCATGAATGATTGTGATCATGATGTTTGCCTAGAATGGATTGAGTATTGAAGGTCGAATTACACGATAGTTCTTGCACACCATCTAGGAATGAATTAGGCAAATCATCTTTCTCTACTTCTCATCTTGATCATGTTGTTTGAGCACCTCAATTGATATAAATTGACCTCTTTTGACCCATCCGGGAATAGGAGCATGTTAGTGTGTTGATGTGTGTGAAAAGCAAGTGTGGGGTGAAGATGTTGATGAAAGAATGTAATGAATAAAATGCTGAAATTGTTGTGAAAGTGTAGACAAAAATATAGGTTTGGGGACGTTGGTTTAAATGACAAGTAACTCGGCACACTTCACATAATCGGGTGTTGGTGCCTTGCCAAAGTCAAATAAACCAATAGTCCTAACGAGCTTTGGTATGTGTGCCCGGTGTGGATGCACCTCGAAAAATAGAAAAAGCCCGAGGATGGCTAATCACCAAGGTTTCGGCTTTTGTACACCAATGCCATTGTCTCAAAAATAAGTGAAGGAAAAAGAAAAGATAGAGAAAATATACACTTGAGGGAAGCTGATCGACGAAAAGATTGTGGAGTTAGTTCCATTCCCGGATTAGGATCACATAGCCTAGAAAAATCCCCACCTAATCACAACGTTTCTTGACCTTTTACTTCATAAGACCTTATGACCTATTTGCATGCTTGTAAGACTTAGTGATCTAGATTGGATATGCTCTTGATCATCTTGACTTCTTTATTTTTACATTTCATGCATGCTTTCAAGTTAAGTATAATTGTCTTTCCGTGCCTTCATTTATTTGATACATAATTGCTTGTCCATTGCCATAAAACATGACTATGAAGGTGATCCAATAGTAGAAGCACAAACCCAAAAAGATTTTGCCATTTTTCTGCATACATAAATCATGTTATCTCGTAGTCTATAGTTGGGAATTTGCTCGGGGACGAGCAAACCTTAAGTATGGGGTATTTTTGATAACACGATTTATGACTTAGGTTTAGGTAATCATTTAGATAGATTTCTCACTCACTCATGCATGATTTAGCACTAATTCACGACGTTTGCAATCAATTCACGTATTTTGTCGAGATAGACGTCTACACGGACTTGTGCATTGCTTTGTAGGTATTTTGGGAGATTTAGGAGCTAAATCGATACATTTGAGGATCGTTCATCAAGATGACACACCCTCGGACTCATTAGGATGCAAGCTAGAGGCTAAGGAGGACTTATGGAACCTTGCCAACACAAGCCATGCACCAAATCGAAGCTTAATGATCAAAGGCAAAGCTGAAGCACCAAACCACGGTTCATTGAAGGTCCACGGCGAACCACCCGTGGTTCTTGCCAGGCGGTTGTGACAGCTGTGCCACGATCTCTTGGCCAGCTCTTGCAAAGTTGTAGTATAAAAGTGGTCTTGCATTGGCTGAGAAAGGGCATCTTTCAATTGGGGATTCTCCTATCACTCTACATACACAACAATACTCTCAACAAGAAGATTTTTGGAAGGAGAAAGTGAAAGGAAGCTACCATTAGAGAAGAGCTTCATTGGAGAAGAAGAAGGACACACCATTGATAGACTTTGATAGCTTTTGTAGTGAAGAATTTCGGAATCGATTTCTAGAGTTGTATGAACCATTTAAACCTTCTTTAAGAAGGGTTGTGAGTCATTCTAATTCCATTTTCAGCTTAGTTTTGTTTACTTCACTTGTTCATCTCTTCCTCTTCATTATCTTTCAAATGGAAGCCATGATTTTATGTTTGATGATTTCGATTGCTATGATGAACGTTGTAGGCTAAATAGATGTGATTCTAGGGTAAGGAAAGGATGGTTATGGCTAGGACTATGATAGGATGGACTTAGATTTGCCCTTGGATGAGTCACTTACTTGGACGTAGCCTCTGTTGAAGTCCACGGTTTGTTCATGCCAAACCATGGCCGTGGACTTGATAGAACAAACCGTGATTCTCCCTGGTTCGATGGATTTAGATTTAGTTTGTTAAAATGTTGAAACCCTAGTGTTTGTTGAGTTAAATCTACCCTAGGGTGACCTAGTGTTAGCAACTAAGTGTTAGAAGAGACCTACCCGGTGATTCTTACTCTTAGATTCCAAAGATGACAAACCCTAGGTAGTGGTGAGCCTCATAAGCCACCATTGGATTAAGTGTGCTAGGATAGTTGCTTAGGATTAACCCTTTCGAGACTTACCCGGTAAGGATAGGTTAGATCTCTAGGTAACAATCCGGTTTGTGTAGAATTCCGTCCCTTAGGTTCTTAGAGACATACCCGGTGATGAGATCTTAGGAACGGACTAGTGGACCATGAGACCTACCCGGTGATTGATCCCAATCTAGAAACACTAAATCCCAACATATCATAGTTAATCCAAGGAATGATTAGATAGCTTGAGTCATATGCCATAACCGGAACGTCCAACCCCTAGAATCCGCTTTTCTCTCTTTGATCTATATCTCATGTTTAGCTTGTTTGTTTGTTTTGATTTGTTAGCATAGTTGAATGTTCATTTTGCATGATTTGTGATCCTTGATTGATCACCTAAAAACCCACCAAAAACATTTAGATTTTCATTGCTTTATTCCCTTTCCTTTTCTTCACCTAGATCTTCACTAAACTTAATCACTAATCGAATCAATCTCACCTTAGTCTTTGTGTTCGACCTCGGAATACTATCCCTACTACAAACGTCCCGTACACTGCGGGTTCGCTAGCAGTTAGGAGAAATAAAACGAGAATATAAATTTAAAGCTTATTACGTGCACATCACACGATCTTAGCGTAACAAGTTTTTGGCGCCGTTGCCGGGGACTAGGTCTAGATTGAGTCTATTTTGTGATTGTTTATAGTGTAGATCTTTCTTGTTGCTTTTGATCTCTCTTTGGTTTGTGTCTTTGCTTTTCAGGACATCTCTTACTCTTTAGGTGTATGCGAAGATCTCGTGGCAAGGATTTAGCTCCATTCGATCCCGAACCGGAGAAAACCCTTAAATCTAGATCCAAGAGCATTAGAAAGGGAAAAGAGATGGCCGGAAGAGATCTCCAAGCTGAATTGGATGAGGCTTTAGAGCAAATAAGGCTAAGAGATGAGCTCTTGGAGGAAGAAAGGAGACTTGCCAATGAGAGGCAAGAAGCAACTAGGAGGGAGATTGATGAGATTAGGCAAGCCCTTGTACAAGGAGAGCTTAATCGTCAACAACCTCCACCTCCTCCACCACCACAACCGCAGCCGGCGGCGAATGTTAGGGTTGTGCCCATTGCTATTGAAGTGCCACAAACATTAGGGAGACGTATGGATCCGGCACAAAGAGCACATCGTCTGGTTGTGAATTTAGGAGATCCCGCAACCCACAACTACGAGCTCCGCCCTCAAGTTCTACAAATGATCCGCCATAATCAATTTGGAGGGATGGAAGGAGAATCTCCTCATCAACACTTGATGAATTATGAGATCTTGATGGAGACTCTTAGACCGCCAAGATTGGAGAGCAACAACCAAAAGCTTAGGGCTTTTTCCTTCTCTCTTAAGGATAAAGCCTTGGCTTGGTATCAATCTATTCCACAAGGGCGAGTGAGTACTTGGGAGGAAATGACAACTGAGTTTTTTACTAAGTTCTTCCCACCTTCCATGACTACCGAGTTAAGAGGGAAGATCAATGCCTTCGTGATGAAGGATAGAGAGAGTTTATTCAAGTCTTGGGAGAGGTTCAAAGACCTTCTCCTCGATTGTCCACACCATGGTATACCTAAAATTGAGCTATTGGAGATCTACTTCAAAGGACTTGATGAAGATAGCCAATTCAAGCTCCAATCTCTTTCCGGTGGAACTTTCATGGAAAAGCATGTGGATGAGGCTTGGGAGTTTGTGGAGAAACAAGCTCTAGTGATTGAGAAATACTCCCATAGGAAGAGTGAAGGGAGAAAGGCAGGAGCATATGAGGTGAGTGAAGTCACCATGAGCAATTTCAAGCTTGACGCCATCAACAATGAATTGAAGTCTTTGAGAGAGTTGTGTGCTACAACTTTGAAGAACCAAGCAACTCCTCAAGTACAAGCTAATTTTCCTTCCAAGGAGGAAGATGTCAATTATATGGGAAGGGGCAACAACTACAACAATTATCAAGGCCCAAGGAACTTCAACAACAACCGGCAATTCAACAATTACCGGCCCAACCATAACCATCCCACGTTTTCCTATTCTAACCCGGATGGAGCCTTAAACCCTCCCGCTTCCACAAGCACAACTCCACCACAAAAAGCTTCACAAGAACCTCCACCCGGATTTACTCAACCTCCAAGGGATAGAACCGAATTGATGTTTGAACAATTGCTTGGAAGGTTGAGTGGTCTTGAGAGCACGGTGACTTCAATTTCTAAAGCTCAAAAAGTGTTGGAAGCCCAAGTGTTCCAAAAGGCGGGTGAAGCCCATAGAGATCCGGGAAAGCTTCCCGGAAGGACCGAAGACAACCCAAGAGGCCAAGTGTTGGCCATTACAACAAGGAGTGGGTTGAGTATGAAAGATCCTTTTCCCAAGGACAATGCTAAGGGGAAGCAAGTAGTGGTAGAAGAGGAAAAATTGCAAGAAGATGGAGGCAAGAGCAAGGATGTTGAGCCGACTTATGTGGCACCGTCTCCATACAAACCACCACTACCGTTCCCACAATCACGAGCAAGAGCTCGCTTGGACAAGCACTTTGGTAAATTTCATGAACTTATTTCCAAATTGCATATTAACATTCCGTTCATGGATGCTATTTTAGGAATGCCGGCATATGGCAAGTTCTTGAAGGAAATACTCTCCAACAAAAGGAAGTTGGAGGAGTATGGGGAAGTGATGATGACTAAGAGGTCCTCGGAATAGATCCAAACAATGAAGGAGGAGATGCCTCCTAAGCTAAGAGATCCGGGATCCTTTTGTTTCCCAATTGGAGTGGGAGATGTGAAGTATGAAGCCCTTTGCGATCTTGGGGCAAGTGTAAGCATCATACCGCTTGCACTATGCAACAAGGTTGGGTTAGGAGAGCCAAAACCGGTCAAGATGACCCTCTACATGGCGGACCGTTCTATCACTCACCCGGTTGGGATCTTAGAAGACATTCCGGTGCAACTAGGGAAGTTCTATGTGCCGATTGATTTTGTTGTCTTGGATATTCCGGCGGAATATCCGGTTCCCATCATCTTAGGAAGGCCTTTCCTTGCCACTTCCGGATTCCTAGTGGATTGCAAGAATGGGATCCTCTCCTTCAACATTGGAGAAGAGAACATCAAGTTCAAGTTGTCCACAATGATGAAAGGGCCAACCCTTGATGAGGATGTCTTCAACATAGTCGAGCAAGAGGAGTCTAGAGAAGTTGTGAGCTCGATCTTGATCAAGGACCCCTTGGAGAAGGTTCTTACCCTAAGTATGATGGAGGAAGGTGTTGAGGAGGCTTGCAATGAAGAGATCAAGGCCTTAGAAGCATTAGAAAAGGAGACAAGGGCTCAAATTGAAGACCACGAAGATGTGCTGAACAGCTGTAGGTTCCACGGGCGTGGAATGAGTTCCACGGCCGTAGAACTCTCTGGAAAGCTCAGAAGAGCAAGGTTGGCAACTTCCACGGCCGTGGATGTGGAGCCAACCGTGGAGTTGGCCTTGGTTTCCCCAGAATCAGACCTCATTGATGATCAAGCTTCAAGGAGCCTTGAAGGGTCTTCATTTGCTTTGGATTCATCTCATCCAACGTTATTTGGATCGTCTCCAATCGACAAAGGTCCTCCTAAACTTGAACTTAAACCCCTCCCCTCTCATTTAAAGTATGCTTTCCTTGGTGATAATTCTACATATCCGGTGATTGTTAATGCATGCTTAAGTGATGATGAACTTGCTAAGTTGTTGCATGAGCTAAGATTGCATAGGAAAGCCATTGGCTATACTATTGATGATTTGGTTGGCATTAAACCTTCTTTGTGCATGCATAAGATATTGATGGAAGATAACCATAAACCCTCTATTGAACATCAAAGAAGATTGAATCCTATATTGAAAGAGGTAGTCAAAAAGGAGATCATTAAGTTGCTAGATGCGGGAATAATCTACCCTATCTCGGATAGTAAGTGAGTTAGTCCCGTTCATGTAGTTCTTAAGAAGGGTGGGATGACCGTAGTGACCAATGAGAACAATGAACTAATCCCAACTAGGACGGTCACGGGATGGAGAATATGCATTGACTATAGGAAATTGAACATGGCCTCTAGGAAAGATCACTTCCCTCTTCCCTTCATTAACCAAATGCTAGAAAGGTTGGCTCAACACTCTCATTTTTGCTATTTAGATGGCTATAGTGGATTCTTCCAAATCCCTATCCACCCTGATGACCAAGAGAAAACCACATTTACATGTCCTTGGGGAACTTTTGCATATAGGAGAATGCCATTTGGGTTGTGTAATGCACCCGCCACCTTCCAAAGGTGTATGATGGCTATCTTTTCGGAATATATTGAAAATATCATGGAAGTGTTCATGGATGATTTCTCTGTTTATGGTTCTTCCTTTGATGATTGCTTGGCTAACTTGTCATTAGTATTGAAAAGATGTGAGGAGACAAATCTTGTCTTGAATTGGGAAAAATGTCACTTCATGGTAAGTGAAGGTATTGTGTTAGGACACTTGGTGTCTAACCGTGGCATTGAGGTTGATAGAGCCAAGATTGAAACGATAGAGAAGTTGCCACCACCTACTTCGGTGAAAGGGGTAAGGAGTTTCTTAGGGCACGCCGGTTTCTACCGGAGGTTTATTAAAGACTTCTCTAAAATTTCTAAGCCTCTTACTAACCTACTAATGAAAGATGTTGAGTTTGTTTTCTCCAAGGATTGCCTTGAAGCTTTTTGTAGGTTGAAGAACTCCTTGATCTCCGCACCCATCATGCAACCTCCGGATTAGAGTCTACCGTTTGAGATCATGTGTGATGCAAGTGATGTAGCCGTTGGGGCTGTTTTGGGGCAAAGGAAAGATGGGCACACTCATGCCATTTATTATGCTAGCAAGACGCTAGATGATGCCCAACTTAATTATGCTACCACCGAGAAGGAGTTGCTAGCGGTTGTGTATGCATTTGAGAAGTTCCGCTCATATCTTGTTGGAGCGAAGGTCATAGTCTATACGGATCATGCTGCGATCCGTTATCTCCTTACAAAGAAGGATGCCAAACCAAGGTTGATTCGGTGGATAATTCTTCTTCAAGAGTTTGATTTGGAAATCCGGGACAAGAAGGGGTCCGAAAACTCCGTGGCGGATCACCTTAGTAGACTCCCACCAATGGAGCTTGAAAGAGATGACATCCCGATTGATGATTCATTCCGGGATGAGCAATTGCAAATGGTGGAGAAATGCTTGTTCCAAGTGTCTAGAGGAAGTGAACCATGGTTTGCCGACATTGTGAACTACTTGGTGTGTGAGGAAGTGCCTCCCGGATTGACATATGCCCAAAGAAAGAAGTTCTTCAAAGATGTGAGGCACTACTATTGGAGTGATCCACTTTTGTTTAAGAGAGGGCCGGATGGAATGTTTAGAAGATGCATACCGGAGGATGAGGTGGAGAGTGTGATCCGCCATTGTCATTCCTTGCCATGTGGAGGGCATGCTATCTCACACAAGACATGTGCGAAAGTGTTGCAATCGGGTTTCTTTTGGCCAAGTTTGTTCAAGGATGTGCAAAGCTTTGTGGTAGCTTGTGATGCTTGCCAAAGGACGGGCAACATCTCAAGGAGGAATGAGATGCCCTTGAACAACATACAAGAAGTGGAAATATTTGATGTGTGGGGTGTGGACTTCATGGGACCATTCCCTTCTTCATGTGGCAACCTCTACATCCTATTGGCGGTTGATTATGTATCAAGATGGGTGGAGGCAATCGCCTCTCCTACAAATGACGCCAAGGTTGTGGTGCGGTTCTTCAATCGAGTGATCTTCCCTAGGTTTGGAACACCAAGGGTGATCATAAGTGATTGAGGGAAGCACTTCACCAATAGGAACATTGGGGCACTTTTGGCTAAGTATGGGGTGACTCATAAGGTGGCAACACTTTACCATCCCCAAACTAGTGGCCAAGTGGAGATCTCCAACCGGGAGATAAAGGGAATTCTTGAGAAGACGGTCTCTAGGACAAGAAAGGATTGGGCTATGAAGCTCGATGATGCCTTGTGGGCATATAGAACCGCTTTCAAGACACCAATTGGCACCACTCCCTACAAGTTAGTCTATGGCAAGTCTTGCCACCTTCCGGTAGAGATGGAGCATAGAGCTTATTGGGCCATTAAGTGGCTAAATTTTGACCTCAAGGAGGCGGGAGAGAAGAGGTTGCTTGATATGAATGCCCTTGAAGAGATCTGGTTGGATGCTTATGAGAATGCCCGGATCTACAAAGAGAGGACCAAACGGTGGCATGACAAGCGCCTCATCCCAAAGGAGTTGAGTGAAGGCGACCTTGTCCTTCTCTTCAACTCAAGGCTGCGGCTCTTCCCCGGAAAGCTAAAATCTAGATGGACCGGGCCATATGTGGTGAAGAAGATCTTTCCCCATGGAGCTATTGAGATAGGAGGGGAGCATTGTGGAAACTTTAAGGTGAATGGGCACCGGTTGAAGAAGTATGTCCCGGGAGCTCCGGTGGATATGATTGCCCCACTTCACCTTGAGTAGACGCCCCCGAGTTTGGTCAAACTAATGACCTTAAAGAAGCGCTTGGTGGGAGGCAACCCATTGGTAACGTTTTCCCTTTCTCGTTTTGTTTTTGTTTTAGATTTTTCTTTTTTTTGTGTGTGTTTTGTGTGCTTTGTGTGTGTTAGAGTCTTGGTAGCATTGGAAGCCTTGCTTGGCATGTGAATGATGATGATGAACCCCTCATCAATTATGGGTGGAGTGGACGCGGAACTTGGACGGCTAGCGGTGCCTAGCGCGGGTTCCAACACTTTGATGAACACTTAGAGCTCTCTATCATTGTTGATAGGATCATTCACCGTCAATCCACTTGAGAAATCCCAAGTACCATAGCAAACCATTTTTACATTGTGAGAACCTTCTTTCACTCTTTTTTACTTCATTTACGCATTAGGGACAATGTGTTTCTAAGTATGGGGTGGGGTTTGCATAATCCTTTGCATGATGAGCATCTAGGATAGTTTAAAATCTTCACATGTCTTGCATTGTATATATTCATTTTAGAAATTCAAAAAAAAAATATCAGAAAATTTAAAAAAATTTTGTGCTTTCTAGGCTTGGATATGACCCTAATGATGAACCTTGTCTTGTGGATTGGCTATGGATGGTCTTATGTGTTAAATTGATGAATGCATATGTGGACTTGAAGTACTTCTCTTGAATTCCATGAATGATTGTGATCATGATGTTTGCCTAGAATGGATTGAGTATTGAAGGTCGAATTACACGATAGTTCTTGCACACCATCTAGGAATGAATGAGGCAAATCATCTTTCTCTACTTCTCATCTTGATCATGTTGTTTGAGCACCTCAATTGATATAAATTGACCTCTTTTGACCCATCCGGGAATAGGAGCATGTTAGTGTGTTGATGTGTGTGAAAAGCAAGTGTGGGGTGAAGATGTTGATGAAAGAATGTAATGAATAAAATGCTGAAATTGTTGTGAAAGTGTAGACAAAAATATAGGTTTGGGGACGTTGGTTTAAATGACAAGTAACTCGGCACACTTCACATAATCGGGTGTTGGTGTCTTGCCAAAGTCAAATAAACCAATAGTCCTAACGAGCTTTGGTATGTGTGCCCGGTGTGGATGCACCTCGAAAAATAGAAAAAGCCCGAGGATGGCTAATCACCAAGGTTTCGGCTTTTGTACACCAATGCCATTGTCTCAAAAATAAGTGAAGGAAAAAGAAAAGATAGAGAAAATATACACTTGAGGGAAGCTGATCGAGGACAAGATTGTGGAGTTAGTTCCATTCCCGGATTAGCATCACATAGCCTAGAAAAATCCCCACCTAATCACAACGTTTCTTGACCTTTTACTTCATAAGACCTTATGACCTATTTGCATGCTTGTAAGACTTAGTGATCTAGATTGGATATGCTCTTGATCATCTTGACTTCTTTATTTTTACATTTCATGCATGCTTTCAAGTTAAGTATAATTGTCTTTCCGTGCCTTCATTTATTTGATACATAATTGCTTGTCCGTTGCCATAAAACATGACTATGAAGGTGATCCAATAGTAGAAGCACAAACCCAAAAAGATTTTGCCATTTTTCTGCATACATAAATCATGTTATCTCGTAGTCTATAGTTGGGATTTTTCTCGGGGACGAGCAAACCTTAAGTATGGGGTATTTTTGATAACACGATTTATGACTTAGGTTTAGGTAATCATTTAGATAGATTACTCACTCATGCATGATTTAGCAATAATTCACGATGTTTGCACTCAATTCACGTATTTTGTCGAGATAGACGTCTACACGGACTTGTGCATTGCTTTGTAGGTATTTTGGGAGATTTAGGAGCTAAATTGATACATTTGAGGATCGTTCATCAAGATAACACACCCTCGGACTCATTAGGATGCAAGCTAGAGGCTAAGGAGGACTTATGGAACCTTGCCAACACAAGCCATGCACCTAATCGAAGCTTAATGATCAAAGGCAAAGCTGAAGCACCAAACCACGGTTCACTGAAGGTCCACGGCCGTGGAACCACCCGTGGTTCTTGCCAGGCGGTTGTGACAGCTGTGCCATGATCTCTTGGCCAGCTCTTGCAAAGTTGTAGTATAAAAGTGGTCCTGCATTGGCTGAGAAAGGGCATCTTTCAATTGGGGATTCTCCTATCACTCTACATACACAACAATACTCTCAACAAGAAGATTTTTGGAAGGAGAAAGTAAAAGGAAGCTACCATTGGAGAAGAGCTTCATTGGAGAAGAAGAAGGACACACCATTGATAGACTTTGATAGCTTTTGTAGTGAAGAATTTCGGAATCGATTTCTAGAGTTGTATGAACCATTTAAACCTTCTTTAAGAAGGGTTGTGAGTCATTCTAATTCCATTTTCAGCTTAGTTTTGTTTACTTCACTTGTTCATCTCTTCCTCTTCATTATCTTGCAAATGGAAGCCATGATTTTATGTTTGATGATTTCGATTGCTATGATGAACGTTGCAGGCTAAATAGATGTGATTCTAGGGTAAGGAAAGGATGGTTATGGCTAGGACTATGATAGGATGGACTTAGATTTGCCCTTGGATGAGTCACTTACTTGGACGTAGCCTCTGTTGAAGTCCACGGTTTGTTCATGCCAAACCACGGCCGTGGACTAGATAGAACAAACCGTGATTCTCCCTAGTTCGATGGATTTAGCTTTAGTTTGTTAGATTGTTGAAACCCTAGTGTTTGTTGAGTTAAATCTACCCTAGGGTGACCTAGTGTTAGCAACTAAGTGTTAGAAGAGACCTACCCGGTGATTCTTACTCTTAGATTCCAAAGATGACAAACCCTAGGTAGTGGTGAGCCTCATAAGCCGCCATTGGATTAAGTGTGCTAGGATAGTTGCTTAGGACTAACCCTTTCGAGACTTACCCGGTAAGGATAGGTTAGATCTCTAGGTAACAATCCGGTTTGTGTAGAATTCCGTCCCTTAGGTTCTTAGAGACTTACCCGGTGATGAGATCTTAGGAATGGACTAGTGGACCATGAGACCTACCCGGTGATTGATCCCAATCTAGAAACACTAAATCCCAACACATCATAGTTAATCCAAGAAATGATTAGATAGCTTGAGTCCTATGCCATAACCGGAATTTCCAACCCCTAGAATCCGCTTTTCTCTCTTTGATCTATATCTCGTGTTTAGCTTGTTTGTTTGTTTTGATTTGTTGGCATAGTTGAATGTTCATTTTGCATGATTTGTGATCCTTGATTGATCACCTAAAAACCCACCAAAAGCATTTAGATTTTCATTTCTTTATTCCTTTTCCTTTTCTTCACCTAGATCTTCACTAAACTTAATTACTAATCGAATCAATCTCACCTTAGTCTTTGTGTTCGACCTCGGAATACTATCCCTACTACAAACGTCCTGTACACTGCGGGTTCGCTAGGAGTTAGGAGAAATATAACGAGAATATAAATTTAAAGCTTATTGCGTGCACATCACACGATCTTAGCGTAACATCTACCTTTATGGGAATCGAGATCTAAACCAAGTTTCGTTGAAATCATAGGTAAAATGGCACGTTTTGCATCAAAATGGAGCTAAGGAACAAAGGAGTCATTGGAGCTACATTTAGGAGCTTAAAAGAGAACCAGGAAGCTTGGAATTAACAAAGAAATTTTACTTTGGATCAGATTTAAGAGATTTCACCTTCAGCTGAGATTCACCTCGGTCAGCTACAGTACCACCTCGACCGAGGTGATCTTGAGGAGCGCCCAGACCGAGGCGAACACCCTGACGTGGCGAGATATATTTTATTTGGCTGAGATCTTTTATTTTTGGAATGAGAGATCTTATATTTTTGGGTTGGATTTCTGGAAGGAAGATCATATATTTAGAAGATCTATTTTAGAGATAGAGATATATTTTATTAGGATATTATCTTTTAAGATATTTCCTATAAAATTATCTTTTTAAGATGATTTTATTTTAGGAGATATGGATATATTTTATAGAAATTATCTTTTTAAGATATAATATCTTTGGAAGATAATTCTCCTATATAAAGGGTTGGATTTTCTACAATTCAACCATCTTCGGATCATCAAGCTCCGCTACATCGTCGCATACTTGGAGATTGAAGAAGCTGCAGTTAGAAAGGATTTTTGGAATTTTGAAGGAAGATTGAAGGAAGGAAGTTCATAGCTTGTTATAGCTTTTGAAGGGATTTGTAAGATTTTCTTAGATTCTCTTTGGCTTGTGGTCTTGTTGGATTTGTGATCCAAGGAACGCTTATTTATGTGATATTTGATTCAGTTGTTGAAACCTTGTTATTAAGGTTTTTGTGTTCAAATATTCATTCTCTTCCCATATATTTGATTATTGCTTTCATGATGATGAGTGGCTAATTTCCTTGTGCGATTCTAGGGTGATTGGCTGAAAGTTGTGGGAAAGACAATGATAGAATAATCTTAATTCCAGTATGACCCTGAAAGCTCGAGTCTTTACCCATAACCCTAGAACATCTCGTTCAATCAATGAACATCTCGGCCGGGGTGGAACTTGACTGACCGAGGTGACTTATCTGATCCGTAACTGAGAGTTGAGTGTTATAGTTTGCCAAATCCTATTCTTATTACACCTTTCCTGGTTCAATGCAAGTCTAGGATGAGACTTACACGGTAATTCCTTAGTTTGTTTACCCATGATCATAAGTGTAGGTAATAAAGGTTTATTCTTTATTGGGGTTTGAGTGTGCCTTCATCCCATCTTTGTGAGTTAGCTTGAGACTTACCCGGTAAAGGTTGATTTTATTCCCTTAGTTGGTATGTTGGTTTGAGATTATAATTTCTTTCCTTAGTACCTTGAGACTTACCCGGTGATAGGTTCTTTGGCTTGGGATTGTGAGTAGTGAGACTTACCCGGTGATCTATTCCACTTTAGTAACACCTTCCCTTTGCAAAACCTTTGCTTTGTCCGCTTATCTTGAGATCTTGAGTTGGAACCACAACTAGATGCTTTAATCCCTAGAATTTGCATATTTTCCTTAATTGACTTTATTATCATCTTTGGTTGTTTTGATCGCTTTTGTTGTTATTTGCAAAATTGACAACCTATACTTGCTTTGTTTCACCTAAGTCCTTGTGATCGAGCCCTGGAATTCTTGCTTTTATTACAATTGACCCGTACACTGCGGGTTCGCATCCTTGTTTTAAGCATACTTCCTTGGTTATAAATTTAAAGCTTACACACACCATTTGGAGCGAACAAGTTTTTGGCGCCGTTGCCAGGGACTTGGTCTAGGCCGAGCCGGTTGATGTAGTCTTTTGGGGCTATTGCCCCCGTTGCTTCTAACCACTCTACTTGAGTGACTTTCGCAGGTTCTTCTTTTAAGGTTTATGCGAAGAACCCGTGTTGGGAAGGAAATCGTTCCTTACGATCCCGAACCAGAAAAGACATATAAGAGACGCTTGAAGGAAGCAAAAATGGCCAATCGAGACGATCGCGATCTTGAGGCCGAATTGAAAGAGACGATGGAATAGTTGCGCCTCAATAGGGAAGAACTGCAGCGCGAGAGGGAGGAAAATCACACCCGAGCTGCAGAGATTGAGCAGATATGGCTGAGTTACGAGCTCAGATCTTGCCTTGACCAGAGCCTCGACCGAGGCAGGACGCCGCTCCAATTGCCGCGGCCGAGATACTTCCACCTCGGATGCCAGTCCGAGATGTTCTTTTTGCAGTATTCCACATACCTTAGGGCAGAGGATGGACCCAAACCAGCAAGTGAGGCATCCAGGAGTCAACCTAGGAGATCCAACGGAGCATGATTATGAACTTCGACCGCAAGTTCTTTCCTTGATCCGCCAATGCTTGTTTGGAGGTTTAGAGAGGGAGTCTCCACATCAACATTTACAAAACTATGAGATTTTGATGGAGACCTTGAAACCTTCAAGAGTGGAAATCAATAATTACAAGTTAAGGCCTTTTTACTTTTCTTTGAAAGACATGGCGCTTACTTGGTACCAGTCTCTTCCTCCCAGAAAGATCAACACTTGGGAGGAGATGACGACGGAGTTCTTGACAAAATTCTTTCCCCCATCCAAAACTGTTGAAATGAGAGGGAAGATCAATGCATTCATCATGAAGGACAAAGAGAGTTTGTCCAAGTCATGGGAAAGATTTAAAGATGTTCTTTTGGATTGCCCACATCATGGGATTCCAAAGATAGAGTTGTTGGAGATCTACTTTAAGGGATTGGACGGAGCCACCCAATTCAGCCTTCAACTACTATCCGCCGGCACATTCATGGACATGCCGATTGACGAAGCTTGGGAGTTCATTGAAAAACAAGCTTTGCACATGGAGAAGTACTCGCACAAAGGAGCTGAAAATGGAGTTAAGAGAGTTAATTTCCAAGAAGCTCCATCAAATGATAATCAACTCACCTCCCTCAAGAATGAGGTAAAGCAATTGAAGGATCTTTTGGTTGCTCACACCAAGAAGGAAGAGGAAGGATATCAAAGCTCCAGGAACAACAATGGTTCCCGGAATAACAACTACAACAATGGTTCCCGGAACAACAACTACAACAACCATAGAGGGTCCAACAGCAACAATTGGAGGCCCAACAATCAAAATCAAAATCCGGGTAACTCTACTCTAACTCCAATTCGAATAATTCTTCTAATCCTTTCCTCTCTTCTTCTTCTTCTTCTACCCCATTGAAGAGCCAAGAGCCCGGATCAAGCTGATCCCAGCCAGAGAAGAAAGATGTAGTGCTGGAGGCTACCTTGATCAAGCTCAATGTTATGGAGACATCAATGACTTCATTTTCGATGGCTCAAAAAGCCTTAGAACAACAATTCTTTATTAAGGCGAATAAAGCGCCAAGAGACCCAGGGAAGTTCCCAGCAAGGACAAACAGCAACCCCAAGGGACTGATCATGGAAATAACGACGAGAAGTGGACTGAAAACTGCAGATCCAGTGCCTCGGTCGATGCTAGTGAAGAACAGCTCGGTCCAGGTACAGACGAAGAACACTTCGGCCGAGGTACCAACCGAGGTAGAGCCCCAGAAAGCGGAGGAGAAATCTGAAGTTTATGTTCCACCTCCTGCTTATAAAACACCACTTCCATTCCCCCAGTACAGGTCAAGAGCACATCTAGACAAGCATTTCGGTAAGTTCCTTGACTTGATGAATAAACTACATATTAATATCCGTTTCCTTGATGCTATTCTAAGGATGCCCGCCTATGGGAAGTTCTTGAAAGAGATTCTATCAAGGAAGAGGAAGCTGGAAGACTTTGGTGAAGTAAGGATGAAATCTAAATCCTCGGAGCTCATTCAAATCATAAAGGAAAAGATGCCACCCAAGTTGAGAGATCCCGGCTCATTTTGCATTCCCATTCAAGTTGGGCATGTCACTTGTGAGGCATTGTGTGATCTAGGAGCCAGCGTGAGCATCATCCCGCTGAAGCTATGTGTGAAGATCGGACTTGGAGAGCCCAAGCCGGAGAAGATGAGGTTATACATGGTGGACCGCTCCATTACCCATCCCGTGGGCATTTTGGAAGACGTCCCGGTTAAGTTAGGTAACTTCTATTTACCTATAGACTTTGTTGTTCTTGATATTCCCGCAGATTATCCCGTTCCTATCATTCTCGGGAGACCATTTCTAGCAACTTCGGGTTGCAATGTGGATTGTAAGAACGACAAGTTGCAATTCAACATTGGCGGTGATCAAGTGGAGTTTGCATTGCTTGCTGCAATGAAAGAAGAGCAGCTGGAGGATGATATCTTCAACATCTATGATGATGAAGAATCAAGAGAATTGGTGAGTTCTATCCTTATTAATGATCCACTTGAGAGAGTTATTAGTTTTAGCTTAATGGAGGAAGGTATAGATGCTTCTTGTGATGCAGATACACGGATCTTAAAGGCACTGGAAGAAGATCCAGGAGCTAAGATTGAAAAGCTAATCCAGGAGAAGAGAATCTCCAGTTTCGGTCCCAGTTGCAGTACTTCGACCGGGCACTTTTTGGACCAAGCGAGGTGTTCATGACTGAAGAACATCTCGGTCACCCTCTTTGGACCTCGACCGAGATCGAAAGCGAGATGATGTCAACTGAGACTTCCAAAAGTCCATTTCTCCAATCTAGATCTACTCCACTGGAAGAAGGAAACAAGGATCCCCCTCAGAAAGCACCCCAGTTGTGGAACTTAAACCGCTTCCAAGTCACTTGAGGTATGTTTTCCTTGGACCAGATTCTACTTATCCCGTCATTGTTAGTACTTCCCTCTCTGAATCTGAATTATCTAAACTGATGCATGTCCTGAGAAAGCATCAAAAGGCTTTGGGTTATACTATTGATGATCTTATTGGCATTAAGCTTTCTTTCTGCATGCATAGAATTCTAATGGAGGATGATCATAAGACTTCATGAGAACCTCAAAGACGGTTGAATCCGATCATGAAAGAGGTTGTGAAGAAAGAAATTCTTAAGTTGTTGGATGCGGGCATCATGTTTCCTATCTCGGACAGCAAGTGGGTGAGCCCAATGCATGTAGTTCCGAAGAAAGGAGGGATGACCGTTGTGACAAATAAGAACAACAAGTTAATCGCAACTAGGACCGTCAAGGGCTGTTGGGTGTGCATCGATTATAGGAAGATGAACGTGGCCACTCAGAAGGACCATTTTCCACTTCCTTTCATCGATCAAATGCTCGAACGATTAGCCCAACATTCTCATTTTTGCTATTTAGATAGTTATAGTGGCTTCTTTTAGATTCCTATCCATCCGGATGATCAAGAGAAGACCACTTTCACTTGTCCATGGGGGACATTCGCTTATAGGAGGATGCCATTTGGATTGTGTGATGCACCCGCTACCTTCCAACGATGCATGATGGCTATCTTTTCAGAGTATATAGAGGAGATCATGGAGGTATTTATGGATGATTTTTCTGTATATGGTTCCTCTTTTGATGACTGCCTATCAAACCTTTCTCTAGTTCTACAAAGATGTGAAGACACTAATCTCGTTCTGAATTGGGAAAAGTGTCATTTTATGCATGTCCTGAGAAAGCATCGAAAGACTTTGGGTTATACTATTGATGATCTTATTGGTATTAAACCCTCTTTCTGCATGCATAGAATACTAATGGAGGACGATCATAAGAATTCACGGGAACCTCAAAGACGGTTAAATCCGATCATGAAAGAGGTTGTGAAGAAAGAACTTCTTAAGTTGTTGGATGTAGGTATCATATTTCCTATCTCGGACAGCAAGTGGGTGAGCCCAGTGCACATAGTTCCGAAGAAAGGAGGGATGATCGTTGTGACAAATAAGAACAATGAGTTAATCCCAACTAGGACCGTCACGGGCTGGAGGGTGTGCATCGATTATAGGAAGCTGAACGTGACCACTCGGAAGGACCATTTTCCACTTCCCTTTATTGATCAAATGCTCGAACGGTTGGCTCAGCATTCACATTTTTGCTATTTAGATCGCTATAGTGGCTTCTTTTAGATTCCTATCCATCCGGATGATCAAGAGAAGACCACTTTCACTTGTCCATGGGGGACATTTTCCTATAGGAGGATGCCATTTGAATTGTGTAATGCACCCGCTACCTTCCAGTGATGCATGATGGCTATCTTTTCTAAGTACATAGAGGAGATCATGGGGGTATTTGTGGATGATTTTTCAGTATATGGTTGCTCTTTTGATGATTGCCTATCTAACCTTTCTCTAGTGCTACAAAGATGTGAAGACACTAATCTCGTCTTGAATTGGGAGAAGTGTCACTTTATGGTTAATGAAGGCATCGTGCTAGGACACCTCGTTTCCAACCGAGGTATTGAGGTCGATCGAGCTAAGATCGGGACTATTGAAAAACTTCCTCCCCCTTGTTCTGTTAAGGGTGTGTGGAGTTTTCTCGGGCATGCAGGTTTCTATAGGAGATTCATCAAGGACTTCTCGAAGATTTCTAAACCACTAACTAAACTCTTGAATAAGAATGTTGTTTTTGAGTTTTCGCAGGAATGTCTTGATGCATTTTATAGGATTAAGGAAGCGTTGGTCTCCGCTCCCATTATCCAGTATTCGGATTGGACCTTGCCCTTTGAGATCATGTGGGATGCAAGTGATGTGGCAGTAGGAGCGGTGCTTGGACAAAAGAAGGATGGCCGGACCACCGCCATTTACTATGCTAGCAAGACGCTAGACGAAGCCCAGCGTAACTATGTCACCACCGAAAAGGAGCTATTGGCGGTTGTATATGCTTTTGAGAAATTTCGATCTTACTTAGTGGGAGAAAAAGTTATTGTGTACACTGACCATGCAGCTATTCGTTACTTACTTGCTAAGAAGGATGCTAAGCCACGTCTTATTCGATGGATTCTCTTGCTTTAAAAGTTTGACCTAGAGATTCGCGATAAGAAGGGATCCGAAAATTCTGTTGCGGATCACCTCAGCCGGCTACCTCCCTCTTCACGCGAGAAAGATGAACCACCCATAGACGATTCATTCCCCGATGAGCACTTGCATTTGCTGGAGCGTTTGATAGACTTCTTTATCTCACCCCATGATGAAGGTGAAGTATGGGGTGAGGATACCCTCCAGCATGTTTAGGGATGCCATATGGTCCACCTAGCGATCTTAAACTATGGCGCTTCTTGGGAGGCAACCCAAGGTATTGCTTTCTTTTCCCTTTTCTAGTCTAGCTTTAGATAGTTTGCTTTTGCTTTTCCCCGCTTTGTTTTTGGTTTCCTAGACAGAAAACATGTACTTTCTAAGGAAGGAATACAACCCAGGAGCAACACTGGAAGGACAGAAGTTCGAGAAATTGAGAAGACGGAGTTTGACTGAGACACATCTCGGTTGCAGTCACAGCACCTCAACTGAGATGATTCTTGAGCAACCGAGGCGACTAGGGCTGATAACATTCCACCTCGGTCCAGACACCTCGGTCCAGTCGGGATCACCTCGACCGAGGTGACAGCAGAATCGGCGAGGGGTATAAAAGGGGAAACGATTTCTCTATATTCCCTTCTAACTTACTCCTCGACCGTGGCGCTCTTCCATCTCGTTTTCTTCGTTTCTCGATCGTTTTCGACGATTCTTGCTCCCATTCTGCTAGGAAAGGCTAGGGGAACCAATTGCAAGCAACAATCTGCAACAAGAACACCTCAAATCGACCAAATCCGGGGTAAAACAGTCGAAACCCTAATTCCCTCTTTCTTTACTGATTTCGGAATTTAGTGGCTTTGGTTGCCATAGATCTCTGTTGAAAAAGGATTAAGTACCCCTTAGGAACAATCTGTAGTGAAATCGGGGGAAAAGAACTGAAATTCCGAGAGTTGAAATCGAACAGCTTCGCCAGATTGCCAGATTGTCTTGAGAGATAGATCATCCCCTTCTTCTTCTTGAGATCTGGGGGGAAAAGAACAATCAACTGCGCCTCGGCCGAGGTGGTTCTTGAGATCTGACAAGCAACCGAGGTGAACTGTCAGACAGAAAAGAGAAAATGAGTTCCAAGTCTGATCGCCAGATTGTCTTGAGAGATAGATCATCCCCTTCTTCTTCTTCTTCTCGACCCTCCATACCGGTGATACATGAGCGTCACTAGGGTGATTACGACCACATCTGTACGTGCCCTGTGATTGCGCCCACGGTTTTTAGACTTCTCCGCTTTTTACGGTTTATATGTTGCGGAGGATTTGAGACGGATGGTCTCGATGGTTGGGCTGGAGCAGTTTATGGAGATCAGAGCTCCAGCCTACCTCGAGCCTACTAGAGTTTGTGAGTTTTGTGACTCACCTGCCCGAGGAGAGGGCCATCAAGTACCGGTTGCTGAACCGGAATTATTTAGTACCGATGGATCAGTGGAGAGATGTCTTCGGCTTCCCGACCCCCACAATTCCCGATTTCCCTTCTCGAGCTGTAGCTCGCCAGTTCGGGGACAGATAGCTCATGTAGTTGAGCATGCTGATAGGTGGAGACCTGGAGACTCTAGGGAGCGGATCATCTTCCACCTTGCTTTTAGACTTGCCCACCGTATATTCAGCAAGACACTTCTGGCGTATACTGAGACGCCCCAAAAGGTTAGACAGGGGGAGCTTTTGAGTTTATTTTGCATGGTGACTGGGGGTGTGCCAATTTTCGGTGCTATGCTAGCTGAGGATCTGCACCGGATCAAGGCTAAGGCGAAGGGGGACATTTGTTGTGGCGGTTTAGTGACTCACATAGCTACTGTGATGGGGTTGGATTTGAGAGCATGTACACTGGTGGCGGCTGCCAAGCCGCTAGGGCTGCAGGAGATGATCACCAGGAGGATTCTAGTTCTTCGTGGACTTACTACGCCATATGTGGCGATGCCTTGGGAGCAGACTGCACCTCAAGGTATTAGGTGGATACCTTACATTGAGGACACTAGAGATGCAACAGCTCAGGTGCAAGAGGATGAGGATGAGGAGGATGATGGCGGTGCTGCCATAGAGACAGGGACGGACACAGCCGGTCCCAGTGTACCAGTCGTCGATCTGGACGACGAGGAGACTGAGGAGGAGGCAGCTGCACCACCATCACATCCTGCCAGGTGCAGAGTCCGCAGACAGCGGGATCCTGTAGCTCAAAGACGGATAGACGAGCTGACGGATCAGATGATCGACTCTTACGCCGCTCTATCCTTGGACATGTTGGAGATGAGGGAGAGCCAGCACTACCAGTGCCGGATGTTGGAGATACAGTTCCAGCACACTATGGGCTACCCTTTTGACCCATCCCAGCATCCGTACATGCCATATCCACCACCACCACCAGCAGATCAGGACTAGAGCTTGCAAGAATTTCTTTTATTTATTTATTATGCACCTCAGCTTATGTCCGGTGAGTACATTTCTTTCTAGACTTATTTTGACCCATTGGGACAATGTGTCCCCAGTATGGGGTATTTGGATGTATTTATATGACTAATGTGTATGCCTGTATGACTCGGTTTGGATATTTATGATTTTCTTTATGCTCTATGTGTTTATCTGAAACTACATGCATGCATACAAGTTAATTGATTGAAAAAAAACGTCACAAACTGGTTAAGAAAAAAATTTTAAATGACCTCAACCGATGTGATTCTGACCAATCGAGGTGCAGCACCTCGGTTGACTTAGAACATCTCGACCGAGGTGGTTTAACTGAAACAGTTTTCGAAACGATTTTTGTGCTTCTTATCTGGATATGATCTCAGTGAAGATTTTGTTTGCAGACTGGTTTTGAAATCTTTATATGTTTGAAAGGCTTTATAATATGTTTAAGTTGCTAAATGCTTTGTTTGAAATTTTGGCATGTTTAATACTTTGTTTTTATCAAAATTATGTTGAATTTGAAGGTTGACACCACATGATGAGTTCTCTCACTTTCTTCCTGGGATGATTAAGGCAATTCATTCTCTTCTCTTCTTCTTCTTGATCATGCCAAGCGCTTCACATACATATTTGCCTCCCTCT
Organism: Fagopyrum esculentum; assembly: GCA_033239045.1. Classification (NCBI taxonomy): domain Eukaryota; kingdom Viridiplantae; phylum Streptophyta; class Magnoliopsida; order Caryophyllales; family Polygonaceae; genus Fagopyrum; species Fagopyrum esculentum. The sequence goes on from BSUD01000001.1 coordinate 54,694,377, forward strand.
ACCTATCCGGGAATTTGGAAGCAAGCAAATGAAAAGCAAGTGAAAGAAAAGTTGAGATGTTGGCTGAAAGTTTAGAAAGAAACAAATAGGTTTGGGGAAGCCAATCATGATTATGAGTAACTCGGCACCATTCACAAAGCCGGGTGTCTGTTTCTTGCCAAAGTCGGATTGAGCGATATTCCTAACGGTGCATGGTATGTGCATCAAGGGTTTGAGACATCTCGAGAAATTGATGATTGCTAATCTCCCAGGCTTTAGTTTTTGTGCACCTCTGTCCATGCATCCCAAAAAGTAAAAAAGTAAAATAAGCAAAGCTTATTGGTGGAAGATGTTGAAGTTCAAAGCAAGTGAAGTAAAGATCCTTTTCCCGGATTCTAGTATCACATTCCCTATATACATCCCACCTTCACACGTTTCTTGACCTTCTCTTGAAAAGCCCTTGAGACCTCGAGCTTGTTGATTGACTTGGTGGTTTAAACTGGATTATACACGATTATTTTAGATAATTATGATTTATTATGCATTCTATGATTTTATGCAAAGATGAACAACTTTCTTATATTTATAAAATGTTTTGAGCATGTTTTGATTTTAAATTCCATGAAGCATTCTCTTAGACTGATCTATGATTGGAGCACACCACCAAAAATGTTTTGAAATACTTTTCATTGATCTTTCTGACTTATAGTCCATTCTATCTTGTACTTAAGATTTGAAACTTGCTTGGGGGCAAGCAAGGGACGAGTATGGGGTATTTTGATAGCATGTATTATAGTCTATATTTTGGGACTTGTTTAGACGTTTTATCTTCAATAATCTGCATGTTTGAATGTATATTATGTTATTATATTGCTGTTTCATCTACCTTTACGGGAATCGAGGTCTACACCAAGTTTCGTTGAAATCGTAGGTAAAATGGCACGTTTTGCATCAAAATGGAGCTAAGGAACAAAGGAGTCATTGGAGCTACATTTAGGAGCTTAAAAGAGAATCAGGAAGCTGGGAATTAACAATGAAGATTTACTTTGGATCAGATTTAAGAGATTTCACCTTCAGCTGAGATTCACCTCGGTTAGCTACAGTACCACCTCGACCGAGGTGATCTTGAGGAGTGCCCAAACCGAGGCGAACACCCTGACACGGCGAGATATATTTTATTTGGCTGAGATCTTTTATTTTTGGAAGGAGAGATCTTATATTTTTGGGCTGGATTTTTGGAAGGAAGATCATATATTTAGAAGATCTATTTTAGAGATAGAGATATATTTTATTAGGATATTATCTTTTAAGATATTTCCTATAAAATTATCTTTTTAAGATAATTTTATTTTAGGAGATATGGATATATTTTATGAAAATATCTTATAGCTGGAAGGAAGATATTTATTTTAGGAGATATGGATATATTTTATAGAAATTATCTTTTTAAGATATATTATCTTTGGAAGATAATTCTCCTACATAAAGGGTTGGATTTTCTACAATTCAACCATCTTCGGATCATCAAGCTCCGCTACATCGTCGCATACTTGGAGATTGAAGAAGCTGCAGTTAGGAAGGATTTTTGGAAGTTTGAAGGAAGATTGAAGGAAGGAAGTTCATAGCTTGTTATAGCTTTTGAAGGGATTTGTAAGATTTTCTTAGATTCCCTTTGACTTGTTGTGTTGTTGGATTTGTGATCCAAGGAACGCTTATTTGTGTGATATTTGATTCAGTTGTTGAAGCCTTGTTATTAAGGTTTTTGTGTTCAAATATTCATTCTCTTCCCATATATTTGATTATTGCTTTCATGATGATGAGTGGCTAATTTCCTTGTTCGATTCTAGGGTGATTGCCTGAAAGTTGTGGGAAAGACAATGATAGAATAATCTTAATTCCAGTATGACCCTGAAAGCTCGAGTCTTTACCCTTAACCCTAGAACAACTCGTTCAGTCGATGAACATCTCGGCCGGGGTGGAACTTGACTGACCGAGGTGACTTATCTGATCCGTAACTGAGAGTTAAGTGTTGGAGTTTGCCAAATCCTATTCTTATTACACCTTTCCTGGGTCAATGCAAGCCTAGGATGAGACTTACCCAGTAATTCCTTAGTTTGTTTACTCATGATCATAAGTGTAGGTAATTAAGGTTTATCCTTTATTGGGGTTTGAGTGTTCCTTCATCCCATCTTTGTGAGTTAGCTTGAGACTTACCCGGTAAAGGTTGATTCTATTCCCTTAGTTAGTGTGTTGGTTTGAGATTATAATTCCTTTCCTTAGTACCTTGAGACTTACCCGGTGATAGGTTCTTTGGCTTGGGATTGTGAGTAGTGAGACTTACCCGGTGATGTATTCCACTTTAGTAACACCTTCCCTTTGCAAAACATCAGCTTTGTCCGCTTATCTTGAGATCTTGAGTTGGAACCACAACTAGATGCTTTAATCCCTAGAATTTGTATATCTCCCTTAATTGACTTTATTATCATCTTTTATTGTTTTGATCGCTTTTGTGGTTATTTGCAATATTGACAACCTATACTTGCTTTGTTTCACCTAAGTCCCTGTGATCGACCCCTGGAATTTTTGCTTTTATTACAATTGACCCGTAAACTGCGGGTTCGTATCCTTGTTTTAAGCATACTTCCTCGGTTATAAATTTAAAGCTTACACACACCATTTGGAGCGAACAACAAACACAATCATGTAAGGATAAACACATCAGCATGATATCACACATTTACTCAGTTTATCATCTTTATATAATTGTCATTCACTCAAGTCGTATATATATATATATATAAATAAAAGTATGTGACACGAGGACCGATACATCCCCGCCTTTGAGTGCTATATTCAGTTGTACGAGTATCGGTCACACAATCTGTGTACCCTATGGGAGTGGACTGTGCCCTTTTTAAACCAGACTGGCTTGACGTCAGAGAACCTCCCAGACTCCACTACGGGGTGAAAGGGAAAGGTTATCACATCCACGCAGTGGGACAATCAAATAAAACATAGGTCGGTATAAATGACAACTCATGCTATCATAGCAAACATCTGAAGCACACACCACTCATGCAAACACCCAATATAAGGATGATAGCTAAGTAAGTCCTACGGACTTACCTCAACCTCGTATAAAGTTCAACCACAACTTGATCACCTCAACACTGGAGGAACAACAAAGCCTATATACAAGGCATAAAGAGATGTCACATCTGTTATCAAGCAAAGAGTCACACCTAGACCCAAAGGGATCCATAGGGATCATATACATCCTATAACCTCGAATAATATGCTAAACCTTAAAGCTACATCAGGACATATATCCAATTCATTATATCATCATCAAACCAAAAATCCTATAATTACCAGAATAATGTAACGAGCATAATGGAAATTCCAATTATCCATTTTAACCAACTTATAGTCAATTTATATTAACCCGCAATACGGAAAACAAATAAATTCATAACTTATTCGTTACTAACCCGATATACGATCCGGAAAAAGATACAGATCCCTGGCAATACGGGGAGTAAGAGCACGGTATGAAACCTTACGTTTGATTACTTGCGGTGGTCCGTCGGCATTCCGATAGCGATAAATAGAGGTTAAACCAAAAAGCTAGCAAACGGGAAACAAATTGGTACCACGTTGTAGAGAACAAGATAAGGGACTCGTTGGTACAAACGGATTTGAAATTGGATCGACGACAAAGGATTTGCAAAGAAATGAAGGTAAGTTGCACGTTTCGCTCGGATGCTTCATCTGCAACTTTGGAGATTGAAAAGTAAGGGAGGAAGGTGTACATCTGGCTTCTCAATGTGAAGTTACGTGCCTTATATATATATATATTAAATAAAAATAGATGAGGATGGAAGAACTCTGCAGCCGCCTCTTCAATATATATATATATATATATATATATATATATATATATATATATATATATATATATATATATATATATATATATATATATATATATATATATATATATATATATATATATATATTGAAAAGTAAGGGAGGAAGGTGTACATTTGGCGCTATCCCACTGATGTTGCTAGGCTCATCCCAACATAAAGGTGTACGGCATCTACGTCCATACAGTGCCTCATAAGGAGCCATCCCAATAGATGCATGTCAGTTGTTGTTGTAGGAGAACTCAACAAGTGGGAGGTAATCACACCATCCTTGTCCCTAATCCAACACACATGCTCGCAGCATCTGTCTGGGGTGGAACGTAGTCGTGAAATATAGGCTCGTCCCCAAAACGGTCTGAATCTGCTGCCAGAATCTCGAGGTAAACCGTTCATCTTGATCAGAGACGATCGTCCTCGGTACACCATGGAGTCTCACTATCTGTCTAGTGTACTCTTCAGTTAATCTGCTCATTGGCCGCGTCCCTCTAATAGGAATGAAACGTGCCGTCTTCGTTAGTCTATCAACAATAACCCAAATGGCATCAAAACTCCTACTAGGTCTCAGTACCGTCACAAAGTCCATAGAGACGTCCTCCCACTTCTATTGCGGTACTGGTAGTGGATGGAGCTGACCTCCAGGTCTACAATGCTCTATCTTGACCTACTGACCGATCGCACACTGAGCCATAAATCTGGCTTCAGCCCTCCCCACCAATATGAACGTCTCACATCATGGTACATCTTACTCGTACCTGGATGTACAGAGTAATCTGTATAGTAGGCCTCCTATAAGATCCTCTATCTCAACTATGCATCAACGGGTACACAGATGCAGTCATGTCGCCTCATCACTCCATCTGCTCCAATGGAGAACTATGGTACCTCTCCACGAGACATCCTCTCTCTGATCCTCATCAAGGTTGGGCAGGTCCCTTGCTTCTGCTGGATCTCATCCAACAGACCACGTAAAACCTCTAAAGCATGTAACTGGGCATCCTCATTAGGAAATTGGATGTCCATCTCTAGCCAAGCTAGATCCCTCTAAAGCTGAGGCTGAACTGTCAATCTGACAATCGCCTTCTCTCGAGGCGTCTTCCTTCTCAAGGCGTCAGCTACAACATTCGCCTTTCCAGGATGATACAAAATCTCAAGGTCAAAGTCCTTGATCAACTCAAGCCATTGACACTGGAGGTTATTCAACTCCCGCTGCGTGAAAATATACCATGGAGTCTCACGGTCTGTGAAGATTTGACATGTGGCGCCATATAGGTAATGTCTCTAGATCTTCAAAGCTTGAACTACTGCTGCCAACTCCAGATCGTGAGTTGGGTAGTTCTCCTAATACGTCTTCAGCTGTCTAGACGCATAAGCAATCACTCTGCCTCTCTGCATCAACACACATCCCAAGCCTAGCTTGGATGCATCACTATAGACCACGAAATCATCAGAACCCTCTGGTTGTGCCAGGACAGGGGCAGAAGTCAAACGTCTCTTCAAATCCTCAAAACTCTAGGCACATTGGTCGGTCCACACAAACCTGGTAGTCTTCCTCAGAAGACTCTTCAATGGACGGACAATCACATAAAATCCCTCCACAAAGAGTTTGTAATAACCGGCTAGGCCAAGAAAGCTACGCACTTCCTTGAAGTTCGTCGGTGTCGTCCATGCAGCAACAGACTCAATCTTCGCCGGGTCAACCATAATCCCGTCGGCGGAGACGATGTGTCCAAGAAAAGCAACCTCAGACATCCAGAACTCACACTTAGAGAGCTTGGCATACAGCTCTCTATCCCTTAGAATCTGCAAAACCGTCCTCAAGTGACAGCATGCTCCTCTTTGCTACGAGAGTACACTAGAATGTCATCAATGAAGACCACAACAAACTGATCAAGGAAGTCGAGGAAGATACTCTTCATCAACTCATGAACATAGTTGGGGCATTCGTCAGCCCGAATGGTATCACTACAAACTCATAGTGTCCATAACGGGTATGAAATGTCATCGTGTGCACATCCTCCTCTCTCACTCTCAGCTGGTGATATCCTGAACGCAAGTTAATCCGGGAGAAAATTGTCGCTCCCTAAAGCTGATCAAGTAGATCATCAATATGATGCAACGGATACCTGTTCTTGATGGTCACCTTGTTCAGCTCTTTGTAATCAATACACAGCTTCAACGATCCGTCCTTCTTCTACACGAAGAGGACAGGTGCACCCCATGGTGAAACACTAGAGCGTATGAAGCCCTTCTCAGCCAACTCCTCGAGTTGCTTCTTCAGCTCCAACATCTCGACAGGCGTCATACGGTATGGGGCCTTCGAGATGGGTCTCGTACCAAGCTGCAACTCGATACTGAAATCCACACTCCTTTGAGGCGGCAAGCTCGACGGCTCCGCAAACACATCTACAAACTCACAGACCACTGGAATGTCCTCCAAACCTGGACTCTCTCCATCCTTCATGGTATAGCACTAAAAGACATCACATCTCTGTGCAATCAGTCTAGCTACTCGTACGGCACTGATGACAGAACCTGTCTTCCCAAGGTCCCAACCTCAAAAGACCTCAATCTGACCAACCTCGGTAGAGACTGTAACAGTCCGTCTACCAACATCCAAAATCGCACGGTGTCTACGCATCCAATCCATACCTAATAGGACTTCTTCATGCATCAATGGCATGACTAAGAAGTCAACAAGTAAAACACGAGTCCCTAAACGAAGGGGACAACTACGTATCTCATGGGTACCTCTGACCCGACTACCATCAGGTAACCCAATAGTAAAGGGTATCCCCTCTATGGTAGCTAAACTCAGACGCTCAACACATGTATCAGAAATAAATGAATGCGTAGAACCAGTATCAAACAAAACTCTAATAGGTAAACCATGAAGGAGAATGGTACTTATAGCAGTAGGTGCAGGTGGATCCTTTACACTCCTCAACTCAAAAGCTCTACCCTGAGCTCCTCTGGCATTCGTGGTACTCCCCCCACGACCTCTACATTTTACTAGGCCCGGGAGTAGATTCCTGAGTAGATGGACGATCTGGGACTCTCTATTGTCCCTATGTCTGATGTTGAGGTGTCCTTTGACGACCTTCTACTACACTGGCAGGGGAAGAAACTTGTTGAGATGCAACTCCACCCTGCCTATAGAAGGCACCTCGATGTCTAAGTCTACCACAAGTGTAACAAGTCACAACTGGTTTGGGACAATCCGGCTTCAGATGGTCAGGATCACCACAGTTGTAACAATGTCTTCCCTTATCTACAATCAGTATAGATGAGGGGTAACTCGGATGTCTCTGGTCTCGTCTAGAACCAGATGCTCCTCCAACTCCACTAGTATGTCCAGTGTGCTACCTCTTCTCAAACCATCCCATCTGAGAAGCTCTCCTCTGACTGGCTCGCTCCCTCTCATAAGCAAAAGCTCGGTCTTGATAATCAGCTAGGGACTCGCAATGGAATCCCACCATATATGAACGTGTGCTCTCTCTTAGACGACGAGAGAACATATACACATGCTGGTCATCAGATGGTGCAGTTGGACCTAGTAAAGCTAACTCAGTCTGGAAGCGGCGGATGACATCTAACATAGGTACATCCTCAAAGCCAGCCTCCATAAAGTTTAGCAATTTCTCCCTCCTCAGTGAGACAGGGCAGAACTGCTCTCGAATCATGCTCCTCATGTTTTCATAACTGGTGGCTCTGGTCCGTACAGTCCTCCACCACTGATGTGCAAGGTCACGGAATAGAGACTGCACTAACTCTATCCGTCTATCCTCAAGACATCTGATAGACTCTAAAGCTGAGTCTACACGTCTTATCCATACCTCAGTCTGTAAACCAATCTCTCCTGAGAAGGGTGGTACTCCCTACTGATGGAATGCCTTCAACCAGGCATCTGGTCGAGGCCCTCTGGTCTCCTCTACATCTCGAATAGTCTCAGCAGCACGTGTCATCATAGTTGGTGCCTGTGTGGCTCCCTGAGACATCTCAGAATATCCTTCATGCCCTGGTAGATCCGGGGCTCGTCTGCCATCTCTGAAAGCCTCCTCAAAACGTCTAAGGTACTCTCTAAACTCTGGCCCCCATGGAGACACGATTTCAATCATCAAACTGGGCTCGATGTGAATGATGTCTCCTCGATCCACCACTCCTCGTCTCTGGGACGACACTCTCAGCAACCTCCTCATGTACCTCCTCCACCGCTGGTGGATCAGCAGCTGGAACTAGTCCGTCACCTATCACGCCCGGTGGAAGAGGTGGTCTACCTCTACCTCGGCCTACACCGGCAGTAGCTCTAGTCCGAGCCATCTGCGAGGTATGTACACCTAACTTAGAAGGCTTTATATAGGCCATATATATATAACACATATACAAAAATCATTCACAATACATATATACATATCTATACCGCAGAGATCCATAGCTGGCGACTTCTCGTACATTCTAACCCAAACCACATTTAAGACCAAAAAACTTTTGAAAACGTCAAACCCCTTTCGGATTTTGTTTATTTTACCTATCAAATCTCATTGCAGGTATAAAGTGCCAATGTTGTCAAACTAAGGCTCTGATACAAACTCTGTAACACCCCCAATCCTCGGGACTCGGGATGCCACATTGGGCTAGGATCTCACAATGGATCCTAACCATAGCCTGACAACAAGTTCACTGGACCTTACAACATGGCACTGACAGATATAAAAACAAATACATAAAATTGTATAAACTGTACAACCAAAAGGTAAAACAACATAGACGAGTATAAACAACAACATCCTCACAAAGGAGGTAACAAAAGATCATCCTCACGCAGGAGGGAAAGGTAAACAACCCCCAAAAGACCAACATCCTATATACGAGAGGTCCTTGGCCTGCCACTCTACTAGATCACCTAGCAGTGTGCCTATCTTATGGGGCATCTACAAAATGGTAATAAATCATTAGCTAACCATACATATATAGAGTAATGCATAAGCACAAACACAATCATGTAAGGATAAACACATTAGTATGATATCACACATTTACCCAGTTTATCATCTTTATATAATAGTCATTCCCTCAAGTCATATATATATATATATATATATATATATATATATATATATATATATATATATATATATATATATATGAAAGTATGTGACACGAGGATTGATACATCCCCGCCTCTAAGTGTTATATCCAGCTGTACGAGTATCGGTCACACAATCCGTGTACCCTATGGGAGTGGATTGTGCCCTTCCTGTAAACTAGACTAGCCTGACGTCAGAGAACCTTCCAGACTCCACTACGGGATGAAAGGGAAAGGTTATCACAGCCACACAGTGGGGCAGTCAATAAAACATAGGTCGGTATAAACAACAACTCATGTTATCATAGCAAACATATAAAGCACACACCACTCATGCAAACACCCAATATAAGGATGATATCTAAGTAAGTCCTACGGACTTACCTCAATCTCGTATAAAGCTCAACCACAACTCGATCACCTTAACACTAGAGGAACAACACAATCTACAGACAAGGCATCAAGAGATGTCATATCTCTTATCAAGCAAAGGGTCACACCTAGACCCAAAGGGATCTATAGGGATCATATAAATCCTATAACCTCAAATAATATGCTAAACTTTAAAGCCACATCAGGGCATATATCCAACTCATGATATCATCATCAAACTAAAAATCCTATAATTATCAGAATAATGTAACGAGCATAATGGAAATTACAATTATCCATTTAACCAACTTAAGGTCAATTTATATTAACCCGCAATACGGAAAACGGATAAATTTATAACTTATTCGTTACTAACCCGATATACGATCCGGAAGAAGATACGGATCCCTGGCAATAGGGGAGTAAGAGCATGGTACGAAACCTTACGTTTGACGACTTGCGGTGGTCCGTCGGCATTCCGATAGCGATAAACGGAGGTTTAACCAAAAAGCTAGCAAACGGGAAACAACTTGGTACCATGTTGAAGAGAACTAGATAAGGGACTCGTTGGAACAAACGGATTTGAAATTGGATCGAAGACGAAGGATTTGTGAAGAAATGAAGGTAGGTTGCACGTTTCGTGTTCGCTCTAAATGGTGTGTGCAAGTTTAAATTTATAACCCTAGATGTAAGCTTAAAACAAGGATGCGAACCCGCAGTGTACGGGTCAATCGTAGTAAAAAGCAAAAAATTCCAGGGGTCGATCACAAGGACTTAGTGAAACGAAGCAGATATAGGTTGTTAATGCAACTACTAACCACAAAAGCGATTAAAACAATCAAAGATGATAAAAAGTCAATTAAGGAAATACGCAATTCTAGGGATTAAAGCATCTAGTTGTGGTTCAAACTCAAGATCTAAAGATAAGCGGACAAAGCTGAGATATTTGCATAGGAAAGGTGTTACTAAAGTGGAATAGATTACCGGGTAAGTCTCACTACTCACTAATCCCAAACCGTAACTCCTATTACCGGGTAAGTCTCAAGGAATTAAGGAAAAGAACTATAACCTCAAACTAACACTCCAACTAAGGGAATAGAATCAACCTTTACCGGGTAAGTCTCAGGCTAACTCACAAAGATGGAATGAAAGCACACTCAAACCCAATAAAGGATAAACCTTTATTACCTACACTTATGATCTTGGATAAACAAACAAAGGAATTACCGGGTAAGTCTAATCATAGGCTTGTATTGAACCAGGAAAGGTGTAATAAGAATAGGATTTGGCAAACTCTAACACTTAACTCTCAGTTTTTGATAAGAAAAGTCACCTCGATCAGAACAATTCCACCCCGGCCGAGATGTTCATCGACTGAGCGAGATGTTCTAGGGTTAAGGTTAAGGACTCGAACTTTCATGGTCCTACTGTGATTAAGAATATTCTATCATTGTTTTCCCACAACTTTCAGTCAATCACCCTAGAATCACACAAGGAAATTAGCCACTCATCATCATGAAAGCAATAATCAAATATAAGGGAAGAAGGAGAATAATTGAACAAGAAAACCTTAAGAGAAAGGCTTCAATAATTGAATCAATTATCAAACAACAAGCGTTCCTTGTATCAAAATCCAATAAGACAATCAACAAAGAAGGGAATCTAAGAGAATCTTACAAAACCCTTCACAAAAGCTATAAAAGCTACCAACTTTCTTCCTTCAACCTTCAAAAAGGTTCTTCAAATCTTCCAACTATGGTGGGGTAAAACGGTTGCTCTAAGTACTGTCGGTGGTATAGCACGGTATAGCAGATGTTCGCGTGGTATGCGGGATCCGGATTTGTGGAAAATCCAACCCTTTTTATAGGAAAATTACCATCCAAAGATAAGATATCTTAGAAAGATCTTTTCCCATAAAAATAGGTAAAATATATGGGCTAAATTATCTTCTTTCTTCCAGGAATCCAGCCCAAAAATATAAGATCCTCTTTCCAAAAATAAAAGATCTCAGCCAAGAAAAAAATATCCTTGCCGCGTTCAAGGTGTTCGCCTCGGTCGAGTCAGTTCCTCTGGATCACCTCGGTCGAGGTGACTCTGTAGTCAACCGAGGTGAATCACAACTGAATGTGAAATCTCTCAAATCTGGTCCAAAGTGAATCTCTAATCCAATTCCATGATTCCTGAATTCTTCCTTAGCTCCTGAATGTAGCTCAAATGACTCCTTAGCTCCTTTTGCTCCTTTTTGATGCAAAACGTGCCATTTTACCTACGATTACAACGAAACTTGGTGTAGACCTCGATTCCCGTAAAGGTAGATGAAATGACAATATAATCACATAACATACATTCAAACATGCAGATTATTGAAGATAAAACGTCTAAACAGGCCCCAAAATATAGACAATAATTCATGCTATCAAAATACCCCATACTTAGCCCTTGCTTGTCCCCAAGCAAGTTCCGAATATAAAATACAAGATAGAATGGATTATTAGTCATGAAGATCAATGAAAAAGTCTTTCAAAACATTTTAATGATGTGCTAGAATCATAGATCACTCTAAGAGAATACTTCATGAAATTTAAAATCAAAATATGCTTAAAACATTTTATAAATATAAGAAAGTTGTTCATCTTTGCATAAAATTATAGAATGCATAATAAATCATAATTATCGAAATTAACCATGTATAATCCAGTTTAAACCACTAAGTCAATCAACAAGCTCGAGGTCTCAAGGGCTTCCCAAAAGAAAGGTCAAGAAACGTGTAGGGTAGGGATGTGTAGAAGGTAATGTGGTGCTAGAATCCGGGAAAAGGATATCACTTCACTTTCACTTGACTTTCAACATCATCCATCAATAAGCTTTGCTTAATTCACACTTTTCCTTTTTTTACTTTACTTTTTGGGATGCATATACAGAGATGCACAATAACCGAAGCCTAGGAAATCAGCAATCATCAATTTCCTGAGATGCATCAAACCCTTGATGCACATACCATGACCCGTTAGGAATATCGCTCAATCCGACTTTGGCAAGACACAAACACCCGGCTATGTGAATGGTGCCGAGTTACTCATCATCATGATTGACTTTCCCAAACCTATTTGTTTCTTTCTAACACTTTCACTTCCAGCCAACTTCTCAACCTTTCTTTCACTTGCTTTTCACTTGCTTGCTTCCAAATTCCCGGATAGGTAAAGAAAGGCAAATATGTATGTGAGGGGCTAAGCATGATCAAGAAGAAGAAGAGAAAATAATGAATTGCCTTGGTCTTTCCAGGAAGAAAGTGAGAGAACTCATAATGTGGTGTCAACCTTCAAATTCAACATAATTTTGAAAAAGACAAAGTATTAAACATGCCAAAATTTCAAACAAAGCATTTAGCAACTTAAACATATCATAAAACCTTTCAAACATATAAGGATTTCAAAATCAATCTGCAGACAAAATCTTCACTGAGGTCATATCCAAATAAGAAGCACAAAAATCGTTTTCGAAAAATTCCTTTCAGTTAAAACGCCTCGGTTGAGATGTTCTAGTCAACCGAGGTGAAGTACCTCGTTTGGTCAGAATTACTTCGGTCGAGGTAAAAAAAAAATTTCTTTACAGTTTTTGACGTTTTTCTCAATCAAATAACCTGTATGCATGCATGTAATCTCAGATAAGCAAAATAAAACATAAATATCTGATAGAGTCAAGTCATACATCCATAGTCAAATAATACATCCAATACCCCATACTTGGGACACATTGTCCCAATGGGTTAAAATAAGTTTAGAGAAATAAGGTACTCACCGGACATAGCTGAGCTGCATAATAAATAAAGAAAGAAAATCCTGCAAGCTCTCAATAATCACGATCTGGTGGTGGTGGTGGTACATACGGGTGCTGAGATGGGTCGAAAGGATAGCCCATGACATGCTGAAACTAAATCTCAGCCATCACGTGCTGGTAGTGTAGTCTCTCCTGCATCTCTCTGATCTCCAGGGACATGGCAGCGTAGGAGTCTATCATTTGATCCGTCAGATCGTCGATCCGACGGTGAGCATCTGGATCCCTCTGCCTACGTACCATGCGCCTAGCAGGACGTGCTGGTGCTGCAGCCGGCGCCTCCTCAGTCTCGTCATCATCCAAATCGATGACCGGCGCACTAGTCCCAACTGTATCTGTGCCCGTGTCCATAGGAACACCACCATCCTCATCATCATCAGCCTCCTCAGCCTCATCCTCCTCAACTGGCCCCTGAGCTGATGCAGCTTCCGCCTCTCTAGCATCCTCCATCAATTGGATCCACGCAGTCTGCCAGTAATGTGGATCAAACACGGAGAACTGAGTTGACCATCTGATCCCCTGTGGTGCAGTCGGCTCCCATGGCATCGCCACATATGGCGTAGTAAGTCCTCGGGGAACCAGTATCCTCTGAGTGATCATCTCCTGAAGTCCAAGCGGCTTGGCAGCCGCCACCATGGTACAAGCACTGAGGTCCATATCCATGTAACTCGCTATATGAGTCACTATACCTCCACAGCAGATGTCGCCTTTCGCCTTCGCCTTTATCCTATGTAAGTCCTCCGCTAGCATCAATCCAAAATCTGGGACTCCTCCAGTCACCATGCAATATAAACTCAGAAGCTCACCCTGTCTGACCTTCAAGGGCGTCTCAGTACGCGCCAAAAAAGTCTCACTGAAGATCCTGTGAGCTAGTCTAAAAGCAAGATGAAATATAATCCTCTCCCTAGAATCTCCAGGTCTCCATCTGTCAGCATGCTCAACCACGTGAGCTATCTGTCCCCAAAACTCCCTAGTTACAGCTCGGGAGGGAAAATCAGCAACAGTCGGGGCCGAGAAGCCAAAGATGTCCCGCCAGTGGTCCAAGGGAACCAAATAGTTCCGGTTCATCAATCGGTACTTTACGGCGCGCTCGGTAGGCAAGTAGGTAAAGGAGCTGACAAACTCCAGGGTCGGCTCTAGATAGGCCGGAGCTCGGATCTCGGTGAACTGCTCCAGCCCCACGGCAGAAATCATACGCCTCAAATCATCATCGACATAGAGGCAATCAAAAGAAGATATGTCCAGGAAGCGTGGTGCAATGACTGGACGGGCCGCTATGCGGTCATAATCGACCCGGTGTCTCTCGTGGATCACCGGTCTAGTACGGCGGGAAGAAGAAGAAGGGGAAGGAGAAGATTTGTCCCTCAGGACCAACTGCCTGTCAAAACTCATAATTTATGTGACCTGTGAGACCACTTCGGTTGCCCTGACAACTCTGTAGAACACCTCGGCCGAGGCACAGGCCGACTGGACCGAGGCGAAAAACTGCTCGATCGATTCCCTCAAAAATCCAGTTCTTTTCCGCCAAAATCACTACCAAAGGTTCCTATGGGGTACTTAATCCTTTTCTCAGCAAATGCAGGGGCAACCAAAGCCCAAATCGAAAGGAAACAGTGGAAAAGAGGAGGGTTAGGGTTTTTTTTATTTTTACCCCGATTCGGTCGATTCTGTTCGTTCTTTTTGCAGATTTGCGCTTGCACTGCGATCCTCTACCCTTTCCTCTCAGTTTGAAAGCAAGAATCGTCGAAAATGAGCGAAGAACGGAGGAGCGAGGTGGAAAATGCGCCGCGGTCGAGAAGAGGGTAAAGAGAGGAGAGAGAAATCTCAGCCCCCTTTTATACCCTTTTCAGGAACTGATGTCACCTCGGTCGAGGTGGTCTCGACTAGACCGAGGTGTACGGACCGAGGTGGATCTTCAGAAACCCTAGTCGCCTCGGTTGCTCAAGAATCATCTCGGTCGAGGTGCTGTGACAGCAACCGAGATGTGTCTCAGTCAAACTCCGTCTTCTCAAATTCTCGAACTTCTGTCCTTCCAGTTGTGCTCCTGGGTTGTATTTCTTCCTTAGATGTCACTTGTTGTCTGTCTAGGACGCCAAAAACAAAACAAAGCAAAGCAAAAGCAAACTATCTAAAGCTAGACTAGAAAAAGGGAAAAGAAAGCAATACCTTGGGTTGCCTTCCAAGAAGCGCTTGATTTAAGGTCGCCAACTGGACCGTACGGCTTCTCTCAAACGAGGTATAGTGGTGAAACCTCCTCAACCGGAACTTCCGGTTTGTGTTGCTTAAGTCTATGACCGTTGACCTTGAAGCTTCCACTCGTTTCTCCCCAAATCTCAACTGCACCATAAGGGAAAACATGTTTCACAACATAAGGTCCGGTCCATCTAGATTTTAACTTACCTGGAAAGAGGCGGAGGCAGGAGTTGAAGAGTAGAACTAAGTCTCCTTCTTTAAGCTCCTTAGGAATGATGCGCTTGTCATGCCATTTCTTCGTCCTTTCTTTATAGATTTTGGCATTCTCATAAGCGTTCAAACGCAGCTCCTCCAGCTCATTGATATCCAATAGCCGCTTCTCGCCGGCTTCCTTGATGTCGAAGTTCAACCATTTGATCGCCCAATACGCCTTGTGTTCTAACTCAACGGGCAAATGACAAGACTTCCCATATACCAAATTATAAGGGGTGGTACCAATGGGAGTCTTGAATGCGGTCCTGTAAGCCCAAAGAGCGTCGTCCAACTTCATGGACCAATCCTTCCTCGTCCTAGAGACGGTCTTCTCCAAGATTGCTTTAATTTCTCTATTCGAGATCTCGACATGTCCACTAGTTTGAGGGTGATAAGGGGTTGCTACCTTGTGGGTTACCCCATACTTCGATAGAAGTGCCTTAAACTTCCGGTTGATGAAATGCGTCCCTCCATCGCTGATGATGATGCGTGGAGTCCCAAAACGTGGAAAGATAGTCTTGTTAAAGAACTTCACAACCACCATGGCGTCATTAGTGGGGGTAGCAATGGCTTCAACCCATCTAGAGATGTAATCAACCACTAGAAGAATATAGAGGTTTCCTCCGGATGATGGGAAAGGTCCCATGAAATCTACTCCCCATACATCAAAAATCTCAACCTCTTGTATGTTATTGAGTGGCATCTCATTCCTTCTAGATAAGTTCCCTGTTCTTTGGCATGCATCACAAGAGACAACAAACGTTTGCACATCCTTAAATAACGTGGGCCAAAAGAAACCAGAACGTAATACCTTAGCGCATGTTTTGTTGGCGCTAGCATGTCCTCCACAAGGAAGTGAGTAACAATGCCGTATGACGCTATTAACTTCATCTTCCGGAATGCATCTTCGAAGCATCCCATCCGGTCCGCGCTTGAATAGCAGCGGTTCATCCCAGTAGTAATGGCGTACGTCCTTGAAGAATTTCTTCCTTTGAGCGTACGTCAATCCGGGTGGTATTTCCTAGCAAACAAGATAATTAACAATATCAGCATACCAAGGTTCTTTATTATCAGAAAGTTGGTGGAGAGAATGTTTCAGCAACTGAGGATGAATGTCAGAGAAGGGAGTAAGAAGTTTGTTATTTTCAGTAGTCTCAGTTGACATCATCTCGCTTTTGACCTCGGTCGAGGTCCAGAGAGGTTGACCGAGATGTTCTTCAGCCACCTCGCTTGGTCCAGAAAGTGCCTCGGTCGAGGTACTGCAAATGGAACCGAAACTGGAGATCTTCTTCTCCTGGATTAGTCTTTCAGTTTTAGCTCCTGGATCTTCTTCAAGTGCCTTTAAGCTCCGTATATCTGCATCACAAGAAGCATATATACCTTCCTTCATTAAGCTAAAACTAATAACCTTTTCAAGTGGATCTTTAATAAGGATAGAGCTCACCAATTCTCTTGATTCTTCTTCATCATAGATGTTGAAGATATCATTTCCTAGCTGCTCTCCCTTCATAGCCGCAAGTAATGCGAATTCCACTTCATCTCCGCCAATGTTAAATTTCAACTTGGTGTTCTTACAATCCACATTGCAACCCGAAGTTGCTAGAAATGGCCTCCCGAGAATGATAGGAACGGGATAATCTGCGGGAATGTCAAGTACAACAAAGTCTATAGGAAAGTAGAAGTTACCTACCTTGACCGGAACGTCTTCCAAAATGCCCACGGGATGGGAAATGGAGCGGTCCGCCATGTATAACCGTATCTTCACCGGCTTGGGCTCTCCAAGTCCGATTTTCACACATAGCTCCAGCGGGATGATGCTCACGCTGGCTCCTAGATCACATAGGGCTTCACAAGTAACATCTCCAACTTGAATGGGGATGCAAAATGAGCCGGGATCTCTCAATTTGGGTGGCATCTTCTCCTTCATGATTTGAATGAGCTCCGAGGATTTAGATGTCATCCTTACTTCACTAAAGTCTTCCAGCTTCCTCTTCCTTGATAGGATCTCTTTCAAGAACTTCCCATAGGCGGGCACCCTAGAATAGCATCAAGGAAAGGGATATTAATGTGTAGTTTATTCATTAAGTAAAGGAACTTACAAAAATGCTTGTCTAGATGTGCTCTGACCCTTGACTGGGGGAATGGAAGTGGTGGTTTATATGCAGGAGGTGGAATATAAACTTCAGTTTTCTCCTCCGCTTTTTGTGGTTCCACCTCGGTTGGCATCTCGGCCGAAGTGTTCTTCGACTGCACCTGGACCGAGGTGGTCTTCGTCTTCACTGGCATCGACCGAGGCACTGGATCTGAAGTCTTCAGTCCACTCCTCATCGTTATGGCCATAATCTGGCCCTTAGGGTTGCTTTCGGTCCTTGCTGGAAGCTTCCCTGGATCTCTTGGCGCTTCATTCGCCTTGTTAAAGAATTGTTGTTCTAAGGCTTTTTGTGCCTTCAAAAATGAAGTCATGGATGTCTCCATAGAGCAGAGCTTGATTAAGATGGCCTCCAGCACTGCATCTTTCTTTTCCGGCTAGGACGAACTCGATCCTTACTCCTGGCTCTTTAATGGAGTAGAAGAAGAAGAGGAAGAGAGGAAAGGATTAGAGGAATCATTCGAATTGGAGTTAGAATGATGGTTACCCGAATTTTGGTTGTTTACCCTCCAATTGTTGCTGTTGGATCCTCTATTATTGTTGTAGTTGTTGTTCCAAGAACCGTTGTTGTTGTTACGGTAGCCATTGTTGTTCCTTGATCTTCCTTCTTGGTTTGGGCAACTAAGAGTTCCTTCAATTGTTTCACATCATTCTTCAAAGATGTGAGTTGATTGTTGTTAGGCGGAGCATCTTGAAAGTTGACTCTTTTAACTCCACCTTCAGCTCCTTGGTGGGAGTATTTCTCCATGTGCAAAGCTTGCTTTTCTATGAACTCCCAAGCTTCGTCAATTGGCATGTCCATGAACGTGCCGGCGGATAGTAGTTGAAGGTTGAACTGGGTGCTTCCGTCCAGTCCCTTAAAGTATATCTCCAACAACTCTGTCTTTGGAATCCCATGATGTGGGCAATCCAAAAGAATGTCTTTAAACCTCTCTCATCACTTGGACAAGCTCTCCTTGTCCTTCATGATGAATGCATTAATCTTCCCTCTCATTTCGGCGGTTTTTGAGGGGGGAAAGAATTTAGTCAAGAATTCCGTCGTCATCTCCTCCCAAGTACTGATTTTTCCTGGAGGAAGAGATTGATACCAAGTAAGAGCTCTATCTTTCAAAGAAAAGTAGAAAGGCCTTAGCTTGTAGTTGTTGTTTTCCAGCCTTGAAGGTCTCAAGGTCTCCGTCAAGATCTCATAGTTTTCTAGATGTTGATGCTGAGATTCCCTCTCTAGCCCTCCAAACTGGCATTGGCGAATCAAGGAAAGAACTTGTGGTCGAAGCTCATAATCATGGTCCGCTGGATCACCTAGGTCGACTCCTGGACGCCTCAGTTATTGATTAGGGCCCATCCTCTGCCCTAGGGTTTGTGGAATACCTGCAAAAAAAACATCTCGGACTGGCATCCGAGGTGGAAGTATCTCGGCCGGGGCAACACGTACTGGATTATGCCTCAATCGAGGGTCTGGAACAGGGTCTTGCCTCGGTCGAGGATCTGGGTTCGGTCGAGGTAGATACAGGTCTCGTAAAGCTGCCATATCTGCTTCGATCGCCTCAGTCCTTGTGCGAGTTTCCTCCTTTTCCAGTCTCAGCTCTTCCTTACTGGAGCGTAGCTGTTCTAACGCCTCCTTCAATTCGGCCTCAAGATCGTGATTGTCTTGGTTGGCCATCTTCGCTTCTTTCAAGCGTCTTTTGTATGTCTTTTTTTGTTCGGGATTGTAGGGAACGATTTCCTTCCCAGCGCGGGTTCTTCGCATAAACCTAAGAAAAAAAACCTGCGAAAGTCACTCAAGTAGAGTGGTTAGTAGAAACAGGGGCAAGTGCCCCGAGAGTAGACCGCAACCGGCTCGGTCTAGACCAAGTCCCCGGCAACGGCGCCAAAAACTTGTTCGCTCCAAATGGTGTGTGCAAGCTTTAAATTTATAACCCTAGATGTAAGCTTAAAACAAGGATTCGAACCAGCAGTGTACGGGTCAATCGTAGTAAAAAGCAAGAAATTCCAGGGGTCGATCACAGGGACTTAGTGAAACAAGGCAGGTATAGGTTGTCAATGCAACTACTAACCACAAAAGCGATTAAAACAATCAAAGATGATAAAAAGTCAATTAAGGAAATATGCAATTCTAGGGATTAAAGCATCTAGTTGTGGTTCCAACTCAAGATCTAAAGATAAGCGGACAAAGCTGAGATATTTGCATAAAGAAGGTGTTACTAAAGTGGAATAGATCACCGGGTAAGTCTCACTACTCACTAATCCCAAACCGTAACTCCTATTACCGGGTAAGTCTCAAGGAATTAAGGAAAAGAACTATAACCTGAAACTAACACTCCAACTAAGGGAATAGAATCAACTTTTACCGGGTAAGTCTCAGGCTAACTCACAAAGATGGAATGAAAGCACACTCAAACCCCAATAAAGGATAAACCTTTATTACCTACACTTATGATCTTGGGTAAACAAACAAAGGAATTACCGGGTAAGTCTCATCCTAGGCTTGCATTGAACCAGGAAAGGTGTAATAAGAATAGGATTTGGCAAACTCTAACACTTAACTCTCAGTTTCGGATCAGAAAAGTCACCTCGGTCACAAGAATTCCACCCCGGCCGAGATGTTCATCGACTGAGCGAGATGTTCTAGGGTTAAGGTTAAAGACTCGAACTTTCAGGGTCCTACTGTGATTAAGATTATTCTATCATTGTTTTTCCCACAACCTTCAGCCAATCACCCTAGAATCACACAAGGAAATTAGCCACTCATCATCATGAAAGCAATAATCAAATAAAAGGGAAGAAGGAGAATAATTGAACAAGAAAACCTTAAGAGAAAGGCTTCAATAACTGAATCAATTATCAAACAACAAGCGTTCCTTGGATCAAAATCCAATAAGATAATCAACAAAGAAGGGAATCTAAGAGAATCTTACAAAACCCTTCACAAAAGCTATAAAAGCTACCAACTTTCTTACTTCAACCTTCAAAAAGGTTCTTCAAATCTTCCAACTATGGTGGGGTAAAACGCCTGCTCTAAGTACTGCTGGTGGTATAGCACGGTATAGCTAATGTTTGCGTTGTAAGCGGGATCCGGATTTGTGGAAAATCCAACCCTTTTTATAGGAAAATTACCCTCCAAAGATAAGATATCTTAGAAAGATCTTTTCCCATAAAAATAGGTAAAATATATGGGCTAAATTATCTTCTTCCTTCCAGGAATCCAGCCCAAAAATATAAGATCCTCTTTCCAAAAATAAAAGATCTTAGCCAAGAATAAAATATCCTTGTCGCGTCCAAGGTGTTCGCCTCGGTCGAGTCAGCTCCTCTGGATCACCTCGGTCGAGGTGACTTTGTAGTCAACCGAGGTGAATCACAACTGAATGTGAAATCTCTCAAATCTGGTCTAAAGTGAATCTCTAATCCAATTCCATGATTCCTGGATTCTTCCTTAAGCTCCTGAATGTAGCTCCAATGACTCCTTAGCTCCTTTTGCTCCTTTTTGATGCAAAACGTGCCATTTTACCTACGATTACAACGAAACTTGGTGTAGACCTCGATTCCCGTAAAGGTAGATGAAACGACAATATAATCACATAATATACATTCAAACATGCAGATTATTGAAGATAAAACGTCTAAACAGGCCCCAAAATATAGACAATAATTCATACTATCATTTCACTCGGATGCTTCATCTGCAACTTTGTAGCTTGAAAAGTAAGGGAGGAAGGTGTACATGTGGCTTCTCAATGTGAAGTTACGTGCCTTTTATATATATTAAATGAAAAGAGATGAAGATGGAAGAACTCTACAGCCGCCTCTTCAATATATATATATATATATATATATATATATATATATATATATATATATATATATATATTGTTTATCCGAACTATTTAATTGAAACGCGGTTGTATTTTCCGGTCTCCAAACTTTACGAAATTGAAATATAAAATCCGGAATATTATCGGGATAAATATTACATAACTATCTCGTAAAATGGGCATTCCTAAGCCACATTTCTTAACCGCTAAGAATCGGAGTAGCGACTCTTTTATCCGTTTCATCTTTTTATATTATTTCACATCTAGGACATATCCGATGTCCCGATCATTTCTCTCAACTACAACTTTATTTATTGGAGCTCTCAAATACTCTAAATAACACCGGTTATTACACCTACACCAACAGTGACAGATTTTCCCTCCCGAGCGGTGGCTCGGAGTTTCTGGGGTGAGATAGCCCATGTGAGGGACCATAGTGACAGGTGGCGACCTGAAGATTCCCGGGAGCGTATCATATTTCATCTTGCTTTGTGCCTTGCTCACCCGGATCTTCAGTGAGACTCTTCTGGCGCGTATTGTGACGCCCCAAAAGGTCCGTCAGGGGGAGTTGCTGAGTTTGTTTTGCATGGTGACTAGAGGAGTGCTTGACTTTGCTACCATGTTGGCAGATGATCTACACAAGATTAAGGGGAAGTCGAAGGGCGATATCTGTTGTGGTGGGTTGGTGACCCACATCGCCACTTCTATGGGCTTAGATCTATCTAGTTGTACACCTGTTGCGGCTGCGAAGCCGCTGGGACTGCAGGAGATGATCACCAGACGCATTCTAGTTCCTCGTGGCCTTGGCACGCCTTACGTTTCCATGCCATGGGAGACGACTGCTCCACAGGGCATTATGTGGTCATCCTAGTTTTCTATTTTTGATCATCAATATTGGTCATCTGCTTGGTTTCCTTCCATACAAGATGCTGAAGATGCAGCTGATGATGATGATGATGATGATGATGATGATGATGATGATGAGGTATATGATGGAGGAGCTTCCATGGAGACCGGTAGTGATACCGGCAGCCCTAGTGTTCCCGTTGCTGACCTAGATGATGAGGCGACGGAGGATGATAGAGAAGCACCACCACCACCACTTCAACGCAGATCCCGCCGCCATAGAGATCTCGAGGTTCACCGACGGATTGATGAGATGACTGATCAGATGATTGATTCCTACGCAGCTATGACGGTAGACATTTCTCAGCGCTTTGCTGATGAGCGCCGACACACTGATGGATGGATGCATCGTATAGAGGAGAGCCGGTATTATCAGCGCCAGATGATGGAGATCCAGTTTTAGTAGATGATTGGCTATCCTTTCGATCCATCCCACATCCCTTCATTCCACATCCACCATCGTCATTTGACGAGGATTAGAGCTTCATGGATTTTCTTTATTTATTATGCAGTTCAGCTAAGTTCGGTGAGTATTCTGACTTTCAGACTTATATTTGATCCATTGGGACAATGTGTCCTAAGTATGGGGTATTTGGATGTATTTATGTGACTTATGTGACTATTGCTTGTATGACTTTATTGGATATTATTGTTTATTTGGCTTTATATGCTTATTTGTCATTACATGCATACAGGTTTCTGTTTGAGAAAAACGTCAAAACCAATTTGAAAAAAAAAAATTTCCTCGACCCAGACGTTCATAGCCGATCGAGGTTGAACACCTCGGATGACGCCAGAACACCTCGACCGATATGGCTTTTAACTGAAAGATTTTCGAAGCGTTTTGTGATTAATCTCTGAATATGACCTTGATGATGATTCTGTTTGCAGATTGGTTTGAAATCTTTATATGCTCGACAGGTTTTATGATATGTTTAAGTTGCAAAATGCTTTGTTTGAAATTCTTGCATGTTTAATACTTTGTTTTTATCAAAATTATGTTGGATTTGAAGGTTGACACCACATGATGAGTTATATCACATTCTTCCTGGGATGACTAAGGCAATTCATTCTCTTCTCTTCATCTTCTTGACCATGGTTTAGCCCCTCATAAACATGTTTGCCTCCATTTACCTATCCGGGAATTTGAATGCAAGTGACGAAAAGCAAGTTATGTGAAGTTGAGATCCTGGCTGAAAGTGTTAGAAAGAAACAATTAGGTTTGGAGACGTTGATCTTGATTATGAGTAACTCGGCACCATTCACATAGCTGGGTGTTTGTGTCTTGACAAAGTCGGATTGATCGATAGTCCTAACGGGTCATGATATGTGCATCAAGGGTTTGAGGCATCTCGAGAAATTGATGATTGCTGATCTCCTAGGTTTCGGTTATTGTGCGCCTCTGTCCATGCATCCCAAAAAGTAAAAAATAAGCAAAGCTTATTCGTGGAAGATATTGTGATTCAAAGAAAGTGAAGGAAGATCCTATTCTCGAATTCTAGCACCACATACCCTATATACATCCCACCCTGACACGTTTCTTGACCTCTTTTGGAAAGCCCTTGAGACCTCGAGCTTGTTGATTGACTTGGTGGTTTAAACTGGATTGTACATGATTGATTTCGATAAATACGATTTATTATGCATTCTATGATTTTATGCAAAGATGAGCAACTTTCTTATATTTATAAAATGTTTTGATCATGTCTTGATTTTAATTGCCATGAAGCATTCTCTTAGGGTGATCTATGAGGGCAGCACACCTCCAAAATGTTTTGAAATGTTTTTCATTGATCTTTTTGATGACTTATAATCCATTCTATTTTTTATCTAAGATTTGGATCTTGCTTGGGGACAAGCAATTGACAAGTATGGGGAATTTTGATAGCATGTATTATAGTCTATATTTTGGGACTGGTTTGGACGTTTTATCAACATAAATCTTCATGTATGCATGTATATTCTTGATTATATTGTTGTTTTGTCTACCTTTGTGGGCATCGAGGTCTACACCTAGTTTCGTTATAATTGTAGATAAAATGGCACTTTTTGGACCGAAATGGAGCTAAGGAAGCTAAGGAGTCATTTGAGCAACATTCTGGAGCATTGAGGAGTTATAAGAAGAGCTCAAGAAGCATGGAAATGATTTAGAAGATTGATTTTTGACCAGATTAGAGAGTTTCACTCTCCGCTGAGACTAACCTCGGTCAGCTACAGTACCACCTCGACCGAGGTGATCTTTAGGAGCGTCTGGACCGAGGCAAAGTGATGACCGGACGCGAGATCTTTATTTTTGGATGAGATCTTCTATTTTTGGAAAGTGAATATCACATATTTTTGGCTGGATTTCTGGAAGGAAGATATCTTTTTGGCTGATATATTTTGGAAGATATGGAGATATATTTTAAGGAAATTATCTTTTTAAGATATTTTATCTTTGGAAGATAATTCTCCTATATAAAGGGTTAAATTTTCTGCAATGCAGCCATCCTTGGATGATCTCCGGATCACCCATTCTCTGAAGGAAGTTTGAAGGAAGTTTGGTTGAAGTTCAAGGAAGGAAGAAATCTAGTTTTGAAGGCTTTGAAGGAGTTTGTAAGATTTTTTTTGTTTGGTTTTGTTGTCTTTTCTGATTGTGATTGAGGAACGCTGATAGTTTGTTTGTTTGATTCAGTTATTGAGACCTTTGTGTTAAGGTTTTCTTGTTTGAATGTTGATTCATTTCTTATATAATTTATTATTGTTATCATGATGATTGTTGGCTAAGTTCTTTATGCGATTCTAGGGTGATTGGCTGAAAGTTGTGGGAAAGACGATGATAGAATGATCTTAATCCCAGTGGACCTTGAAAGCTCGAGCCTTTAACTTAACTAATGAACACCTTGGTCAGTCATAGAACAACTCGGCCGGGATGGGATATAACTGAACGAGGTGAGACCTTTTTTGATCCTTATCTGAGTTGAGGTTTCAGTTTGCCAAATCCTATCCTTGTTATACCTTTCCTGGTTCAACGCAAGCTAGGATGAGACTTACCCGGTTATTCCTTTGTTTGTTTACCCAAGATCATGAGTGTAGGTCATAAAGGTTTATCCGTTATTGGGGTTTGAGTGTGTCTTCATCCCATCTTTTAGAGTTAGCCTGAAACTTACCCGGTAAAGGTTAGTTTTATCCCTTTGGGTGGTGTGTTTGTTTGAGATTATAGTTCCTTTCCTTAGTACCTTGAGACTTACCCGGTGAGAGGATCTTTGGTTTGGGATAATGAGTAGTGAGACTTACCCGGTGATCTATTCCCACCTTAGAAACACCTTCCCTTTGCAAACCTCAGCTTTGTCCACATTATCTTTTGGGATCTTGAGTCGGAACCACAACTTGATGCTTTAATCTCTAGAATCTGCAATCCTTTTACCTGTTATTATATCATCTTTGATAGCTTTGTTGCGTGTTTGTTATTGACAACTTGAATTACCGATCTTTTTTTCACCATAGTGAACATTCCAACGTTTCACCTAATCATACCAGCCAATCGCACATCCTCTAGTGAACATTCCAACGTTCCACCCAATTCCAATATAAATTGGCCCACTACCCGGTCCCTTAGCGGAATTTTCAAACCACATACCATTTTCGATCTCAATGTAGTAACTTCACCCGCCCTATCCCCCATACCAACATCCCATAAGTCGGCTCTTCAAAATCCGCAATGGTCCGCAACCATGACCGACGAATATCGAGCCCTTATACGGAATGGTACTTGGGTTCTTGTTCCTCGTCCTCCCCGGACTAACATTGTGAGGTGTATGTGGATATTTCGCAATAAGCTACGGTCGGATGGTTCCCTTAAATGTTATAAGGCCCATCCTGTTGCTAACGGTTGTTCCTAGCAGGTTGGCATAGACTGTGATGAAACTTTTAGTCCGGTTGTCAAACCGGCCACTATCCGGACAATTCTCAGTCTTGATGTGTCTCGCTCTTGGCCTATCCACCAACTTGACGTCAAGAATGCTTTCCTCCTTGGGCATCTTAATGAGACAGTCTACATGTTTCAACCTCTAAGATTCGTTGATTCTACTCACCCGTCTCATGTATGCCTTTTGAAAAAATCTCTTTATGGACTCAAACAGGCACCTCGGGCTTGGTATCAACGTTTTGCAAGGTATTTGCTCACCATTGTTTTTATCAGCAGTAAGAGCGATTCCTCTCTTATTATATATCGTAATGGAAATCAGCTTGCTTATCTATTACTTTGTGTTGATGATATCATTCTCATTGCTTCATCTGATGACCTCCGCAATACTCTCACGGCCTCTCTCAGTAAAGAATTTGCTATGTCCAATCTTGGTCCCCTGTCATATTTTTTGGGCATCTCAGTTTTGCGCCTGCCTTCAGGCCTTTTCTTATCCTAGGACAAATGCGCTAGAGAGTTTGTTGCCTGCACCAAGATGACTAATTGCAAGCCAGCAGCGACTCCGGCTGAACCCACCGTCAAACTCAGCGCCTCCTTTGGCCCTCATGTTAGTGATCCGACCCTATATCGAAGTCGGGCAAGGGCACTGCAATACCTCACTTTTACAAGGCTTGATATTAGTTTTGTTGTCCAACAGATATGTTTATTTACGCATGATCCTCGGGAGTCTCACTTTGTTGCTCTCAAGCGTATCATCCGCTACATTGCTGGCACATCATCTCTAGGTATCACCCTATCTCCTTCTCCGAAGTCTGATCTTATTGCATATACAGATGCCGACTGGGCAGGCTGCCTTGATACACGTCGGTCTACATCAAGTTATTGTGTTTTCTTCAATGACACTTTAATGTCATAGTCTGCCAAAAGGCAATCTGTAGTTTCCCGTTCTAGTGCAGACGCAGAATATAGGGGAGTTGCCAACGTTGTTTCTGAGTGTTCTTGGTTACGTAACCTCCTGCTTGAGCTCCATTGCCCACTTGCAAAGGCCTCCGTCGTTTACACGAACAACATATCTGCTACTTATCTTGTCAGCAACCTAGTTCAACATCAACGAACTAAACACATTGAGATTGACATTCACTTTGTTCGGGATAAGGTTGACCGCGGTCACGTTCGAGTTCTTCACGTACCGTCAGCTTTTCAGTATGCTGATATTCTTACAAAAGGTCTCCCACGTCAACTGTTTCTAAATTTTAGATCCAGTCAAACTGTAATGCCTCCTCCAGTTTCGACTGCGGGGGTATGATAGAATATGTAAATACTTGTAAGTAAGGGTATGCCTTTTGTAATTATGTATAACGTTTTATCTATTTATACAATCCATATGACGATGGAAACCCTAAGGGGAATTTCTCAGTCTCTCACAGTTAGACTATCTCGAGTTTTTGTCTCTTCTTTGCTTTAGTAATATTGTAAACTCAAGAGACGTTGACCAAAGTAAACTTTGTCTTCTTTGCTCGAGTGGATGTGTACTCTTTGCTCCAAGTGAAATGTCACTCGAGGTATCACTCAGGCAATGTTGAATCTTTTGCAACTTTGTCTTCCTTGGTCGAGTGAAGTGTGTTCCTTCCTCGAGTTTTTTTGTCTTCTTTGCTCGAGTTATGATGTAAACTTGAGCTTAATTGTCAACTTCTCTTCCAATGCTTCTTTGTTCGGGTTTATCCTTCCTCTTTGCACGAGTTTGGCTTCACTCGATAGTCCAAAATTGGGGTTTACTTAGCTCCATTGGCTTTATGTATGCATCCTACCTTGCCTTTCTTCCTTCCTTTACTCCATGAAGTTGATGACTGATCCTTAGTTTGGTAGGGTGATTGAATATCTTAAGCTCCATTTGATGCCAAAGTACCTACAAGGTTTGTCCGGTTGACTCAATAGCTCTTCTAGCTCCCTTCGTTTGCGTCCATCAAGCATTGTGAACATCCACGACACATGACATATTTAGTGAAAAGGCTATCACCAAATTACGTTCGAGGTTACTTTATTAGGGTTCGGATCCACCTTTGCTATTGTAACATGAAGGAGAACCTTGCGTTTCCAGACTTGCTTGCTTTTTGATTGAGTTTTGGTCAAGTGGATTTGCTAATGTACATTTCTGTACTTGATTAGATAGTGTACGTTGATGGTAGGTATAGATTGATATCGGATGAGATTCCTTGTTTTATCTAATAATTCAAGTTTTGTGGTGGTTATTATTTTAAAATAATATGGTATTTAATTAGCATGTGGTTTTGTAAGAATGAGGAGTGATTTCGTGAAAATAAGTCTCTATATATTCTGATGATGCGTCGTAACTAACCTATCCACCGAATCATGAAGAAAGAACAGTAATCCATGTCTTTAGGGCAGCGAGAATGAAGTGTACATGTCGTAATTATCCAAATGATAAAAGGTAGAAAAAGGTAAGAAATGTCTTAATTAGGCAAAGGATCGAGATGAGTGTACAACCACCCAATCTCAACCACACCTTTGTTTGGAAACTTAATACGATGGATTTTCGATTAAAAGGATAATGTTTACAAGTAAATCACAGCTCAAAGAAGCAAGAACCCCGTGCATCATAATTACCTTTTACTTTCACCCAACCAGGCAACATTTACTGTCATTTACCCTCCTACGTCTCTCCCTCCTCTTTATAAACCCTTACCCCGATCACAATTCACAACCCACACAAAAACCCACGTACAATATTCACTAATTACCCCTTTCCTTCATTTCTTGTCTACCTATGGCACCAACTGCGACGACGCTAGAACGGTATGAGCAAGACAAGCCGACGCCGAGCCCGTTATGGAAGATCATAGTGGTCGCATCCATCGCCGCCGGCGTACAGTTCGGCTGGGCCCTGCAACTCTCCTTGCTCACCCCATACGTCCAACATCTGGGCGTTCCTCACGTCTGGGCCTCCTTTATATGGCTCTGCGGACCCATATCCGGCATGGTGGTCCAACCCATCGTCGGCTACAGCAGCGACCGCTCCACTTGCCGCTTTGGAAGGCGGAAGCCCTTCATTGCCATCGGATCAGGGCTCATCTGTGCCGCCGTGCTTCTTATCGGCTTCGCTTTGGACATCGGATCACGCATGGGTGATTCTATCCACAAGCCCACCAAGCCTAGAGCCGTTCTCTTCTTTGTCATCGGCTTTTGGATCCTTGACATTGCTAATAACATGGTCCAGGTAATTACACTTCACTTTCTTTCCAACGTTATTTTTAATCAAATTGTTTGGATATATCGTATATGTACGTCCGTGTTGGATATTATGACATGGGACTCTTTTTTGGGTCAAGGATTATTAATTAGGCGGATTCAACGCAATCCTTTAGCATTTATGCTATATTAAAACAAGTTATTGCCTATTGGATAAGGGTTAATAAAATACTTTCCATTTTTATTGTTGTGATCACAGCTGATTCTCAGTAATTAATTTTGCATTATCCAAAAATAAAAGTATACGTTAAGATTAATATCTACTAAGTTGTGAACCTCACAAGTTTTTTTTTAGTTTTTAAGTTCATTATTTATTACATTATTGTGTAAATTATAAGTGTTAAATTAGTATAATATATAAAACTAGTTAATTTAATATCAAACATAGTGTGAGTAATGTATGAATATATTTTGAATGATCGGGACTGACTGTTAGTAAAATAGGACTTATTTTAGTATACTTATCCGTATTGTATTTCCACCAAAACAAAAACTTATCCGTATTGTAATAACTCTCCCTTTATCTGAACGTGTCCTACATTATTTTATCTTAACTTTTTAGGTTTTGCAATTTTTTATATCATATATTTCTTTTAAATATATTATTTTTTATCATAAATATATTCCTTTATTTTATTTATTAACTGTACCTTTCTTGTGTAGATTTAACTAATCTACAGTATTTTTAATTATTTTTATTGCATTTAGGAAAATGTTAATTAAATATCTAGATCATTGAGGGATTGTGGAAAAAATAATTAAATTTTGAATTATGAAATAAATATTCCAAAATATGGCATGCAAGTTAAAAATTATCTTCCATGATTAATAGAGGTTAAAGTTAATGCCTAATCTTTTTAATAAAACTTCGCTTATTTGTCATGATACGTTCTCCAACAAATTCATAAGGCAATATGAATTTCACGAAAAGTATAATAAATAGGTGGGGAATTGAACCTAATATTTAAATTATCATATCTCTCATTTATCTATAACGATATATATGGGAAAAATTAAAGATAAGGTTTTTAATAAGAATGAAGGAAGGTTTTACATATGAAAAGGTAAGGGTATTACTACAAAAGTGGATTTATGGTAAGCGATCATACTGAATTGATTTTAGAGTTGGGTGGACCAAAAATATAGTAAATGGTTTCCGATGAAATTAATTGAGGTATGAATGAATGGTGCAGGATCCTGCGAGGGCGTTCTTGGCGGATCTGTCGAAGCACGACCACAGGCGCATAAGAATAGCGAATGCCTTCTTCTCGTTCTTCATGGCGGTGGGTAACATCCTTGGCTACGCGGCAGGCTCATACCCACAACTCTACAAGGTCTTCCCATTCACACGAACCGAGGTCTGTGACGCTTACTGCGCTAACCTCAAGACCTGCTTCCTCATCGACATCCTCCTCCTGGCCTTCCTCTCCACCACCGCCCTCTTCACAGTGGCGGAGCCCCCATTCGAGAGGTTGACGGAGCAGGAGGACCCCTTCTTTAAGCAGGTGAAGTCTTCCTTCAAGAATCTAGGGAAGCCCATGTGGCTGCTCTTCCTGGTGACCGCCCTCAACTGGATCGCGTGGTTCCCATTCTTGATGTTCGACACCGACTGGGTGGGCACTGAGGTGTACGGAGGGAAAGTGGATGGGAACGCGGCACAGAAGCTCTTGTACGATACTGGTGTGCGCGACGGCTCGCTTGGGTTGATGATCACGGCTGCCACCCTTGGGGCTATGTCTCTCTTCATCGATCCTCTCTCAAAGGCACTCGGCGGCGCCAGGAGGCTGTGGGGCATCTTGAACTTCGTGTTGGCTATCGGTCTGGCTTTGACGTTTTTGATAACCAAAAGGGCGGAAGATGCTCGGCTTTCTATGCCACCGGGGGCGCTTCCGCGCAAGGACATCAAGGCTGCTACATTCTCCTTGTTTGCCATCATGGGATTACCTCAAGCTGTAAGCACTGTTAATAATTATTAACCCAACAAGTTTAAGATGAGTCTTATCTGACAAAATATTGTATATGCACGTACAGGTGACGTTTAGCATTCCATTTGCTCTAGCTTCAATATTTTCCTCGGACTCAGGAGCTGGTCACGGTGAGTCAATTGTTTCTACATTTTGCTACTGCGTGTAACATTCATTTTACTAAGGCGTGGTAGTGATGATGACTTGGCAGGGCTTTCTCTGGGGGTTTTGAACCTGGCAATCGTGGTACCGCAAATGTTCGTGTCTCTTATAAGCGGACCATGGGACCAGCTGTTCGGAGGCGGAAACCTCCCCGCCTTCGGGTTGGGCGCGGTCACGGCTGCTATCAGCGGTGTTTTGGCACTCACGGTTCTTCCGCCGCCGAGCTCCAATACATAGATGAATGAAACACGTATATGTCACTCCATCTGGCTTCTCTTTATGTATCTTGTTATTAATACTTAATTTCAAGCACATAAAGTAGAATATCTTCATGTAATTCTAATCTCTTCAACGTGCGATTTTAACTCTTCAATACCGATCTTTTTTTCTTTTCAGAAAGATACTCAAACGCACTGAAAATGGCATTCACTAATGAAATTGCTTGACGTGCTCGACTAAAAAAAAGATTTGGTAAAATTAATAACCGAATAACGCTTTTAATTACTTTCGATTCGAGGTATGACAGAAAGTAATTCAGTTTTAAGTATATTCAATAACATAGTTTAACCAATCGTCTAATTCACGACTTTTTAAAGTTAACATTTTATTAAAAATCTATTTTTATAATATAAAAATCAAGTAAAATATTTCTTTATCAAAACTAGCGAGTTCTCCATCTGCGAAGCAGGCGGGGGGGAAGTCCACTGAAACTTATCAAAGTCCATAATAATTTTGGTATTAGTTATAACTAGTTTAAAAACCGTGTCTTGCACGGGTATTTAAAAATATATACTAATTTTAAGTACATTGATCATATACGTCAATATACGCCGAGTATTAATTACCATATAATTATTTAATGTATAATATAAAGACAATAATTAAGTGGTTGACTCGTATCCAATTATATACTCAACGTTCATAATCACCCGGAGAGATTTGAGAAGATTAAAATCAATTTGATTACATTCTTATCTTCTACCGATACGGTTTCGGAAAAAAATTTACCAATTTAATTTTCATAAAAATAGTAGTCATCAGTTTTTAATCCCTTTTATTACTTTCCATAAGAAAAAAAAAAGAATGTACGGACTTTATAAAAAATATTTAGAGAGAGAAAGACATTTATAATAAACCGAGTTTAAAATTTAAAAATAAACAAAATTCATTCTGCAATTGATAAAAATTGAAACCGTTAGTTAAAATAGAAAGTATATATTGGAAAAATTATGATCGGGTTGATTTCAAAAGAGACACGTAACCTAATTCATCAAACTAAACATTATACTTCAACTTAGCCAAAAGACTAAAAAATGTATGATTTCTTTAATTTTCAAATCCTCTATTTATATAAGTTATCAAACTATCATTCATACTTGATAATCGATGTGGATTGAAAATATTTAACAACCCACAAACCATTTGGTCAATAACCCACAAAGCAGTAGTCAACGATCCACAAAGCAGAAAAAAAACGGTTATAAATAAAATTATACTTCACTTAGTCAAAAGGCAATAAATGTTGTTTTAATTAATCATCAAACCCTCTATTTATACAAGTTATCAAAATATCAGTCTTAGTTGATAATCGATGTGGATTGAAAATAAGGCCAAGAAATGTATTTTTTGTTCAATCTTCAAACCCTCTATTTATACAATTTATCAAATTATCAGTCTTACTTGATAATCGACGTGGGATTAAAAATATTTAACAATCCACAAAACATTTGGTCAACGACCCATAAAGCAGTAGGTCAACGGCCAAGAAAGTAGATATTAAACAATTATGAATAAAAACTATACTTCAACTTGTCCAAAAGAGCAAGAAATGTTATCAAACTATCAGCTTTACTTGATAATCGACGTGAGATTGAAAATATTAACAGCCACAAAACATTAGGTTAACGACCAACAAAGTGGTAGGTCGACGATCAACAAAGTAGATTTTAATCCATTATGACTAAAAATTATACTTCAACTTAGCCAAAAAGGCCAAGAAATGTGTGATTTGTTTAATCTTCAAATTTTCAAACCCTCTATTTATACAATTTATCAAATTATCAGTCTTACTTGATAATCGACGTGGGATTAAAAATATTTAACAATCCACAAAACATTTGGTCAACGACCCATAAAGCAGTAGGTCAACGGCCAAGAAAGTAGATATTAAACAATTATGAATAAAAACTATACTTCAACTTGTCCAAAAGAGCAAGAAATGTTATCAAACTATCAGCTTTACTTGATAATCGACGTGAGATTGAAAATATTAACAGCCACAAAACATTAGGTTAACGACCAACAAAGTGGTAGGTCGACGATCAACAAAGTAGATTTTAATCCATTATGACTAAAAATTATACTTCAACTTAGCCAAAAAGGCCAAGAAATGTGTGATTTGTTTAATCTTCAAAT
>BSUD01000001.1:54728843-54784811 GCA_033239045.1 Fagopyrum esculentum
AAAAAAAATGTAAAACATAAAATATGATATATTAAGATGATTAAATTTATAAAATAAATAAATAAAATAAGATAAGTAATTACATTTTTAATATCGAAATAAGTTACAAAAATTTTATTCGAAATAGAAAACTTATATTATGCAAATAAAATATATAAAAAATTATTTTAAAAAAGTTAATTGTAATGTAAAATAGTTAAAAAAAAAGTTGTGAAAATAGTTATAATTTATTTCGAGATATTTTTAATTTTTTATTTAATTGAAAATAATTATAATTTTATTTTGATTTAATATTTATGTATTTTTTTCTTTATTTTTGTTTTTTAAATTAAAAATATTTATAATTTTATTCGAAATACATTGAATAAATAAAAATTATAGATACTTAAAAAAGAAAAAGAAGAGATTTGTTAAAGAGATATTGTAGGTGATTAGTTTTAAAAAATTTATATAGGTAATTTAAAAAAGGTTTTTGTGGCTTTTAATGAGAGAGTTCGATTTTAAAATATTCACACCAGGGAACGCCACGTCAGCAGGCTAAAACTCTACTTTAGTAGTATATATTGATAATTAGCACAAAGAGAAATGCACTATCATACTTCAAATTTTTTAAAAGGATAAATGATGAATTATAACTTTTTAAATCGTTTAAGGGTAATGTGTTTGTTCTCAGCCTCACAAAAGGTGTTTAGCAAGTATAAGCTTAACTTAAGCTCAACAAACATGTAAATATCTTACCATAAGTTTGTAATGATCCGAGGAATGATAATGACGGCTACGAAGTGGCCTCTCAAGTCCAGTTGAGCCGGGCGTCGGGGCCCTGGATGCACTATTGTTCATTATTTACCTAGGTGCACTGTGTTTTCAAAAGCTTCCTGTCGAACCGGCTCCTATTTCAATCCGTCCTGGACCGATTGATATACCAATAATAAGTTAAGAGTTGAGCAACCGACGGCCAACAACCTGTCAAAGGATTCTCAAACTCCACTACATGTAGGTGAAATGCAAGATATAAATCATGAGGTCATTGTAAGAGTTGTAACGGGGATATGAGACATGGAAACATTATGTTGGTGGGTCAAAAAGTAGGTCGAAATGGTAAAATATTATATGGTGCGTCAAATTGTGCACAACTTGAAACTCCTTCAATGCATCATCAGCTCACACTTTTCTTCATTTTTGCACTTCTTTTTCATTCAACATAACACTTTGATCTTTGTAGCAATTTGCCTTTTCTTTAAATTTATGGAATGAGTTTATATTGGAATGAACGATACCCATCTTTAACTTATGAAATCAACTCCTTCTCTAGAGTTGAAATGAGTCATTCCATGAAATCATTCTCATTCCGATTCCAAGTCTTACCAAACACGAGGTATAGTTATGAGTCATTTCGATTCCAATTCTTGATTCTATTGGAATTGTACCAAACGGGCCCTTATATTCCGAGGGTGGGATGAAAATCGACCTCTTCAGTGGGAGCAATAGGTCTCTTTCGGCTGTTGGGAAGAGTTGTGGAACCGATATCGCCTTCACTTACTTGAGAAGAGAGGGGCTGGGGAGAAAGAGAAGTGTCATGACTGCAAGAATCAGTGTAAGATTACGGGATTTCATTTTAGGAAGACAAAGCAAGGGAGACGGTTTAGGGACGGCATAGAGATGGCCTGGAATGCCGTCTGGACCTCGTTTCGCCGAGTTTCTTCATAAACATTATTCAGAACAGCTTAGGTTACCATCCCATACACGGTCTCTAGTCATTTGGATGTCGGCTAGCATTCTGAATTGGCTACGACTGTTGCAAGTAATTTTGGGAATTTTTGGATTTGTCTCCTAAACGGTTTGTGAGATGGCTTAGGAAGTCGTATGACACCCCGTCTCTGCCCGTCTCCATATGGTCTAGAGATATGGCCTTTTGCTTTAAATTTTACAAAATTAATTTAATTTTATCCATTTTTAGATTTTACAAAGATGAACTCCTGAGCTTCAGATTTCTTCTCGGCGTTTTACTGGTTGTTTCTAGACGTTCTATGGTGGCTAAGAGTTGTTGTTGGGTATCTTCCATAAATGCAACTTGATATCCCAAGGTCTCATGATTCTCAACAAGATCGGCCACTATTTCGGTCAATCTTCATATTGTTGCTTGCCGAGATTCTTGACCTTTTAGTAGTTGCTACATCATCAACTCCCTGAGAGTTTTGCTAAGCCAAGGAGTTGGTTGAGGTTCTTTATCTTTCTTCAAGGTGCGGGATTCCCTTTTTTTTGTAATTTCCTACACATCATTTATAATAGCTAACGAATAATTTTCAATGATCATGCATTCATCAATGTTAATAATATTAATAATTAAACAAATATCATCATCAATAATAGAAGGCTTATGGAGTTTAGAAAGAGTGAGCTTCACTGAGTCATTATCGAATCTGAAGATGATGAATCCATCGACATCAGTGAGTGCTTTTTTGGTAGCGAGGAAAGGACGTCCGACAATTAATGGAATGTTGGTATTCTTCAACATCTACAACCACAAAATCAACCAACATTTCGTGCTTGTCTACCTTCACAACCACATTCTCTCACATCCAACAAGTTTAATAACAGGCTTATCGGCAAAAGTTAAGGCAAATTTCATGAAACGCCCCAAATAGAAGGTTCGTTTTATATAAATAAATTGTGTTTTTTTTATATCATAAATATTTTTCAAGAATAATTTCTATAGCGTAAGTTATATTCTTAAGGAAATATGATAGATATATTTTCCCATATAATATTTTACGAGATAAGTCAGAATATTTTCCGATCCAAAAAACCCAATTCGGAAATATGATACGTATATTCTTCTCCTACGGGCCATGCCGCCTCTTGGCGAGTTGGTGCCGCCTAACACCAAGGTGATCTCTTCTCGGAAACCCCAACGCCACCTAGTGCCGCTTGGCACCAGAAGCCCTCACCTAATGCCAATTGTTGGATAATGTACTAACCTTAACGGTACTCGTACTGGTAGTGTTGTCCTCAGTCCACAACGTTAACTTGATAATATACATGAAGTATCCACACCCCAAATCCCAAAGCCACTGATTAATGGTAAGCTTTGTTGTGTTTTCTTAAAAGTATATTGTAGTGAGTTGTGTATTCACATAGAATAAACCCCTATATATAATGCTCCAATATGTCGGTTACATTTGAAGAGATCAATGGATAATTAAGGAGAATATTGGCTATTTATTAAGGAGAATATTGACTATTTATTTCCTGTCTTAATAACCAATTAAGACCCCCTTAATTTTAGCAAAAGAATATGTAACAGCCCAGAGGAGAATAATGACTAATTATTTCCTGGAATATGTAACAACCAATAGGAGAATAATGACTAATTATTTCTTGAAATATGTAACAGCCAATAGGAGAATAAATTACAATAGCTGTTCAAATTACAATACTCCCACTCGGCTAGACAACCAATCAAGCCTCCCACTTGGTCACACAACCAAGTTTACTACAATAAACAAACTAACACAGTTCATACAGGAAATGGGGTGTGCGACCAAAAAGTAACAAGTAGTATTACATTAAGCTACCATCAAACTAACATAACACTTTCACTGTAACAACGATTCCCTAGGTCATTCAAACAACACCGCAGCATACATTGTACCTTTATGCTATTAACATGTTATAAAGTTATACACTTAATATAACTGCCGGCCGGGCTTAACATGGTGCAATTGAATTGACCTTCCTTAGACACTAATGAAAAAACATTCAACTCAACTGTTTTTCTAATATGACCCATTACGCCTCAACTTTCCGGCTTTATGTAATCATACGAAAGTAGCAACATCGGGTTTAGACTTTTTTTTTTAACACAGCTCTAAGTCAAAAGGGCTTCGTACAACAACAAACACTACGGTCCATAGGGATCACACAGTGACAAAGTGGGGAAAGGTCTGTCACTCCTATAATGGTCGAAAAACACACATAGTATGATATATGTGTCACAACACAGTTCCCACTAAGGGCATGCCACTCTTCTATGTTGTGCGAATAATAGTTTAAAAACTATCTAAGTATCTAACCCGAGCCACTTGATTTGACATACTCAATGTCCAATCTCACACTCGTTATTCAGTTTTAAGCTCTAGTACGAAAGACATGTATTTCATACTTGACTCTTTGAGAGTCTCATCTTATATATAATAAGGAGACTATGTAATGAGTCAACTTATTATCTACACATCACAAGTGTAATAATACATTCTCACACACACAAAGTGTTAACCAAGACTCGGTCTCATCTTGCATGCTACTCAGCATCAAGGCGATTACTTGTGTGACTAGGTCAATCAAGGAGCTTGGTAGCATTCTTATGTGCCAGAAAAATGCAACAAATGCTCATGAACAATTAAAGAAAAAAAACACTTTTATTCCATAATGCTCAAAACATGTCCATAACACAAAACATGTCTACCACCAAAACAAAAGAAGATACAATCAAAAACTAAAACCTTCGTAAGCCCAAACGTTTAACATGGGCTCGGAACACATCTCTAGCAATAGGTTTAGTTAAAGAATCACCAATTATCTCATTAGTCGATATATACTTAATGGCAACTTCCTTATTTTTTATGGCGTTTCGAACAAAATGATAACGCCTCTTAATATGCTTGGTTTTCCTATGAAATTTCGGATCCTGGGCAAATTGGATAGCAGCGGTATTGTCACAATGCATCTCCACATGCTCATCACGTTAGGAGTAAGATCAAGATCTTGTAAAAAACTCCTTATCCACATCGCCTCTTGGATGGAGAGGCTAACAACGACATACTCTGCTTCTATAGTTGATAAACCAATGCAGTCTTGCTTCTTATTGCACCAGGATATTGCACCTCTACCAAGGACAAAAGCGTATCCTGAGGCCGATTTAGACTCGTCTTAATCACCTCCCCAATCAGCCTCCGAGTATCCTTTCAAACTCAAGTCCCTCCTTGAAAACATAGACTAGGTCACTTGTACCACAAAGGTAACGCAAGATTCTCTTGACTCCTTGCCAGTGCGCAAGACCCGAGTTACTTTGGTAACGACTCACCAAACCAACCGCATAGTAGATGTCAGGCCTAGTACATTACATGGCATACATCAAACTCCCTATTGCACTAGCGTAAGGAACATCGCTCATCTGTTTCTTCTCAAAATCTGTTTTAGGGCATTGATCAAGGCTTAGGAATTGACCTTTATCAACTGGAGTATCAATGGGTTTGGACTTACTCATTCGAAAACGCTCCAATACCTTCTTAATATATGTCTCTTGACATAAACCAAGAAGGTTTTTAGGTCGATTTCTCATAATCTCCACACCTAGGACAAACCTAGCTTCACCCATATCCTTCATCTTAAAAACAGAGGATAGCGACCCTTTGGCAGCGTTGATCATCTCCATGTTGTTACCAGCTAGGAGTATGTCATCAACATATAAGGAGAGAATTAATCCCTTCTTTAGATTTCATAACATACACACAATGGTCTTCATCAACCATGTAAAAGCAAAAGCAGTAATGGCTTCGTGGAATCTAAAGTACCATCGCCTAAAAGATTGCTTAAGACCATATATGGATCGTTTAAGACGACACACTTTCTTTTCACCACCTTTTGAGACAAACTAATAGGTTGATCCATATATATCTCCTCCTCAAGTGTTCCATTGAGGATAGCAGTCTTGAAGTCCATTTGGAACAACTCTAAGTCCAAATGGGCGACTAGGGCTAGCAAGAGGCGAATAGAGGTAAATATCACCACAG
Organism: Fagopyrum esculentum; assembly: GCA_033239045.1. Classification (NCBI taxonomy): domain Eukaryota; kingdom Viridiplantae; phylum Streptophyta; class Magnoliopsida; order Caryophyllales; family Polygonaceae; genus Fagopyrum; species Fagopyrum esculentum. The sequence goes on from BSUD01000001.1 coordinate 54,734,636, forward strand.
GAGAAAATGTCTCATCGTAGTCTACACCCTCAATTTGGGTAAAACCTTTCGCCACTAATCGGGCCTTGAACTTATAAATGGACCCATCCGCTTTACGTTTCACCTTGAAAACCCATTATTTCCACGATCGACGTTTAGGCGGAAGGTCAACAAGTTCCCAAACCTCATTCGTCGACATTGAGTCCATCTCATCCTTCATAGCCTTCATCCATTCTACACTGTGTGGCGAACTCATAGCTTCTTTATAAGAAGTAGGCTCATCGATCTCGGAAACGGTGCAAAGAAGTGCTCTCTCTTCAATATCAAAGAAGCGACGAGGAACTCTTCCTCGTGTACTCCTTCGTTCAACAACACCGTTTGCATTACTAGTTGAAGAATCTCTCCCTCTATCCTTTGTAGGCGTAGGGCTTGAAACTTGAGGACTAACCTCTTGCTCCATACTTGAAGGTTGAGGGCCATCCTTATTTTAAGTCCATCTTCATTAGTAGGCAAGCTCTCATCCCTTGTAATTATAAGACTAATTTCATAATTTATTCCATTGGGCAAGATTGAACTATCTCTAGTGACATTGAGAGTATCAAAATCCTCCCCCTCACCTAGAGATGGTTATTGTAACTCATACAACTCGAGATCTTTCTTTATTTCACCAATACTTGGGAACTCATCCTCAAGGAAATTGACATTACGGGAATCAACTTCAGTCATGCCACCATTTCGGTGTTCACCATACATCACATATCCTTTGGAGTGATCTGGATATCTTATGAACACCATTTTGGTAGCTTTTGGACCTAGTTTACCATGTTTATGGGTCGGGTTATGCACATAGCCAGCCGAACCCCATGGACGTAGGTGGTCCGAAGAGGGCTTTCTATTATTCCATAAGTCATATGGAGTAAGGGGGAACACTCTTACTTGGTACGCGATTAAGGATGTAGGTTGCCGTAAGCAATGCATCTCCACAATAGCTAATAGGTAAGTTGGCTTGAGCCATCATAGACCTAACCATGTCAAGTAAGGTACGATTCCTCCTTTCCGCAACACCATTTTGTTGTGGAGTATAAGGAATAGTAATTTGTCTAATTATACCCTTTTCCTCACAAAACCCTTTGAACATATCAGAAAGGTATTCACGACCACAATCAGTTCAAAAAGTCTTAACTTTTCGTTCTAACTGGTTCTCCACTTCAGCTACAAAATGTTTGAACGTATCAAGCGCTTCATAACGATGAGATAACATATACACATAACCAAAACGTGAATAGTCATCTATAAATGTGAGAAAACATATAGGACCATGACGAACCTTTACGTTTAAAGGCCCACAAATGTCAGAATGGATTAAGTCTAAAGGGCTTGAAGCTCTAGAAGCCTTACCAAAAGGTTTCTTAGTAGCTTTACCAGCTAGGCAAGGCTCACACCTGGGCAACTTAACCCTAGTGAGTTGGTCTAAAAGACCATCTTTAGCTAGTCTATTCATTCGTTCTTGGCCCACATGACCAAGTCTAGCATGCCATTTAACAGATTAAAAATCAATATTAAAACGAAAAACTAAAGAAAATGACGGATTCTTATCATAAAAATCATCCAAGTCAAGAACGAAAAAACCATTATTCAAAATACCATGACCAAAAACATCGCCGTGATACAAAATGTCCAAACTATCACTACTAAAGTTAAAAATAAAACCAAGTTTCAACAAACTAATCACTGAAACTAAACAACTTTGCACCTCGGGTGCATAAAGAGCATCATGAAGAAGTAACTTGTTGCCTCCACGGAGCTTGAGTTGGTATGTTCCAGTTCCAAGGACATCTTCCTTGATCCCATTTCCAAGTATGACGGTTTGTGAACCCACCGAAAAACGGTGAAAATCCAAAAACCCTTCACGATCACGAACTATATATTTGGTTGCTCCCGAGTCTACAATCCAATTAGGAAGTGTATGAGAAACTAATGCATGAGAAAAAACAAATAATTCATGAGTATCTGTGGAAACAAGTACCTTCTTTGGATTCTCGAGCAAAGTGGCCTTTTATTCCACAATTGTAGCACTTCACACGCGCTAAATTGGTCTCTTTAGGATGACCTTTTGCCTTTTGTTGTTTGTTGACACCACCACGTGGTCCTTGAGTATGAGCTGGACGTCGACCCTTTTTGGTCGGCTTAGGCTTCTTGTACTTGGACTTACCTTGTACAACAAGCGCAACATTAGAAGTGGAGGGCTTTAACGCCTTTTGACGCTCTACCTCCATCTCCACATGTTTTGCAAGTTCAACAAATGTCTTGATGTTTTCACTGTGAGACATGAGCAATTTGAAATTCTTCCATTCCTCGGTATCATAAGGAAGAGAGCGAAGCACATCCACTATTTGCTCCTCATTAGGCACATCACGCCTTGCAGCTTTAAGATCACGTACCATGGCACTCATGATACGCAAGTGTTCGGTCACATTGTGTTTAGGATCAATCGTATAATCCATCCATGTCAAGTTTAAGGTAAGAAGCCTAGTTGCTGAAGTTTGACCAAACGTGATCTTAAGCTTATCCCAGATGTCCTTAGCAATCAAACATGTCTCAAACTCACCGATGAAATCATTATACATGCAAAACAACATAGTAAAGCGTGCAGAACGATCTTTTCAGACCCACTCATCGTGGAGTTTCATATCCTCAAGATATTTCTTATCAAGAGGATCTTATGGGTCAAAAAGGTTTCATTACGATAGTGGATATGGTTTCTAAAACCTCACGTTCATTAAGAAGATACTGAATCTTCCTATGCCAAATATCATAATTTGTACCATCAAGTTTCTCACAGGTGGACAAATCACCAATCATATTTTTAGCCATATGCAAGTATGTATATGTGTATAATATGGACATTAGGCACGATAGATAAGATAAATTACTAAAAACTCTTTTATTTACGTCTCATGTTCGAAAATTTCACTATACTCATAATCATCACACAAAAACGTAAACTATAAAGTTTCAGAATTTATCTTTCTTTATTTCAAGAATATATGATGAAACATATTCAATTCTACATAAAATTAAGCCAAACAAATTACCAATATAACGTCACTAAGACATTAATATATAATGAAAACAAATTTACATTACTATGATATATATTTTATAAAGTGAAACTGTATTTACAAAATTGAATGGCGATATACAAAACTCATTCGTACATACAAGCATATATTTTAATAAGTAGTAATAGGCAGTGGAAAGAAAAAATAAGCAAGAAATTTGATAATATATTTTCAAAAAAACTATTCCCATTAAAATGAAAAATTTATATAAATTATTTTTCTAACGCACATATGAGAAAAATCACACAGATTCGCAAGCGTGTGCCACATAGACGTTTTCTCAGTTGTTGTCACCGACTAGAAACAATCATAGCCTGACGCACTCATGCCGATACAAAACCGGTGAAGGCGTTTTACAGCGATGTTCTCAAATGGGAATAACTATGTATGGTTAGGGATGATCGACGTGTGACATACACGTGTGCAACCTGTACGAGACAAACTCGAAGTCGGGTGTTTAATACACAATCAAAAAAGAAAAAAAAACAACGGGATAATTACGGTACAAAACGATAGTCGGGACAGAGGCCGAAACACGTTTGGCTCTGATACCACTGTTGGATAACTGTTGGATAATGTACTAACCTTAACAGTACTCGTACTGGTATTGTTTTCCTCAGTCCACAACGTTAACTTGATAATATACCAGAAGTATCCACGCCCCAAATCCCAAAGCAACTGATTAGTGGTAAGCTCTGTTGTGTTTTCTTAGAAGTATATTGTAGTTAGTTGTGTATTCACATAGAATAAACCCTTATATATAATGCTCCAATATGTCAGTTACATTTGAGGAGATTAATGGCTACTTAAGGAGAGTATTGGCTATTTATTAAGGAGAACATTGGCTGTTTATTTCCTGTCTTAATAACCAATTAAGACCCCCTTAATTTTAGCAAAAGAATATGTAACAGCCAAGAGGAGAATAATGACTAATTATTTCCTAGAATATGTACCAACCAATATAACAGCCAATAGGAGACTAAATTACAATAGCCGTTCAAATTACAATACCAACTAGTGTCGTCTTGTGCCATCACCGATGTTGCCGGCACGCCTCCTGCCCAGCCTACTTCATGTGCGCCTAGCCACCTTTGTAGCTTCGTAGCTTTGTCTCTTATCCACCTTATCCTGCACTTGTGCCTCCCTGTCCAAGCTAGCAAGCCCACCTTTCCTAGTCCTGTGTCGGACCAGCCTGCCTTAGACCCTAGCTTGACCCCTCAATCTCTAAACTCAGCTTCTCACCTAAAATCATTCAATCACACTCACTTCACTCTCTCCTACCTTATACTCAATAACTCCACATCGAGCCCTTTTTTCGATTCCACCTCTCCCACAAGCGACACTAGCTACCTCACACTTCATACTTCCCTCTCGGAGCAAGCCTAACCTCCACCTCCTATAGATTGAGCCACATTCACCCTCAAAACTTCCTAGGGGACCAACCTCTCGAAAGACACCAGCAACTCGCCTCCAACCTTCTCTTCCTCACTCCTTACATGAGTCCTGTGTCGCCACCAAGGAGTCACCGTCGGAGCTAGCCCCACCTGAGGGTAGTCACCACTACATGCTACCAAAGTTTCTACTCGCCCCTTCCGAAACCTCAACTTTAGACGATTGTCACTGCTGGAGCAAGCCTCGCCCGCCGTCGACACCACCACCATCGTCGAGCCCTTCTATAGTCTACCGAAGAAGCCCTCGATGCCGACAAGAGCTTAACGACGCCTCCGGAAACCACGCTTAAAGACCCACTTTCGGCCACCCATATTCAAAGATATTTACATGAAATATCTTAAACTCTTCTTTCAGCTTTAGCCCATGTTTTAAAATTTAGCAAATATGCCCTCGAATGATATTTAGAGATTTTAGCATAGTTTTTAAATTACAAAAATGGCCCCAAACTTTAGTTTTACATAAATTTCCCTTTGAAAAATTTATTTACGATTTTTAACCCTAAGTTTAACGACAATAATTGTCCTATATTCATATATATTACATTATATGCTCAACTTTAGTTTTCAGGTCTAGAATTTATTAGTGATCATGGTTTAGGTTCGAAAATAGCTTCGGAATATGAATTAGCTCAACTAGAAGTTCGACAAACCGTCGATCGACTTTCGATTACCTTGAACCCACGTGAGTCATCTTGAACTCTTTATTTGAAGTTCATATTGGAATATATATTGAACTCTTGATTATAAGTTGTTCTATTTAAATTGGAAATCTTAATGATATACCTAGTGAAAATTTAGGTACTTTGGATTATGAGTTTTGCGCAAATCCAAGAGAGGTGCAACCCGAACTCAGATTAGGAATATGTAAGTCACTATCACACCTATTAGATGGTGTTTGTGATATTATCGTATGTATAGATATTGATATTATGTTACTTACTTAATGTAAGTTGATTATGGACTTTAGACGTCTTTGGGCTTTGAGCCATTCCGTGAGATATTTTGAGGAACAAATTTGTGAGCATTTTATACGAGCATGACTAGAGTTTAAGTTATTAATATTATTGCATGCATGTTTTGTCTTTAGATGCGGGTAGTTATGGTTTCTAATTTTATGCATTACTTCGTGTAGAATGGAAATAGTTTTGATTCATGATTTTCTAAAGTGTCGAGATTCTTTCTATGAAAGTATTTTCCATTTTTAGCAGTGTCGGTAATATGAAATTGGGTTGTCCTAAAAGGATTTTATTGGTAGTATTTTATAAAGGACAAGACTTTGGAGTTTGAGATTTGAAATGATTCGGTCTATAACCCGCTTAATTATGTGAAGACACGTGGCTAACGACCATGGTAGGTCACGACCGCAGCTGCTAAATTTGTCGGTTATTTGTTTTCATGTTATTCTTTCTCTCCTCGGTTTTGGCGAACCATGCCCACCTAGTAGTGAAGGTCTTGGGTTGAGCGGGCCAGGGTTGTGCCCGACTTTGGGTGATGGTGAGGAGTCACTCGATCCTTGTCTGTCGTGTCCATCCACTGGTTGGGATTAGAATGTACCTTCGCGTTCAACGCTAGGTTGAACATGTTTTGAAGTAAAATACAACTAAAAGATTTGAATGTGATTTCCAATATAAAACTTCTTGATCAAGGTTTTAGTATTGAGTTTTTATGGGGATGAGTTGACTAAGAGGCAAGATTATTACTCGTTACCCAATTTTAGTCATGTGACCAAGTGATTCTACTACATATTTGTATACCGGTTATTTTTTGAAGGTTTAATATGGATTATTGAAAAATAAGGTTGAATTGAGTTTCTTTCGATTATTATGAGTTTCTTTGAAGTATTGGATTATATTGATTTTTTATACCTATTTTAAATCCTTGTGAGCGTTAGTAACTTTTAAGCATGTGATTATATAACTTGTATATTTACAGGATTATGTCACATTCTTCGTGTTTTCTCTTACTTTTTTTATATAATTAAATTCCTTATATACTAGCTTAGTCTATGTGGAAGACTAACCCCACTATGGTGGGGTTGGTTATGTTTTTGGACATAATCAGGTACATGATCAGTTCAAGAGCATAGAGATCGGGAACCCTAATGGTAGTCATGTCGGTCGGATTTGGGGCGGTCTTACTTGTATTGTGGATTATTATCTTTTGTGAGAGGGCATTATGGAACACCTCTTGAATATCGTACTTATTATAATTTGGCAAGTCAATGTCGCGCATCTTTCAATTATTTGGCATGTCAGAGCCGCTCATGTTGTTATTATTTTTGAGATTTAAACTACATTTATATATATAACGTATTATGCCCAAGTTTAGAAAATGGAGTTAAACTTGCTTAGTTGTTATGGTTTGGTTCGGAAACACCTTCGGAGAAGATTTATCTCAAGTCGAAGTTCGACAACCGTAAACCGACTTTCATTGAAAGATTTTGAGAATGTCTTGACTTGAGTTGGTTTGTCAATATTGGTGGTGATGCGTATTATCTTGGCTTGTGGTATTTTTTTTAAAGAGATTGTATTTGAGATATTTTGAAATGAACCGGATTATTGATAGTGATGATTTGAGATGATTGGTCTTTGACCTAAGCAGCATTTTTCCATATTGATACTAGGTGGTTTTATATTGGACCACAATGGACAATTTGACTTATTTTTATGATAGAGAAGATTTTGTATATTACCGCATCGGAAAATTTGTCAACCTATTTGTTTTTATGTTTTTGCGCTACTCGTGATGCGGGGTTGATGCCGCAGTATCCCGATCTAGAATGAAATCCATGAAACTGGCAACTAAAAGCAAGTCTCGGTGCAAATATCGGGTGAGATTTGTATGGTAAGACCGAGATTTTTGAAACTCAAATAATGGAATGAAAGTATGGAAAATATACGAAGAAAAGACATAATGTTAGACTTGCAAAGAACCTGGACCAATTGGATCAAAACCCTCAACAAAGAAGTACCTTTAACTCTTCCTTCTTCAACCTTACACAAGCCTTCTAAATAAGACAAGCACAAGAAGGGACTAGTTTGATTAGTAGCACCAATTTTCAATAAGATTACCACATAAAAGAACAACCTAACAAGGACTCGCAACTATTCAATCAAAGGCTCTCTTTTTAATTGAATTGAATTGAACAAAATACAAACTTCATAAACGAAGCAACAAGTATTTCACAATATTGTGGAAATAATAATCAATCAAATTGTCTATGAATCTCGTCCTCTATGGCTATTCATAGTAGAGCTTTCTCTAAAAGATAAAATAAAGATAATCCAAAAAGATAGGATCAAAACCAAAAAAGATACATTTAGAATGTTTAGAGCTTTAAAGGCATGAAAAATATCTAACAACTAATAAGATCTGTGATAACATGATTTATGACACTAGTTTAGGCACTCTTTTAGATAGTTTTACTTTCCATTCATGCATGTTTCCGCATTAGTTCGTGATGTTTACGATTAATTCATGCATATTGCCGAAATAGACGTCTATAGGAGCTCTTGTCGGTTTTGTAGCTATTTTGGGGAGCTTTTGGAACTTAATTGATACATTCGAGGATCATTCCTTGTGGTGGCACACTTCTGAACTCTTTAAGGAGCAAGCCAGGAGCAAAGGAGAACACTTATTGGTGCATTCCTTGCACCAATTCATGACTTGGTGATCCAAAGAGGGCTGAACAAAGAGAACCACGGCCCAGAGGCTAAAATCTCGACCGTGGTTTTGCCCGTGGTTTCTTCTGGACAGTTGCGATACGTGTCCCACGATTTCTTTGTCCGACCCTTGCTTTTTGGTGGAGTACTTAAGTGGTCCTGCATGCTGATTTTTTGGATCTTCCTCCTTTTTGGACCCTTCTCCTCTTAGCTCTTCTCCAACACTCTTCCATTGTAGCTTCTCTTCCAAGCACCCTTGTGTGTTCTTGGGAGAGATTAGTGTAGATTCTAGTTTTGTAGTGAGATTTGAGTGGATTTGAGTGAGGTTTCCACTGTTGACAACTTGGAGCAGCTCTTGGAGCCTTTGTAAGACTTGGTTTCTTCTATTCTAGCTTTATAATGTCTATTCTTTGGTTCATTCTTCATTATCTACCTATGACTTGCAAGCATGCTCTATTTATGAAGTTTGATCTTGATTTGTATGTTGTTGGCTGAATAGAGGTGATTATAGGGTGAAGGAATGATTTTTATGCTTTGAACTATGATTGCATGGACTTCCATGTTAGCTTAGGATGGATTTGTGTTCGAAACCCCAACTCAGACCCAAACCACGGCCTGTTCATATAAAATCGCGACCGTGTTTTCTCATGATCAGACAGTGGTTTTCTCTGTTGTGCTTATATTGATGAATCTGGGTGTTAGGATGAAGATGTGTTGAAATCCTAGTGTTTGTTGAGCCTAACCTAGCTTAGGGTGACCTAATGTTAGCAACCTTTTCGAGGAATGAGACTTACCCGGTAATTTTCTCTCTTAGATACATAAGATGATGAACTCTAGGTAGTAGTGAGCCAAAAAAGCCGCTATTGGATTGAGTGTGCTAGGATCGTTGCCTAAGACTTACCTTTTCCGAGACTTACCTGGTAAGGAGGGGTTTGACACTTAGGTAGTGTCCGGTTTGTGTAGAATTCCCATCCTTAGGTTCCTTGAGACTTACCCGGTAATAGGACCTTAGGTTTGAGACTAGTGGAGCATGAGACTTACCCGGTAATTGCTCCCATTAGAGAAACAACCAACGCCGAACAACCACATCTTTCCTTTGATCTTTAGAAGCATGAGTCCATTGTCATAATCGGAATTCTGAATCTCTAGAATCCCCATTTCTTACGTCTTATCTCTTATCTTGTGTTTGTTTGTTTGTTTGCTTATTTGTGTTGATATATTTGTGATCCTTGTTGATCACCTAAAACCAACCAAAAATATTGTGTTTTACACTTTCTTTATTCCTCATCTCATCTTAGTTTAGATTTGCACTATCTTTGATCATTGAATGACTTGATTTCACCTCAGTCCTTGTGTTCGACCTCGGAATACTTTCCTTCCTACATAACGATCCATACACTGCCGGTTTCTCTAGGTAGTTTAGGAGATTAGATTGAGTTTATAAATGTAAGGCTTTTTGTGCTACAATCCTAGCGTAACAAGTTTTTGGCGCCGTTGCCGGGGACTAGGTCTAGATTGAATCATTGTGTGTGATTGTTTATAGTGTAGGTCTTTCTTGTTGCTTTTGATCTTGTTTGGTTTGTGTCTTTGAATTTTCAGGACATCTCTCACTCTTTAGGTGCATGCAAAGATCTCGTGGCAAGGATTTAGCTCCATTCGATCCCAAACCGGAGAAACCCCTTAAGACTTGATCCAAGGGCACTAAGAAGAACAAGGAGATGGCCCGAAGAGATCTTCAAGCTGTGTTTAATGATGCCTTAGAGCAAATTAGGCTAAGGGATGAAGCCTTGGAGAATGAGAGGAGACTTGCAAATGAGAGGCAAAAAGCAACTAGGAGGGAAATTGAAGAGATTAGGCAAGCTCTTGTGCAACGGGAGCTTAATCTTCGTCAATAACCTCCACCACCACCACCGCAGCCGGCGGTCAATGTTCGGTTTGAGCCGATCATTATTGAGGAGCCACAAACGCTAGGGAAACGTATGGATCCATCCTAAAGAGTGCACCGTCCGGGTGTAAACTTAGAAGATCCCGCAGCCCATGACTACGAGCTCCGCCCTCAAGTCCTACAAATGATCCGGAACAATCAATTTGGAGGGATGGAAGGAGAGTCTCCTCATCAACACTTGATGAATTATGAGATCTTGATGGAGACTCTAAGGCCACCTAGATTGGAGAGCAACAACGACAAGCTTAGGGTTTTTTCCTTCTCACTTAAGGATAAAGCCTTAGTTTGGTACCAATCCATTCCACTAGGACGTGTGTACTTGGGAGGAGATGAAAACCGAGTTCTTAACAAAGTTCTTTCCACCTTCCAAGACAACCGAGCTAAGAGGGAAGATCAGTGCCTTCATAATGAAGGAAAAGGAGAGCCTATTCAAATCTTGGGAGAGGTTAAAAGACCTCCTCCTAGATTGTCCACACCATGGGATACCGAACATAGAGCTATTGGAGATTTATTTCAAGGGGCTTGATGAGGATAGTCAATTCAAGCTCCAATCACTTTCCGGAGGAACATTCATGGAGAAGAATGTGGATGAGGCTTAGGAGTTTGTAGAGAATCAAGCCTTGGTGATAGAAAAGTACTCCCATAGGAAGAGTGATGGGAGGAAACCGGGAGTATATTAAGTAAGTGAAGTCACCATGAACAACTACAAACTTGATGCAATCAACAATGAGCTTAAGTCCTTGAGGGAGTTGTGTACCACAACCTTAAAGAATCAAGCAAGTCCTCAAGTGCAAGTGCAAGCCAATTTGGCTTCCAAAGAGGAGGATGTTAACTACATGGGAAGGGGTAACTTCAACAATTATCAAGGCCCTAGGAACTTCAACAACAACAGCCGACAATACAATAATTATCGGCCAAATCACAACCATCCCGGGTTCTCCTATTCTAACCCGGATGGGGCCTTGAACCCTCCCGCTTCCACAAGCGCAGCCCCACCACCTAAGGCTTCACAAGAGCCTCCACCCGGTTTTGCTCAACCTCCAAAGGATAGGACCAAAATGATATTTGAACAATTGCTAGGAAGGTTGAGTTGACTTGAGAGCACGGTGACATCCATTTCGAAGGCTCAAAAGGTGCTAGAAGCACAAGTGTTCCAAAAGGCGGGTGAAGCACAAAGGGATCCGGGAAAGCTTCCCGGAAGGACCGAGGACAATCCAAGAGGCCAAGTGTTGGCCATTACCACAAGGAGTGGGCTGAGCATGACAGATCCCTCACCCAAGGTGAATGACGAGGGAAAGAAAGTAGTAGTGGAGGAAGAACCATTGCAAGAAGAAGAAGGCAAGAGAAAAGATAATGAGCCAACATATGTGGCACCTCCTCCATACAAGCCACCACTACAATTTCCACAATCACGAGCAAGAGCTCGCTTGGATAAACATTTCGGTAAATTCCTTGAACTCATGTCTAAATTACATATTAACATTCCGTTCATGGATGCAATTCTAGGTATGCCGGCCTATGGAGAGTTTTTGAAGGAGATACTCTCCAACAAGAGGAAGTTGGAGGAGTATGGAGAAGTAAGGATGACAAAGAGGTCTTCCGAGTTGATACAAACCATGAGGAGGAGATGCCTCCTTAGCTACGAGATTCGGGATCTTTTTGTGTGCCAATTAGAGTTGGAGAGGTACAATATGAGGCCCTATGTGACCTTGGAGCAAGTGTAGGCATTATCTCGCTTGCACTTTGCAATAAGGTTGGGCTAGGAGAACCGAAGCCGGTCAAGATGACCCTCTACATGGCGGACCGATCCATCACTCACCCCGTAGGTATCCTAGAGGACATATCGGTGCAGCTTGGGAAGTTCTATGTGCCAATCGATTTCGTTGTTTTGGACATCCCGGCGGACTACCCGGTTCCTATCATTTTAGGAAGGCCATTCTTAGCTACATCCGGATGCTTAGTGGATTGAAAAAATGGGATCCTCTCCTTTAACATAGGAGAAAAAACATCAAGTTCAAACCGTCCATAATGATAAAGGGGCCGGCCCTTGGTGATGACTTCTTCAACATTGTCGAGGAAGAATTGTCTAGGAAAGTTGTGAGCTCAATCCTAATCAAGGATCTATTAGAGAAGGTTCGTAGCATGAGCATCATGGAGGAAGGAGTTGAGGAAGATTGCAATGAAGAAATCCGAGCTTTGGATGCATTAGAAAAGGAGACAAGTGCTGAAATTGAAGTGCACGAAGGAGTGCTGAAGAACAGAGAGAACCACGGCCTGGGACCCAGAACCTCGACCGTAATTTCGACCGTGGAACTCTCTATAGTGTCCAATTGTACCAGCTTTTCCAGAACCACGCCCGGGGTTATGCTAGAGGTCGTGAGATCACCCGTGGTTTCTCGAGAAAGTCCCTTAGTTGTTGATCAAGCTTCAAGGAGTCTTGGAGAGTCTTCAATGGCTTTGGATTCATCTAATGTGGAGCTATATGGATCACATCCAACCGATAAAGGTCCTCCTAAACTTGATCTAAAACCTCTCCCTTCCCATTTAAAGTATGCTTTCCTTGGTTCAAATTCTACTTATCCCGTGATTGTGAATGCATCTTTGAATGATGATGAGCTTGATAGATTGTTGAATGAATTAAAACTGCATAGGAGAGCTATAGGATACACCATTGATGACTTAGTTGGCATTAAACCATCCTTGTGCATGCATAAAATCTTGATGGAAGACAACCATGCATAAACCTTCAATTGAACCTCAAAGAAGATTGAACCCTATTATGAAAGAGGTAGTCAAGAAAGAGATTTTAAAACTACTAGATGCGGGAATCATTTTCCCGATTTCAGATAGTAAATGGGTTAGTCCCATACATGTTGTTCCTAAGAAAGGTGGTATGACCGTAGTAACTAATGAGAACAATGAACTAATCCCAACTAGGACGGTTACGGGTGGAGAAGGTGTATAGACTATAGGAAGCTCAATGTTGCCTCTAGGAAAGATCACTTCCCTCTTTACTTTATTGACCAAATGCTAGAAAGGTTTACTCAACATTCACATTTTTCTTACTTAGATGGTTATAGTGGGTTTTTCTAAATTCTTATTCACCCGGATGACCAAGAGAAAACAACATTTACTTGTCCTTGGGGAACATTTGCGTATAGAAGGATGCCATTTGGGTTGTGTAATGCACCTACCACCTTTCAAAGGTGTATGATGGCTATTTTTCTGAATATATTGAGAATATTATGGAAGTGTTTATGGATGATTTCTCGGTGTATGGCTCTTCATTTGATAATTGCTTGGATAATCTATCTTTGGTGTTGAAGAGATGTGAGGAAACTAATCTTGTGTTGAATTGGGAGAAATGCCACTTCATGGTGAGTGAAGACATAGTGTTAGGACACTTGGTATTCCACCATGGCATTGAGGTTGATAGAGCAAAGATAAAAACGATAGAGAAGTTGCCACCACCTACCTCGGTGAAAGGGGTAAGGAGTTTCTTAGGGCATGCCGGTTTTTACCGGAGGTTTATAAAAGATTTCTCTAAAATTTCTAAGCCTCTAACTATCCTACTAATGAAGGATGTTGAGTAAACATGTCCACGGGTCATGACCCGGCGGGAACCCGGCGGGTCGCCGACCCGGCGGGTCCGGGTTCCCCTGGGTCGCGGGTACGGGTAAGGGTCGTAAGATCCTTACCCGTGACCCGCCGGGTCGACCCGTAACGGCTATAATTTAAAAAAAAAAACAATATAATTTAATAAATCTAACCTAAAAACAATTCTATAAATACCCCAAACTCAATTCATATCATCTCACACCAATTCTCATCATTCAATCATCTATTCACTCTCTCAATCTCTCCATAATTTCCAACTCTTACATTCAATTACTTTCCTAATCTCATATTCTCATTCTCTTATTTTTCATTTTACCACTCTTAATACTACATTCTATTATTCAAAAAAAAATGTCTAGCCAAGAAAGACGTTCCGTTAGCGGTGCCGGTCCTTCATCCGGCGAAGGTTTTATTCGAGGACGACATTCCGTTAGCGGTCCTCCAACCGGTTCGGTTTTAAGGCGAGACTTATTAAGTGGAGATCACGAGATCTTCGAGGAGGAGGAGGATATCACGGAATCACCTACTTTCCCCAACACCCAAGGGTCCGAGACCCAATTCACGGAGGAGCCGGAGCCGGAGGAGCCGCCGTTGAACAACACTCAACTAACGGCGGCAGTCTTCCGATTTTGGTTTACAAAGGGTGCTCCCGATGCCAACGGAGTTTTCTATGCCAAATGCAATTTTTGTGCGGCACAATACAAGCACAAAAAGGGAGAAGGCTAAGGGAACTACAAGAGGCATATCCGGAACAAGCATCCCGAGAAAATGGGATTAGCACGAGGGCAAACACAACTTACTGGGTACGCATCTACTTCTGACCAACCTCCTTCTCTATTTACATATGATCATTCTTCTTCTATGGATGCATTTTGGGAAATGTTGGCCGTAGATTCTTTAGCATTTAGTTTTGCACAAAATGCTGGTTTTAATAATTGGATGCAAAATCATCCTCAACCCGCATATAAACCGATTTCTCGACAAACCGCTAAAAGAAAAATGATGCATAAATATAAAATTCGTAAAGAAGAATTGATTAAATATTTTATGGACAACGGTGATATTCAAGTTTCTATTTGTAGTGATATTTGGACCGACGGTTTTCAAAAAAATTCATATATGGGTATTACTTGTCATTTTGTTGATAAATTTTGGATTTTAAACAAAAGATTTTTAGCATTATGAGTTTTCAACGAACAACACACCACCCAAAACATTGCCCGTTTGATTGCAAATGTTTTGGAAGAATATAGATTAGTTTCACGAGTTTTTTCAATCGGTTTTGACAACGCCTCCGCTAACACGGCTTCCATTAGAGATTTAACCAACTATTGTAAGCCGACAATTGGAGGTAAATTTTTTCACATTAGGTGTGCCGCTCATATTTTAAACTTGTGTGTTCAAGACGGTTTAGCATATGTTGGAGATTTAGTACAACCTATTCAAAATATTCTTAATGAACTTTGGTCTAAAAAAAGTGTACGTTGTAAATGGTATGCATTTTGTAAACAAAATAAAGTTTATTCTAAAAAATTTCCAAAAGATGTTTGTACAAGATGGAACTCTACTTACAAAATGATTTACGAATCATATGAATATCGAGAACTTTTAAGTAGTTTTGCCGCACAACATATTGACGGTGATTTTGTTTTCGGTGAATCTTGGGTTTTAGCAAGAGATGTAATGGAGGTTTTCAAACATTTTTATGATGCTACTAAAACTTTTAGTTATGTTTATACACCAACTTCAAACATATTTTGTTATGTAGCAATTAATATTGCATTTGCAATTCAACAAGGTCTTTTAATTGAAAATATTTCACAAGCTATTTTTTCAATGCGAAGTAAATGGTTAGCTTATTATACAACCATTCCCGATGTTTTTCTTGTTGCATTTGTGTTAGACCCTAGACGTAAAATGGATGATTTAAAACAATTTTTAGAAAAATATTATGAAATTTTAAGTTTAGAACAACATCCCGATTGTCATGTTTCTACCATAATTGCTAATGTTAGAAAATTATTTGATGAATTATTGGTTCAATATCGTGTTTCCGATCGAGGTCAATCTTCTCAACCCCCTCCTCGTCCTTCATCATCAAGTTCATCTAAATTTACAATTGGTAGAGATTTGTTTGGCCCGAAAAGGACAAAAACCACGTCGAGTTCCAACTCGGAACTCAACGAATATCTAACCATTTCTTTTGAGTTTGCCAATGACGAAGAAGAGGAGGATTTCAACATATTAGAATGGTGGAGCCGACCGGAGAGAATGAGGTTCCCTACCCTCTCAAGGATCGCGGCACAAATTCTCGCCGTTCCCGCCTCAACGGCTGCGGTTGAGCAAACCTTCAGCCGGAGTGGAAAGGTGCTCGATCCGACGAGACCAAACATGTTGCCCGAGACTTTGGAGGCACAAGTCCTCCTAGCCGATTGGAGGAAAGCGGAAATGCGAACACAAAAGAAAAATCTCTCGGCGGAGGAAGGCGACGAAGATGACGACGAGCGACAACAAACACCATCGGATGTATCGGCGGGAGAGTCCGACTAAGGTAAGGGCCAATCGGGGATATAAACAAAGGTAAGAGAACTACGTGGGCTTTGATTCCTCTTCCCCGAGAGAATACGTACGCAACCGGGATTCCGGTTCAAGCCCAATTCTTCCCTTTTTTTTTTTTAAGTTTAAGTCCTCTTTTTATTAGTTTATTTTCTTCTTTTTTAAGTTTAAGTCCTATTTTTTATTATTTTATTTTCTTCTCCTTTTTTAAGTTTAAGTCCAATTTTTATGTTCTATTTATTTTCTTATTTTTTAAAATTTATTTCCACTTTTTTTTTTAATAGTGAGCTGGCCGACCCGTCGACCCGCGGGGTCTGACCCGTGACCCGTGACCCGGCGGGTCGGCCAGATACACGGGTCCGGGTCACCCTCCCCGGACCCATGACCCAGCGGGTCGGACCCGTCGACCCGGCGGGTCCGATCCGTGGACATGCTTAATGTTGAGTTTGTTTTCTCCAAGGATTGTCTTGAAGCGTTTTGTAGGTTGAAAGATACTTTGATCTCCGCCCCTATCATGCAACCTCCGGTTTGGAGCTTACCATTTAAAGTAATGTGTGATGTGAGTGATGTGGTTGTTTGTAACACCCCGAATTCTCAGAACTCGGAGCATTACTGGTTAGGACCTCACAATGGGTCCCGACCTCAGTTTGACAACAATATTACTAGGATCTTGCAACAAGACACAAATAAGAAAAACCAAAATTCATAAAAATGTATTTGAAAAAGGATGAATGCAACAAAGTCTAACAGCCTATCGTACTTAAACAACGGAAAAGACTAACTGTCTTAACAAAAGGGAAAGACAACAAGCGATAACCCAAACCCTCACTCTAAAGAGTACGGAGAACCGGCTGACCACTACTTCCGGATCACTCAGTTGCTGATCTAACCTGCGGTAAAACTAAAAACACAACAATACAACCATTAGCTAGTTATCTAAACATTAGGAGAATAATAATAGCACACACACACATAAAATAATAAACACTCATCATGCTTTCAAACAATCCATTTATTATCTTCATTTAAGTCATTCACTCTAATGATACTTATTTTGTGACACGAGGGATTCCCAAACCTCGCCTCCGCCCCCGTGTACCCATCAGGAGTGGATCCGATGCATCTCACCGTGTACCTGGATGGTCTGGGTATAGAGAACCTCTCAGTCTCCTGGCAGAGCTGGGCAGTGATGTCACGGCCCGTTATACATACACTTGGGCCTTAACACGATATAACCACGGTCGTCCTAGCAAGTTATTTTTATTATAACACACATTGTACACACACAACCATCATCACCCAACTAATATCCAGAAACCAGCTAAGTAAGTCACAAGGACTTACCTGAGTCAAAATACACTCTAACACGTCTCAACCAGTCCATACTCGTGGTAACTCAAACGCTTGTCAAATAAGGCATGTGTATCAAAATCACATCCAGATGTCCAACCTCATGCTAAGGAATTACGGAACAAGTTCTTACGGTAAAAGACCATTTTACCCTCAGCCCAAGGCTTCTCAAATTTATTCTTAAACTTTCTTATTCCTTTTAAAACTTGTTTCTAAACTTTGTGGCTCTCGGTTAGCTACCTATAGGTCACCAGTTCAAACTTGGATCCCCTCAAAAAAGAATAACACTGTTCCTCCTTCCCGGTTACCATCTATTACATATATTATCCGTATTATATACTTTAACCTTTCTCCTCAACTCACTTATTTAATTGTGTAATTATTCGGTACTCAATTATATATATCTGCATATTTTATTTCCCATCTTGTACGGATATAGGTACACTTACGTCCTGAGTATATATATATATATATATTCTTATGTTTCTTTATATATATAAATCCTGAAATCCCAACTTATTTATATATATATTTATATCTCTTTTACATAATTTCATACTTAGTAAATTTTCCCTTGCTGTAAAAACAGTCCAACTGTCCTACTTTAGGACCTCGTAAATCCCAATCCGACCGTTAACTTTCTCACAAATTTTAACACATTAAATTACGTATTGCAATCTACAACATATTAAAATTTCAACGGTGGATTCTCGATTTAAACCTTTGAAAATATATCATGAAGTCAGCAGGTCGAAATTCCAACAAGAGGTGTGCAGAAGGTCTTAGGTTCGATTCTCTCTATCAACATGTGCTCTTATTTATATTACTTAGAGGTCTCCAGTTCAAAACTCGCAACACCCGAACATACAAGATTTTATCGAGCCATTTTATAAACGATCTTTATCATCCTAGGTACTGCTTTAGCATCATCCAATTCCATCCCATACAACTTCTAGAATGCTCTAAAAAAAACACTCAGTACTAAATCACATCCTAACCTACACTACTCTCAACCGCACACAACACAAACGAAGCTTAACCGTACCGTACAGAAGAGAGGTTGATACTCGTTGCAGGTAGGCACGAAGGAAGGCCCGGCGTTGGCTTCCAAGTAGTTACAGGATCAGTTTCTTCTGTCCCGGCTGGCTGAGGCAAAATCTGCAGTGGGCTGGGCAACCGTCTGCTCCGTCTCGTTCCCACTGGATGAGTACAGCAGTTGGAGCGCCGAGCAACTGTTGCAGCGATGATGCAGAAGGTCGAATGGAGTCCCCACGCGGGCTGTGCAGAGGAGGGTTGTCAACAATGTTCACGGCTCAGGGGAGAAGGAGAGGTAAATCGGTACTCACCTGACCGACGAAGACGTGCACGGTCCGGCGCAGAGAAGGAGTGGTTGGGCGGTCGCTGGTCGGCGTCAGCAGGTCGCGAACGTCTCGTGGCGGTAGTTGCAGCAGGGGAGGCGCTAGTGAAGCGTTAGTCCTCGCTGGGGCGTGCAGCAGGCGGCGTCGGAGTGTGGAAGGGTGAGGCGGCGGTGGCGGCTAATGGGCAGCAGGCGGGCGTCGGAGTGTGGAAGGGTGAGGATCCTGGTGGTTCTCATTGAGGCGGCGTCCTTCTGCCGTCTAGAGATCGTGCAGCGAGAGAGAGAGAGAGCGTAGGATTTTACGGTTGTGATTAGGTTAGGTTAATGTGAGGGATTAGGTTAATGTCCAGCCATTAGGGTGAAGTAAAAACTGGGCCGGCTGTAGCTATCGTTGGGCCGGTCAGTTGGGCCGGCTCAGCTACTAAGATGGCTGACCAAAGGGTCGTTACTCACACGGAATAAAAAAAAACGGAAATTATTATACGGTTATAAAATTTATATTTTATGTGAATTAGGTCAAGTAAAATGATAGAATTTTATTTATCTTATTTAAAGGACTAACGGTTGTCGGATCGAAATCCGGTTTGATCCCGTCTTAAATGGAGTTTTAAATTTTTCGGGTATTACATCAGTGCCCTCTTAAAAGAAGTTTCGTCCCGAAACTTAGAATAAAGTATCTAACTAACGACTTTCTTTCTGTAACTTGGTTTTATTAAGTCCCATTATCTAATATGCACTATTCAATCATCAGATTTAGGCACACACAACAATAAACACGAATCACTCAATCCAATATAAAACATGAACGGTCAAACAACACACATCTGAGTACTAACTCGTCAATACAGAAGTAACATCTAACCCCGTAGAGAACTCGGGGTAACTACGTCTAATACTTTCCTCTGTCTCCCAAGTAGTCTCATCAGCTCCTCATCTAGACCACTGGATCCTCAACATAGGTATCTTCTTGGACCGCAGACGTCTAGTACTGCGCTCCAAGACAGCTACTGGGTACTTCTACAAATGTATGGTCAAGCTCAACTGTCAGATCCTCATGGCTGATGACGTGTCTCGGATCCGGAATGTACTCTCTCAAGTGAGGTACATGGAAGACCGGATGGATACCCTCTAGTATGGGTAATAGTGTCAATCGAACTCAATCGGTTTATATATATCAACGATTCCCTTTCTAAACTCACCTCTAAATCTTTTGACGACTACCAAAATAACAATAAAACTTTCTTCCTTCTATTGAATCCATTTGCTCCCGACTTTTCGGAAAGTCTTTTCTATAAATTCTGAAACCATGAACTGAGACATCTTCCGGTACTTTAGTAGGTGGTTAATGCTCTTCGTAAGACCACGCACTTGGTCTTTTCTCCCTAATACGACTCAGTTGGACCGTTTCTCAAATAATACCTCATCACCTATTTCCTGTCAAGCTTTCCAAATTATATAACTCAAAACAAATCACAATCCCAAGTAAACCCGTTCATATATATCTCTAGTTCCTTAACTTGAATTCATAGTTAATCTAACATTGATTTTCTTCATCTGCGGGTTATGAGCCTACCACGCTTCTGTTGTAACACTCATTAGTCACCGTGTCGTCTTTCTGAGGGTCAACATGATTTACCCACTCCCGCATATACTTTCCTTCTAATACTAGCAAGATCCTCTTCAAACATACCCTTACTCTCTTACTCAACCGTAGTCTGTTCTTAATCAACCAGTAAGCAGCCTCTAACCCGATTCTCTCCATATCCTTAAATCATCCCAGAAGGTTGTTGTTGCCTACTTGGGGAAATCCTTCAAGGCGTCGGTAAGGTTACCTCTTAGATCCGCAGTCGCTAATGTTTCTTCTTAACGGTACCTACTCGTCAATATCAACCAACACTTACACGTCCTCAGTTGACGTCGGTCAGCCTATAATTGACTTATCTCGATATCCCGGACTTACTCTTCTCATGCCTATACTGGCGTTAAATTCTTTGTGAGCATCATTTGCTCGATTAATCCTTTCATGCTTCGCTAATTCGTTTTATCTTCCACACTTTTGTTCCCTTAGGCTAACTCTACTTCTCGAGCCCAACTGGGTCATTCATCTTGACTTAAATAGTCATTCCAAGTCTTCAACGATAGCTGGTAAGTCTCTTTGTAGTTCTGGTGACTTTAATTATCATCTCCTTGCAGTTCCCCTTGCATGGGTTGTCGGTGTTGATGACTTAGGTCTCGTGATAATTGGGGTCACCTTGGACTTTCGAGTCCACCAAGGCCGTTCTCATATATACATTCCTTCGCTGGTGTTACCGGCAATATTGCTTCATGCAACTCCGTTGTTTCCGCTACAGGGTTTTAACTCTTTGGTACCGGCATTGTAATTTCTTTCAAATTCCTATATCCTTGAGGAGGTCAAAAACCTCTCCACACTTGTAGAGTCTACATTTTGCTTCTACACTCCATTGTAGGTATCCCATTCCACGCACCTTAGACCCTCATATCCGGATCGACATTTTATCTCTTTCGGTCTCTCACGCTTGTCTTGTGAACTCTTCTACTAGGTGACTCGTCTTATAACAATTTTCTCCCCTGAATCGGTCTCAACTTCCAGTTACTGCTCATTCCATTTTGGAACTTAGTTACTTTGTACTCTTGCATATATTCTACGAAGGCATCATCATCTCAACACTTCATCCCAATTTAGCAAGACCCGCCTTTTGATACATGACTTTCCTTCTCACTGGTTAAGTTATGCGCTTGGTTTACACTTAATCTATCATAGTGTCATCAGTCCGATAGTATGATTTTTATAAAACATCTAATGGTACCATTTGTATACGACACATCAGATGTATATGATTTTCTCCCAAATCAAATTTCTCATATCGCATTTATTATGTTTTCCTTATACTCATGTCGATTTACCTTCTTAAATCTTTATTAGAGTTATCATATTGGACTCATTCAATGTTACCATCAAGGCTACTAGTACTTGTATTGATTTAACTTTACCATTGTCGTCGCTGATCTCTGAAAGAAATTCACCAGATGTCAGTAAATTTCCTTTATAACCCTGTGGTTATTCTTCTTATCGGTTAACTAACCATCACTAGTTAACCCGCACAAGTAACTTTTAAGTTGTCCAAGTAGGATGTAGTTGACCTTCTACAACATCATAGACTTACTTTTCTTCCCTCTCTTTTGAGGCTTGATATACTTGGTGATATATATCTCCTCCAGTCTCTCTGTTTATTCTTCTTTAGCTCCTCCTACGATCTACACTTTTGTAAGATTGTTATACTCTTACGAGTCCAGTTGTATCATTCTTCTTCATCAACCGACTTTTCAATCCTTCTAGGGTAGCTTGTAGGTACATCTCCGTGATTCTTTTACCTGAGTTATCGTCTATTTGCGGTTCTTTATTATGAACTTGTAGTGTTATTAGCTTAAATTCCTTTTGCATGAGAAGTTATTGGGGTCCCTCGGGTTCACCAATACCCTTCTCACACACTCTTCTTCCTTGGGTGTTGCTTGTAATGCTGCCTTTACAGAAGCTGGTTATTGTTGTATCACGGTCTATGTCAAAATTCTCCTGTGTTCTATGAGATCACTCCACTTCCACGTTGGTGAAATCCACCTTTCCCTTTCTGGCACTGCGTAAGCTTCCAAGTTGCAGCTCTTTAATTCTTTCTATTTGGATGGATAATGTATCTCGTGTTGACTTCCATACTTTTGACTGTCTCGGTTATCAATCTGGATTGTGGTCTCAAGTAAAATGTTGAGAGTGATCATATTCTGCCTTGCTTTTGGCATCAACTTTCACTTCCTAGCCTGTCAGTGAGCTTAAATTTTATGTCTCTTTTCTTGATCGCTACTATATCTCCCTTTTGACTTTCATGTCTATGGCAATTTCCGACGTTATCCTCTTTGTTTGTGAAGTCACTTTACACAACTTGGAAGAGCCTCTAAGTTGTCGTTCTCAAAATTCCCTAGTTGGCGATCATTCCTTGCTTCTCCGGAACTACTCTCTTGTATATCCTTCATTTGATCCCGTTGAGTTGACCCAGGTTCCGCTTGCCATTTTCGTGGGTATTATCTTGTAGTCTTCACTCTTCCATCTCCATGTTCCTCAACAAGTTCACTGGATTGATCAGGTGTTCGCCTAACTTAATGCTCATAAGCTTGGCATACTTAGGTGTGTCAACTGAATGAGGATCTCATTTGGTTATCTCCATTAAGGGCATAATATAACTATAAATTTCTACTAATCTTCTGCATATATTTATTTATACTACATATCTTTATAATCAAAATATCACGTCCAACAAAAGTAAAACCTAAAGTCCATACTAAGCATACTGAGATCCGCGGTAGTAGTGGTGGTCAGCCGTACTTTTCTATCCCCAACCAGACTATGCATGCATTTGAAAACCAAAAGTCTTTTCAAAAATTCAGATCCCTTTTCGGGTTCTGCTTAAATACTTATTCGGTCTTTCAGAAGATTTCAAGTGCCATTGTTGCCAACCTAAAGCTCTGATACCATGTTGTAACACCCCGAATTCTCAGAACTCGGAGCATTACTGGTTAGGACCTCACAATGGGTCCCGACCTCAGTTTGACAACAATATTACTAGGATCTTGCAACAAGACACAAATAAGAAAAACCAAAATTCATAAAAATGTATTTGAAAAAGGATGAATGCAACAAAGTCTAACAGCCTATCGTACTTAAACAACGGAAAAGACTAACTGTCTTAACAAAAGGGAAAGACAACAAGCGATAACCCAAACCCTCACTCTAAAGAGTACGGAGACCCGGTTGACCACTACTTCCAGATCACTCAGCTGCTGATCTAACCTGCGGTAAAACTAAAAACACAACAATACAACCATTAGCTAGTTATCTAAACATTAGGAGAATAATAATAGCACACACACATAAAATAATAAACACTCATCATGCTTTCAAACAATCCATTTATTATCTTCATTTAAGTCATTCACTCTAATGATACTTATTTTGTGACACGAGGGATTTCCAAACCTCGCCTCCACCCCCGTGTACCCATCAGGAGTGGATCCGATGCATCTCACCGTGTACCTGGATGGTCTGGGTATAGAGAACCTCCCAGTCTCCTGGCAGAGCTGGGCAGTGATGTCACGGCCCGTTATACATACACTTGGGCCTTAACACGATATAACCACGGTCGTCCTAGCAAGTTATTTTTATTATAACACACATTGTACACACACAACCATCATCACCCAACTAATATCCAGAAACCAGCTAAGTAAGTCAAAAGGACTTACCTGAGTCAAAATACACTCTAACACGTCTAAACCAGTCCATACTCGTGGTAACTCAAACGCATGTCAAATAAGGCATGTGTATCAAAATCACATCCAGATGTCCAACCTCATGCTAAGGAATTACGGAACAAGTTCTTACGGTAAAAGACCATTTTACCCTCAGCCCAAGGCTTCTCAAATTTATTCTTAAACTTTCTTATTCCTTTTAAAACTTGTTTCTAAACTTTGTGTCTCTCGGTTAGCTACCTATAGGTCACCAGTTCAAACTTGGATCCCCTCAAAAAATAATAACACTCTTCCTCCTTCCCGGTTACCATCTATTACATATATTATCCGTATTATATACTTTAACCTTTCTCCTCAACTCACTTATTTAATTGTGTAATTATTTGGTACTCAACTATATATATCTGCATATTTTATTTCCCATCTTGTACGGATATAGGTACACTTACGTCCTGAGTATATATATATATATATATATATATATATATATATATATATATATATATATATATATATATATATATATATATATATATATTCTTATGTTTCTTTATATATATAAATCCTGAAATCCCAACTTATTTATATATATATTTATATCTCTTTTACATAATTTCATACTTAGTAAATTTTCCCTTGCTGTAAAAACAGTCCAACTGTCCTACTTTAGGACCTCGTAAATCCCAATCCGACCGTTAACTTTCTCACAAATTTTAACACATTAAATTACGTATTGCAATCTACAACATATTAAAATTTCAACGGTGGATTCTCGATTTAAACCTTTGAAAATATATCATGAAGTCAGCAGGTCGAAATTCCAACAAGAGGTGTGCAGAAGGTCTTAGGTTCGATTCTCTCTATCAACATGTGCTCTTATTTATATTACTTAGAGGTCTCCAGTTCGAAACTCGCAACACCCGAACATACAAGATTTTATCGAGCCATTTTATAAACGATCTTTATCATCCTAGGTACTGCTTTAGCATCATCCAATTCCAGCCCATACAACTTCTAGAATGCTCTAAAAAAAAACACTCAGTACTACATCACATCCTAACCTACACTACTCTCAACCGCACACAACACAAACGAAGCTTAACCGTACCGTACAGAAGAGAGGTTGATACTCGTTGCAGGTAGGAACGAAGGAAGGCCCGGCGTTGGCTTCCGAGTAGTTACAGGATCAGTTTCTTCTGTCCCGGCTGGCTGAGGCAAAATCTGCAGTGGGCTGGGCAACCGTCTGCTCCGTCTCGTTCACACTGGATGAGTACAGCAGTTGGAGTGCCGAGCAACTGTTGCAGCGATGATGCAGAAGGTCGAATGGAGTCCCCACGCTAGCTGTGCAGAGGAGGGTTGTCAACAATGTTCACGGCTCAGGGGAGAAGGAGAGGTAAATCGGTACTCACCTGACCGACGAAGACGTGCACGGTCCGGCGCAAATGAGGAGTGGTTGGGCGGTCGCTGGTCGGCGTCAGCAGGTCGCGAACGTCTCGTGGTGGTAGTTGCAGCAGGGGAGGCGCTAGTGAAGCGTTAGTCCTCACTGGGGCGTGCAGCAGGCGGCGTCGGAGTGTGGAAGGGTGAGGCGGCGGTGGCGGCTAATGGGCAGCAGGCGGGCGTCGGAGTGTGGAAGGGTGAGGATCCTGGTGGTTCTCGTTGAGGCGGCGTCCTTCTGCCGTCTAGAGATCGTGCAGCGAGAGAGAGAGCTTAGGATTTTGACGGTTGTGATTAGGTTAGGTTAATGTGAGGGATTAGGTTAATGTCCAGCCATTAGGGTGAAGTAAAAATTGGGCCGGCTGTAGTTATCGTTGGGCCGGTCAGTTGGGCCGGCTCAGCTACTAAGATGGCTGACCAAAGGGTCGTTACTCACACGGAATAAAAAAAAAACGGAAATTATTATACGGTTATAAAATTTATATTTTATGTGAATTAGGTCACGTAAAATGATAGAATTTTATTTATCTTATTTAAAGGACTAACGGTTGTCGGATCGAAATCCGGTTTGATCCCGTCTTAAATGGAGTTTTAAATTTTTCGGGTATTACATTGTTGGGGCTGTTTTAGGACAAAAGAAAGATGGGCTTACAGATGCCATCTTAGTAGGCTACCACCATTGGAGACTGGAAGAGATGACATCCCGATTGATGACTCATTCCGGGATGAGCAATTACAAATGATGGAGGAGTGCTTACTTCAAGTGTCTAGAGGGAGTGAGTCATGGTATGCGGATATAGTGAACTACGCTAGCAAGACGCTAGATGATGCCCAACTCAACTATGCCACAACCGAGAAAGGAGTTGCTAGCGGTAGTGTATGCCTTTGAGAAGTTCCGCTCATATCTTGTTGGAGCAAAGTTTATTGTGTACACGGATCATGCTGCAATCCGTTATCTCCTCACAAAGAAGGATGCCAAGCCTCGCCTCATTCGGTGGATCCTTCTCCTCCAAGAATTTGAGTTGGAGATTCGGGACAAGAAGGGCTCCGAAAATTCAGTAGCGGACCATCTTAGTAGGCTACCACCATTGGAGACTGGAAGAGATGACATCCCGATTGATGACTCATTCCGGGATGAGCAATTACAAATGATGGAGGAGTGCTTACTTCAAGTGTCTAGAGGGAGTGAGTCATGGTATGCGGATATAGTGAACTACCTTGTGTGTGAAGAGGTGCCACCCAGTTTATCATATGCCCAAAGGAAAAAGTTTTTCAAGGATGTGAGGCATTACTATTGGAGTGAGCCTCTCTTGTTCAAGAGAGGACCGGATGGAGTCTTTAGGAGGTGCATTCCGGAGGATGAGGTGGAGAGTGTGATCCGTCATTGCCACTCCTTGCCATGTGGAGGCCATGCTAGCTCACACAAAACGTGTGCAAAGGTATTGCAATCCGGTTTTTATTGGCCTAACTTGTTTAAGGATGTGAAGAATTTTGTAGTAGCTTGTGATGCTTGCCAAAGGACGGGAAACATCTCAAGAAGGAATGAAATGCCCTTGAACAACATACAAGAGGTTGAGATCTTTGATGTTTGGGCTGTGGACTTCATGGGGTCATTCCCCTCTTCATATGACAACCTCTACATTCTATTGGCGGTGGATTATGTGTCGAGATGGATGGAGGCAATCGCCTCTCCCACAAACGATGCCAAAGTAGTGGTGTGGTTCGTCAACCGAGTCATCTTCCCTAGATTTGGAACACCAAGAGTGATCATAAGTGATGGAGGGAAGCATTTCACCAATAGGAACTTTGGGACACTTTTGGCTAAGTATGGGGTGACTCATAAGGTGGCCACACCTTACCATCCCCAAACTAATGGCCAAGTGGAGATCTCCAACCGGGAAATAAAAAGAATACTTGAGAAGACGGTTTCTAGGATAAGAAAAGATTGGGCTATGAAGCTTGATGATGCCTTATGGGCTTATAGAACCGCCTTCAAGACACCAATTGGCACCACTCCCTACAAGCTAGTTTATGGTAAGCCTTGCCACCTTCCGATGGAGATGGAGCATAGGGCATATTGGGCCATAAGGTGGCTAAATTTTGACCTCAAGGAAGCCGGTGAGAAGAGGTTGCTAGACATTAATGCTTGAGGAGATCCGGTTGGATGCTTATGGAAACGCCCGGATTTACAAGGAAAGGACCAAGCGTTGGCATGACAAACGTCTAATCCCAAAGGAATTGAGTGAAGGTGACTTAGGCCTTCTCTTCAATTCAAGGTTGCGGCTCTTCCCCGGAAAGCTCAAGTCAAGATGGACGGGTCCTTATGTGGTGAGGAAGGTTTTCCCCCATGGAGCGGTTAAGATAGGTTGGGAGCATTGTGAAGATTTTAAGATGAATTGACACCGTTTGAAGAAGTATATCCCAGAAGCTCATGTGGATATGATTGCCCCACTTCACCTTGAGTGAAGCGCTCCCGGATTTGGTCAAGCTAATGACCTTAAAAAAGCGCTTAATGGGAGGCAACCCATTGGTACATAACTTTCCCTTTTCGTTTTTGTTTTCATTTTCGATTTTTTTCTTTTGCTTTTATTTTGGTGTGTTTGTTTGTTTTATGTTTGTGTGCTAGAGTCTAGATAACAAAGAAGTCTTGCAAGGCATGAGGATGATGATGATGATCCCGCATCAAACGTGGGTGGAGCGAACATGGGACTTGGACGGCTTGCGGTGCTTAGCGCGGGTCCCGACGCCATAATGAACATCAAGAGCTCTCTACCACCTTTGATTCATCATCCACCATCACTTCACATGAGTGAACCAAGATATCAAAAACACCATTTTTACATTGTGAGGAATCTCTTTCACTTCTTTATTTAATTTGCACATTCGGGACAATGTGGTTTAAAGTATAGGGTGGGGTTTTCACAATCATTTGCATGAGTGCATCTAGGACAGTTTCATATTATTGTCACATGTTTCATTAGTTTTTGCATTGCACATATTTATCTCAAAAAATCAAAAAAAATCAGAAAATTTTAAAAAAATTTGTGCTTCCTAGTTTGGATATGACCCTCACGATAAGATTGTTTTGTGAATTGGCTATGGATGACCTTGTGTGTTGAATGGATTTATGCATATGTGGACTTGAAATACTTCTCTTGAATCCTATGTATGAATTGTGATTATGATGTTTGCCTTAGTTGGATTGAGAACTGATAGTCAAAATTACATGCTAGTTCTTGCACATCATCTAGGAATGATTAAGGCAATTCATTTCTCTTCTTCTCATCTTGATCATGTTGTTTGAGCACCTAACTTAATTAAAAATTTGATCTCTTTTGACCCATCCGGGAATAGGAGCATGCTAGTGTGTTGAGTGTGTGAAAAGACAAGTGTGGG
This sequence comes from Fagopyrum esculentum, assembly GCA_033239045.1. NCBI lineage: Eukaryota > Viridiplantae > Streptophyta > Magnoliopsida > Caryophyllales > Polygonaceae > Fagopyrum > Fagopyrum esculentum. The sequence continues at coordinate 54,763,822 of BSUD01000001.1, forward strand.
GTGAAGTTGTTGATGAATGAATGTTGTGAATGAAGTGCTAAATTTGTTGTGAAAAGTGTAGAAAAAATATAGGTTTGGGAACTTTGGTTTTGATGACAAGTAACTCGGCACCATTCACATAATCGGGTGTTTGTGTTTTGCCAAAGTTCGATAAACCTAATGTCCTAACGAGCCTCGGTATGTGTGCCCGGTGTGAGGCACCTCGGAAAAATCCCGAGGTCCGCTAATCACCAAGGTTTCGGCTTTTGTAAACCAATGCCATTGTCTCAAAAATAAGTGAAAGAAAATGAAAAAGAAAAAGAAAAGAAAAGAAAAGAAAGAAAAGAAGGAGAAAAATACACTTTGATGGATGAAGTATAAATGTGAAGTTGTGGTTGTTTAGTTTCTTTTCCGGATTTGCACCACATGACCTTAGAATATTCTCACCTTATCATCACGTTTCTTGGCCTCTTCTTTCCTAAGTCCTTATGACCTATTTGCTTATGTGTATGACTTAGTGATCTAGATTGGATATTCTCATGATCATCTTGACTTTATCATTTTTATTTTTCATGCATGTCTTTGAGTTAAGTATGATTGTCTTTCCGTGCCTTCATTAATTTAATACATGATTGCTTGTCCATTGCCATGAAACATGACTATGAAGGTGATCCATCTTTAGAAGCACAATTCCAAAAAGATTTTCTGTTTTTACGCATTCATAAATCATGTCATCTCGTAGCCTATAGTTGAACCTTGCTCGGGGACGAGAAAGTGGCAAGTATGGGGTATTTTGATGACATGATTTATGAAAATAGTTTAGGCACTCTTTTAGATAGTTTTCCTTTCCATTCATTCTTGTTTCCGCATTAGTTCGTGACGTTTACGCTTAATTCATGCATATTGTCAAAATAGACGTCTACACGAGCTCTTGCCGGTTTTGTAGATATTTTGGGGAGCTTTAGGAACTTAATCGATACATCCGAGGATCATTCCTTGTGGTGAAACACTTCCGGACTCTTTAAGGAGCAAGCTAGGAGCAAAGGAGAACACAAAAGACCTTATTGGTGCATGCCTTGCACCAATTCATGACTTGGTGATCCAAAGAGGGCTGAATAGAGAGAACCACGGCCCAGAGGCTAAAATCTCGACCGTGGTTTTGCCCGTGGTTTCTTTTGGACAACTGTGACACGTGTCCCATGATTTCTTTCTCCGACCCTTCCTTTTTGGTGGAGTACTTAAGTGGTCCTACAGGCTGATTTTGAGGATCTTCCTCCTTTTTGGACCCTTCTCCTCTAGCTCTTCTCCAACACTCTTCCATTGTAGCTTCTCTTCCAAGCACCCTTGTGGGTGTTCTTGGGAGAGATTAGTGTAGATTTTAGTTTTGTAGTGAGATTTGAGTGGATTTGAGTGAGGTTTCCATTGTTGACAACTTGGAGCAGCTCTTGGAGCCTTTGTAAGACTTGGTAACTTCTATTCTAGCTTTATAATGTCTTTTCTTTGGTTCATTCTTCATTATCTAGCTATGACTTGCAAGCATGCTCTATTTATGAAGTTTGATCTTGATTTGTATGTTGTTGGCTGAATAGATGTGATTCTAGGGTGAAGGAATGATGTTTATGCTTTGGACTATGATTGTATGGACTTCCATGTTAGCTTAGGATGGATTTGTGTTCGAAACCCCAACTCAGACCCAAACCACGGCCTGTTCATCTAAAATCTCGACCGTGGTTTCTCATGATCAAACCGTGGTTTTCTCTGTTGTGCTTATATTCATGAATCTGGGTGTTAGGATGAAGATGTGTTGAAATCCTAGTGTTTGTTGAGTCTAACCTAGCTTAGGTTGACCTAATGTTAGCAACCTTTTTGAGGAATGAGACTTACCGGGTAATTTCCTCTCTTAGATACATAAGATGATGAACTCTAGGTAGTAGTGAGCCAAAAAATCCGCTATTGGATTGAGTTTGCTAGTATCATTGCCTAAGATTTACCTTTTTCCGAGACTTACCCGGTAAGGAGGGGTTTGACCCTTAGGTAGTGGCCGGTTTGTGTAGAATTCCCGTCCTTAGGTTCCTTGAGACTTACCCGGTAATAGGACCTTAGGTTCGAGACTAGTGGAACATGAGACTTACCCGGTAATTGCTCCCATTAGAGAAACACCCAACTCAGAACAACCACAGCTTTCCTTTGATCTTTAGAAGCATGAGTCCATTGTCATAATCGGAATTCCGAATCTCTAGAATCCCCATTTCTTACCTCTTATCTCTTATCTTGTGTTTGTATGTTTGTTTGCTTATTTGTGTTGATATATTTGTGATCCTTGTTGATCACCTAAAACTAACCAAAAATATTGTGTTTTGCACTTTCTTTATTCCTCATCTCATCTTAGTTTAGATTTGCACTATCTTTGATCATTGAATGACTTGATTTCACCTCAGTCCTTGTGTTCGACCTCGGAATACTTTCCTTCCTATATAACGATCCGTACACTGCGGGTTTCACTAGGTAGTTGGGGAGATTAGATCGAGTTTATAAATGTAGAGCTTTAAAGGCATTAAAAATATCTAACAACTAATAAGATCTCGACTTGATCTTATGGATCTCGACTGGAATCTCGTGCGAGATTTTGTTCTCAAGGCCGAGATTGATACTCGTTTGCTCAAATCTCGTTCTAGTCACTTTCCTTGCTTCCTTGATCATCTTCACTCTTGTAGGGTTCTTCCACAGTAAACATCAATGTCACTAAAGAAGATTTAGACACAAATAGAATCTCTCTAGATGTACATATTGTCAATAAGCTAGCAACCTCATCTTGGATGGGTTTTGAAAATGGAAACTCCTTCTCCTTCAATGCCCTTGCTCTTGCTCTAGTGATTGGTGCATGTGTAGGGGTTGTTCGGCATGGTCCCGCATCATACTACCCTTCTTGAAAAGGATTCATTCTCGAATCATCAACATGTTCATCACTATTCATGTCAAGGCTCAAATCTCCTACATTGAAGGTAGTGCTCACGCCATAATCCTTTGGAAGCTCTAAAACATAAGCGTTGTTTCCAACTTGACACAACACCTTAAATGGTTCATCTCCTCTTGGAGACAACTTAGACTTTCTCTTCTTCGGAGATCGCTCTTTCCTTAGATATAATCAAACTAGATCTCCCGGTTTAAAAAAGTGTTTCCTTGCGATTCTGATTAGCTTTGGTAGCCACGACTTTCCCTTTTTCCTCCAGCCTTATGCGTGCCCTCTCATACAGATTCTTGATGAATTCCACAAGTTTTTCTGCATTAAAATCTACTCGCTTCTGGATAGGTGATGACATGAATTATATGCTATCATATTCATGCATATTACGAGTATATCACATTAGTTTTCCATACATTGGATGAGAATCATGTGCCTTTAAGTCTATATTAACATATATTTCGAGAATAGAGGTCTACACGAGTTCTTGATTGATTTGTAGGTTAAATGATGGAGTTTTGGTGCGAAAATTGATCAATATCAGACTTAACATCATAAAGGATCAGGAAAGAGTCTTAAAGATAGGAAAAGATATGAGAGAAAACCACAAAAGAAGATGGAAGACGGAACTAAAAGATAACACGCTCAGAAGACAAAAATCGGATCAACTTATGATATAAATCGACCGATTTTCTTAGAGATAGAACGATTTTTATCTTGGATCGTCCGATTCCATGTAGGATTACTCAAAAGATCAAGATTTCAACCCTAGCTTTTTCCTATAAGTAGAGGACGTCTCTCCACATCCTAAGGCATCCAATTACAAGTCAAGTACACTCAGAAAGCATTGAAGAAACCCTAGAAAACGGAATTTAAGATTGGAGATTCAAGATCAAAGCAAAAAAGGAGAGGTTTTTCTAGTTTTTATTTCTTTTGTCAATTTGAACACAAGTTTGGAGTTTGTTTTGGTTTTTATTTAGTTTTCAGATATTGTGAACCTTGATTCAAGGATTGTTTTGCTTTATTTCAAGATTCATAATTTTCTTAACTTTCTTGATTTAATCTTTTATTGATTTTCATAATGTGTGGTATTGGCTAAAACTCTTGCAATTCTAGGGTGATTGGTTGAAGATTGTGGTTTAGATGATGATAGATAGAATCTCATGTTGAGATTGGACCTTGAGAGTTGAGTTTTACCTTCACATAGAAGAAAAATCAGGTTGTTCTTGAGAGAAATCGGCCGATTTTCAGGAAGAAAAGACCGACTTTCTTTCTGTCGTACCTATCTTGCTTTATCCTTAAACTTTGGTTAAAGATTGATTAAACCCTAGCCTTGTTGAACCTTCCTAACCTATATCCGAGCGTGGTAAGAGACTTACCCGGTGATGCCCTTGTTTGGTTGCCAACGATTACGAGTTCTAGGTAATAGAGGATTTAAAACCCTCTATTAAGGTTTAGTGTGTCAATCCTTTACCTTTGTGAGTTAACCTCATTCCCTTGGGTTGAGTGTTTGGTTTGAGAGAATAATCCTTCCCTTAGATCTCTATCTTATCGAGACTCAACATCCTTTATTTAGCGTCTTTGGGCTGGAATAAGTGGGTAGTGGAGACTTCACCGTACTCTATCCCGTTTTAGAACATACTTCCTTGCAATTCCTGCTCTGTCCATATATATTTAGAAGTCTTGAATCGAAAATCACGATCGGATACTTTGATCTCTAGAATCACTTTTTCCCAATACTTACAAATATCTTTGCTTTTGCTATCAATATTTGCATTATTTACCTTGCTAGATTGCTTTTATCGATTTGATTTCACCAAATCCTTGAGATCGATCCTGGAGTATTTGTCGTTACTATGATTGATCTATACAGTACGGGTTCGCATATCGTTTTGGCTTATATTGTAGGTTATAAATTTAAAGCTTATTTACACACACACTTTCGAGCGAACAATAGACAACGGTATAAAATCAAAAGGGGTCAAAGGGTTCAATCCATAGACACGCTCAAAAGGCGTTAGGTTAGTAGATAAATGAAGGATTCGATTATATGAAAATTCAATATGTTGTAACATATCTTCCCAAGCACTCAAATTATCCTTCAAAACAGCCCACAAAATGACAGTTAAGGTACTATTAGTAACCTCCGTTTGAGGATGACTAGAAGTTGAAATCAACAACCTAGTTCCTAGCTTTCCCCATAAAGTTTTCCAAAAGAAACTAAGGAACTTAACATCTCTATCACTCACAATAGTCCTAGGTACTCCATGTAATCTAAGAATTTCCCTAAAGAACAAGTTAGCAACATTATAAGCACCATCGGTCTTATCACAAGCAATAAAATGAGCCATTTAAAAAAAAAGATCAACAACCACAAAAATTGAATATCTCCCCTTCTTAGTCCTAGGTAAACCAACAACAAAATCCATACTAATATCAAGCCATGGTGAAGTAGACGTAGGTAACGGAGTCTACAAACCTTGTGGTTTCAATTTAGCCTTAGTTTTCAAGCACACAAGACATCTCTCAATCATATTCTCAACATCTTTAAGCATATGAGGCCAATAAAAGTGTGAATGCAACATATAAAATGTCTTATCTCTACCAAAATGTCCCATTAAACCACCCGTATGAGCTTCCTCAACAAGTAACAGTCTAAGAGAACATCTAGGAATGCACACTTTATCTTCACAAAATAAGAACCCTTCAAACATGAAGAACTTATCACAAGAATTTTGTCCTATACATGCCTTATAGATGTCACCAAAATCAATATCATCCACATATAGATCCTTAATGTAATAGAAAACTAAAACCTTAGAATCCATAGTAGTGATCAAAGAATGTCTCCTAGAAAGGACGTCAACAACAACATTATCCTTTCAATTCTTATACTTATGATATATGGAGAAGTTTCTATAAACTGCATCCATGTACCATGCCTTCTATCCAGCTTATCTTGACTCCTAAAATGCTTTAGGAAATCATGATCAATTCTCAGAATAAATTCATTAGGCCAAAGATAATGTTGCCATGTCTTGAAACCTCGAAATAATGCATACAATTCCTTATCATATGTCGAATAATTAAAGCATGCTCCTTTCAATTTCTCACTAAAGAAAGCAAGTGGCTTACCTTCTTGCATGAGAACTCCTCCAATGCCAATTCCCGATGCGTCACACTCAACCTCAAATGGTTTAGTGAAATCTAAAAGTGGTGCATCTGATAATTGCCACTTCAACTCCTTAAATGCTTGCTCTTGTGCATCTGCCCACTCGAATGGTACTTGCTTCTTCATGAGAGACGTGAGGAGGGCTTCAATGGTACTAAAATCTCGTACAAAACTTCTATAGAAGGTCGCCAATCCATGGAAGCTTCGAATGTGTCCTATAGTCGTGGGTGTCGGCCACTCCTATATTGGTTTAATCTTCTCTTCATCCACTTGTATACCTCATGTACTCACTATAAATCCAAGGAAAACAACTTGATTAGTACTAAACTCACATTTCTTAATATTAGTAGATAAAGATTCATTTATAAGAGTTCCTATTACTTCCTTCAAATGTTCTTCATCCTCTTCAAGTGACTTGTTGTAGATGAGAATGTCATCAAAGTAGAAAACCACAAATTTTCAAATGAAGTGACGTAAGACATGATTCATCAATCTCATGAAAGTGCTAGGAGCGTTAGTCAAACCAAAAGGCATAACCAACCACTCATATAGACCAAACTTAGTCTTGAATGTTGTCTTCTCTCATTCGAATATGATGGTATTCATCTAGCATATCATCCAAACAGGGAATGGGATGTTGATACTTGATAGTAATATTGTTAATTTCTCAACAATCAACACACATCCTCCAAGCGTTGTCCTTTTTGGGAACTAAAAGGACGGGAATTGTACATGGGAAAACTCTCTCGTACATAGCCTTTATCCAAAAGTACTTGAACTTGATCCTGAATCTGCTGACTCTCTTGAGGACTCATCCTATAAGCAAGACAATTAGGAAGTGAAGCTCTTGGAATTAAATCAATTTGATGCTCAATGCCTCAAACCTACAAGAATCTCAACCATAAAAACATTGGAAACTCATCTAAAAGAGTTAGAATGGTTTTGGGTAAGGTAGTCTTGACTTCATCACTCAAAGTCACAAGGATTTTACAAAGGCTCATAAGAACAGTATTTAAAGGAATATAATCATCAATAAACTCCTTTTTGGATGCTAATAGAACTCGATTAGTCTCAATAGGAATCTCGGTGGTAATCTCGGGTGATATTTCATCAATGGGCCAAGATTCTGATGAATTGGGATGAGGTCTATCACTGGAATGAGAATCTCTTGCATTGAAACGAGATTTAGTGTTCCTCGGGCGAGATTCTGGTCTATTCGACAAAAATTCTTCACTAGAGTGTGTTTCTCGTATTTTTTGCTTGCTAGAATTTTTCTCAATTTTCTTTTCATAGCTTTCCGCAATTTGTAAAGGTGTCATATGTTTCAAAGTTAGCGTTTGACCCTTATACTCAAAAGAATGTTCTGTATATTCATCATGCTTGACTCATCTATCAAATTGTCATGGACGTCCTAATAGAATATGACATGCTTGCATGGGCACAACATCACAACTAATGGTATATTAATAATAACCTAAAGTTATGGTAACGTGAGCTTGCCTATTAACCTTTAATTCACCACAATCATTCATCCAATGTAGTTTATAAGGCCTAGGGTGAAAAATGTAGTAATTTGCAATTTATCTATCAATTCAACACTAGCAATATTGCAACAACTACCACCATCAATAATCATGTTACACCCCTTCCCTGTAACAAGACACCTAGTATAAAAGACATTCTCCCTTTGAGTATCCTCACATGGAGCTATATTAGCATGCAATGTTCTCCTAGTAATCAAAGACTCTTCATGCTGAAACTGAATGCCTTCATCACTGTCACTATCATGTTTATGAAATACATTAAGGTGTGTATGATCATTTTCATGCTCTTCTTTACTTTCATATTGTCCAAGTTAATTTATAAATAAAATCCTTTTATTAGGACAATCTCTCATATAGTGAACTCTACCTTGACATATAAAGCATACAATATCTCTAGAACGTAAATAGAGTTAGAAGTGCTCCCTTTATTTTCCTTTGAAGGGTCATTCAAAGGGCGAGAGTGTGTTGAATGGGATGAAGTTTTTGCACATGTTGGATCAACATTTTGACTTTTATTCTTGTCCTTTTGGAAATCTCTAATGGAATCTCGGGAGAGATTGTCTCGACAGGGGCGAGATTTCTATTGCTTCCACGAGCTTGCCCCTTGGTTCCTCTCTTTGAATTTCTTCTCTATCTTTATGCCCAAATGCAACAAATCAACCATATTAGTATAGGGATACACATCAATTTCATAAAATAGAAATGTATGCAAAATTCTTAAAAAAAACGAGCCATAATGGACTCCTCATCCTCTATAACATTGACTTTCACCATCACCATCTACATGGATGAGTAGACTTCTTCGACACTTATGGAACCTTGTTTGATGCTCATCAATCGTTGCCTCACTTCCCTAGCTTAGTTTTGAGGCACAAATCAAGGCTCTAATTTCCTCCCAAGTGTTGATTTTCGGATCTAGCCTTCTTCTCCTTTCTTTGACAATATGATCCCACCACACTAAGGAATATCCTTGCAACTCCAATGCAGCAAGTTGGATCTTCCTTTGCTCACTAAAGTTATGGCAAAACCAAGTTTGTTCAAATTTAGTCTCCCATTTCATGTAAACCTCCGAATCACACTTGCCTTAAAAATTTGGAATATTGACCTTCACTTTGTCATTCTGTTATGCTCATGGAGAGGCCTATAAGGTTCCAAGTCGCAACCTCTCCTAGGATGATGGTTACGTTTAGGATAGTCTCTCCACATGCCTTCATCATCCTCTTCCTCCAATTCCTGAAATTCATTAACAAAATCCAGAATATTAGGTGTATGGAAATTAGGATTTGGATATACCATACCTGGCTTGGATGGGGTCTTGGAAGTAGACCAGGGACTAGAGGCATAGGTGGATTGTGTGAGCTTTCACCCAATTCAGTATCAAATCTCGGCTGGACATGGGCGAGATTTCTTCTCTGAGCCGATTTTCCAATTTCTCCATTCGTTCAACCAACGTTGAGACTGTATCCATTAGTTGCCTTAGAATGTCTATGGCTTCCGGGCATGAGGATTCACTTTTATGTGACGCTCGTGGGCTACCATGCTTAGACATCTCCACAAACACGCAAAGTAACAACAAACTTGTGACGTTAGTGAAAACAAAAGTATCTTACTTGTTTTCTCTCACACTCACACTCTGTTGTAAATCTCAAGCTAATTTGATGTAATTGCCTTGGATGGATTATTGCTTCTTTACAAATCGGTAACTAGCTTCAACTAGAACTCCTTGGATGACTTAAATAGTCAACTTGGCTCGGAAGAAGGTTCTTGTGTTGGAAGATAGTCAAGGTAATTCTGTTGGAAGTCTTTTCACACAATTGACACAAAGTGGAAAGAATATTGCAAGTAGACACAACTAGATGATAGAAAGTATATATACTAACTAACACACCCAAAGAAATAAACTCAATGTATTTAGAGTAAAAAGAGGCACAAAATAGACACAAAAGAGATTAAGAAGAGAGTTGTACATACCTTGAACTTATGTGATTAGAGAAAAGAGATAATCGGGTAGGTTTAATCTCAACAGAAGGGAATCTCGGTGTGAATCTCGGCTAATATTGTTGTCTCAAGGTCGAGATTGTTGAAAAGTGAGGTGTTTTGGCTATGAATTGGATCAAGGACGGTATGAAAATTCTTCTCTAGATGTCCTCTTGACTTGACACACTTGAATTTCTCAACTTCTGCCTAAAAAATGTTCGATAAAATCGCAACACTAGCAAATCTCAACCTAAATCTCGGGCGAGATTTGTGACAGGGGGTCGAGATTGTCGAATCATAAATTGTTGACAACAATCATTGAATATGCTATGGTATATACTCCTCCCTTGTTGCCTTGATGACCCTTTCTCAGTTTGACCACAACAACTCGTACTCGAAAGGCTCTTACTCAAACGTTTAGGGTATATTTGAGGATATTATTGAAAATACGGCATGAAGGTTTGGTCGTTTCCGGATTTCTTGTGGAGCGAGAGAATGGGTAGATTGAAAAGATATAGTTCTTGCATGTGGTTGTAGGACGAGATTTTAATAAAAAAATATTCGGTTAGGATTTGAAAGATACGATAAGATCTCACATACTAGATTAGATCCTAACAATAAGATAACTTGTAAAACTCCTTCCTTTTGGATATAACAGCTTAATAAAATCATATTTGACTTAAATCTAACTATGGATCTTGTTGGTATAGTGAAAAAATCACGAAACTTGTTTGCCAAGTAACTTAAAAAACTCGGTCTTGAGCATACAAATGCGGTCGAGATTATGTTGGAACACAGGGAATATTTTGGGTTTTGGTTGGCTTGTGTTTGGGAAATGGCGTCTCTCTCTTCTGCAATAGACACAAGGCAATGTGCTTTAAACTCAAATGATCTCACAATGAACAACAACAAGAAAAGACTCGATTTTTATATGACTCAAAGAAGACTCAAATAAAAATACTCAAACCTTGTTGTATGGTTGAGTCAAACTTCAATCGATTAGCTCTAATACTACTTTGATGTGGGGTTGATGCCACAATTTCCCGAACTAGACTGCAGTCCACAAAACTGAGAACAGAAGCACATCTTGTTGTAAATCTCGGGCAAGATTTGTATGATAAGACCGAGATTTTTGAAACTCAAACACAAAGAACGTGAGTTTATTGGAATGTTAATAGATAGATAAGAAAATGAATAGTGGAATGAAAGTATGGAGAATATATGAAGAAAAGACTTAATGTTAGACTTCAAAGAACCTTGACCAATTGGATCAAAACCCTCAACAAAGAATTACCTTAACCCTTCATTCTTTAACATTACACAACCCTTCTAAATAAGACAAGCATAAGGAGGGACTAGTTTGACCAATAACACCAATCTTCAATAAGATTAACACACACAAGAACAACCTACCAGAGATTCACAACTACTCAATCAAAGGCTCTCTTTTTTATTGAATTGAAATGAATAAAACACAAACTTCATAAATGAAGCAACGAGTATCTCACAATATTGTGGAAATAGCAATCAATCAAATATGTCTATGAATCTCGTCCTCCATGGCTATTTATAGGAGAGATTCCTCTAAAAGATAAAATAAAGAAAATCCTAAAAGATATTTACAAAACCAAAAAGATACCTTTAAAATGTCAAGAGCTTTGAAGGTATTAAAAAGAATAAAACATCTAACAACTAATAAGATCTCGACTGGATCTTATGGATCTGGACAAAAACAAATCTCAACTAGAGTCTCGGGCGAGATTTGGTTCTCAAAGCCGAGATTGTTACTAGTTTTCTCAAATCTCGTTCTAGGCACTTTCCTTGCTTCCTTGATTATCTTCGCTCTTGTAGGTCCTTCCACAGTAAACACCAATGTCATTAAAGAAGATTTAGGCACAGATAGAGTCTCTTTGGATGTACATGTTTCCAATAAGCTAGAAACATCTTCTTGAACGGCTTTTGAAAAAGATGGCAATTGCTTCTTCTTCAATGCCCTTTGTAATACCCGGAAATTTAATTTCCGGTAAATCCCGAGTCATCATAAACCTGGTCATATTATGTGAAGAGTTACGCACATAAAATGCTTTTATCAACTTCTATAATTTTATGTGAGGCTTCAATCTTCTTACATAATCCTTAGTTTTATAAATTAACACATTTTATCATTTTATGTGAGGACCTTACTATATCCTATGTGACACCGGATTCTTATCCTTTAATCATTTTTTTTTATCATTTTATATGAGGACCTTACTATATCCTATGTGACACCGGATTTTTATCCTTTAATCATTTTTATCATTTTATGTGAGGACCTTACTCACATAAAATACACAAGTCAATCTACCTTCTTTATTCTTTAAAATGGACACATCCGAGCCCATCTGCAGCATGCCTTCCGGGCCTTTATAAAGCTGAGTATTTTAGGCCTTTGTAAACCTACTATTTGGGCCTTCATGGACAGCCAGCTGGGCCGTGAGCTCTCCCTTTTCTCCTGAGCCCATCCGCCAACCTCCTTGGTGAAACCCTAGTTTTTTTTCATGCCCAGCCGGGAAGCAGCCCAACCGTTCCTTCTTGCTCCTCACGTACAACAACTGTCTGTAATGGAGAGGATCTCGGATCACGTTCTGCACGCTTGGACTCGCAACAGCAAGACAGCCGACGCTCCTCTCCTCTTTTGCACACCCCAGCCGGCGCTCCTCTCCGTCTTCTGCACACATCGACAATTTCAGCCACCCGTAGACGTAGATCCAAAGCTCTCTTCGTGCCAACACGTCCCCTCCTCATGGCCTCATCAGCCGGCATAGACAGCAGTGGTACCGTCCCAGAGTCGTTACAGCCGCAGTCGTCGGGTGGGAGCAAGGTTCATCTTCTACGAGTCCAGATCAGTGTTGCAGAGGGGAAGCCCGGACCCTCGCTCTAGGAACACAACAGCTACGACGACAATCCAGATTTGCAGGAGACGCTAGATCCGATCCACTGGCGCTAGGCTGCATAGGCGGAATTCCAGATCCGCAAGGAGCAACAATTACAAAAGGTTGTTCTTCCCATCCGTCCTCGTGCACGGGTGCATGTCGGGTCTCGATTGTCGGGTAAGGACCTTACTCACCTTCATGTGCATTACCCTCTCTATATCACTGCTGATGAGGATCCTCAATTGTAGCTAAAACCATCCATAACAGCTATGGAAGATGACTGGTTATGTTTCCTGAATTCTCGGAGGTGATGAACAGCCAACTTTGGGTCCAATTTCGGGTAAGTTAGACTCTTCCTTTTTGGCTAGTTTTCAGATATGTCATAGACAGTAGTACATAGTATAACATACTAAAATTTGGGAAGAATCGGAGTTACGGTTGAGAGTTATTGTGTTCCAAAGTGGACGCCTCATGTAGTTTTTATATATGTGCTGAGTGTTGGGGAAAACAGCAAGTGATGCTGTTTTGCGAGATGGTTTTGAATAAGTTCTTGATCTCCGTTGGGCTTGAATTTTGGATATGATATGGTTGATATATTTTTGTAGAACATATTAAAATTTGAGAGGAATCCAGTGAGTGGTTTGAGATTTATGATTTTTCAAAGATTGAGTCGTAAGCAGTTTTTCTGTTGTGCTGAAATTCGGTTTTGTGAGATAGTTTTAAATAGGATTTTGATCTCCTTTGCGGCTGAATTTTGGATATATTAGAGATAAGATTTTATAGTGGAACATATCAAATTTTGGGATAAATCCAGCGAGTAGTTTAGGAGTCATGATTTTTCAAAGTTAAGACAGTGTGCTGCTTGTTAAGTGTTGTAACCAACTTTAGGAATTTTTGTAGAAGCGATCTTTTAACAGTTTTAAGAAGTTCTTTCTCCTATGAGTAGATGGGATATCATAGATGATCTAGGGAATTATTTTGGAATTTTTATAAGATTATTCGAATTTTATATTTGAAGCTGTAGTTAGACTTTAGTGACTTTTCGGGAAATAGAAAATGGGTAGTTTTTCTAGTTATTACCTAAAATCATCCTAGGGAGTAGAATATGGTTAGTTAGCCTCAAATTATAATTTAAGTACATATTCCGAGTTTTTGGAAGTTCCGGGACTAAGGGTAAGATAGTCATTTTACCTTAAATAAACACTGTAATAACTTCTACACATAGAATCGTATATCTTAAGAGTTTTAGACTTATAAGTATCCAGGGAAATGTGTTGAACCACGTGCCTCCTCTGACAGGCAACTGAGTTCTGCACTTACGGATTTAGTGGTGGTTAAGAGAGAGTCGAGATTTGATTCTGGTAAGTCCACGGACTTAGTTAGCTGGCTTCTTGTATGAGTGTAATGTGTATGAGTGGTGTTTGTTAGTTATGATAAACAATGAGACCGGATTAGGCCGACTTTATTATTTACGTAATTGACCCAAGTGTATGATAACGGGTCGTGACATCATCTGCCTAGCTCTTGCGAGAGTCTAGGAGGTTCCCTGCGACCAGCCCAGTCCGGTAGACGGTCAGATTCATTAGTACCATTCCGCGTTGGTAAACGGGGACAGGGACGAGGTTTGGGAATCCCTCGTGTCATAAAATAAGTATCATTAGTAATAACCTATCACCTAATTAAAGATAATAAAAGGATTGAGTGTTGCATGTTGATTGTGTATGTTGTGTATTTGTCTTTTACCTTTTATACTTATGCATAGAATGTTAGCTAACGGTTTTATACCGCTTGTAGATGCCTTGCAGGTTAAGACAGTTGTAGAGAGATCCGGAGGAAATGGTCAGCCGGGTCCACGTACTCATTTAGTTGGGGACGGGGATGTCTTTTGTTCTTTATATGCATCATTTTAGTAGCTTTTCTTGTAAGGCTGATACATATTGTCCATGCATATATTGTTTACAGTTTTCAAATGTTTTAAATACTTTTGTGCCTTGTTGTAAGATCCAAGTAAAAATTGTTGTCAAACTATGGCCGGGACCCATTGTGAGGTCCTAACCAGTAGCTTCCCGAGTTCTCAGAATTTGGGGTGTTACAATATGGTATCAGAGCTCTAGGTTGGAAACAATGACACTTGAAATCTTCTGAAAGACCAAATGTATAAAATAAATAGAACCCGAAAGGGGTCTAAAATTTTCAAAACGGATTTATGTTTTCACACGCGCGCATAGTCGGGTTGTTGGGTTAGTAGTACGTTGGACCACCATCGCTCTCCGTGGATCTCTACAACTTGGATCGATATGAGTTAGCATATAGACTTATTATGATGAGTATTAATGTATGTTATATATATGTATATGTGTAGTATGTTAGTATCCTAAAGGATATATTATATCCCTTAGTTGTGATATCATGAAGCAATTATCGCCTCATGATAAATCGGTAGCAGACTTGAAGAGTTTTCAACACGAGACAAAGGACTCAGACCTTGGATCAAGTATTATACTCGGATGAGCGTCCTAGTAACCCTTGCTAACCATCCAAGAACTAATAGGCGAAGAAGTAAAGATGTGGAGATAATTTCAACCATAAGTACAATCAAATGAAGAAGAATTCCCGAGTCAACTCAGATAGAAGAAATAGAAGGTCATACAAGGGACTTGGTTGTATGAAGCCGAAAGATGAATTATAAGAACCATGCAAGAGACTACAAGATTGCGGAGTAGAGATAACAATATTGGAACGAGACAAGTAGAATTGAGTACAACCAAGATTGCAGAATCAAGGACATTACCATCGAGGCGGATGCCACATAGTCCATTAGGGCATGAGAAACCAGAAGAGATAAAGTGTCAATCCGGTTGTGAGAATATAAGGTGCACGGAATGAAGACCTACAATTGAGTGTAAAAGCGAAAAGGCAGACCCCACAAGCGTGGAGGGTTTTGTCCTCCTCAAAGATATAAAAAGTTGGAAAGAAACCGCGACGCCAATATCCAAAGAATGGAAGCCGGTAGCAGGCAACGGAGTTTCAGGAAGGCGATATTACCACCAACACCAGTGAAGAAATCTGTATGAGAGAACGTCCTTGCTGGACTCGAGAATCCAGGGACCCGAATTATAACGGGACCTAAACCATCAACATAGATGGTCCATGCAAAAGGAACTACAAGTGGATGATCATTATGGCTATAAGAATTTCAAAGACGCTTGCAAGCTATCGTGGAAACTTGAAATGACTATTTATCCCTGATGAATGACACAATCAGACTAGAGAAATGGAGTTAGCCTAAAAGAAGCGGAAGGGTGGAAGGTTGAACGAAATAAAGAAGTATAAAAGGAGTGTTGTGAGCAACTGTTTACCTAATAGCTAAGGAAAGTTTGACAAATCACAATTTACACGGAATGGAGATATACAACTTAATGTAAGAGCGAAGGGTAGACTTCACAAGCCTGGAGACATTTTGTCTTCTTTAAAGATAAGAATTCTAAACAGAATCACAACGCCAGTATCGAAAGGATTGAAGCCCTGTAACATAGTCAACAGATATTTGGAAGGAAAATTACGAACAACGCCAATTAAGGAACCTGCGCTTGAGAGAATCGTGTGGTGGAATCAAGAGCCCAGGGTAATCGCCATTTATAACAGAACATAGGGCATCAACACCGACGGTTCCTATAAAGGGACTACAATTGGGATGTAATTAAAAGTCATCGGAACTACAAGACGCTTACCATCTATCGTGGAGTGTGAGGAACGACTTTTAACGTTAAACGAATGTCACAATGAGACTTGAGAAGGAGAATTGTCCCAAAGAAAGCAGAAGAGTGAAAGATAAGACGAACTAAAGAAGGATAAAAGGATTAATCTAGTAGGTGATGTGCACCAAAAGTTTAATACCAGTAGAGGTATGAAATTGAGATAAGTCAATTATTGACTGACCGATGTCAACCAAGGACGTGCAAGTATTGTTTGGTATCGACAAGTTATGTGCCGTTAAGAAGAAATATTTGTGATTGTGGATCTATGGAGTAGCTTTACCGACGTCTTAGAGGATTTCCTAAAGTAGGCAACAACAATCTTCTTGGATGAATTAAAGGTATAAAGAGAAACGTTTTAAGGGTTACTTCTTGGCTAGTTAAGATCAAACTCCGGTCAAGTCAGGGAGTTTAGATCCGTGGTAGAAGAATTAAGAAAGTAAACGGAAGAAGTTGTTTTTCAATCGTTGTCTTATTTTCTTAAGGCAAGTAAAGAAGGTACTTGGTAATTCATCCGTATAAGACTCATGGTGTAATTGGAAGAAAGAGTTTTGGAGTTAATCATTTTATACTTACAGAAAAGGTTCTTAGGATTTATGAGTGACAATAGGATAATCAGAGTAGCGCAGCGGAAGCGTGGTGTAACGCCCTAAAATTTTGGCGCGTTTTCGTTTTTTATTTTCCGGCTTTTATCGATATTTTAATAACTTAAACATTTTTTACGAGTATTTTTATGTCGTAAATTAATCTTTTACAAGTAAATTACACATTCTTGATTTAATTTTTTTCGGAAGAGTGCGGAAATTTTTCCGATCCGAAAGTTCCGTTCCGAATTCTATCATCGGATTTATTTATGTAATTTCTTTTATTCCCTTCTCTCCTTTCTGTATTTCCTTCTCCCTTGCGTCTCTCCCTCCAAGTTTCTGCACCAGTGATGGACGACTACTCTCTGCAGCCTATGTTGCCCAGCTACATGACCCCCCATTCTTGACCCCTCGACCTCTCTTATGCACTCCTCACCTCTGCTTCCTTTCTTGTCTCACGCAAGCCCTCACCCTCTGCCCCATCTCACAACTCTCTTCCCCTCCCTTGTGACATTCGAATGCACAATAGCTGTTGAGCAGCCCCCTTGATTTGTCTCCCTCTCTTCACCCCTGGTTTGGAACTACAGGCACCTTCTGCATCTTCTTCAATCTCTCCCAATTGCAATGCTGCTGCCTGGGAGCAACCTAGTGCACCGCCTGTCTAGCTTCCGAGCTCACTGGAGACACAAAGCTCGCAGCAGCCCTCCATGCTCAGCCCTCATCGTCGAACCCCGCTTGGAAGCTTGTGGGAGGAGTGTTGGTGGTCGAGGCCTTGTCCGTCTCTCTCTCGCACCCTCAACCAGCCCCATCTCCCACTGTACTACCTCCCTGATCGAAGAAGGAAGGCGAAGCCACACACCACTACTACTCTTCGGCCGTTGAACCTCGCCGGAGAAGGAGCCCATAAGCCCTCTGAGAAGCGCCCTAATCGGAGCCGATGCTGCTCCACTGCCCTGCCACCGCCCTGATTTCTTTTCCCCCTTTTGCGCCGCCAGTCCGAACAGAGAAGAGTAGAGATGGCAGTTCCTCTCCTTCTCCTCTGCTGCCACCAGGACCACCGCCACTGCCATCGTCGGAGGAGCCCAAATGCCCCGCCCTCGCCGCCTGCCAGAGCCTCACTTGGGTTTCCTGCCTCGCCGCTTTGCTGGATCTCTCGCCGGCCCTGCGAATGTCTTCCCCAGCGTTCTCGCATCCGTCGGTTGAAGAGAAAACCCTTTAATTTTAATTAAAGCGGCCCCCCTCTGTTTATATGTAATTACAATATTTACCCATCTTTTTCATATTACAGATTTGACCCGAGTTTTAGAAATTTGAATATATGCCCCTGCATGATTAATTACAGATTTTGCCCAAGGTTTTATTTACGAAATATATCCCAAGTTTATGGAACTTCATTAGTTGCCCGGAGAATGTTTTACGGACTTTCAACCAAAGTTTTATAACAGATTTTATTCTTCATATTTGTTATATATTATGACCCATGTGTATATAATTGTATAAATTGTCCCGGAAAGTATTTAAGCGGTTTTTAACCTTGATTTTGAAAACGAGTTTTACCTTAGATTTTTACATAAGTTATATATTCCGTTCAAATTTAGCATATAAGCTAAATTTGTTTAGCTTTGGTGTTAGGACCGGAAGCGCCCCGATAAAGGCCAACGAGTCCCTATCAACATCCATAGATCGTCTTCCGTCTTTTGACGTCACGTGAGTACCCTCTCCCTCGAGATTATGATCTTACTCGATTTAGTTATGTTTAGTGTTAGTATCATGCTAGGTTGGATAATCTAGCATAACTTAGAGTGAATACCAAGTAGTGGTTTGGACCTTAGGTGAGTGTTTGAGGATTGCGAAATGTTTTATGACTTAAGGTGTTGATGTTATCTTCGTGAGGCTTGTGAGGTTTGAGAATTGGAGTATATGATTGTTGAGTTTATGGGCTAGGATATGCGTATCCTAACATGGTGCTATTACCGTTGAGAGTGTTTGGACTAGACGTGTTTATCCTAGTATGTACTATGGGTTATGATCCTGCGAGATCATAGGGTCTAGAAGTCTAAGGACTTCTAGCTTGTGTTGAGTGTGATGTGAGCATGAGGGATTCTAGGATGTGGTCCTAGAATTGAGAGTCAAATGGTCTTGCGTAGATCATTTGTATAGAAGTCTAAGACTTCTATTGTGAGTGGGTTGTTGTTGATATAGTTATCTTCTTGTGAGCAGGTTATGGGCTTCCTCCCCTAAGGAAGCGAGAGTGTTGTGAGTTGAGTGTGGTGACGAGGTAAGTCTCCGGACTTACTTAGCTCGTATTCCTTGTATTAGCATTGATGTGTGTTTGGTGGTGTGTGTTTATTCTTTATTATTTATAACAACTAAACCGGAAATAGGATTACCGACCTTTATATTATTTTGGCCCAAGTGTATGATAACGGGCGGTGACAACTTGCCTGGCTCCCGCGAGAGCTAGGGGGTTCTCGGCGACTATCCCGTGCTGGTAGACGGTCAGATGCATCAATACCATTCCATGCCGGTAAGTAGGGACCGAGGCGAGTTTCGATGACTCTCGTGTCACAACCTAAGTTGAATTAGAACGGGATACGACTTAATAATAATAAAGATAATAAACCGGATTTGTGTGATTTTATGTATGTTGTATGCTTGTGATGAGATTACTTGTGTATGTGCCTTTCCCTTTAATTCTAATGCTTCGAATATGAGCTAACGGTTTATACCAATTGTTGTAGATTGCCTTGTAGGTTAGGAATGCGGCCGAGAGATCCGGAAGAGTGGACAGCCGGGGTTCCGTACATTTTAGGATTGGGTTTTGGTTGGAGTCGTGTTTGAGTTTTGTTTTCATTATATATTGTATGCCGCGTATATGGCATTTGGTCTTTCGGTTGTATCTCGGCTGAAGTCTTTGGTTTGTATAGTTTTGGGTTCATTGCATTGCATATAATGTATTTGGTTTTGACCTTTATTTGTGTCTTGTTGCAAGATCCGGTGATATTTGTTGTCAAGCTAAGGGTCGGGACCCATTGTGAGGTCTCAACCCGTAGCATCCCGAGTCCCGCGGATTCGGGGTGTTACAAAAGTGGTATCAGAGCCTAGGTTGACAACAATGACACTCGCAATCTTCTAAAGGCCGAATAAGGAATAAACAGAACCCCGCGGGTTTTGAGTTTTCGTTTTCAAAATCACACGCATGAGTCGGGGTAGAATGTACGGACCACCACTCCTTCCGCGGATCTCGGCAGCATAGTTTATTGGATTTTTAGTATATATACGTGTATATATGTATATATGTAGATATGTATCGTGAACTTAGGATGTTTTGGACTATTAGTATATGTGGATTGTAGTTGCATGATGGACTTGATGTATATGTATAGTTATATGTGGACTATTATACGTGTTAGACCTTCTTTTGTTGTAATGGATTTACGGATGTGATATATTAGTAGTAATGTTAACATAGGACTTATATATATAGTTATATATACTTACACATATGATATGCTAGTATTATATTAGAAGTAGTAGACCTTATAGTTAAGATGATAGGAAGCTATCATCCCCCTTGAACAAATGCTTTTATTTTTTTTGGGATTAGGATAGTATACATACGATGATTAGTATGCTCAAGTGCGAGTTGAGCATCACGTTCTGGCAAACGCCCTGGCGATTCATCGGACTCCTTTTGGGGACGTCAAAGAAACCATTTGAAGGATAAAGAGGACATTAGCGGCAATGACGAATAAATAGAAGGGAACTTTGAGACAACTTAAGAGAAATCGAGATGGAAGCAATACCAGTAAAGGGAGCAACATTAAGTGTAGAAGCGGTTCTGAAGAGGCCATGATCGACCGACGACGAGACCAAGGGAGATAACAAACATAAGTTCTTCAAGAAGATGCGTGGACAACTAAAGATGCGAATCGAGGAGGAGAGGGATACATTCTAACAAGGTTAAAGGTGGTATTCCATTAAGATGTGGAGTTTTCTTTAGACTCTCCTAAGCATTTGAGTCAAGACGAGAAGAGTGATCGAACCATTTGCTAAAGATTTGAGATACCGTAAGTTAAGCTTACGAGGTACCAAAAAGTAA
>BSUD01000001.1:54784821-54924133 GCA_033239045.1 Fagopyrum esculentum
TGTTTATCCTAGTATGTACTATGGGTTATGATCCTGCGAGATCATAGGGTCTAGAAGTCTAAGGACTTCTAGCTTGTGTTGAGTGTGATGTGAGCATGAGGGATTCTAGGATGTGGTCCTAGAATTGAGAGTCAAATGGTCTTGCGTAGATCATTTGTATAGAAGTCTAAGACTTCTATTGTGAGTGGGTTGTTGTTGATATAGTTATCTTCTTGTGAGCAGGTTATGGGCTTCCTCCCCTAAGGAAGCGAGAGTGTTGTGAGTTGAGTGTGGTGACGAGGTAAGTCTCCGGACTTACTTAGCTCGTATTCCTTGTATTAGCATTGATGTGTGTTTGGTGGTGTGTGTTTATTCTTTATTATTTATAACAACTAAACCGGAAATAGGATTACCGACCTTTATATTATTTTGGCCCAAGTGTATGATAACGGGCGGTGACAACTTGCCTGGCTCCCGCGAGAGCTAGGGGGTTCTCGGCGACTATCCCGTGCTGGTAGACGGTCAGATGCATCAATACCATTCCATGCCGGTAAGTAGGGACCGAGGCGAGTTTCGATGACTCTCGTGTCACAACCTAAGTTGAATTAGAACGGGATACGACTTAATAATAATAAAGATAATAAACCGGATTTGTGTGATTTTATGTATGTTGTATGCTTGTGATGAGATTACTTGTGTATGTGCCTTTCCCTTTAATTCTAATGCTTCGAATATGAGCTAACGGTTTATACCAATTGTTGTAGATTGCCTTGTAGGTTAGGAATGCGGCCGAGAGATCCGGAAGAGTGGACAGCCGGGGTTCCGTACATTTTAGGATTGGGTTTTGGTTGGAGTCGTGTTTGAGTTTTGTTTTCATTATATATTGTATGCCGCGTATATGGCATTTGGTCTTTCGGTTGTATCTCGGCTGAAGTCTTTGGTTTGTATAGTTTTGGGTTCATTGCATTGCATATAATGTATTTGGTTTTGACCTTTATTTGTGTCTTGTTGCAAGATCCGGTGATATTTGTTGTCAAGCTAAGGGTCGGGACCCATTGTGAGGTCTCAACCCGTAGCATCCCGAGTCCCGCGGATTCGGGGTGTTACAAAAGTGGTATCAGAGCCTAGGTTGACAACAATGACACTCGCAATCTTCTAAAGGCCGAATAAGGAATAAACAGAACCCCGCGGGTTTTGAGTTTTCGTTTTCAAAATCACACGCATGAGTCGGGGTAGAATGTACGGACCACCACTCCTTCCGCGGATCTCGGCAGCATAGTTTATTGGATTTTTAGTATATATACGTGTATATATGTATATATGTAGATATGTATCGTGAACTTAGGATGTTTTGGACTATTAGTATATGTGGATTGTAGTTGCATGATGGACTTGATGTATATGTATAGTTATATGTGGACTATTATACGTGTTAGACCTTCTTTTGTTGTAATGGATTTACGGATGTGATATATTAGTAGTAATGTTAACATAGGACTTATATATATAGTTATATATACTTACACATATGATATGCTAGTATTATATTAGAAGTAGTAGACCTTATAGTTAAGATGATAGGAAGCTATCATCCCCCTTGAACAAATGCTTTTATTTTTTTTGGGATTAGGATAGTATACATACGATGATTAGTATGCTCAAGTGCGAGTTGAGCATCACGTTCTGGCAAACGCCCTGGCGATTCATCGGACTCCTTTTGGGGACGTCAAAGAAACCATTTGAAGGATAAAGAGGACATTAGCGGCAATGACGAATAAATAGAAGGGAACTTTGAGACAACTTAAGAGAAATCGAGATGGAAGCAATACCAGTAAAGGGAGCAACATTAAGTGTAGAAGCGGTTCTGAAGAGGCCATGATCGACCGACGACGAGACCAAGGGAGATAACAAACATAAGTTCTTCAAGAAGATGCGTGGACAACTAAAGATGCGAATCGAGGAGGAGAGGGATACATTCTAACAAGGTTAAAGGTGGTATTCCATTAAGATGTGGAGTTTTCTTTAGACTCTCCTAAGCATTTGAGTCAAGACGAGAAGAGTGATCGAACCATTTGCTAAAGATTTGAGATACCGTAAGTTAAGCTTACGAGGTACCAAAAAGTAATGTTTCAACATTACTAGAGTTATGAGAAGAAGGGCATGGTGGGGATTCACGTGGAGTTGGCTGGTTTCCGTTATAATGATAAGGCTAAGAAACGCCAAGAAGAAGGAAGTGTGTATAAATGATGATCCCAAGAAGATGAACGACGAAACGAGGAGCTTTGATCGAGAGACTTAAGATACCAACCAAGAGGAATGCTAGTGGATGCTAGCTAGTGCTATAATATTTGGGAGGGCGCACTTGAAAGACATCAAGGAAGAATGCTTAAGTCTATGAAAGGGAGTTATATGAAACCACAAGGCAAAGAAGATATAGTTATCTTAGAGAAGTGGAAGGAA
The DNA here is from genome assembly GCA_033239045.1 of Fagopyrum esculentum. Lineage (NCBI taxonomy): Eukaryota > Viridiplantae > Streptophyta > Magnoliopsida > Caryophyllales > Polygonaceae > Fagopyrum > Fagopyrum esculentum. The sequence continues at coordinate 54,787,261 of BSUD01000001.1, forward strand.
GCGTAGAACGTAGAAAGAGTTAAGAAAGGGGGTGAATATTGATATGATCAAATGAAGTTTAAGGTAGAGTACCCCAAGAGGGTAGCCTTTAAGAGTATGATAACATGGAGGGTAGGAAGAATGGTGAGCCATTGAACTTGGAGAAGGCCAGCTATAAGCTACTCGGTGACAACCAAGAACGCACATGTGCGGGTTGTATACTAGTGATTGTATAAGGGAAGAGTAACCCAGGATGTGAGATCATGAAGAAGGGGAACAAGAAGTGGAACATGCGTGGTGGTTGAATGTCAGTAATAGGAGGTGCATTAACGGAAGCATAAACGTTTTAATCAAGTAACATCCTATCGATTCTAACAAGTGATGATAACGTATGTTGTGGAGGGATTGTAACGATCTGGTACGACGTTCTTAGGTCATGGGAATTGTTATGTATAGAAACGACACATATAAAAACTGTTAAGGTTTGATAAGAGTTAAGGGTATAGAGGAGCGAGAGGAAGTGAGGTTTTTCTATAGTTGATGTGCGTAAATGGAAATACGTAAATAGGATGCACGATATGTTGTGGTAATGAAGGATATGCTTTCGCGAGCAAAAGATGAGATAGAGGCGTCAAACTCACATGGAAGAGGCATGATGGCTATGGCGTGAAAGGGGGGGACCTAGATTAGAGCAACGCTGCAAGATTAGAGTTATGATGATTTAGTGCTTGGTGAAGTGATGAGTGGATCTTTCAGTGATTGCGGTTGGAGAATTTTGCCAAAGGCATACTAGTAGGGTTGTGAAAATTGTTCATGGAATACCAAGAGATGCTTAAGGTGACCAACAAGAGTAAGAGAAGACTGAAGTTTTGAAGTTGGTTGTCAATATGAGATGTACAAGATGTACATGAAAGATTGAGGATAGAGCCTCTATGGTCGGTTTGACAATTGCATAAGAAAATGAAGTAAGTTCTACACCTACTCGAATGAATGATGCAAGCTTAGGTAGAATACAAAAGAACTCCCCCAATATGTTGGGATGTATGGGAGAGCGAAGAAAATAAGATCGATTTGTTATAAGACGTGATTATGCCCTACAGTTAGGACGGTTGGGGCAACACATAAGTATGAGTTCATAAAAGGTTATTACGACCATGCCTTCAAGGTGAAAAAGATGGAACAATACGGATTCAAGAGAAGAAGGACCCTCGATAGAGAACAGACACGGTCATAGCCGAAGAGGGAATAATACATGAGTCTTAAAGACGTCACCTCAATAGATTGAGGTAGATCTATTGTGTCATGACCATTTGCAAAGTGATAAGACAAGATTGTGTCGATTATTACAAAATGTGACGGAAAGAGAAAAGATGGAACTAGAGATATCACGGATTTCAATACATCGGAGTGTGGATTTTGCCACTAAGGTTGATCTTAACGTAACTCCGACGTCCAAGGCGCCGTATAGGATGACAGTTGTGAAGATACGTGAGTCAAAGAAGCATTTGAAAGACCAGTAGCAAGGACTTGTTTATAAAGGTCCATTAGAACCTATGCACTGCCATAGAGAACACCAGACGTTATCTTAAACTCTTGTTTTGAAGTTATTATGGAGAACACTAGTTGCGGAAAGAGAGACGGTTATCTCCGTTTGTACATCGATTACAATGAGTCGAACTAGATTATGGTGAAGGGTAAGTATCCCTTAAAACGAATAGATGATCTACTAGATCTTTTACAAGGGTCAGTAGTCTCTTCTAAGATTAAGTTAAGACCTAATTGTCACTGTTTGAGAATTCGAGACTGAGATATTGAAAATTAATGCAACCCGGACCAACAAGGGTCACTATGAGTTGTAGTTGTTCCTTATGGGCTTATTGATGCCCCGGATAAGATATTTTGGGTCTACTCTTGAAGAAGATAAAAGTTGTACCCGGGATGGAAAACCCCGAAAAATGTGGGAGAAGTTACTAGTTTTCTTAGATGTGCTGAGCTTTACCCAAAAATGTGAAGAGAGAAGTCGTATAACACCATTTATGGTACCTCCAAATGACAATGAAGTTTTGTATGGGATGAAGAATTGACAATAAAGTTGCTGAGAGTTAAGAGGGGATTCATTGGTGCAAATGTTTTAATTTACCATGAGGTACTATGGGTTTGAAGTGTACCAGAGATTCTTCAAAACAAGGTCTTGATCGAGTATTGAGAAGCGATGTAAAAGTAATAGCATACATGTCTTGTTGGTAGAAGTAGTATGGAGTAAAGTACTTCCTTTGTTACTTTGAATTGCAACAAGAATTTAGGAAACGTAGCATCAAAGTTTAGTTTGACGAGAACCAAAGCCCAAGGTGTTGATGGGAAGATTTAATCTTCATTAGAGGCGATCAAGAGAAACATAATGGAAATGTTGCATTGAGGAAGACCCGAGAAGAAAGTTGAGTTTCAGATATATTAGACCTTTTCAAATCTTATTGCGAGTTGGAGAAGTGACTTACAAGTTGGCGTTGCCACCCGGTGTTTCATGTGTATCAATCGAGAGAGTACATACATGACTTAAGACATGTTGTCAGTCGTGAGGACCTAGTGGCAGGCGAGGAACCGATGAGGCTAACTGGGAGACGGTGGATAATACCTTGGTTGAGTTTTAAGCTGAGCTAGTAGCATTGATAGAATTGACGGGTTAAACCTAGTTCTTACCTTGTTTGAGTTATGTACAGGTGTGATGTTATGTGTTTTTTGTGCATTGTGCGGGAATGTGCTTTATGACCTGATGTGTATCTTGCGGTAGTAATTCGAGTAGTTTGTGTAAAAAGATTAGAAGGTTTCAGTCTTCTTAGCGTGAGAGTTCATACCTCGGCCTTAAGGGATCGAGAAGTTCGTAGTGTAGCAAGTTTCGGGACGAAACTTGTTTTTAGGGGGATTTGATGTAACGCCCCAAAATTTTGGCGCGTTTTCATTTTTAATTTTCGGGCTTTTATCGATATTTTAATAACTTAAACATTTTTACGAGTATTTTTATGTCGTAAATTAATCTTTTACAAGTAAATTACACATTCTTGATTTAATTTTTTTCGGAAGAGTGCGGAAATTTTTCCGATCCGAAAGTTCCGTTCCGAATTCTTTCATCGGATTTATTTATGTAATTTCTTTTATTCCCTTCTCTCCTTTCTGTATTTCCTTCTCCCTTGCGTTTCTCCCTCCAAGTTTCTACACCAGTGATGGACGACTACTCTCTGCAGCCTATGTTGCCCAGCTACATGACCCCCCATTCTTGACCCCTCGACCTCTCTTGTGCACTCCTCACCTCTGCTTCCTTTCTTGTCTCACGCAAGCCCTCACCCTCTGCCCCATCTCACAACTCTCTTCCCCTCCCTTGTGACATTCGAATGCACAATAGCTGTTGAGCAGCCCCCTTGATTTGTCTCCCTCTCTTCACCCCTGGTTTGGAACTACAGGCACCTTCTGCATCTTCTTCATTCTCTCCCAATTGCAATGCTGCTGCCTGGGAGCAACCTAGTGCACCGCCTGTCTAGCTTCCGAGCTCACTGGAGACACAAAGCTCGCAGCAGCCCTCCATGCTCAGCCCTCATCGTCGAACCCCGCTTGGAAGCTTGTGGGAGGAGTGTTGGTGGTCGAGGCCTTGTCCGTCTCTCTCTCGCACCCTCAACCAGCCCCATCTCCCACTGTACTACCTCCCTGATTGAAGAAGGAAGGCGAAGCCACACACCACTACTACTCTTCGGCCGTTGAACCTCGCCGGAGAAGAAGCCCATAAGCCCTCTGAGAAGCGCCCTAATCGGAGCCGATGCTGCTCCACTGCCCTGCCGCCGCCCTGATTTTTTTTCCCATTTTGCGCCGCCAGTCCGAACAGAGAAGAGTAGAAATGGCAGTTCCTCTCCTTCTCCTCTGCTGCCACCAGGACCACCGCCACTGCCATCGTCGGAGGAGCCCAAATGCCCTGCCCTCGCCGCCTGCCAGAGCCTCACTTGGGTTTCCTGCCTCGCCGCTTTGCTGGATCTCTCGCCGGCCCTGCGAATGTCTTCCCCAGCGTTCTCGCATCCGTCGGTTGAAGAGAAAACCCTTTAATTTTAATTAAAGCGGCCCCCTCTGTTTTTATGTAATTACAATATTTACCCATCTTTTTCATATTACAGATTTGACCCGAGTTTTAGAAATTTGAATATATGCCCCTGCATGATTAATTACAGATTTTGCCCAAGGTTTTATTTACGAAATTTATCCCAAGTTTATGGAACTTCATTAGTTGCCCGGAGAATGTTTTACGGACTTTCAACCAAAGTTTTATAACAGATTTTATTCTTCATATTTGTTATATATTATGACCCATGTGTATATAATTGTATAAATTGTCCCGGAAAGTATTTAAGCGGTTTTTAACCTTGATTTTGAAAACGAGTTTTACCTTAGATTTTTACATAAGTTATATATTCCGTTCAAATTTAGCATATAAGCTAAATTTGTTTAGCTTTGGTGTTAGGACCGGAAGCGCCCCGATAAAGGCCAACGAGTCCCTATCAACATCCATAGATCGTCTTCCGTCTTTTGACGTCACGTGAGTACCCTCTCCCTCGAGATTATGATCTTACTCGATTTAGTTATGTTTAGTGTTAGTATCATGCTAGGTTGGATAATCTAGCATAACTTAGAGTGAATACCAAGTAGTGGTTTGGACCTTAGGTGAGTGTTTGAGGATTGCGAAATGTTTTATGACTTAAGGTGTTGATGTTATCTTCGTGAGGCTTGTGAGGTTTGAGAATTGGAGTATATGATTGTTGAGTTTATGGGCTAGGATATGCGTATCCTAACATGGTGCTATTACCGTTGAGAGTGTTTGGACTAGACATGTTTATCCTAGTATGTACTATGGGTTATGATCCTGCGAGATCATAGGGTCTAGAAGTCTAAGGACTTCTAGCTTGTGTTGAGTGTGATGTGAGCATGAGGGATTCTAGGATGTGGTCCTAGAATTGAGAGTCAAATGGTCTTGCGTAGATCATTTGTATAGAAGTCTAAGACTTCTATTGTGAGTGGGTTGTTGTTGATATAGTTATCTTCTTGTGAGCAGGTTATGGGCTTCCTCCCCTAAGGAAGCGAGAGTGTTGTGAGTTGAGTGTGGTGACGAGGTAAGTCTCCGGACTTACTTAGCTCGTATTCCTTGTATTAGCATTGATGTGTGTTTGGTGGTGTGTGTTTATTCTTTATTATTTATAACAACTAAACCGGAAATAGGATTACCGACCTTTATATTATTTTGGCCCAAGTGTATGATAACGGGCGGTGACAACTTGCCTGGCTCCCGCGAGAGCTAGGGGGTTCTCGGCGACTATCCCGTGCTGGTAGACGGTCAGATGCATCAATACCATTCCATGCCGGTAAGTAGGGACCGAGGCGAGTTTCGGTGACTCTCGTGTCACAACCTAAGTTGAATTAGAACGGGATAGGACTTAATAATAATAAAGATAATAAACCGGATTTGTGTGATTTTATGTATGTTGTATGCTTGTGATGAGATTACTTGTGTATGTGCCTTTCCCTTTAATTCTAATGCTTCGAATATGAGCTAACGGTTTATACCAATTGTTGTAGATTGCCTTGTAGGTTAGGAATGCGGCCGAGAGATCCGGAAGAGTGGACAGCCGGGGTTCCGTACATTTTAGGATTGGGTTTTGGTTGGAGTCGTGTTTGAGTTTTGTTTTCATTATATATTGTATGCCGCGTGTATGACATTTGGTCTTTCGGTTGTATCTCGGCTGAAGTCTTTGGTTTGTATAGTTTTGGGTTCATTGCATTGCATATAATGTATTTGGTTTTGGCCTTTATTTGTGCCTTGTTGCAAGATCCGGTGATATTTGTTTGCAAGCTAAGGGTCGGGACCCATTGTGAGGTCTCAACCCGTAGCATCCCGAGTCCCGCGGATTCGGGGTGTTACACGTGGTGGGTCCTAACCTACAAAGCAAGAAGCTCAAGGGTACTGATGGATGTCGTGTCGAGTTTAAGATGGTGATAGTCGGTGAAATGCATTCTAGTTGGAAGAAACGTGATATAGGCTATGTGAGTGACCGGACATGTTGTACGGAAACTTATGTGCATGTAGAGGTAATAGAAGAAGACTGGTACCCTATTATGGATCCGAGTGAAGAGTGATGGCTTTGTTACATGTTGCCAGACAAGTAGTTTTGAAATTCTATACTAATGGAATACTCTAGAGTGAATTTTCCGGATGGAATAGAGAAGAATTAATGATGTAATAAAAGTATTGTGCATGGGTTGCACTAAAAAGCTCAAAGTGAGTAACTACCATTCTGAGTCAAAGATACATAAGAAAGAGAAGCGACCGGAGTATACTTACAACCCAGTAACCGTGCTTAAAGAAAGCATAATCTCGGAGCAGATTTACGTGTAATGTGATATCGGAACGGATCCGAGTTGCGTTTTGAGTCAGAGGGATACTATCGGGCTGGTAACCATGGTGGATAAAAGAGTGCACTGCTGATGGTATGCTAACAATTATTGAGTAGTTATGAGCAAGCGATGGTGATGTGAGATCACCATGTGTCTAGTGTTGTCATTGCGGGCACATTCTATGTCACGTAAGATCCTGGATACTGCGTAAGAAGTTTGAGGTGAGCTAGAGATCTATAAAATAATATGATGATATATGTTGATAGAACACAAATATTGACCACCGGATTTGGATTGTTATGTTATATCAAGTTTAAGACCAAAAATGAGCAGATGATGATTCTTTAATGGAGGAACCATATGACTGAGTCATATTAGGAGACAAGACCAAGTGAGTTGTGATACAACTAGCCTTAAGCACGTAGTAAAGTGTCGGGAGATGTATAAGGGAGATATCCTAGATCGGATACTCGAAACCTTTTTAGAAGACCAGAAGGAAAGGAATTGGAATAAATTGTCTCACGAAGGTCATCAAAGAATTGGGAGGTGAGTTCTGTAAGACAATCATGTGAGATTTTGAAAAGCGGTTTAGGAGTGATTAATGGATTAGTTTTCCTCATTCCATCGGAAAGTGTGACCCTAGTTCTACACGGATTCAATTGGAGTAGATACCTACCAAACACGAGTTAGGTCATCAGATTGGAAGATCGGACAGTTAAGCCGGATGATACCGGTGAGATACCCAGTACACACTCTAGAACGTGGTAGCATGCGCTTTTGAGGTAATTACATGAAAAGACTTTTGAGTCAGTGGTTTTATGAAAAGCCGACGAGGATACCTGATATCTTGTGGACAGTATGAGACGTAACCTTTCAGAGATCTATACGAAGATAGTTGCGACCTTAGGACCGATGAGTTAGTACTCGGCCCTGTATCGGTGTGATATTGTGTGACTACTTGTTTGTTTCATGCTTGAGTGTTTTGTCAGTGATGTGTATTTTATTGGTAACCATTGATGTGCGGGATACTTAGATATAGAAACGACAAGACTTATGTTGTAGTAATTAGGTACACTAGGTTGTACCTTTATTTGTTCCTTGAAGACCGACCTTACGAGTGACGTATATTAAGTTTCGGGGCGAAACTTATTTTAAGGAGGGATTGATGTAATACCCGAAAAGTTTATTTCCGGCTATCTTAGGAACAAATCAGAAATGATCGATTGTGACCCTTTCCGGCCCTTTATGTCTTTTGTAGCAACTCTGACTATATGTCGTTATCTTTTAAGTTTCGGGACGAAACTGATTTTTAAGGGGGTACTGATGTAATACCCGGAAATTTAATTTCTGGTAAATCCCGAGTCATCATAAACCTGGTCATATTATGTGAAGAGTTAAGCACATAAAATGCTTTTATCAACTTCTATAATTTTATGTGAGGCTTCAATCTTCTTACATAATCCTTAGTTTTATGAATTAACACATTTTATCATTTTATGTGAGGACCTTACTATATCCTATGTGACACTGGATTCTTATCCTTTAATCATTTTTTTATCATTTTATGTGAGGACCTTACCATATCCTATGTGACACCGGATTCTTATCCTTTAATCATTTTAAACATTTTATGTGAGGACCTTACTTACATAAAATACACAAGTCAATCTACCTTCTTTATTCTGTAAAATGGACCCATCCGAGCCCATCTCCAGCATGCCTTCCGGGCCTTTACAAAGCTGACTATTTTAGGCCTTTGTAAACCTACTATTTGGGCCTTCATGGACAGCCAGCTGGGCCGTGAGCTCTCCCTTTTCTCCTGAGCCCATCCGCCAACCTCCTTGGTGAAACCCTAGTTTTTTTTCATGCCCAGCTGGGAAGCAGCCCAACCGTTCCTTCTTGCTCCTCACGTACAGCAACCGTCTGCAATGGAGAGGATCTCGGATCACGTTCTGCACGCTTGGACTCGCAACAGCAAGAGAGCCGACGCTCCTCTCCTCTTCTGCACACCCCAGCCGGCGCTCCTCTCCGTCTTCTGCACACATCGACAGTTTTAGCCACCCGTAGACGCAGATCCGAAGCTCTCTTCGTGCCAACACGTCCCCTCCTCATGGCCTCTTCAGCCGGCATAGACAGCAGTGGTATCGTCCCAGAGTCGTTACAGCCGCAGTCGTCGGGTGGGAGCAATGCTCGTCTTCTACGCGTCCAGATCAGTGTTGCAGAGGGGAAGCCCGGACCCTCGCTCCAGGAACACAGCAGCTACGACGACAATCCAGATTTGCAGGAGACGCTAGATCCGATCCACTGGCGCTAGGCTGCGTAGGCGGAATTCCAGATCCGCAAGGAGCAACAATTACAGAAGGTTGTTCTTCCCATTCGTCCTCGTGCACGGGTGCATGTCGGGTCTCGATTGTCGGGTAAGGACCTTACTCCCCTTCATGTGCATTACCCTCTCTATATCACTGCTGATGAGGATCCTCAATTGTAGCTAAAACCATCCATAACAGCTATGGAAGATGACTGGTTATGTTTCCTGAATTCTCGGAGGTGATGAACAGCCAACTTTGGGTCCAATTTCGGGTAAGTTAGACTCTTCCTTTTTGGCTAGTTTTCGGATATGTCATAGACAGTAGTACATAATATAACATACTAAAATTTGGGAAGAATCAGAGTTACGGTTTGAGAGTTATTGTGTTCCAAAGTGGACGCCTCATGCAGTTTTTATATATGTGCTGAGTGTTGGGGAAAACAGCAAGTGATGTTGTTTTGCGAGATGGTTTTGAATAAGTTCTTGATCTCTGTTGGGCTTGAATTATGGATATGGTATGGTTGACATATTGTTGTAGAACATATTAAAATTTGAGAGGAATCCAGCGAGTGGTTTGAGATTTATGATTTTTCAAAGATTGAGTCGTAAGCAGTTTTTTCTGTTGTGCTGAAATTCGGTTTTGTGAGTTAGTTTTAAATAGGATTTTGATCTCCTTTGCGGCTGAATTTTGGATATATTAGAGAGAAGATTTTATAGTGGAACATATCAAATTTTGGGATAAATCCAGCGAGTAGTTTAGGAGTTATGATTTTTCAAAGTTAAGACAGTGTGCTGCTTGTTAAGTGTTGTAACCAACTTTAGGAATTTTTGTAGAAGCGATCTTTTAACAGTTTTAAGAAATTCTTTCTCCTATGAGTAGATGGGATATCATAGATGATCTAGGTAATTATTTCGGAATTTTTATAAGATTATTCGAATTTTATATTTGAAGTTGTAGTTAGACTTTAGTGACTTTTCGGGAAATAGAAAATGGGTAGTTTTTCTAGTTATTACCTAAAATCATCCTAGGGAGTAGAATATGGTTAGTTAGCCTCAAATTATAATTTAAGTACATATTCCGAGTTTTTGGAAGTTCGGGGACTAAGGGTAAGATAGTCATTTTACCTTAAATAAACATTGTAATAACTTCTACACATTGAATCGTATATCTTAAGAGTTTTAGACTTATAAGTATCCAGGGAAATGTGTTGACCCACGTGCCTCCTCTGACAGGCAACTGAGTTCTGCACTTACGGATTTAGTGGTGGTTAAGAGAGAATCGAGATTTGATTCTGGTAAGTCCACGGACTTACTTAGCTGGCTTCTTGTATGAGTGTAATGTGTATGAGTGGTGTTTGTTAGTTATGATAAACAATGAGACCGGATTAGGCCGACTTTATTATTTACGTAATTGACCCAAGTGTATGATAACGGGTCGTGACATCATATGCCTAGCTCTTGCGAGAGTCTAGGAGGTTCCCTGCGACCAGCCCAGTCCGGTAAACGGTCAGATGCATTAGTACCATTCCGCGTTGGTAAACGGGGACAGGGACGAGGTTTGAGAATCCCTCGTGTCACAAAATAAGTATCATTAGTAATAACCTATCACCTAATTAAAGATAATAAAAGGATTGAGTGTTGCATGTTGATTGTGTATGTTGTGTGTTTGTGCTTTTACCTTTTATACTTATGCATAGAATGTTAGCTAACGGTTTTATACCGCTTGTAGATGTCTTGCAGGTTAAGACAGTTGTAGAGAGATCCGGAGGAAATGGTCAGCCGGGTCCACGTACTCATTTAGTTGGGGACGGGGATGTCTTCTATTCTTTATATGCATCATTTTAGTAGCTTTTCTTGTAAGGTTGATACATATTGTCCATTTATATATTGTTTACAGTTTTCAAATGTTTTAAATACTTTTGTGCCTTGTTGTAAGATCCAAGTAAAAATGGTTGTCAAGCTATGGTCAGGACCCATTGTGAGGTCCTAACCAGTAGCTCCCCGAGTTCTCAGAATTTGGGGTGTTACACCCTTGCTCTTGATCTAGTGATTGGTCCATGTGTAGGGGTTGTTGGGGATGGTTCCACATCAACTCAGTTTAGGCGGGTCATGCTCACTAGTGGTGGGAATCTTGGTTTATGTGGGCCAAGGTTGTGCACGATCATTGTGGGTGGAGAGGATTGCACCTCCCTTGGGTGAGGTTAGGAGGTACGTGTTCAACGTGGGTTGAACATGTTTTACAAGAAAAATACAACACTCTTAATTTAAATAGTATTTCTAAAATAAAAAAGCTCGAGCATGTTATCGTATTATGATTTCGATGATTTCTCTTGATGGATATGAGAAAGGGACAAAGATTTACCTTGTTATCCCATTTCGGTCAATTGACCATTGGTTACATTATACACCGGTTTGAGATGATTACGATTTTATCTAGATGATATTGATTTTGAACTCTTTTGAGATGATTATGAGTATACATTTGAGATGATATTGGTTTGAAGCCTTTTGAGATGAAATTGAGTATTTGAGAAATGATGATTTGAACTATTTGAGTTTTATGGTGATTTTTGGAAGCATGTTGAATATTGAAACTCTTTGAGTGTTTCTAAAGTGATAATGTGTTATAATATATACTTTTACTCATGTTTCGTTCATATATGTTACATTGCTTATTTATTGGCTTAATCTATGTGGAAGACTAACCCCAGCACAGTGGGACTGGTTATGTTTTTGACATAATCAAGTACATGATCAGCTCAGGAGAATTGAAGTCAAAGACCCTAGTGAGAGTCATGTTGGTTGAGCTTGGGGTGGTCTTATTTCTCTAGGACTTGTTCCTAGATTTATTTATACCTTTTGGGTTGGTTTGCGCTTCTAAACCCTGATTGTTATTAACCTTGAGTTTGACCGTTTATGGTTACATTGTTATTGTGGTTTTGTAACCTTTTGTGCTTGACATTATGGGGCATCTTTCTAGTTTGTATATCTTTATATGGAAAGCTTTATATATCTTCATTTATATATATAAGCCTTAGGGAGTCCTTGCCGGGGCTCCTGGCGCTATAATACATATCCCGTTTGGGGAGCGTTACATTATTAATATGAGAATGTGCCTACAATACAAGACAAATGAAACACATAATTATTACCTTGGTTACATTGAGTAGGCAAGCTCTAGTCACAAATAATCAAGAAAAAGTCGTAGCCCAATTAGTTCAGACATATTTAAATCTATAAGAAGAGGTTAGTAAAGAACTCACATAATCCATGGTATAATACCCAACAAAGACAAACAAAGATTCTTAATATATATAACAACTCCATCTAGACGTAGCACAAGTGCATAAGCCATCTCCTCCATTGTAATTGTGGTGTTGAAAATTTGCAAAGATTGTTGACAAAACTCTCCAGAATCCATCTTTCTTGTAACACCCCAAATCCTAGAGGACTCGGAATGCTACGAGTTGGGACCTCACAATGGGTCCCGACCCTTAGCCTGACAACAATTTCATCGGACCTTATAACACGGCACAAATAAAAAGGCAAAACAACATAGTTTTATATCATGAGCGAAAGAAAACGTACAAACTCAAAACAATCCAGCCGAGTCTCAATACCAAAGTAAACAACATAAGTCTCAAAAGACGTGAAATAAAATAAACAATCCCGTCCTATAATGCACGGAACACTAGCTGCCCACTACCGCCGTATCACTCGATCGCCTCTCTAACCTACAAGGCATCTACAAGTGGTATAAAACCGTTAGCTAACATTATATGCATAAGTATAAACATAAAAGCACAAACACACAACATACACAATTAACATGCAACAGTCAATCCTTTTATTATCTTTAATTAGGTGATTGGTCATTACTAATGATACTTATTTTGTGACACGAGGGATTTCCAAACCTCGCCCTTGATCCCGTTTACCAACGAGGAATGGTGCTAATGCATCTGACCGTCTACCTGCTTGGGAGCAGGGAACCTCCTAGCTCTCGCAAGAGCTAGGCAGTGATGTCACGACCCGTTATCATACACTTGGGTCAATTACGTAATATAATTAAGTCAGCATAATCCGGTTTCGTTGTTTATTATAACTAACAAACACCACTCATACACATTACACTCATACAAGAAGCCAGCTAAGTAAATCCGTGGACTTACCAGTCTCTGAAGCACACACGATCACCTCACTCTCAAGTTCCCTCGGGAAAACGTACAACGCCTTTTCAAGACCAGACACACAATCAAACCACACTCTAGTCCATTAGACTTCTAGGCTCAACTTCCTCAACCACTTAGTCCAAGAAGACTACACTCTTAGTCCATGACCTTTCCAACTCTCAACATAACGATATACACAAAGGTTTCTTCCACAAAGCTCGAAACGAACCCTCCATAACATACCAACAATGAGACTAACGTAACTCACACTAGACCTCTAAGGTCCAACCACTCTATAGCATTCCAGTTCAACTACTCTAAGCCAACCTAGCATGCTTCTAAGATATATCGAATCTAAGGAATGAAAGAAGGAAAGGAAAGAACAAGATTCGGGACTCACTGGAGAAAAACCGCCCCCTTGCCTAGTTGAGCCGCCCCTGCGCCTATTTGGGTCCGCTCCTGTGCCAATCTGGGTCTGCCCCTGCGCCTAACTGAAACCGCCCCTACGCCTCTATGAACCTGCCCCTGCGCCTATCTGTGCAGAAAGTCCGTCTGTTGAGTTCTTCGATTGTGCAACCGGTCCTTTATGGTCTCCGTTGGTGCTATGAACGTCTTCCTCTTCTCAAACTTGGTCTTAGCCTCCCTCTAAGGTCTAGTTTCGTCATCAAACCAACAAGACAATGATAGATCGTTGAGCAAGGATTCTTAAAGATCTTCCATTCAAGCCATGGAAGAAGAAGAAGAAGAAGAAGAGGAAGGAGTCTTACCCTCGTCACGTCACTGCAGTTCCGGCCTCAAGGAAGGTGAATCCAAGCTGGAGTAAGCCAAGAGAGGAATGGAGGAGAAGGTGTGAGAGGGTGAGGTTGGAAGAGAGAAACAAGTAACGTGAAAAGAAAATGAGAGGAGGAGGAGAGTGGGTGGCAATAAAGAGGGAGGATACCAAAGGTCCTCAGCCACCAACCCCCCATGGAATTAAAGAGAGGAGTTAAAAGGATTGGAAGGTGAAAGGTTTCCCAAAACGCTACTACCCCGCCCTCGCGTGTCACTGCCCCTGCGGGAATCCTAGCCGCACCTGCGGCCTACTCGACTGCGGCGTCTAAGCCGCAAGGGCGTGAGCCCTTGTGCACGGCTTCTACCCTCCTTTAACCCTATCAAAGCGTAACGAAAAATCCGGTCGTTAATTTCTATCCTTTTTTTTAGATTTTACTTTCACCTACTTATTGTTAGCATGTATAATATGTGATTATATTACCATTTCATCTACCTTTGCGGGAATCGAGGTCTACACCTAGTTTTGCTGTAATTGTAGGTAAAATGGCACGTTTTGCATCGAAAAGGAACAAAAGGAGCTATGGAGTCATTGGAGCTACATTCAAGAACATAAGGAACCATCCAGGAAGCATAGCCATGGATTAAGATTCACTTTGGACCAATTTTGAGAGATTTCACATTCAGTTGTGACTCACCTCGGTTGACCAGAGATTCATCTCGACCGAGGTGATCCAGAGACGCCGACTCGACCGAGGCAAACACCTAGGACGCGGCGAGAATATTTTATTCTTGGCTGAGATCTTTTATCTTTGGAAGGTGATCTTATATTTTTGGGCTTGGCTCCTGGAAGGAAGAAGATCTTATATTTTACCTATTTTTATGGGAAAAGATCTTTCTAAGATATATTATCTTTGGAGGGTTATTTTCCTATAAAAAGGGTTGGATTTCCCACAAATCGGGGATCCGCTATCATATCACATACATCCCGCTTACACCGATCAGGGTTTATAGCACGCAGCAGCCATACTCCAGTTGGGAGTTTCGAAGAACCTTTTTGAAGGTTGAAGGAAGGTTGAAGATCATAGCTTTTATAGCTTTTTGGAGGGTTTTGTAAGATTGTCTTTAATTCCTTTCCTTGTTGTCTTGTCTTGTTGGATTTATATCCAAGGAACGCTTTTGTTATGATATTTGATTCAGTTATTGAAGTCTTTTTCCATTAAATTCTTCTTGTTCAAATATTCACCTTCTTCCCATATATTTAATATTTTCATAATGATGATGAGTGGCTAATTTCCTTGTGTGATTCTAGGGTGATTGGCTGAAGGTTGTGGGAAAAACAATGATAGAATAGTCTTAGATTCCAGTAGGACCCTGAAAGTTCAAGTCTTTAACCTTAACCCTAAGCATCTCGCTCAGTCGATGAACATCTCGGCCGGGGTGGAATTCGGCTGACCGAGGTGACTTATCTGATCCTAAAGCTGAGAGTTAAGTGTTAGAGTTTGCCAAATCCTATTCTTATTACACCTTTCCTGGTTCAAAGCAAGCTTAGGATGAGACTTACCCGGTAATTCCTTAGTTTGTATACCAACGATCATAAGTGTAGGTAATAAAGGTTTATCCTTTATTGGGGTTTGAGTGTGCTTCCATCCCATCTTTGTGAGTTAGCCTGAGACTTACCCGGTAAAGGTTGATTCTATTCCCTTAGATGATGTGTTAGTTTGAGGTTATAGTTCTTTATCTTCATTCCTTGAGACTTACCCGGTAATAGGAGTTAAGGTTTAGGATTAGTGAGTAGTGAGACTTACCCGGTGATCTACTCCACTTTAGTAACACCTTCCCCTTGCAAAAATCTCAGCTTTGTCCGCTTATCTTTAGATCTTGAGTTGGAACTATAACTAGACGCTTTAATCCCTAGAATTGCATGTTTGCTTTATTGACTTCTTATTCATCTTTGATTGTGTTAATTGCTCTTGTGGTTAGTATTCACGAAGCTTACCGTTATCGACTTTGTTTCACCGAGTCCCTGTGATCGACCCCTGGAATTTCTTGTTTTTTACTACGATTGACCCGTACACTGCGGGTTCGCATCCTTGTTTTAAGCTTAAGTCTAGGGTTATAAATTTAAAGCTTGCACACACCGTTTGGAGCGAACAAGTTTTTGGCGCCGTTGCCGGGAACTTGGTCTAGACCGAGCCGGTACGGTTTGCTCTTGGGGCACTTGCCCCCGTGTCATCTAACCACTCTACTTGAGTGACTTTTGCAGGTTCTTTCTTAGGTATATGCGAAGAACCCGCACTGGGAAGGAAATCGTTCCTTACGATCCCGAACCAGAAAAGACATACAAGCGACGCTTAAGAGAAGCGAAGATGGCCCAACAAGACAACCGCGATCTTGAGGCCAAATTGAAAGAGGCGTTAGAGCTGCTACGCCTCAGCAAGGAAGAACTAAGGCGAGAGAAGGAAGAAACTCGCACCAAAACTGAAGCAATCGAAGCAGAAATGGCCGTCATACGAGACCAGATTCTACTTCGACCGAGGGACAACCCATTTCCCGATGCTGGACCGAGGCAGGTTCTAGTTGATGACCCTCGACCGAGGCAGGTTCCAGTACTAGACGCCCCGGCCAAGATACATCCACCTCGGATGCCAGTCCGAGATGTTCTTCTTGCAGGAATCCCACAAACCCTAGGTCAAAGGATGGACCCTAATCAACAACTGAGGCGTCCAGGAGTCAACCTAGGAGATCCAGCGGACCATGACTACGAACTTCGACCGCAAGTTCTATCCATGATTCGCCAATGCCAATTCGGAGGGATGGAGAAGGAATCACCACATCAACATCTTCAAAACTACGAGATCTTGATGGAAACCTTGCGACCTTCCAGAATTGAAAATAACAACTATAAACTAAGACCTTTTTACTTTTCTTTAAAAGATAGAGCTCTTACTTGGTATCAATCTCTTCCTCCAGGAAAAATCAGCACATGGAAGGAGATGACTACGGAATTCTTGACCAAATTCTTTCCCCCTTCAAAGACAGCTGAAATGAGAGGGAAGATCAATGCTTTCATTATGAAGGACAAGGAGAGCTTGTCCAAATCATGGGAGCGGTTCAAGGACATCCTTTTGGATTGCCCACATCAAGGGATTCTAAAAATCGAGTTGTTGGAGATCTACTTCAAAGGACTGGACGGAAGCACCCAGTTCAATCTCCAACTACTCTCCGCCGGTACCTTCATGGACATGGCGATTGACGAGGCTTGGGACTTTATTGAGAAGCAAGCCTTGCACATGGAGAAATATACCCACCAAGGAGCTGAAGGTGGAGTTAAAAGAGTCAACTTTCAAGAGACTCAATCCAACAACAATCAACTCACGTCTTTGAAGAATGACGTGAAGCAATTGAAGGAACTCTTGGTTGCTCAAACCAAGAAGGAAGAGCAAGGACAAAGGAACAACAACAATGGATACTGTAACAACAACAACGGTTCCCGGAACAACAACTACAACAACAACAACAATAGAGGGTCCAATAGCAACAATTGGAGGACGAACAATCAAAGCAACCAGAATCCTGCTAACAATTATTCTAACTCCAACTCTAATAATTCCTCTAACCCTTTCCTCTCTTCCCCTTCTTCTTCTTCTACTCCATTGAAGAGCCAGGGGCAAGGATCAAGTTCGTCTCAGCCGGAAAAGAAAGACGCAGTTCTGGAGGCTATCTTGATCAAGCTTAGTGCTACGGAGACTTCTATGACTTCATTTTCGAGGGCCCAAAAGTCCTTCGAACAACAACTTGCAAGTAGGGCGAATGAAGTGCCAAGAGATCCAGGGAAGCTTCCAGCAAAGACGGAAAGCAACCCTAAGGGCCAGTGCATGGCCATAACGACGAGGAGTGGACTCAAAACTGTAGATCCAGTACCTCATTCAACGCAGACCACCTCGGTCCAGATCCAGTCGAAGAACACCTCGACCGAGATACCACCCGAGGCGGAGCAACAGAAAGCGGAGGGGAAAACTGAAACTTATATTCCACCTCCTGCATACAAACCACCGCTTCCATTCCCCTAGTCAAGGGCCAAAGCACATCTAGACAAGCACTTTGGTAAGTTCCTTGACTTGATGAATAAGCTGCATATTAACATTCATTTCCTTGATGCTATTCTAGGAATGCCCACCTATGGGAAGTTCTTAAAGGAGATCCTATCAAGGAAAAGGAAATTAGAAGACTTTGGTGAAGTTAGGATGACATCTAAATCCTCGGAGCTTATTAAGATCATGAAGGAGAAGATGCCACCTAAATTAAGAGATCCCGGCTCATTTAGCATTCCCATTCAAGTTGGGGATGTCACTTGTGAAGCCCTTTGTGATCTAGGAGCCAGCGTGAGCATCATCCCGCTGGAGCTATGCATGAAGATCGGACTTGGAGAGCCCAAGCCGGTCAAGATTCGACTTTATATGGCGGATCGCTCCATCACCCATCCCGTGGGCATCTTGGAGGACGTTCCGGTCAAGTTAGGTAACTTCTATCTACCTATAGATTTTGTTGTACTTGACATTCCCGCAGATTATCCTGTTCCTATTATTCTCGGGAGGCCATTTCTAGCAACTTCGGGTTGCAATGTGGATTGCAAGAACGCCAAGTTGAAATTCAACATTGGTAGCGATGAGGTGGAGTTCGCACTACTTGCAGCCATGAAAGGGGAGCAGCTAACCGATGATATCTTCAACATCTACGATGAAGAAGAATCAAGAGAATTGGTAAGCTCTATCCTTATTAACGATCCACTCGAAAGAGTTATAAGTTTTAGTTTAATAGAGGAAGGTATAGATGCTTCTTGTGATGTAGATATACGGAGCTTGAAGGCACTGGAAGAAGATCCAGGAGCTAAAACTGAGACACTATTTCAGGAGACGAAGATCTCCCGTTTCGGTTCCAGTTGCAGTACCTCGACCGAGGCACTTTCTGGACTGAGCGAGACGACTGAAGAACATCTCGGTCAACGCCTCTGCGCCTCGACCGAGGTCGATGGCGAGACTGATTCAACTGAGACTTCCGAAAGTCCAGTTTCTGAATCCACTCCACTGGAAGGAGGAAGCAAGGATCCCCCTCAGAAAGCACCCCCAGTCGTGGAGCTTAAACAGCTCCCTAGTCACTTGAGGTATGTCTTTCTTGGACCGGATTCTACTTATCCCGTTATTGTTAGTGCTTCCCTTTCCGAATCTGAATTGTCTAAGTTAATGCATGTCCTGAGGAAGCATCGAAAAGCTATAGGTTATACCACGGATGATCTTATTGGCATTAAACCTTCTTTCTGCATGCATAGAATTCTAATGGAAGATAATCATAAGACTTCACGGGAACCTCAAAGACGGTTAAATCCGATCATGAAAGAGGTTGTGAAGAAGGAAGTTCTTAAGTTGTTGGATACAGGTATTATTTATCCTATCTCGGACAGCAAGTGGGTTAGCCCGGTACATGTAGTTCCGAAGAAAGGAGGGATGACCGTTGTGACGAATAAGAACAACGAGTTGATCCCAACTAGGACCGTTACGGGCTGGAGGGTTTGCATTGATTATAGGAAGCTGAACACGGCAACTCGGAAGGATCATTTTCCACTTCCCTTCATCGATCAAATGCTCGAACGGTTAGCCCAGCATTCACACTTTTGCTACTTGGACGGCTATAGTGGATTCTTCCAGATTCCTATCCATCCGGATGATCAGGAGAAGACCACTTTCACTTGTCCATGGGGGACATTTGCCTATCGGAGGATGCCATTTGGATTGTGCGATGCACCCGCCACCTTCCAGCGATGCATGATGGCTATCTTTTTCGAGTACATAGAGGAGATCATGGAGGTATTCATGGATGATTTTTCTGTATATGGTTCCTCTTTTGATGATTGCCTATCTAACCTTTCTCTAGTGCTTAAAAGATGTGAAGACAATAACCTTGTTCTGAATTGAGAAAAGTGTCATTTTATGGTTAATGAAGGCATTGTACTAGGACACCTCGTTTCTAATCGAGGTATTAAGGTTGATCGAGCCAATATCGAGACTATTGAGAAACTCCCTCCTCCTTGTTCTGTTAAAGGTGTGAGGAGTTTTCTCAGGCATGCAGGTTTCTACAGGAGATTCATCAAGGACTTTTCTAAGATTTCTAAACCTCTAACTAACCTCTTGAATAAAGATGTTGTTTTTGAGTTTTCGCAGGAGTGTCTTGATGCTTTTTACAGGATTAAGGAAGCATTGATCTCCGCTCCCATTATCCAACCTCCTGATTGGACCTTGCCCTTTGAGGTCATGTGTGATGCTAGTGATGTAGCCGTAGGAGCGGTGCTTGGCCAGAAGAAGGATGGTCGGACCACCACCTTTACTATGCTAGCAAGACGCTAGATGTAGTCCAGCACAACTACGCCACCACTGAGAAGGAGTTGTTGGTGGTCGTATATGCTTTCGAGAAGTTTCGTTCCTATTTAGTAGGGGCGAAAGTCATTGTCTACACCGACCATGCTGCCATCCGTTACTTGCTTGCTAAGAAAGATGCCAAGCCACGCCTTATTCGATGGATTCTCCTGCTTCAAGAGTTTGACTTAGAGATCCGCGATAAGAAGGGATCCGAGAACTCCGTTGCGGATCACCTCAGCCAGCTACCGGAATCTTCCCGCGAGACGGATGACCCACCCATAGACGATTCATTCTCCGATGAGCACTTACACTTGTTGGAGCGTTTGATGGATTTACTTACTTCACCCCACGATGGAGGTGAAGTATGGGGTAAGGGCACCTCCCATCACATATAGAGACGCATCATGGTCCAGCTAGCGACCTTAAACCAAGTGCTTCTTAGGAGGCAACCCAAGGTATTGCTTTCTTTTTCCCGTTTTCTAGTCTAGCTTAGATAGTTTGCTTTTGCTTTATTTTGTTTGTTTTTGGCGTCCTAGACAGATAACAGGAGACATCTAAGGAAGGAGCATAACTGGAAGTACAGAAGTTCGAGAATTCGAGAAGACGAAGTTTGACTGAGACACCTCGGTCCAGTCGAGGCCACCTCGACCGAGTTGATTCTTGAGCAACCGAGGCGACTAGGGTTTCTGCAGCACCATCTCGGTCCGTACCACCTCGGTCCAGTCGAGAGCATCTCGACCGAGGTGACAGCAGTTCCAGGAACAGTATAAAAAGGGGAAAAAAAAATTTTCACTTTTTTTACCTTCTTCGACTCGACCGCGGCGCCTTCTCACCTCGCTTCCTCAAATCATGCTCGTTTTCGAAGATTTCCGCTTCCAAACTGCGATTGAAGGGTAGAGGATCCCATAGCAAGTACAGATCTGCGAAGAAATCGAACGAATCGACCGAAACGAGGTAAAAATAGTCGAAACCCTAACTCGCTCGTTCGTTTCGATTTGGGCTTTGGTTGCCCCTGAATCTGCTGAGAAAAGGCTTAATTACCCCATAGGAAGCAATTGTAGTGATTTTTGAGGGAAAAGAACTGGATTTCTGAGATTTGAATCGCAAACTGTTACGCCTCGATCCAGTCGAACTGCATCTCGACCGAGGTGATTCTTGAGGATTGTCAGTGACCGAGGTGATCTGATAGTAGTTGAGAAAATGAGTTCCGAACGTCGCCTTGCCCTCAGAGATAGATCCTCACCTTCCCCTCCTTCCTCTTCTTCCCGACCTTACCGCCCGGTGATCCACGAGAGATGCCGGGTAGATTATGACCGTATAGGTAGTCGTCCAGTGATTGCACCACGTTTCCTGGATGTGTCAGCTTTTGATTGCCTAGGGGTAGATGGAGACCTTAGGAGGATGATCACTACAGTTGGGCTGGATCAGTTTACTGAGATTCGAGCCCCAGCCTACTTGGAGTTGACCCTAGAGTTCGTTAGCTCCTTTTCCTACCATCCCACAGAGCAGTACGTGAAGTACCGGTTGATGAACCGGAACTTCTTAGTACCGCTCGAGATTTGGAGAGAGATTTTCGGCTTTTCTGAGCCCACCGCCACTGACTTCTCTTCCCGATCTGTAGCTAGGGAGTTCTGGGGGCAGATTGCCCATATTACTGAGCATACAGATAGATGGCGCCCTGGAGATTCCAGGGAGAAGGTCATCTTCCACCTAGCCTTTAGGTTAGCCCATAGGATATTCAGCGAGACACTTCTGGTGCGTACTGAGACGCCCCAGAAGATCCGACAAGGCGAGCTTTTCAGTCTGTACTGTATGGTTACGGGGGGTTTCCCGGACTTTGGCTTGATCTTGGCAGAGGACCTGCACAAGATCAAGGCCAAGGCGAAGGGAGACATCTGATGCGGAGGTCTTGTCACCCACATAGCTGCTTATCATGGCATGGACCTCAGTGCTTGTACGATGGTGGTGGCTCTGAAGCCGCTTGGATTGCAGGAGATGATCACTCGGAGGATTCTAGTTCCCCGAGGTCTGACCACTCCATATGTTGCTATGCCGTGGGAGCTGACTGCGCCACAGGGCATCAGGTGGTCTGCCCAGTTCACCGTTTACGATCCGCATTATTGGCAGACCGCCTGGGCTCCACTGATGGAGGATCATAGGGAGGCAGCAGCTGCCCCAGCTGAGAATGAGGAGGAGGAGGCTGACGATGACGAGGATACAATAGATGAGAGAGATGGTGGAGTCCCGATGGATACAGGGACAGATACTGCAGGGACAAGCGCGCCGCCGATCATAGACTTGGATGATGATGATGAGACTGAGCCTGCACCAATTAGGCCTGCTAGACGCAGGAGGCGCGGAGTGAGAGATCCAGCTGCCCATAGACGGATCGATGACTTGACGGATCAAGTTATTGATTCATATGCTGCATTGTCGCTGGATATCCGCGAGATGCAGGAGAGGCAGCATTATCAGCATATCATGGCCCAGCTTCAGTTCGAGCGCGTCATGGGTTATCCGTTCGATCCGACTCAGTATCCATACGTGCCACCACCACCACCACCGGATCGCGACTATTGAGGAGCTGCAGGATTTTCTTTATTATATTTTTATGCAGTTCAGCTATTTATCCGGTGAGTACTCTTATTTCTAGACTTATATTGACCCACTGGGACAGTGTGTCCCAAGTATGGGGTATTTGTTGTACTTATTTGATTATTGGATTTGATGTACTTATTCGATGACTTCGATGATTACTTTATCGGATATTTCATGTTTGTGCTTCACTTCTGCATTTATATGTTTATCTGAGATTGCATGCATATTTACAGGTTATTTGATTGAGAAAAACGTCGAAACTGAAAAAAAATGGTTTTTAAAAAATTTTTGACCTCGACCGAGTCAGTCTTGGCCAAACGAAGCGTTTCACCTCGGTTGACCCAAGAACACCTCGACCGAGGTGGGTTAACTGAGAGTTTTCGAAAACGATTTTTGTGTTACTTATCTGGATATGATCTCAGTGACGATCTTGTTTACTGACTGGTTTTAAATTCTTTATGTGTTTGAAAGGTTTTATAATATGTTTAAGTTGCTAAATGCTTTGTTTGAAATTATTGGCATGTTTAATACTTTGTTTTTATCCAAATTATGTTGAATTTGAAGGTTGACACCACAAGATAAGTTCTCTCACTTTCTTTCTGGAAAGACCAAGGCAATTCATTCTCTTCTTCTTCTTCTTCTTCTTCTTCTTGATCATGCTTAGCCCCTCATATACATTTTGCCTCCCTTTACCTATCCGGGAATTTGGAAGCAAGCAAAGTGGTGAAAGCAAGTGAAGTTAAAGTTGAGAAGTTGGCTGGAAGTGAAAGTGCTAGAAAGTAATTTTAGGTTTGGGAAAGTCAATCATGAAGATGAGTAACTCGGCATCATTCACATAGCCGGGTGTTTGTGTCTTGCCAAAGTCGGATTGAGCGATATTCCTAACGGGTCATGGTATGTGCATCAAGGGTTTGATGCATCTCAAGAAATTGATGATTCCTGATTTCCTAGGCTTCGGTTATTGTGCACCTCTGTCCATGCATCCCAAAAAGTAAAGTAAAAAAAAATGTGAAATAAGCAAAGCTTATTGGTGGAAGATGTTGAAAGTCAAAGTGAAAGTGAAGTATATCCTTTTCCCGGATTCTAGCACCACATTACCTTACATACATCCCTACCCTACACGTTTCTTGACCTTTTCTTTTGGGAAGCCCTTGAGACCTTGAGCTAGTTGATTGACTTAGTGGTTTAAACTGGATTATACATGATTAATTTTGATAATTATGACTTATTATGCATTCTATGATTTTATGCAAAGATGAACAACTTTCCTATATTTATAAAATGTTTTGATCATGTTTGGATTTTAAATTTCATGAAGTATTCTCTTAGAGTGATCTATGATTGTAACACACCATAAAAATGTTTTTGAAAAGACTTTTCATTAATTTTTATGACTATTAATCCATTCTATCTTGTCTTTTGTATGCGGGACTTGCTTGGGGACAAGCAAGGGCTAAGTATGGGGTATTTTGATAGCATGAATTATAGTCTATATTTTGGGGTTTGTTTGGACGTTTTATCTTCAATAATCTGCATGTTAGCATGTATAATATGTGATTATATTACCATTTCATCTACATTTGCGGGAATCGAGGTCTACACCTAGTTTTGCTGTAATTGTAGGTAAAATGGCACGTTTTGCATCGAAAAGGAACAAAAGGAGCTATGGAGTCATTGGAGCTACATTCAAGAACATAAGGAACCATCCAGGAAGCATAGCCATGGATTAAGATTCACTTTGGACCAGTTTTGAGAGATTTCACATTCAGTTGTGACTCACCTCGGTTGACCAGAGATTCATCTCGACCGAGGTGATCCAGAGACGCCGACTCGACCGAGGCGAACACCTAGGACGCGGCGAGAATATTTTATTCTTGGCTGAGATCTTTTATCTTTGGAAGGTGATCTTATATTTTTGGGCTTGGCTCCTTGAAGGAAGAAGATCTTATATTTTACCTATTTTTATGGGAAAAGATCTTTCTAAGATATATTATCTTTGGAGAGTTATTTTCCTATAAAAAGGGTTGGATTTCCCACAAATCGGGGATCCGCTATCATATCACATACATCCCGCTTACACCGATCAGGGTTTATAGCACGCAGCAGCCATACTCCAGTTGGGAGTTTCGAAAAACCTTTTTGAAGGTTGAAGGAAGGTTGAAGATCATAGCTTTTATAGCTTTTTGGAGGGTTTTGTAAGATTGTCTTTAATTCCCTTCCTTGTTGTCTTGTCTTGTTGGATTTATATCCAAGGAACGCTTTTGTTGTGATATTTGATTCAGTTATTGAAGTCTTTTCCATTAAATTCTTCTTGTTCAAATATTCACCTTCTTCCCATATATTTAATACTTTCATAATGATGATGAGTGGCTAATTTCCTTGTGTGTTTCTAGGGTGATTGACTGAAGGTTGTGGGAAAAACAATGATAGAATAGTCTTAGATTCCAGTAGGACCCTGAAAGTTCGAGTCTTTAACCTTAACCCTAAGCATCTCGCTCAGTCGATGAACATCTCGGCCGGGGTGGAATTCGGCTGACCGAGGTGACTTATCTGATCCTAAAACTGAGAGTTAAGTGTTAGAGTTTGCCAAATCCTATTCTTATTACATCTTTCCTGGTTCAAAGCAAGCTTAGGATGAGACTTACCCGGTAATTCCTTAGTTTGTATACCAACGATCATAAGTGTAGGTAATAAAGGTTTATCCTTTATTGGGGTTTGAGTGTGCTTCCATCCCATCTTTGTGAGTTAGCCTGAGACTTACCCGGTAAAGGTTGATTCTATTCCCTTAGATGATGTGTTAGTTTGAGGTTATAGTTCTTTATCTTCATTCCTTGAGACTTACCCGGTAATAGGAGTTAAGGTTTAGGATTAGTGAGTAGTGAGACTTACCCGGTGATCTACTCCACTTTAGTAACACCTTCCCCTTGCAAAAATCTCAGCTTTGTCCGCTTATCTTTAGATCTTGAGTTGGAACCACAACTAGACGCTTTAATCCCTAGAATTGCATGTTTGCTTTATTGACTTCTTATTCATCTTTGATTGTGTTAATTGCTCTTGTGGTTAGTATTCACGAAGCTTACCGTTATCGACTTTGTTTCACCGAGTCCATGTGATCGACCCCTGGAATTTCTTGCTTTTTACTACGATTGACCCGTACACTGCGGGTTCGCATCCTTGTTTTAAGCTTAAGTCTAGGGTTATAAATTTAAAGCTTGCACACACCGTTTGGAGCGAACACTTATATAACTCAATTGTCAATTCTCCACGCTATATCTAATAAACAAACATGAACCCCGGCATCTCATTATTTGTAGATGTAATAAGATGTTTTGAGCATTACACTTCTCATTATTAATAAAAGGTAATGTTCCTCCAACAAGTAAACCGACCATCTCCTATTTGTAGACAAATCCATCTAGGAATTTTGAACCCCAACACACTTTTTTCTGACAATCCCGAACTTCGTGTTCTCATCCGAAAGAATGCTTTAGGATGAAATACCTCTCGTAGATAGTCTTTCCTAGCCACTTTCCATTTCAAAAAAAAAAAAAAAAACAAGCCCGATCACTAATTGCAAATTATAAGGACGGGTAACAACAAATTCATGTCTTCATGCAATAAAAGACAATTTCCATATTGTGTATTAATATGCTTAGGACTAGCACCGCCAAAAAAAACATAAGTTGCAACACAATATTTTCAACTAATCGAAAATCTAAATGGTCTATTAACAATGCCATAGAAAACCAGTTGTATATTAAAACTATCTATTCGGATGCTTTGGAGATAGATTGAGATGAGCCAATAAAACTCCCGAGGAAAATTAAACACTTGCCTTTCATAATGTAAATCAACTAAGTAATCTGATAGGCTCATATTCCGGCACCATGGCAAGCACTCCTATCGCCATCGGTCGCACCCAGTGGCGGCCGCAGGATTTTCAAGGGGGGGGGGGGGAAATTTTATTTTCGATAAATATATGTATGAAAATAAAATAGCGATAAAAATAAAGTCAATATGTCATCTACTTACAATAAAAAAAAACATTACACTTAAAGGCGCGGTCGTGGACCGCGCCTATAAATTTTTTTTAAAAAAAAATAGTTTTCCTATAGGCGCGTCTATAACCGCACCTTTTTAGTTTTTTTTTCTTTCAAAAACGTTACACTATAGCCGCGGTCTAGAACCGCATCTCTCTTTGTGTTTTTATTATCTTTATTTCGGATATTAAAACGCTGTCCTCGACAATGCGTTTTACAAATAATAGGGCAATCTAAGACCGCACTTCTACTTCAAATAACAAATCTCGTGCATTTTGGTGAATTATTTCACTCCGAGCTTCAAACGGAAAATTCTTTTGAAGTTTTGTTTACTTCGGCGAAAAATCCAAAACAACGTAATAGTGATATTTAAAAAATTAATAAATCGTAGAAAATTTTTTTATAAAAAAGAAGCCATAACCCATTTTAAAACGATTTTTTTAAAAAAAAAAAAAAAAATTCGGAGGGTGGGGCGGCTGCCCCACCCAGCCCCCTAGGGCCGCCCCTGGTCGCACCCACTTTTGTGACCATCATCACCGCAATGTTGTTGGTGTGAATGGACGAAGGATCGAAATGAAGGGATAAACTCAATGATTCGACAGTAAAAATTGGGGTTAGGCGCATAGACAAATGTACATTTTACGGTGTATATTTTTAAAGCATATATATTTTGGCGTGCTAGAGTCATTTAATGTATATAGATAACGGAAAATTTTTTTTTTATTAATTTTAAATTAAATTGTTGGAAAAATAACCCAAAATAATACCAACTATCGACATTGAACCGAAAATAATACGAACTTTGACAATTACTAGGAGCGATACAAACTTTCAATGTATTTACCAAAAATAATACGTCATATATTTTCCGGCAAAAACCCTAGATCCGGCGATGGCGTGGCAACCGGAATGTTACATGTCATCAAATGAATGGGTTAAATGTGTGATGTGGATTTTATTTATATAAAAAAAAAACAATTTAAAAATATTAAAAAATAAAAAATTTTATTTTTAAAATTTTAAATAATAATTTTTAAAAAAAATTGTACAAATATTTTTTTTTAAAATATAGTTTGAAACTTTTTTTTTATTTGTAAAAAATGTAATAATATTTTTTTTTCCAAAAAATATAAAAATATAATATTTTTTAGAATATTTTTAAAATATAAAAATATAATTTTTTTAGAATATTTTTTTTAATCAAATTTATTTTCAGATTTTTGTATAAATAAAATTATTATTTCTAAAAAAAATAATTTTTAAAAAAACATTCCAATTTTTTTTTTCACTCTTGTAACCTAATCCCTAAAAAAATTTTCCCCAAATTTTCTGTAAAATTTAATTTAAAAAAAAAAATTTGATTTGTTTTTAAAAAATTTTTTTTTTTAAAAAAATTATTTTTTACAAACCTTTTTTAAAAAAATGTTCAAGACTTTATTTAAAAAAATATTTTTTTTAAAAAGAAATTTGTTCAATTTTTTTAAAAAAATTATGATTTAAAATTTTAAAAATATTAAATATTAAATATTTTATTTTTTTTAATATTTTAAATATTATTAAATTAATTTTTTGAAAAATAAAATCCACATCACACATTTAATCAATTTATTTGATGACATGTAAAATTTCGGCTGCCACATCATCACCATCACCGGAGTTAGAGTTTTTGCCGGAAAAGTATGGCTTATTATTATTGGTAAATGCATGGATAGTTCGTATCGCTACTAGTAATTTTTAAAGTTCGTATTATTTTCGGTTCAATGTTGATAGTTGGTATTATTTTGAGTTATTTTTCCTAAATTGTTCGAGTATTAAATTAGTTTCTTTTTTTAACTATGGAAGGGATTGTCGGTTTGTATTCGCCATGAACTGCACAATTTCATCGTCACAGGATCCATTATCTCCCTTGGGTTTGCTGATGCAATCGTTGCTATTCACTCCGATCCGTCACTTTGTCAACGCATTATTAGTAGGGTTCGTGGTTGTTTTTCGACTACCACTTGACGGAGGATGATTATAAGTGAAAATTTGGGGAGCAGGTTCAGAATCTCCTCTCTCGCCCTAACTCCTTATTCCTTAGAGTGTATTGTGTACCCTAGTTCATAAAACGATGGTACTCTTGTATGAGTTTTTGATTGTTAGCAACTCCATATACCTAGATTGCAAATTCCCATCCGCAAAATACTTTCTTCAACTTCGTTGGTCAGCCTCCTGTTTTTTATCAGCTATACAAGTTGAACGATGATTTGATCATGATGGGGTTAATGTTCTGAAGTGATTACTTCTGTTATGGTAGATTCCATTTGGTATATTCAGCATTCCTTTTAATATTATATTTCCAAGTGCCTAAGCCACTAGAAAGAGCTTACAATGTTTTAACTTTGCTCTGGTTTTGTTTATCAATTGTAATGTAGCATCAAAAGGAGATTTTTTAGTTTACATTGATTATATCAGTGGAGGTTTCTGCTTGGTGGATAAACTTTGTTGGAACAACCACCGGTATAATCTAAAATATGATGGAAATTGAATTTTTAGGGAACTAGCTTAATGTCTATTTTTCTATGAGTAGACTGTAGAATTGGGTTTAACTGGCATAAAGTATAAAGGGCTTCTTGCACGTCATGGATTGTGCTTCTGTTATCATGGGCATTGTATACACTCTGTTTGAAAACCTTGTTTCTTTTTGGTGTATATGGGGTGCTATCTTCTGTGTCCTAAATTGGCTTCAGACTGCTCTAAACCTGTAGTTATTATCTACATATGATGAATGGATATAGTTTCCACCAATTTGTCCCAAACATACTGGGAATGCAGTTCTACTGTTTGACAATATAAGGCAACTCTAGCCTATAGCGTGTCAATTGTCTTACACTTACAACCCTTCTTTACTATTCACTTTCCTTTGTAAAGGTTTTCATGCTATTTCACCGTATACTATATAAGTACATAGAAACAATTCATTGACGCCTGCCTCCATCTTCCACATTACAGTTCTCTTACAGAAACTGTCATGCACCCTTCTAATCCAACTCCAACCTTCTATGACTTTTGTTTTATCTAACAATAGCTGATCAGGGACACCTTAGAATATTTTCTGGCATCTTAAATTTTTGGCTTTTGTAGAAATCTTAGCTGTGCATGTTTTTCAATTGGCTGGGCCACCAAAACAAGCGGTAGGTACTGGGTGGATCCAACTTTTGTTGGGTGATTATCATTTTATGGCCTTTGAGTGGATTAAACCAGACTTTTTTTTGGTGGGAAGGAGAGTCAGTGGTCTCCGGCGCATCTAGACGCGCTTTTATTAATAAAAATGAGCTAAGTAGTCATCACACGGGGGATAGCTCGACCCCTTACATCGTCAAGTAAAAGATCAATAATACCCTCCGGCGGGTCACTCAATACACTCAATCCAAGCGGAAAGTTCAAAGCTAAATTAGCAATATGATCCGAAGCTCTATTCGCCTCACGAAAGGCGTGTCGGAACTGGATAATCCAGTCCCTTTTCAGGAAGTCTTGGCACGTACGTACCAGACTAGCAAGGGGGTGTTGAGGGGCGATGTAATGCTTGAGGAGATGGACGCTCATAAGGGAATCCGACTCCAAGATCACCGAACGAAATCCCATATCCCAAGCAATTTTAAAACCATGAACCATGCCCCATAGTTCCGCCATGGGTATGGAGCACACTCCAAGATTGACACCGAACCCACTCAACCACTCACCCTCGCTATTTCTTACCACTCCTGCCGCAGCCGCATGTCCACTTTGCTTCCTAGAGCCGTCCGTGTTGACTTTGATGAATCCGGTTGGGGGGGGTTCCCATGCTATTTGAACCACCTTTCTCGTTGGATTGTTTCGGGGGATACCTCTTTTAGACCAAATCTCAATGTATTCCTTTGTTCTATCAATGACAAAGCTGCTTCTATCTCCAATGTGGATCGCGTTCTTGAACGTCTTTTCGTTCCGCCACTTCCAAGTCCACCAAAGTCCAACTGCAAAAAATTCACTCCACAATCCAAAATACTTAAAAGTGAATTTAGAGAGTAGATTACCTCGAATCCATGACGCAAATTGGGAGTGACAGAACCCAGCGTTGAAACGAACAGCCTGGAGCTCATGCCACATCTTCTTCGGCCTGGAGCAGTCCCTGAAGAGATGGGAGAGCGTTTCTGGGGCTCCATTACAGACAACACACTCGTCATCGGTACTCAAATGCCGCCGTTTACGCTCGGAATTACAAAGGACCCCTCCTTTGATTAATTTCCAAATAAAAGTCTTCACCCTCTCGTGAACCCGAAGCTTCCATATGGCTCCGTATAAGCTAGCATCCACGGAATGCAAATTCTCAGCACCCGACAGTGCCCTATACGCAGAAGAGACGGAAAAATTACCATTACTAGTGAGGCTCCAGCTCAACGTATCTGCATGTAGATTACAATGTCCTGTGGACACGTCACGTGAGGTTTCCTCTTGGACAGCAGGACTGATAGATGCAAGAGCCAATAGCGTTTGCATAGGAAGTTTTCCAGCTAAGAGTTGCCAATCCCAACCAGTATCTTCAATCCAGTAATCCCTCACCTTCTTCTGTAGGTCAACAGAATTGATAGGCTGGTCGATAATTGTACAGAGAGTCGTGCTCCCTACCCAATGATCTGTCCAAAAACCTACCTTGCGCCCATCTCCTAGAACCCATCTTGCGCCAACCGGGACGACCTCTCTGAGCCCAGTGGTGATGCTGGCCCAAACAGGAGAGGTGTGGTTACTCACTGCAGGAGAGTTACGTTGATACTTGTTCTTGATAACCTTCACCCACAGGCTGTCCTCACTGTTAAGGTATCTCCACCCTAACTTTCCAAGTAAGGCGAGATTCATGGTAGCCATGCGTCTGATGCCCAAGCCACCTTTGTCCTTAGGAAGGCTAAACTCGCTCCATTTCACTTAAAAAATTCCAGTAAACTGTTATGGTAGATTCCATTTACTGGAATTTTTTAAACCAGACTGCATACTTCATATTTTAAAAAATTCCAGTAAACTATTTTCCATCTTATACATTTGTAGGTTCTGTGGATGTTGGGAATTGGTAAACACTTTGAAGAAACTCAAATAAACCTTGCCAGGCCAACTGACCAAGGTAAGGTGCAAAATACAATCCCAAACTGAAAGCTGTTCTCTGGTTGAATTCGATCCACACTGAGGTAAGTAGTTGACAACTTGACACTATGAATGAATAATAGGTAATATATTCTTTTTTCTGGGTAGGGAATGTTTAATCACACTTGATGAACACCTGTTAATGAAAATTTAAGAAGTATGAATAGTGGGTGGATTATGTTACGCATCATATATGGTGTTGAAGTCTGCCGATTAAAATTCTTTCAGACAAAAAGGTATGGAAAGGGAGGAGAAGGTAGAAGAAGGGAAGTAATGGCGGTTGGTAACCCTGACCCACCACATAAAAGATTGCATTAATGGCCATTACAAAACAAAAAAAAGTGATAAGGACTAAAATTTGAAGAAATTGGCCACTGAATATGTATGAAGGATTTTCTTTTCCTAGTATATGATATATCAAAGAAATATCAATCTTTCTTTGGATTCTGATAAGGACATATATTTTAGGTAGGAAAAGGACAATGAGAAGATTAGGAATCTATGTCTTAGGGAATATATGCAAGTGAAAAACAAAGGTCTTGTCCATAACAAATCCACTCAAGTTATCGAATTGAGCATTCTAAATCATATCCTAAAACTTTTTTTTTTTTTTCGTTTGGACTTTGGAGAAATTAAAATGAAAGAAAATGGAGAATAAGACAAAGGACATTGTAGCCTTTCAATTAGATGGGAGGACGTCCTGTCTTTTTCTATTAGTCCTTGTTCTTAGACGTTGAAAGCCAGGCCTTTTATTCACCTAGTCTGTTGATATCTTACTACAGGAACATTCATGTATATTTGCGACTTGAGACCTTTGATCTTCCTATATTCATGTGTGCTGTCCTCACTGTTTCAGGTTGTGAGACATCAATTTGAATGGTCACATTTGAGCGTGTCTGTAGACTAATGATATGCTTGGGATAGTATAATAGACCAAGGTTCGACTGCTTCGGAACATAGTAATTTGTCAACCCCGATCTTTATATTTTCGAAGGGCCATATGATATCTATTGGATAGTGAATGTTTTGAGTTGAATTCAAATAGTTATAGTTTATTAGATTTCATCTGATTTTTTGTGTAGGAAATGGTCCAAACAGAATGGAATGAATGAACCTGATCTGAAATTTATACCTACATGCGTCTCATAAACAAAAGAAAGCCTAGCTGAATGAACCTGATCTGGAATTACATCTATGTACTTCCATCATAAATCAAAATGCCTTGTTGATGATTGACTTCTGACCTTTTCGTATGTGTTTAAATACTAACCTATTCCCAGCTTGGTTTATCCTAATTTTCATCTTAATCATATCTCTAGTGATTCTCCAACAATATCTCATCAAGATCGAGCTAAAAGGAATCTAAGATCCCCGTTTTTTTAATGTGTTGATCCTAGATTAAGAAGTCCTGAAATTAGCTGTACTAATTGGAGCCCATTTTGCTAAGGAGAATGGGAAAGGTAAGAAGAGATAAAAGTTCTTGGTACCCAACTAATGTTTGTGTTGGATGTATAATGGTAAATTGGTAATAGTTAGCTTATTATCTTCCTTAAATCTATAATGTAACTGATCACGGGTTTATGACCCAAACTAGTTGGGCTTTTTGAGAAGCTGTTATGCGTCGTAGAAAGTAGTAAAATCTATATCTACCCAAACAATGTCACCTTTTGGAGCTCAATTTGGCAAAATAGGCTCTGTTGTGAGTGGATTTCATCCTGCTAAAATTTTCAGAATATGCTTACAATGAGAAGAATCTTGAATATTAATTAAAGAAAGGCACCATTGAAGTGTAAGGACTAATGTTTTTCCCAATACGTACTCATTCTTCCTTGCAAGGTACGGATAGTTGAAATCTGGGCTATGTGAAATGATTTTATATAGAAAAGTTTTATGGTTTCCAAAAACATTGGGTGAAGTGAGTCTTAGAGCTGAAGATGTCAAAAAGGATATTTGATATTGTTTGATTTGATGGTAGAAGGTCTACCATCGGAAGATGCAAAACCAAGCATAATAAGAGCAACTAGTGCATCTTTGACGGGATGTGCTAGAAGAACCCCATACAAAATGATTAAGAATAAGCCGAACCACGAGCGCAGGATGTATAAGAGATTTGTGACTGAGCTTTGTAATCTGTAGCTGTCTTAGCAAGCTGTTTTTACCTTGCATAAAATAAAATAGAAAATAAAGGGGTTTACGATTAGATGCTGAATAAAATAACTAACGTGTCTCCATTTGACAGACAGCTAGATCCAGAAATCAGTGTTCCACCCGTGTGAGATCTCACATTTTTTGTCTCCATGTTTTCTGCTCATTCTGAGGTTAGAAGTCCCCTTTAAGTTGCCTCAAGAACGATCCTCGTTTCCATCATATATATTAATATTGTGTTAAAATCACTCTCAAAGATTTTACATTGTGTATAGCTTGTGGCCCTTGTGGGTATGTTATTTTTTTCCCACTAATTACTTGAAAACAACACTCTTGATTGACTAATACACCCGAGATTTAACAGATAAAGGTAAAATGAATTCATTTGGAATCTCATATAAAGCTTCATGTCATTTTCTGATATTCCATATCTGCAGAATCTTTGAGAATCAGTAGATTGATAATATTTGTTGACGAAAGAAAGATTGATAATAATTGCGCATTCATTTTTTGTTCATAAGTTTGTACCTACATATTGGTGAATCTCATATAGTTAATGATGTTAGAGAAGTGAAATTCAGATTAAAAATAGGGATATTAGGTCAGGTGACACACATTTTTTGTCTATATCACACATGGCATCTTTCTTTGTCTTTTATTATTTGCTCTTTCCGAACTACCAAAGCCAAAGGACCCCCTCATATGGCCCCTCCCCCATAATTCATGATAAATAAAATATCCAAAAAGAATTTAGAGGATGAGAGAGAGCTTAAAAGCTGTTCATTGAGCTACAATCCAGAGAAGAATTGAAAGATACTCTTTCTCTATCTTAGTCTCTTTGGAGACCTCAAAACCAGAAAAAGAAAACAATGTGTTGTTATATTTATGTGATTGCACTCTTCCATTAGTCAGTACTCAAAAATATAACTTAAATATACTCGTATTTCTGGTGTTTGGTGCTTTTCTTGTGTAATGACAAGGAATTTGTCTGGGATTATTCCATTCCCACTCGGGTTATAACCTTTAACACCATTTCCCCTCTGATTCCTCCATATCTTTCTTTTCCTAATTTTGTCTTTCTCTGTTTTCCATTGATGGATGACTCAGAGAAAGATCAGGAGGCGGAGGAGGAGCTTTTGAATCTCAACCTCTCTCTTGTTTCCCCCAGTTACGGTAGTCCTGAAAGTATCCGGAACACAAGGAGAAAGAAAAACAGTAATCATGACTCATCTACCTCTCTGGGATCATCTGATGGAGGAGATCATAATGATCATCATCAAGTTGAGATTCTTGGGCTTCTCCAACACCGGGAGCAGATGGTAATTAGGAAATACAATCCTAGTATATCAGTGTTGCAGGCTGTTGTTGATCAACAACACGGGAACAAGGATCCTCATCTGATCAACCTACTCTTCAAGATTGCTACCTTTTTTGATGAATACAATTTGAGTTCAGTTGTGGCTAATCTTATCACGGTATACCAAATCGCCTCGTTGACAGGCGATTCAACACAGAGGGTGGCTGCCTATTTTGCTGATGGTTTGACCGCAAAGCTGCTCAAGGGCAAACCGTCCTTCATGTATGATATGATCATGAAGCAGCCAACTTTAGCTGAAGAATTTTTGGCTTTCACACATCTGTACAAGGTCTCCCCTTGCTACCAGTTCTCCCACTTCACGGCCAACCAGGCCATACTCGAAGCTTTCGAGAGGGAAGAAGGAAGGAACAACTGGAGACTACACGTCGTCGATTTAGACTTGGCCTACGGTTTCCAATGGCCCTCTCTTTTACAGTCTCTGTCAGAGAGAGCAACCACCACAAATACATTAATATACCTTCGAATCACCGGGCTTGCAAGGAGTTTGGAAGAGCTGGTAGAGACGGAGGCTCGGTTGGTAAGTTTCTCAAAGGCTTTCGGGAATATAATTTTCGAGTTCCAGGGAATGTTGAGAGGCTCCAACCTCATTCACAACCTTGTGAAAAGAAGAGAGAATGAAACGTTAGCCGTAAATGTAGTCTGTTGTCCACATTCTTCAAGGAATTACACTTTGAAAACTTGTGATATGCTGAAATCGATACGTTCATTGCAACCTTCAATTGTAGTCCTGGTGCAACAAGGAGGTGTCCACAACCCGAGCTTTCCTACAAAGTTTATGGATTATGTGCATTACTACACAGCCATGTTCGATTCGTTGGACGACTGCCTCCCGAGGGATAACCTTGAGAGGCTGTGCATAGAGAGGGACCATCTGGGTAAAGAGATGAAAAACGCGATTGTGAATTGCTTTGGGGATGAATTAGAGATGTCGGACAAGTACGAGAGCTTGCAAGGGTGTGAGCAGATGATGGACGACCACGGGTTCTACGGAATAGAGCTGAGCTCGAGAGCGGTGATGCAGGCAAAGCTTTTGCTGAGGATGAGGAACCAGAATCCTGCGTGGGTTGAAAGTGACTGCAGCGGCGGATTTAGGGTTTTTGAAAGTGAGAATGGGAAGGCTATCTCTCTGGGCTGGCAAGAGAGGCTGCTCATAACAGTGTCTGCATGGCAATCTGTAGGAAACAGCATCCCCATCCCCAGCTAGCTTTATTTCTTACAAACTAAACACCATTCTAGATCATTCAGTTTGATGAGTTCTTTTCTTGTCGTACGGGAATAGTTTATTCATCTCAAATTTCATACTGTAATACGAATGCTCGCAACTCAACACCATTGTTGAAGACCGAGCTTCAACAAGTCCAAGTGCAAATGTATTTTTGTTTTACCATCATCTATAACATCTTTAGCCACTTCATGTATAATAGCTTTCCCTTTCAGCTGATTTATTTTTGAGACATAACTTGAAAGAACATGCCCTAGCTATCTAGGTATCTTTTTGTACAAATCGATTTACTCTTCTTGCATTTGTCCCATCCCATCCGATCAACCCAATATCCGAATTGGAACTAACCGGTCCTTTCCTCTTACCTTTGTATTAAAAAAAACTATATATCCAAACGGAGTAGTAATACGGGATCGTTTGGTATCGATATCCAGATCAAAGGTATGGGTATCACACATACCTATATCCGGTGTTTGATATTTTAGGGTATCAGTATCAATTTAATACCCTGATATCCCAAATTCCCCCTTTTGATACCGTAAGATTTTTGAAGGTATCGGCCCTTTCTTTCCCAATTGCTTCCTTCCCTCTCTCGACATTTCCACGCTTCATTTCTTTTCTTCTTCCTCACATAAATACTCAATAAAGAGCATCATCCCCTTCTCCACCTCCTGCCACTACCGACCTCATGCTGCTACTGTCGGCCGGAGCAAGGAGCCACCACTGTTGTGGCGCTACGCAAATCTAAGGTTTGTGAAGGAGAGCAAATATGATATCGAGAAGATGCACACAAGTAGATCGATAGACTATCTCGGGTCTCTACTGAAAGTGGGATGAGGAATCATAGGCAAGTCCCTGCTGAAAGTGGGATGAGGAATCATAGGCAAATTACAACTGATGCTTATGTAAACAAGCTTGTTGTCCTTCAAAGCAGTGGAAATAGCCCTATCGATCTCTGTTGATTTTGTTTTGTTCTTGCTCAATATGATATATGATATCCATACCAAATATGATATCATATATCAATTCAATACACATACCTAATACATATACTTGATAGCTTTAATCAGGGTATCGATACCAAACAACCCCTAAAGAAACTTGTCAAAATACATACCGTCATTGCACGATTTAAACTTAAATCTCTTGAATAATTCTTACAAAAAAAATATAACACCACGTTAACATTAGATCTTATGAATATTGATTTAACATTTGATTTTTGTGTAATATAGAGCGGTATATTTTGGTTTTGGCATCAGACGGATTTTTAAAACAAGGCTCTTATATTTTTTAGAATATAAGTTAAAACAAGGCTCTTATATATATGTTAGAATATAAGTTGAATTTCTTCTCCCTTGTATATAGGTTGGGGAAGAGCCGGGTGGATGTGTATAATCACATCAACCAACGGCTTCGCAAAAGATTATCCTTCATGGTAGGTCACTCATATCGGGTTATTCTTTATTCGAGTTATTAAATTAATTTTGTCTATTTCTAGTCCCCTATTCAAAAAAAAATTTTAATTTACACTCAAGCTTCTCAAATATAGTTTAGTCCAATTGATGGTGTTATTTTGATTTTGTATTCCATTGGCCATTTTAGGTTTCCTTACGATATTGAATTCTAAATTATTAATAATATAGTTTAAACATGATCAACTTACTTTAGTATGTATCAGATTTTGACGTAGTATCATAGCGATTTATATGATGAACTTGAGCCTAACACGCATCTACGGTCCGTCTGTATCAGACTTTAAAAATACACTATCGAAGAATAAGTAATAACTAAACTGCATGATAATTTGAAGATAAAAATCACATTTTTATTATTACGATAACTTTATTCATTAAGAAAAAAACTCGCACGTTATGTGACTAAGGTCTTTCTAATCATTTTACCACATTTTCAAGCTAGATCAAAGTTCAAGAGTTAATTAGGGTCTGGTAAGCCTAGGACTAACCCACAAATTTACCAACCAAATTATGGATTTGATATGTATCGGGTTGTTCAGATATATGCGTCTAATCCATGATTTATATGTCAAGTTGGATCCGGTTTTCGGATCATATTATAACAATTCTATATGGTAAATTATTAATGGGTCTACTAAAACAACTTTCGATTATTCATATCTGTATTTATATTATAATTGTCGTTACAAAACTTATGTTTGTAAGGTCATAACAAAGTCATAGGTGTGGTTTTAGTGGGTATATGTTTTAGGAGCACAAAATACTACGTGTGTTTGTATAATATTATGTCCTAGGTCAGAAATGAGTATCTTACACATGATTGAGAGAAAATAATAGGATGTAAATTATGATGCATGCGAGCAATAATTTATTGACAAATGTTAAACTATATTATCTATAACTTTGTATCATATCTTATTTTTTTATTATCAAGCAAAACAGAAGAAATATTCTCTTGTATGTAAACATACTACATGTCTAAATGCATGAATTATATTGGTCTTTTTGTATAGTCTTAGTTTTACAAGGCTACCATGTTATGGGATTGCCTTTGATTTGGAGATTATACAAATAGAAAGCAGCCTTGCCATACATTTGTTTTTTGTAGAGGACATCCACCAATCTAACTTATCAAATTTGTGCCGTTAATCAATTAGCAACATTTACACAAGTCTTCTCTCCTAATTTCATTTTATTTTTTAAAATCCGACTTTTAAATATACGCAAGGTGTATACGTAGTTTTGGTTCTGTTACATTGTTCATCGTATCGTTCTGATCATCAATCGTTGAAATCTCTACTATTCAACTCCTACGTGTAGTTTATAAAATAAACTAGAAAAAACAAAATTATACCAATGCCTACAGAATTTATTAACTCTTTAGATTTTTACATTGACATGTCTCATATTATGTGTAAACATAGAGATTTATAGTATAAAAGAACACACTAAAAGAGTTGGTGATTCAGTTCAATCGAAAGATCTACTCTAAATATAAATGTATGCATTATTTTGAGTTTTCAAGCCATGACAACATTATTTTTTTCCTAATGAATTTATCCTTAGAACTGATCATGAAGAGTTAAACCATTTTAGGAGTGAAGATAAGTTGGATAAGAGACATTGTAGATGGGTGGAATTTATAGAAACATTTCCATATATCATTAAGTAAAAAAAAAGGAAAAGATAATGTTGTTGTTAACGTCCTATCTAGGAGACATTATTTGATCACTACTATGGATTCTAAGGATTTAGGTTTCTATTACATTAAGGATCTATATGAGGATGATATCGATTCTTGTGACATCCATAAGTTGTGTTTAGGACGAAATTCACAAGACAAGTTCTTTTTGTTCGATGGATTTCAATTTTATGAGGATAAAGTGTCCATTCCTAGATGTTGTTTTAGACTTTTACTTGTTGAGGAAGCTCATATGGGTGGTTTAATGAGACATTTTGGAAGGGATACAATATTTCATATGCTGCTTTCAAACTTTTATTGGCCTCATATGCTTTAAGATGTTGAGAATATGATTATGAGATGTCTTGTGTGCTTGAAAGCTAAGTCTAGATTGAAACCACATGGTTTATGCACTCTTCTTCCTACCCGTACTTCACTATCACTTGATATTAGTAAGGATTTTGTTGTAGGATTACCTAGGACTAAGAATGAGAGAGATTCTATTTTTGTGGTTGTTGATCGTTTTCTAAAATGGCTTATTTTGTTGCTTGTCATAAGACCGATGATGCTTATACTGTTGCTAACTTGTTCTTTAACAAAGTAATTAGATTACATGGAGTACCTAGGACTATTGTAAGTGATTGAGTTATTAAGTTCCTTGGTTTCTTTTGGAAGACTCTTTGGGGAAAGCTAGGAACTAGGTTGTTATTTTCAACCTCTAGTCATCCACAAATGGATGGTCAAATGGAGGCTACTAATAGGACCTTAATT
The DNA here is from genome assembly GCA_033239045.1 of Fagopyrum esculentum. Lineage (NCBI taxonomy): Eukaryota > Viridiplantae > Streptophyta > Magnoliopsida > Caryophyllales > Polygonaceae > Fagopyrum > Fagopyrum esculentum. The sequence goes on from BSUD01000001.1 coordinate 54,827,788, forward strand.
ACCACTTTACGGGCTGTTTTGAAAGATAATTTGATGCTTGGAAAGATATGTTACCACATGTTGATTTTGCATATAATTGAACCATTCATTCATCTACTAACCTCAACGCCTTTTGAATGTGTCTATGGGTTAAACTCTTGGACCTCTTTTGATCCAATACCGTTGCCTATAGAGGAGCGAGTAAATTTTAATGCAATAAAATAGGTAGAGTTCATCAAGAATATACATGAGAGGACACACATAAGGCTAGAGGAGAAAGGAAAGCAAGTTGCGACCAAGGCTAATAAAAATTACAAGGGATTGCTATTCAAGCCATGAGATATAGTTTGGTTGCATGTAAGGAAGGAACCATTTCCGGAGAAGAGGAAGTCTAAGTTGCCTTCAAGAGGATATGAACCATTTAAGGTGTTTCGCAAGGTTGGCAACAATGCTTATGTCATGGAGCTTCCGGAGGATTATGGAGTAAGCCCTACCTTCAATGTAGGAGATTTGATTCCTTACATGACTAGTGATGATCATGGTGATGATTCGATGACGAATTATTTTCAAGAAGGGGAGTATGATGAGGGACCATCCCTAACACCCTCTACACATGGACCAATCACTAGAGCGAGTGCAAGATCATTGAAGGAGAAGGAGTTGTCATCTTCAAGATCCATTCAAGAGGAGGTTACTAGTTTATGGGCATCATGTATAGCTAAGGAGACCTTACTCATGTCTAAGTCTTCCTTAGTACCATTGACATCTATTGCGGAGAAGCCATATATGTGTGAAGATGATCTAGGAAACAAGAAATGTGGCTAATTCGAGAATTACGCAATCTAGTCAAAATCTCGACCCGCCCAAGATTCTAGTCGAGATTTGTTTATGCCGAAATCCATAAGATCCAGTCGAGATCTTGTTAGGTGTTAGATATTTTTTTCAATTCGTTTAAACTCTAATCATTCTAAATGTAGCGTTTGGTTTTGATCCTATGTTTTAGGATTATCTTTATTTTATTTTCTTACATGAATCTCACCTATTAATAGCTTTAGAGAATGATATTCGTAGATTAGATTTGATTGGTTATTATTTTCACACTATTGTGAGATACTCGCTGCTTCGTTTATAAAGTTTGTTTTTTTTATTCATTTCAATTCAATCAAAAAGAGAGCATCTGATTGAATAGTTGCGAGTCCTTGCTAGGTTGTTCTTGTGTGTATTAATCTTCTTACAGATTGGTGCTAGTCAATCCCTCCTTGTGCTTGTCTTAATAAGAAGGCTTGTGTAAGGTTGAAAAAGGAAGACTTAAGGTAATTCTTGTTGCATTTTCGGTGTCCGGTTTTAGACCAAAGGGCCGTAGTCTCACTTATGTGAGTAGACAATTCTCCCAATTTCCAATCAAATCAATATAATATATTAAAGTGAAAGCAAATTATTAACCAAGAGTTTGCAATCTCCACAAAGGAGTAGACAAAACCCAACCAAGAGTTTGTAATATCCAAAAAGGAGTAGATAAAACTCTAATAGAAAATAAGTTCAATGGCAAGTCTTACAAACCGATTGTTATATGCTACACCGGGAATATCCAAATACCTCAGTGGGATAAAACGTTACACATTACCAGGACTAAGTAAGTGACTTGTCCTACTTTGTAAGAAAGAATATTGCTAGGTTTCGTCAATACAAAACCAAACTAAGATGGATGCCTATCCTTTGTCAATACAAAAGAACTATATTGGTCTTTCGAGTTTTGCAAACAAGCTTATAAGAAAGCCTATCCAATGTCAATACAATGGAACGAAAAACTTTATTGTTGCAAAAACGAATGTAAAATCAAATCCAAATGACTCTCCCTTTTATATTCATAGGGGGCGACGGTTTTGGGGAGTTAAAACCACAAAAAAGTGATTAAAATAGGTTATGGAAGTTACGTGGAAGTTATTCGGAAGATGGGTGTGGAAGTCGTAGAAAAGCCCGAGGCCTGAAGCCCACATAGGGAGCCGAAAACCGCTCCCCGGAGCTAGATTAGAGCTAGCTTATTTTCTTGGTACAAACACTTCCAATGAGCTTCATTCAGTTTAATATAGCTAGGGTAAGCTTCACGATCCACAAATACTCAATGTCTTAGCTCAAGCTAGTGTAGCTTGTAAAGAAGCTCACTAGCCACTTCATTGACATTCACTACCCATTTGAGCTTGGATTGATCCCAATTTCTAACCACATATTCTTTAGCCAATATAAGGCCTAAGAACCAAAGGTGTGCCGAGAAAATGTGGCTAAAAAGCCCCAAACGTTGGCCTTCTAAATCTAGCACAAGTTGACTCGACTCCCCTTACAATATTGCTCTTAGTGCCGGTCACTTGGCTTGGCTCCCGCAATCCGGACCATAGTCACATACATGTGAACAACTCATTGCACCTTGTCACAAGATAAGCTGAACGGTTACAATGAAGACTTAGCCCAAATCTCCAACATTCCTCCCCCATTTGAGCAAAGTCAAGAAACTTTTAATAGACATACATCGAGACAAAATAATCACATAATCATAAATGTATTTCGATTGTATTTATTGAATTAGTATAATTACACATTCTGCACTATAGAATTGTGGTGTCCTAATGGATTGAACCACTAACTTGTTTAAGTACATGAAGACATCATACACGAAATTTACATTTCCTTTACAAATAAATAACACATTGAAAGGCTATTGGGTCCTGATTCTCTAATGACCATATAGTCGAGTCGACCATCTACTCCCTATAAGAAGCCTTGACACTTCACGTTCACGTAACCAACTTCTTGCAATTTTTTAAAATAGTTGTTAAGAAATTACATATTTCATACTATACATATTATATAGGCATAGAGCATTACCTTGGATGGACATTTTATGCTCACAACTTCTTTGAATGGGCTTTCCTCATTGCATTCGGCTAAGACATCAAGCCATAGGCGAATTGGGTGTCCCACAACAAGTCGTTTTCAATTTAGGTCGTTAACCCCATCCCCTTGGATGACTTTTGAACTGTCCCTAGCCAATCTCTTGATTAAGAGATCGGCTAGATTATTGCGTGTTCTCACAAAATCGACCGATACTACACCGTGAGTTATGAGCTCTCTAAACGAGCTATGTCTCACACCAATATGTCTTGATCTCCCATTGTATGTTGGACTATAAGCTTTAGCCAAAGTAGTTGCACTATCACAATGAATGAGATAGGAGAAACTAGTTTTGGCCATAGAGGAATTTCTAAAACCAAATTTCTCAGCCATTCAGCTTCCTTGCCTGCAGCGGTGAGTGGCACAAACTTGGACTCCATGGTTGAGGTTGCATGCACGTTTGCTTATTTGAACCCCACAAAATGCACCACCACCTAACATTAAAACCCATCATATGGTAGATAAGTGATCATTTAGATTAGTATCTATGACGCAAGTAGCCTTCTATCACCGAAGGATACTTAGTATACAAGATGCCAAAACCCATGGCCCCCTTTAGGTACCTAAGCACACGCCTTAGTGCCTTCCAATGTTATGAGCTAGGACAACTCGTAAACCTACTCAATTTACCAATGGCAAAAGCAATATCTGGACAAGTGCTGGTAATTGCATACATGCAACATCCTATCACTTGTGCATACTCAAGTTGAGAGACGGCATATCCTTGGTTAAGTATCAACTTCTCACTTGAGTATGTAGGAGTACTAACAATTGTACTTTTATCACATTGGAAGCGTTTGACAATCTTCTCAATGTAGTGTGATTGTGTGAGGCTTATGCCTTTAGCATCACGTTTGATTCTTATGTCTAGAATCACATCCTAGCTATTACATTGAGGTCAAAGCTCATAGTCATTCTCACCTGGATCTCCTAGATTAACTCCGGGACGCCGCACTTGTTGATTCGGGTCCATTCTTTGACCTAGGGTTTGCGGTGCTCTAGCGAACAGGTTACCTCGGTCAACCATAGCCGGCAACCGAGGTGGTGGATGTATCTCGGCCGGTGCAATTAGGTTAGGATCTGGCCTCGGTCTAGCAACTAGTTCGGTCGAGGTCGTATGTGTGCCTTTAGTTCGGCCATGTCAGCTCGTATCTCTTCTGTTCTTGCACGAGCCTCCTATGTCTTTCTTTGTAAAGGCTCGTTACTCAGCCGAAGTTGTTCTAATGCGTCCTTCAATTAAGCTTCAAGATCTCGATTATCTTGTTCAACCATCTTAGCTTATTTCAATCTCCTTTTGTATATCTTTTCTGGTTCGGGATGGTAGGGAACAATTGTGGTTCCGACTCAAGATCTCAAAGGATAATGTGAACAAAGCTGAGGTTTGCAAGGGAAGGTATTTCTAAGGTGGGAATAGATCACCGGGTAAGTCTCACTACTCACTATCCCAAACCAAAGATCCTCTCACCGGGTAAGTCTCAAGGAACTAAGGAAATGAACTATAATCTCAAACCAACACACCACCTAACGGGATAGAACTAACCTTTACCGGGTACGTCTCAGGCTAACTCACAAAGGTAGGATGAAGGCACACTCAAACCCTAATAAATGATGAACTTTTATTACCTAACACTCATCATCATGGGTATACAAGCAAAGGAATCACCGGATAAGTCTCATCCTAGGCTTGCGTATGGACCAGAATAGGTACAACAAGGATATGATTTGGTGAACTAAAACCTAAACTCACGTATGGATCAGAAAAGGTCATGCCGTGCTCAGTTCATATCCGATCTCGGTCGAGATGTTCTATGAACCGACCGAGGTGAGGTTCAATTAAGGTTTGGCTCGAGCTTTCAAGGTCCACTAAGGTAAAGGCTCATTCTTTCATCGTCTTTCCCACAACCTTCAGCCAATCACCCAAGAATCGCACAAGAATTTAGCCAATAATCATCATGATAACAACAATCAAATATATGTGAAAAGAATCAATAACCAAACAAGAAAACCTTAACACAAAGGTCTCAATAATCACTCAATCAAACAAACAATCAACCCAAACAATCAACAAACTGTGTTCCTCAATAACAAACAAAAGGACAACAATCAAGGATCATAAGGATACCTTAAAACTTCCTTCAAAAGCCTTCAACTTTTACTTCAAAGCTATCTTCCTTCAACTTCCTTTCTTCCTTGGAATATCTTCTATCTTCCAAACTAATCAGTTAACCAGACATACTTCCATCCAGAAAATATCTTCCAATTTATAGGAGAAATCACTTGCCAAAAATAAAAGATCTTATGGGCCATGGGCCGTGCGTCTCGATGCAGGCCCAGCGAAGCATCTCGGTCGAGGTGATTTTGGGGTCAACCGAGGTGAACCTCAGCTATGTACAAATCTCTCAAAGCTGGTCCAAAATCAAACTTCTGTCCAACTTCCATGGTTCCTATGCCTTTCTTGTAGCTCCTAAATGTTCCATAATGTAACTCCAATGACTCCTTATATCCCTTGGCTCCATATCGTTCTAAAACTTTCCATTTTTCCTACAATTACAACAAAACTTGGTGTATACCTTGATTCTTGCAAATATAAACAAAACAACATAATGATCAAGAATATACATCAGTGCATGCAGATTTATGAAGATAAAACGTCCAAACCAATCCCAAAAAATAGACTATAATACATGCTATCAAACAACAACTCGCTCAACTCAAGAAGTCTAAGACTTCTACACAAATGATCTACGCAAGATCATTTGACTCGCATTCTAGGACCGCATCCTAAATCCCTCATGCTCACATCACACTCAACAGAAGCTAGAAGTCCTTAGACTTCTAGACTCTATGATCTCTCAATCATAACCATAACACAACTAGGATAAACATGCCTAGTCTCCACAATGTCAACGCTAACCACTCTATGCTAGGATACACATATCCTAGCCCATAACCTCACAACCATAAACGTACAATCTAAACCTCACAAGCCTCACAAGGAACAACCTTATACTCATCCTAAGAACCAACTCAGAAACATACAAGGGCTGGCTGAGCCAATGGCTGCCCTTGCAGCCCTTGGCATCCGCCCCTGTGGCTCAAGCTGTCCGCCCCTGCGGCTCAGTGTAGTGGCTGCCCCCGCGGCGCTGTCCAGTCGCTGGTGCGGACGAGCTCCAAAGGGCGATCATGCGATGGATTCTTCGGTGGATCTTTGATGTGTTGAGGCCTCCTAGCTTCCTTGCTCCACCATAGATGTTCCACACACACCACATTATCATACAACACAACTTAAACTCGATCCCAAACACATGCAAGCCAAAGGGGAAGAAAACAAGATGAAGCTATGACTTCCACTATTGAAGCTCAAGGAAGAAGATGAAGGTGAATAAATGAAGAAGGAGGGAAGCGCTTACCATTACAAATCCGGATCTGTAGTACACCTCACTGTTGGACATCAAAACAAGAGGAAGAGAAGGAAGATCATCAAGAAAATCTTCCAAGAGCTTCCAAGCCAAAGAGAGAAGAAGGGGTAAAGGAAGAACAATCTTTCACATGAAAGTGAAATGGGAGGAGAGAGAGGGCTGCAAAGGGGTCATCTCAAGCTGAGGGAGAACGAGGGTTCGACTAGGGAAACCAGGGGTCAGTTCCCCCAACAAAGGGTCATGCCCTCAAGCAAAGGGTCGGTACGGAATTTTCAGGATAAAACTCGTCACTCAGCATCTTGTTCCTGCGGGCAAATTGAGTCGCGCCTCTGGGAAGGTCGGTAACTTGCTAACAACCCGGAATAAAAATTCCGGATGTTACAACTAATCCCCCTAAAAACAAGTTTCGTCCCGAAACTTGCTAATGCAGAACTCTCAACATAACTAACTCGGTAACCACTCAGAACCGTAACATGCCAACTCCCTACTCGATAACTAAACACACTTGTGTAACCGCATCAAGACCTTGCAAGTCCAACACACATACTCGCATGAAAGTGAAAAGGTAACCAATCTTACACACATTCCCACTCGGGGCACAAAACACATAAACTCGCACATGCACATAATATCAAACCCATCGGCCAACTTGACGTAACTAGATCATCGCAACTAGCATATCTTGATTCATACATGCATTCCCTCGATCGTCACACGTAAAACCTGGTGAAAATCCTCCACTCTCGGTGGCCATGCCAACCGGTAAAGCACTTCCTAACTCGCATCAAGAGCTCCAAAAATGTCCGATATATTGGAACCCAACTCCCTTCTAATGACCAACACGTATGACGCCTTGCGTCTGTGATACTCTTAACTTGACTCGTCCCATATCCGAACCCAAGAGGTCCGTACCTTTTTTTCTGTACATACTTTCTTGCGACTTAGCTTGTCTAGCATTCGCCTTTGGACCACCGCTACTCGAGCAAGGTTGTCCCGTATCTGCTCAAGGCTATACTTACATATATTAACCAATTCCCAACATCACAAGGTACTACACTTCCGTCCGTGATACTCTTAACTTCACACGTTGTCCACGTCGGTCGGTCCGCACGACCCAACTCGTCACCACTATCACATGGTTTAAACCAGAAATAACTTCTGTAGAGGTATCTTACCACTCCCACTGCATAACTTGTGGTGGATGAAGTCTTCTTTCTCGTCTTATGGTGCTCAACTTGACTTGACGACGGTTCACATAAGGGCTATGTACTTAGCAACTTCGGTCTTAAGCCCGTCTCGCTAATGTGAACATCCTAAACCGGATACCTCTTACCAACGCCATGGTCTTAACAAACCATCAACCATAAAGGTAACTATGGGGTCTCTCCTCGGAACCTTCTATCCCGGATCCTTCTCAAAGCCTTTAAAATACCATCTACGACTAAAGTCTTTAACCATCTCTAACCATCGCCTCTGCGGGGTACTCAACTCTTGCTTAGTGAGTACACATACACGTATAATACTCTTATTGTTCATACATGCCTGGCATGTTACTCTGTAGCCAAAGCGACATCACCATAAGAACTCGTCCTAAAGCGGCTAACTTCCGACCCTTAGTCGGTCATTCTTCTTACATACCCGCAAATGTCTACGTACACACAAAACCTCTCTTGTTACCTCATACGCATCCCAAGCCCCACTTGGATGTATCCATAATATCATACAGTCCCCATAACTCGATGTTTGTGTCAAAGAAAATGAAATTGAGGTCACTCACCTATTCTACTTCTGTTGAAACTCCACGGATACGTCTCGGATCCCACGATTCAATTGTCTTCATTAGAAGGGAAGAAAGTGTCAAAGCCATCCCGCAACTCGGCGGTTATGACCCACCAACTTATAAGCTTCATATCTCCTCCACATACCTTAAAGGTATTACCGAAACTATCACCTCGTTCTCAACCGATCTACTGGATATTCTCTACCCGCTATGTCTCTTAGGAGGTCACCTCGGACGTCCCAACCCGCCTAGATAACTGTAGTTATCCTCTTATCCTGCATAACCGGTATCCTTGTCGTTCCATGTCAAGCTTGTTCCTCACAATTTTGAGAGTACAACAAGGTATCGTCAAATCCAATCATAAGAATCATTAGCACAACTCATGCATCATAATTGTCATAACAATGCTTAGGTTAGGGGCCACCTTGGAACCGCCTGAAACAACACAAATTGCACGACTTCATCGTAACTCGATTCCAAAAACCGATGGATACTCATCTGTATAAACTCTAACTCATCAATCGCACTTGTGATCTCGAATGGCTTCACTACACTTGTAGTAACCCTATCGGCCCTAAACGCCGCCTGACGAGGGTCTTTTCTTCTCTCCATCAAAATCTGGTCACATCTCAACTCCAAGTTGATCTAATCAAACATTGCAATTGCATGCAACTAGTCTTAACGAGCCATCATATACCGAGAGGATACCCTTACTCGTCGTTCACCATACACATCTCTTGGAAATCAAAGTACAACTTCCCGACTCATATCTTTCCTCAAAATTTATACCAGAATGCTCTGAAGGGAAGACCGGAAGAATTCTCCATCCCTACCACAAAAAGTCTGACTCCCGACTCGTATCTTCATGGCTCGTTTGGGTGAGTCTAACAACTTTGACTCATCTCTTGTTCGTGTCAACTTATCATTCGTTCCTTAAGAATAAAATACCATGCATCTCCTTTCCATACCTTCCCATTTTCTTAAAGCAACTCGGGAAACTTCACTTTCCTCCTGATCCACTACGTCTTTATATGCTTAAACCTTTAAAGGTTCCAAACCGCTCCATTCCTCCATATACCAAAATTCGAGACCTATAAAGGTCGCAAAAAGGGCATTACCATCCCTCTCTGAGAGGTCTATTACCGTTTCTTGCTTTAACCATTCAACGTTATATTGCTCAAGACAATCGCCCTTCTACTGATGTACTTCTTACTATTGACATCTAGCCATAGGGAAAACTCCAAGCTTTTGTTAACGTTCCTTTATAGTCTCCGCTTGAGGTTATACCTCCTGTGTACAATTTCTCAATAGGTAACCCGCACTTTATGCGTTCTCGGTCATCATTGATAGCTTGTGGTTGACCTTCTCTAAGGTCAACAACTTACCAATCCTCTATACTTTATATCACTATCTCATGAAGGCGACCCTCCTTGGGGTAATCTACCTCAAATCCATTAGCTCTTTCCACGTTCTGTGCTTTCTTCCTTTTCCATAACGTAACCATATTCTTCTAGGCCCGACATTCTGTATAACTCGCCTTCATAGGCTTAACCGCACCTCATAACATCTTGTAAGCGTGTCTTCTCAAAAAGCTCCTTGTTGCGTCACTCCTCTTCTCGGGATCACGTCTACTCACCCTTATATATCTTGTTGGCGTTTCTTAGCCTTATCATCATAACGGGAATCGGTCAACTCCACGTGAATCCCCACCATACAATTCTTCTCATAACTCTCGTAATGTTTACTCTTTACTTAATGGTACCTTGTAAGCTTACTTACGGTATCTTACACCTTTCACAACTGATCGATCACTCTTCTCATTTGACTCCAAAGCTTATGAGCGTCTAAGGGAAGCTTCACTTCTCGTAATGGAACACCGCCTTTAACCTTGTTAGAATGCGCCCATCTCTTCCTTGATTCGCATCTTAGTTATCCACGCGTCTTCTTGAAGAACTTAAGTTTGTTATCTCCACTGGTCTCGTCGTCGTTCGATCATGGATTCTTTAGAACCGTTTCTACACTTTAATGTTGCTCCCTTTTCTTGTATTGCTTCCATCTTGATTCCTTTTAAGTTGTCTCAAATTTTCTTTTACTTGGTTGTTCTTTGTTTACGTCATTTCTACTCCTCCTCTTCGACATCCTTTTGAAGGAATCCGAGAAACGACATGGTGTTTGTTAGCACGAAAAACTCAACTTGATACTTGAGCGTACTCCTCCACGTATGAACGCTATCCCACGCCAACAACGTCGTTTTAATGGTGATTATATTATATTATCATCTTAGCTCAAAGGTCCCATAAGTTCAAATACTACTATATATATAAGATGTATAACTAGATAACTCCTATGTCCATATCACTACCAATATAACACATCCGGCATTCCATCATAACAATACAAGGTCCAAACATGTACTATAATCCACATATAACTATACACATAAATCACGTCCATCAAGCAACTACAATCCACATATACTATACATATTTATGTTTATACATACATACATACATACATACATACATACATACATACATACATACATACATACATACATACATACATACATACATACATACATACATACATACATACATACATACATACATACATACATACATACATACATACATACATACATACATACATACATACATACATACATACATACATACATACATACATACATACATACATACATACATACATACATACATACATACATACATACATACATACATACATACATACATACATACATACATATATATATATATATATCGAAATCCAATAAACTAAGTTGCCGAGATCCGCGGAAGGAGTGGTGGTCCGTACATTCTAACCCCGACTCATGCATGTGATTTTGAAAACGAAAAGTCAAAACCCATGTGGGTTCTGTTTATTCCTCATTCGGCCTTTAGAAGATTGCGAGTGCCATTGCTGTCAACCTAGGGCTCTGATACCACTTTGTAACACCCCGAATCCGTTGGACTCGGGGCGCCACAGGCGGAGACCTCACAATGGGTCCCGACCCTTAGCTTGAGAACAATTTAACCGGATCTTACAACAAGGCACAAATAAAGGCCAAAACCGAAATACGTTTGTATGCGATGTAATGAAAACCCCAAAGCATACAACAAAAGATTTCAGCCGTGATGCAACCCAAAGAACATACACCATACACACGGCATACAAAACACAATAACCGAAGGACAAAACACAACCCAACTCCAACCAAAAACCCTTCCTGAAATGTACGGACCCCGTCTGCCCACTCTTCCGGATCTCTCGGCCGCATTCCTAACCTGCAAGGTAATCTACAACAATCTGTATATAACCTTTAGCTAATATTCGAAGCATTAGAAACGTGGTGAAGGGACACATACACATGCATCAACATAACACAAAATATGCTCTGCAACACAAAAGTCCGGTTTATTATCTTTTATTATTAAGTCATATCCCATTCTAATTCAACATAGGTTTGTGACACGAGAGTCCCCAAAACTCGTCTCAGTCCCTGCTTACCGGCATGGAATGGTACTGATGCATTCGACCGTCTACCAGCATGGGATAGTCACCAAGAACTTCCTAGCTCTCGCGGGAGCTAGACAAGTTGTCACCGCCCGTTATCATACACTTGGGCTAATATAATATATAAAGGTCAATGGTCCTATTACCGGCTATTTGTTATAACAAAAGCAATAAAAAACACACCACCAAACACGCAACAAATCTAATACATAAAATACAAGCTATGTAAGTCCGGAGACTTACCTCATCGCCACACTAAACTCACAACACTCTCACTTCCCTTGGGAAGAAGTCCACAACCCGCTCACAAGAAGATAACTATATCAACAACTCGCTCAACTCAAGAAGTCTAAGACTTCTACACAAATGATCTATGAAAGATCATTTGACTCACGTTCTAGGACCGCATCCTAGAATCCGTCATGCTCACATCACACTGAACCCAAGCTAGAAGTCCTTAGACTTCTAGACTCTATGATCTCTCAATCATAACCATAACACAACTATGATAAACATGCCTAGTCTCCACAATCTCAATGGTAACCACTCTATGCTAGGATACACATATCCTAGCCCACAACCTCACAACCATAAACGTACAATATCAACCTCACAAGCCTCATAAGGAACAACCTTATACTCATCCCAAGAACCAAGTCAAAAACATACAACATCAAGCCTTAGGACATATCAAGATTCTCGAACACGCACCTAAGGTACAAGCCCCTACTTGGCATTCTCCACTATCCTAGGTCCAAACCTAGCATGCTTCTAATCATAACATTTTCTAGGATCCTCTATGAACACACTCAAGGGGAACTCAGCAAGCAAAAACGCGGGCTCCAAAGAAGGATGCACAACCGCGAAGAAGGAAGGAAGGCCACAAGGGCTGGATGGCAGAGCCAGCGGCTGCCACTGTAGCCCTAAGCAGCCGCGCCTATGGCTTACTAGGCTGCCCCTGCGGCTCAGGCTGGCCGCCCCTTCGGCTCAGTGTAGTGGCTGCCCCCGCGGCGTTGTCCAGCCGCGGGTGCCGTCGAGCTCTAGAGGGCAATCCTGCGATGGCTTCTTCGGTGGATCTTTGATGTGTTGAGGCCTCCTAGCTTCCTTGCTCCACGATAGATGTTCCACACACACCACAACATCATACAACACAACCCAAACTCGATCCCAAAAACATGCAAGCCAAAGGGGGAGAAAATAAGATGAAGTTATGCCTTCCACCATTGAAGCTCAAGGAAGAAGATGAAGGTGAAGAAATGAAGGAGGGAAGCGCTTACCATTACAAATCCGGATCTGTAGCACACCTAACTTTTGACATCAAAACAAGAGGAAGAGAAGGAAGATCATCAAGGAAAGATTCCAAGAGCTTCCAAGCCAAAGAGTGAAGAAGGGGTAATGGAAGAACAATCTTTCACGTGAAACTGAAATGGGAGGAGAGAGAGGACTGCAAAGGGGTCATCTCAAGCTGAGGGAGAATGAGTGGTCGACTAGGGAAACGAGGGGTCGGTTTGCCAAAACGAAGGGTCACACCCTCAAACAAAGGGTCGGTACGAGATTTTCGGGATAAAACTTGTCACTCAACATCTCATGTCTACGGGCAAACTGAGTCGCGCCTTCGGGATGGTCGGTAACTCGCTAACAATCCGGAATAAAAATTCCAGATGTTACACTAACTTTGTTTGCATGATTGTTTTCCTCTTAGTTTGATCACCTATGTTCTTTAAATTGCATGCAAAAGGCTAAGGTTAATTGGTTCCAGGTTCGCGTCATTAATCCAGTAGCAAACACTTTAGGTGTTAACGGGTTGTGAATATCTAAGTGAAAAGGAATATAACTACATAATTGATTAACGGGCTGTATATCTTTTATGTATTTCTTTCTATTTGGTTGAATGCTAACTTGTTGTTTGGTCTTGTAGGTTTACAGATTAGCAACTTGTTAAGCTATATTAATGCAAGTTATCTTAGTATATATATATATATATATATATATATATATATATATATATATATATATATATATGATCAAGATGAGAACAAATGTTTGAATACTTCTAAAACAACCAACCAAGTTATATGCAAGTGAATGTCTAACCTAGTGCACTACTTGTCTCATTGTTACGATCACCATCTTTGCTTCATTTACATGCTTTTCTCTTGTTACATTCTACAACATTATCCAACCCCCACCCCCCCTTTGGTTACTAATAATCGATAATCTAAACTCAATTGGTCTTTAATCTCTCACTCTCTTGGGTTTGATCCTTACTTAATCACTATACATTATTTTAGTAGTTAAGTTTAGAATTCTCTTGGATAAGTTTAAAATAACCACCATAGGATTTAACGTTTTTCAAACACTCCAAAACAAACAAGTTCACCGGATCTTGCAAGAAGACACAAATAAATGTCTAACCAAAATGTATAAAATATCAAAAGTCGTAAATCCAAAACAAAGATATGACTCTCACCCGAGTACTATCACTACAATGTCTATGCAACAAGAATATTAAATCCCATATCCCTCCTATAATGTACGGGATCCCCTTGCAAGACATCTACAACAACGGATAAAACCGGTAGCTAACAATCTATATATCAGAAAACGATAACAAAACAAACACACATAAGGTAAACTACACACATAACATGCTCATAATCAAGCTAGTTATCATCTTTTATTAGGTGATTCACTTTAGTAATTCAACTTCGATTGTGACACAAGGATCTTCCGAACCTTGCTTTTGTCCCCTTATACCAAAAGGACTGGATCCTACACATCTCACCGAGTACTTGTCTGAACTATTCGCAAAGAACCTCCCAATCTCAGAAAGAACTGGACAAGTTATCACCGCCCGTTACTAATTGGGCCAAACAACGATTAAGGTTGTCCTAGCATGTTATCATTATTAACATACAACACACATTACTATTACAATTAAACTAACATACATAAGTCAACTAAGTAAGTGCAAGGGACTTACTTGTCTCAAGGTAATCCCAACTATAAAACCACACTCACCTTCCCGTAGGAAAACACTCTACGCCTGATCAAACAAGGCACACATATCAACAGCTATCCGACATGCTAGAGGACTCCAACTTCTAGTCTCAATGATCTTTACAAGATCGTATAATCAACATGCTAGAAGGTTCCTACTTAGTCTCAAATGATCTTCACAAGATCATATGAACAACATGCTAGAATGTTCCTCCTTCTAGTCTCAAAGATCCACAAAACCACTTAACGCGTTCTCAACACGAACTAACTCTCAATCACCACTAACTGGCATTGCCACAAGTTAGGCTAGGTTCCAACTTATCATGATACTACTCCAAAACCACCTAAGACAAAAGGAAAGCATCGACGTACCGAAGTTTCGTACTCACTAGAGGTAAGACATGACCGCGATAGAGGAAGGACGCGACCGCGGTGACAAACACCGAGGTGCCACAACCGCGGTGGTCAAAGGCGCGGGTGTGGTGACACTGATGAAGGTGGGACCATTGTTCACCACTTAGCGTGCGTGCAAATAAGTCTTAAATTTATAAAACTAGAATCAAGCAAGCGAACCCGCAGTGTACGGATCGGCGTAGTAAAGCAAGAATCCCAGAGTATCGAACACAGGGATTTGGGGGGAACAAATTCAGTTATAAAGTTGTCAAGGAAGTAAAAGGGTAAAGCATTGCAAATGTATTGGGAAAACAGCAACCCTAAAGATCCAGGTATCTAATTGTGGCAATCGATTCAAGATATACTAAAGAACTAAGGACATAGTTAAGAGTTGCAAAGGTATACTAAGGTAAGCAATGTACGGTGAAGTTCCAAGGCTTTATATGACTTATCTAAAGACACTCTCTATAAAGGTTGTTGAGGCTTCAGTATAGAAAGGATCTAAAGACAAGAATTAATCTCAAATACCCAAACTTGTAACCCAAGGATCAAGACTAACTAAACCGATTAAGGTTGTGACACTCGAAATCGAAGTAGAGGTTGTTGAGGCTTCACTACTACCTAGAAAAGGACAAGCCAAGACTAGATTAAAGCTAATCTTTAACCTTGGATCAAAGTAGAAGCAAAGTTCGTAAACTAATGTAAATTACGGGCAGATCTTGAGTTCCACGGCCGTGGAACCTCAAGAACAGGCCGTGATTTTGGTTCGTCGGCGAATCTCTCTAACTCTCAGGGTCTAATCTGTTTACGATCGATCTATCATCATCTAAGCCACAACTATCAACCCTTCACCTTAGAATTGCTAAAGGGTTTTAGCCAACAACAGTCATTATGATATCAAATTCAAGTTTAAGAAGAATGAAAGATGAAAACCTTCGAAAACCTTCAATAAACTTCAAATCAATCTCAAATCCACAAACAAGGGTAATAATGTAACAGATTTGGAATAACACAAACCAATAACAATCCTTGATAAGAACGAAGAGCGGGATGTCAATCCGTCTTCTAATCAAACCTAGGAATAAAAGGCGCAACTTCCGCCACACACAACTTCCAAATCTTCAAGCCTTCGTAAATCTCCGTTCCAAAAATGCAATTCTCCGCACGTCCAATGAAACCCTAGGAACGTGTAAGTGAGCGTAAGCGAAGGTGCCGAATTCTCCCTCCTTCAGCCCTTTTATAAGGAAGGATAAAATAACTGTCCGGCCCATATGCGTAAACAATGTGTCCATAGTTTATTCGTCAAAAGATTGCCTAAATCACGGTTTCATGGAGTTCCACGGCCGTGGTTTAGAGCGTGGAAGTGGATTACAGTTCTTCACAACTTCCACGACCGTACTTTATACCGTGTAACACTCTGAAATGCTCCACGTTCATGTTGCCAAGATCCACGGCCGTGGTTTTATGGCGTGGACTTCTCTACGACCGTATTTTAGAGCGTGGAAGCGTAAATTGCTCGTAGTTTCCTTTGTGTCATGCCATTCATCCTCCTAGCGTCTCCCTTGACTTCTTTGGTGTGTCCTCAATCCTTGGATGTGCTCAATTCATCTCCTTCCTCTCTTAATCGGTTCGGTTTTAGCTCTTATTCACCTATAATCAACACGAAGCTTATGTAGAGCTCTATATCGACAATGTAGATAAACTAGCTAACAATTGCTTCAATGCCTTATCAATGAACACTATAATGAGTGAAAAACTATTAGAAAGAGTGCCTAGAATATCGCAATATTTCATGCTAACAAAATACCCCATACTTGCCACTTGCTTGTCCCCAAGCAAGGTCTTTCAAAAGCTTTAGAACTCAAGTTAGGATGAAATATGCATGCAATCTCAAAAACAAAACATCTTTTAGGTAAATGTTCTTCTAGTCAATAGATCATTCTCAAACCTTGCTTCATTCATTCACGAGACTCTCATATACATAAGCAAAGAATAAAGAGAAAGAGAATATCGTGAATTGATCAAACTTCATTGTAAGCATCATAACCTTCAAACATTATCAAAATCAAACATAAGAAACTTCAATTTAGATCACAAAGTCATATAATATTCTCTTGATCTTAAGGACTTTCAAGTAAGGTCTAGAATGAGGGAAGGAAGGGAAAACTATAAGGAAGGTGGTGCATGAATCCGAGAAAATGGACAACTAACTCTTTTCTTTTTCTCTTGCGGTTTTGCAACACTTTCAACTTGGAGGTTTGCTCTCTTCTTTTCACATTATTTTTCGACTTTACTTTTGGAGTTATGGACAGAGGTGCACAAAAACCAAAGCCTAGAAGATTGACGGTTCTCAATTTTGCGAGATGCCTCAAACCCTTGATGCACATACCATAATCCGTTAGGAATATCGCTCAATCTGACTTTGGCAAGACACAAATACCCGGCTATGTGAATGGTGCCGAGTTACTCAACATCATGATTGACTTCCCCAAACCTAATAGTTCTTTCTATTCTTTGAAAGCAAAATTTTGCTTTCATGGTCCTCCTACATCAAACATGCCAAATATCAACTCCTCCAAATTCCCGGATAGGTATGGGAGACCATTATTTCATTGAGGGGCTAAATGATCAAAGAAAGAAGAAAGAAAATCGAATTGCCTTAATCATTTCAACAAGAAGTATAAGAACTTATCATGTGATTTCAACCTTGATTTCTCAATATGATTTACATAAAACTTTTCACATTATGAAACTTGCAAGAGAGGAATAATCAACATATTCAATTTCTTTTCAATTCATTGTTTGTTTAGACATACAATTGTCATCAAAAACTCAATTCACAAGTAGTGATTATCATAGAAATTATCTCCATTCTTAGAAGCACAAAGTTTTCAAAATTTTTCAATTTTTATGGGTTTTTCAAAAGCTTTTTCATGCAATGCGATAATGAAACGTGTAACAATGGAATGAAACATGCAAAGTGTTCTCAATCAAGGCAAGCAAAAGTGAGTAGAGTTATTACAAACGATAGTCACACCCCACCCCATACTTGAGACAAACATTGTCCCTAATGTTCAAAAAGAAATAAAGAAAAGAAAGAAAGAAAATGAACTCACAAGATGGCGGTGGAGCGGCTAATGCTATGATCATCCATGGTCATCACTGAGGAGCTGGTGGTGGTGGAAACGGGAAGAAGCCGGGGTCGTAGTTCCGCCCAAACTGCTGGCGGTAGATGTCTCTCATCATCCTATCATGTGCATCGGCTCGTGCATCCCTAGTGTCCTGCCGGATCTCCAAAGCACCGACTCTCCTGGAAAGGTCAGTGACCCACTCCAGTAGCTGCTCGTACCACTCCGGCGCCTGACTATACCAAGCCGGTGCATCTGATGGTGCTGGTGCAAGCGGTGGCTCTGCATGCCAAGTCAGTGGAGCTCCCATCCACTCCGGCTGCGTGCTATACCAATCGGGAAAGGGTCGCCATCCATGTCGGCCTCTCACTCACGCTGGCACGGCGAGAGGAAGAACCGGAAGCTCTAGCAGGGCGGGGGGACTGCCTAGGGAGGTCGGGAAATGTGTCCGGATGATCCGGAAAACTGCCAAAGTCATGCTCCTCACCTCCTCCCTCAAAACCGTCATCCCCTCTCATCTCCTCCTCATTTGTAGCTGGCATCTCTGGGGGAACGTACGGAGGTGCTACCAATCTATTCGCATGCATAGCAGCGAATGTCTCCTTCGAGTTATGGCGTCCAGCCATAATGGAATACTCGGGAAGCCATGTAACACCCCTACCTCCTCTACCCTCCAAAGGCATGGCAGCGGTAGGTGGACCTCTATGCCTAGGGAAGATAATACTTCTAGTCATGAGGCTCTGAAGTCCTAGAGATCTAGCCGCTATCCTAGTGCACGCGGAGAAGTCAATACCCAGCTGTCTAGCAAGGTGGGTGACCATCCCACCATATCCAATATTGCCGGCCCTCTTGTTCTTTAGCTTACTCATGGTAGAAGCTAAGAGGGTGGCACAATCAGCCGGCCTACCATGCAGCGTACAGTACAACAGAAACAACTCATCTATCTTGATTTTCTGAGGAGTCTCAATCCTAGGGAAGAGACACTCAGAAAGTACTCGGTGGGCTATCTTCAAGGCTAAGTGATAAATCAACTTAGCTTTGATATCAACAGGTTGCCAGCGGTCCTCGCTAGCATATACCATGGCAATGTCCTCCCAAAAATCCTTGGCGTACACACCACTAGGAAATCGACCATTGAAGGTCTCATGGAACTCAAAGAAGGCTCCAAACTCTCGGATCGAAAACTCATAGTTCCTCTCCATCAGCCTGAAAGAAAATGTCCTATCCACATGACTATGCTCAAAAGAGATCACAAACTCTCTAGTGATCTCCTCATATGCATCTTCCCGAATGGCGGAGAAGATGATCAAGCCTGCCCTGTCTAACAAACAAGTAAGATCGCCTACCAGATTCAGTGGCTTTAACTCCTCAAGCAGCAAATATCGTGGTCCTATGACCGGTCTCTTCTCGATCCTCTCCAAGGCATCGAGGTAATCCTCATGAATTTTAGGAATTCTAGGGGGTGAGGGTGATGGTGGCTCACTAGGAGGTATTTAGGAGGAGGAAGAAGCATTGCCTTTCCTTTTGTTATTCCTATTGGACATTCTCCTAACCAAATCCATATTTTGTCAAAAATCACGGTCTGTTCTTCAATTTCCACGGCCGTCGAATGCCTAGTGACCGTGATTCGGCTCGTAATTTCTCAAAATCCACTCAATCAACACCAAAATCAACAGACAGCAGCCCTAGACTAATTCCAATCCAGTTCCAATCAGTTCTCCTAAAAATTCTTGCGAAAACTGAATCAAATCGACAAAGTGAGAGAAGAGAAGAAAAACCTAGGTTTTGGATTTTTAAAATCCAAATTCCGTCTTCTCCGGTGATTTTCCACTCGAATTGTTGCTTGGATCTTGTAGGTGGTTGAATTTGCTTCACTTTTGGTCAAAGAATCGTTCTAAACGATTAACGAACGGAGATTTGAGAGAGAGGGATCAAATCGGCGATTTTGGGCGTGGAATTGGGGATTTTTGGTGTTCTTTGTGAAGAGACGTGGTTTATATAGTAACCGTAAAATTTTTGGAAAATTACGGTCACTCGGGGGTTTCCACGGCCGTGGAAATGTACGGAACCGTGGTTTTGGTGATTTTTCTCAGGCTTTTGCAAATTACGGTCACTGTAGCTGTCACGACCGTGGTTTTGGCCGTGGAACTCTCTGTAAGGTGCCAAAGTCCAAGTTTCGTCAATTTCTTCTAACATTTCTTTCTCCCTTGCCTCTTCCATTGATCCTACATCCAAAAACACGAACATACCGGAAGGTATCGAAGGCAAAACAAAACAAAAACGTCTAAACTACTCTAAACTATGAATCAAAAACAAAAACGTAAGTGCAATACCTTGGGTTGCCTCCCAAGAAGCGCTTGTTTAAGGTCCGTAGCTAGACCGTACTTACACCTATTCAAGTGCGGTAGGTGCGAACTCTTCATCTTGGAGTTCCGGTGAGTATTTCTTGAGTCGTTGACCGTTCAGCTTAAAGATTCTGCCCTTTTCACCCCATACTTCAACTGCACCATGGGGAAAAACACGTTTGATTAAATAAGGTCCAGTCCAACGAGATTTAAGCTTACCTAGAAAGAGACGAAGCCTTGAATTGAAGAGGAGAACTTGATCTCCTTCTTTGAGGTCCTTTGGGATGATATGCTTATCATGCCAACGCTTCGCTCTTTCTTTATAGATCTTGGCGTTTTCGTAGGCGTTCAAGCGAAGTTCTTCAAGCTCGTTAAGGTCAAAGAGACGCTTCTCTCCCGCTTTCTTCATGTTGAAGTTCAACCACTTTATTGCCCAATATGCCATATGCTCCAATTCTACCGGCAAGTGAAAAGACTTCCCATACACAAGGTTGTATGGCGTCGTACCTATGGGAGTCTTATACGCAGTCCGGTATGTCCATAATGCGTCATCTGGCTTCAAAGACCAATCCTTCCTTGTCCTTGAAACCGTCTTCTCTAGGATTCCTTTAATCTCCCGGTTCGAGATCTCCACTTGTCCACTAGTTTGTGGATGATAAGGGGTGGCGATCTTGTGAGTTACCCCATACTTAGTTAATAGAGCTTCGAATCGTCGGACAATGAAGTAAGAGCCTCCATCATTAATGATAGTCCGTGGTGTCCCAAATCGTGGGAAAATGGTCTTGTTAAAGAACTTAACCACAACCATGGCATCATTAGTGGGAGAGGCAATTGCTTCAACCCATCTCGAAACATAATCTACGGCTAAAAGTATGTATTGGTTTCCACAAGATGATGGGAAAGGTCCCATGAAGTCTACTCCCCAAACGTCAAAGATCTCCACCTCTTGAATGTTGTTAAGAGGCATCTCATTTATCCTAGATATGTTCCCTGTTCTTTGGCAAGCATCGCAGCAGGAAACAAAGGTTTGCACATCTTTAAATAAAGTAGGCCAAAAGAATCCAGATTGCAATACCTTAGCGCTAGTCTTGTTCGAACTAGCGTGTCCTCCACAAGGTAGTGAATGACAATGACGGATGACACTTTGCATCTCATCTTCCGGCACACATCGTCGAATGATGCCGTCAAGACCTCTCTTAAAGAGGAGAGGTTCATTCCAAAAGTATTCCTGAACATCCTTAAAGAACTTCTTTCTTTGTGCGTAGGATAATCCGGGTGGTAATTCGTGGCAAACCAAATAGTTAACAAAATCAGCAAACCATGGTTCGTTACCTTTGGTGATCACGTCGATGCACTCCTATATGATATGTAATGCTCGTCCGGAATGGAGTCATCTATAGGTAGATTGTCGTCCTCTAGATGTGGTAGACGACTCAAATGATCCGCGACAAAATTTTCCGAACCCTTCTTGTCACGGATCTCTAGATCGAATTCTTGTAGGAGAAGAATCCATCTAATTAGCCTTGGTTTTGCATCTTTCTTTGCAAGCAAATACCGGATCGCAGGATGATCCGTGTACACAATCACCTTAGCACCTACAAGATAAGAGCGAAACTTTTCAAATGCATATACAATTGCTAAAAATTCCTTCTCGGTAGTGGCGTAGTTGAGCTGCGCTTCATCTAGCGTCTTGCTAGCGTAGTAGATAACATGGGTTCATCCTTCCTTTCTTTTCCCAAGCACAGCTCCTATAGCTACGTCACTTGCGTAACACATAACCTCAAATGGAAGATTCCAATCCGGAGGTTGAATAATCGGGGCTGAGATTAGAGCTTCCCGAATCATATTAAACACATCTAAGCATTCATGCGAAAAATCAAAAACTGCATCCTTCATAAAAAAATTGGTAAGCGATTTTGATATCTTAGAGAAATCCTTTATAAAACGTCTATAAAATCCAGCATGTCCTAGAGATTAGGTGTCCTAATACAATGCCTTCTTTCACCATAAATTGACACTTCTCCCAATTAAGAACTAGGTTAGTGTCTTCACACCTTTGTAGCACAAGAGCAAGGTTAGAAAGACAGTTATCGAAAGAGGAACCATAAACAGAAAAATCATCCATAAAAACCTCCATGATCTCCTCTATGTACTCCGAGAAGATAGCCATCATGAACCTTTGAAAGGTGGGTGGGGCGTTGCAAAGCCCAAACGGCATTCTCTTATAAGCAAACGTTCCCCACGGGAACGTGAATGTGGTCTTCTCTTGATCGTCCGGATGTATCGGGATCTGAAAGAAACCACTATAACCGTCAAGATAGCAAAAGTGTGAGTGTTGTGCTCACCTCTCATGCATTTGGTCGATGAAGGGTAGTGGGAAGTGATCCTTCCTCGTTGCGTTGTTTAGCTTGCGGTGGTCTATGCACATCCTCCATCCTGTAACGGTTCGCGTAGGAATGAGTTCATTGTTCTTGTTGGTAATGACCGTCATCCCTCCTTTCTTTGGAACTACCTGTACGGGACTCACCCATTTGCTATCAGAGATAGGATAGATGATACCTGCATCAAGTAGTTTAAGAATTTCTTTCTTGACAACCTCCTTCATGGTCGGATTTAACCGCCTTTGAGGTTGTCACGAAGTTCTAAAGTCTTCTTCCATTAGAATCTTATGCATGCATAGTGAAGGTTTGATTCCTACTAGATCCTCTATAGTATACCCTAAGGATTTCCTATGTTTCTTAAGAACAACCATGAGCTTACTATGTTCATCTATACTCAAATCGGAACTAACAATTACCGGAAAGGTAGAATTAGGTCCTAGAAATGCGTACCTTAGATGTGCAGGAAGTGGCTTCAAGGCCATCACTATAGGAGTCTCTAATGGCTCTTGAGGAGTATCCAACGCTTCCTTAGAAGTGTTTAAGGATGTAGAAGATGTTGGAGAAGAATCAAAAGAAGTGGCGGAGAAAACACAATCTCCTTCAGATTCACCCAAAATTACGGCTCCCCTGTTTCCTCCACGGCCGTGGTTTTGGGCGTGGAAATCAATTACGGTGCCTCTGTTTGTTCCACGGCCGTGGTTTTGGCCGTGTAACTTATTGGAGTCCTCTGAATACCAATATACGGTCATGTTGGTGGATTCCACGGCCGTGGAATAGCACGACTGACCGTGATTTGTCACTTTTTCTGACCCATTGTAGAGTTTCTCAAATTCTTCTTCATACACTTCTTTTTGCTTCTCTAAAGCTTCAATTTCCTCATTGCATTCCTCTTCTTCCCCTATATCCATAATGCTCATAGAGATAACCTTTTGCAAGGGATCTTTGAAGAGAATCGAACTTACCTCCTCTCTAGATAGCTCTTCGTCATGGATGTTGAATATATCTTCATCGAAATCTGGTTCCTTCACCAAAGTGGAGAGAACGAACTCTACCTTTTCTTCTCCTATGTCGAAGGCAAGTCTAGCATTCTTGCAATCAACTATACAACCGGATGTTGCAAGAAACGGTCTTCCGAGTATGATCGGGACCGGACTATCTGCAGGAATGTCAAGCACAACAAAATCTATAGGAACATAGAACTTACCAACCTTGACCGGGACGTCTTCAACTATGCCGACGGGACGAGTTATGGATCGATCCGCCATGTATAACGCATCTTCACCGGTTTAGGTTCGCCTAAACCAATCTTCCTGCATAAGGCAAGCGGAGTGATACTCACGCTTGCTCCTAAATCACATAATGCATCATATGTGACATCTCCCACTCCTATGGGAATACAAAATGACCCCGGATCCTTTAGCTTTAGGGGCATCTTCTCTTTCATGGTTTTGATGAGATCCGAAGAATCCGAACTCATCTTAACCTCTCCAAAATCCTCTAGCTTTATCTTGTTAGAGAGGATCTCCTTTAAAAACTTTCCATAAGCCGGCATACCTACAATTGCATCAATGAAAGGTATATTAATATGCAATTTGCTCATGAGTTTAATAAACTTACCGAATTGCTTGTCTAGACGCGCTCTTGCTCTAGATTGCGGGAACGGTAGGGGAGGTTTGTAAGCTGGAGGAGGAACGTAGACATCTTCCTCCTCCTTCCCCTTTTCTTTCTCTTTCTCAACGGGGACTTCTACAAACTTAGGCTGCGGGTCGGTAGTTGTTACTCCGCTCCTAGTTGTGATTGCCATCACCCTTCCTTTTGGGTTGTCCTCCGTTTTTCCTGGAAGTTTCCCTTGATTCCTAGGGACTTCCTCCGCATGACTAAACATTTGGTTTTCTAAAACCTTTTGGGCTTTATCAACCTTAGTAATGTGCTCATCAACCTTGATGATGCGAGTCTCCATCCCTTGAAGCTTGCCCAAAATTGTCTCCAACATGGGATCGGGCTTCTCTTTCCCCGAAGTACTTCCACCATTAGATGTTTGCCCCTGGCTTTTCAAAGGAGTGGAAGAAGAGGAATGTGGAGTTAGTGAATTTCCTGAATTGGAAGAATAAGAATTGCCGGAATTTTGTTGGTTGGGGCGCCAATTGTTGTTGTTTGAACCCCTATTGTTGTTCCAACTGTTATTCCGGTTGTTGTTGTTGTTCCAATTGTTCCGGTTGTTGTTGCGGTTGTTGCGGTTTGTATTCTCATTCCCATTGTGGTTATTGTTGTTTCCCAAATAACCCACATCTTGCCCCTTTTGCTTTGGAAAGTTGGTTTTAATGGCTTCCTTCAACTCTTTAATCTCGGTATTGAGAGAAAAGATTTGAGTTTGAGCAGCTTGTGATAGCTTTGCTCCTTACTCCACATGATTTGCTTCTACTTTCCGGTGAGAATACTTCTTAATGACTCGGGCTTGCTTCTCAATGAAGTCCCAAGCAACATCTTCTCTCATGTCCATGAATGTACCACATGAAAGGGATTGGAGTTTGATTTGTGTTTCCACATCCAACCCCTTATAGTATATCTCCAATAGCTCCAACTTGGAAATGCCATGGTGTGGGCAATCCAATAGTAAATCTTGAAATCTTTCTCAAGATTGAAACAAACTTTCGTTAGATCTCATAGAAAATGCGTTAATCTTACCTCCCAACTCCGCCGTTTTAGATGGCGGAAAGAATTTGGTGAGGAACTCCGAAGAAAGATCTTCCCATGTGTTAAGTCTTCCATTTGGAAGAGCTTGATACCAAGATAAAGCTTTCCCTTTCAAAGAAAAGAAGAATGGCTTAATCTTGTAGTTGTTGGTGGTTGCGTTCTTTGGCTTCATTGTCTCCATTAAGATCTCAAAATTTTGTAAATGTTGGTGTGGAGACTCGCTATTCGTTCCTCCAAACTGACTTTGGCGAACGATGGTAATAACATGCGGGTTGAAGCTAAACCCTTACATATCATCAGTGTAACACCCCAAATTCTGAGAACTCGGGGAGCTACTGGTTAGGACCTCACAATGGGTCCCGACCATAGTTTGACAACAATTTTACATGGATCTTACAACAAGGCACAAAAGTATTTAAAACATTTGAAAACTGTAAACAATATATACATGGAGAATATGTATCAGCCTTACAAGAAAAGCTACTAAAATGATGCATATGAAGAACATAAGACATCCCCGTCCCCAACTAAATGAGTACGTGGACCCGGCTGACCGTTTCCTCCGGATCTCTCTACAACTGTCTTAACCTCCAAGGCATCTAAAAGCGGTATAAAACCGTTTGCTAACATTCTATGCATAAGTATAAAGGTAAAAGCACAAACACACAACATACGCAATCAACATGCAACACTCAATCCTTTTATTATCTTTAATTAGGTGATAGGTTATTACTAATGATACTTATTTTGTGACACGAGGGATTCCCAAACCTCGCCCCTGTCCCCGTTTACCAACGCAGAATGGTACTAATGCATCTGACCGTCTACCGGACTGGGCTGGTCACAGGGAACCTCCTAGACTCTCGCAAGAGCTAGGCAGATGATGTCACGACCCGTTATCATACACTTGGGTCAATTATGTAAATAATAAAGTCGGCCTAATCCGGTTTCGTTGTTTATCATAACTAACAAACACCACTCATACACATTACACTCATACAAGAAGCTAGCTAAGTAAGTCCGTGGACTTACCTGAATCAGATCTCGACTCCTAATTCGTAAATCGATCCGTACAGTAGGAATTCAGTGGCCTGTTAAAGGAGGCAAGTGTGTCAACACACTTTCTGGGTGGTTAGAAGTCTAAGACTTCTAAGATAGTAGGTCTTAATAGAACGGAATTGATTACAATATTAATTTATGGTAAAATGACTATTTTACCCTTGGTCTCGAAACTTCCAAAAATTCCCTAATTCATGCCTAAACTCTTATTTGAGAATAAAGAGTCATATTCTAACTCCTAAAGATGAGTTTGGTTACAAACTGGCAATTTACTCATTTCCCTATTTTCAGAAAGATCGTTAAGGTCCAACTTCGGCTTCAAATATAAAATTCGAATAATCTTATAAAAATTCCGAAATAATAATCTAGATCATCTATGATATCTCATCTACTCCTAGGAGCAAGAATTTTTTAAAACTGTTCAACCATCACTTCTACAAAAATTTCCAAAGTTGGTTACAACACTTAACAAACAACACATTGTCTTAACTTTGAAAAATCATAACTCCTAAACTACTCGTTGGATTTATCCCAAATTTTTATACGTTCTACTATAAAATCTTATCTATAATATATCCCAAATTCAGCCACAAAGGAGATCAAAATCCTATTTAAAACTATCTCACAAAACCGAATTTCAGCACAACAGAAAAACTGCTTACAACTCAATCTTTGAAAAATCATAAATCCCAAACCACTAGCTGGATGCCTCTGAAATTATAATATGTTCTACAACAATATGTCAACTATATCATATCCAAAATTCAAGCCCAACGGAGATCAAGAGCTTATTCAAAACCATCTCACAAAACAGCATCACTTGCTTTTTTCCCCAACACTCAGCACATATATACAAAACACAATAACTCTCAAACCGTAACTCCGATTCCTCTGAAATTTTAGTATGCTTTACTATGCAATACCGTCTATGACGTATCCGAAAACTACCAAAAAATAATGAGTTTAGCATACCTAAATCTGGCCCAGAAGTTGGATGATCGTCACTGTCTTAAAACTCAGGAAAAAATGAAGCAACCCTTGAGATTGTTCCTGTGCTGTTATGTCTGGGTTCCAGGCAGTTTGGAGGCAACTATTAGCACATATATATGGAGGGCAAACGTAAAGAAGATAGGTACGGATCTTACTCGACCGACAAAGATGAGGAGAGGCATCAACAACGGTGTTGTGGTTCTTCGATTGATGCAAGGCGAAGACCATAGGAAGGAGCAAGGCTATTCTTCTATCAACACCGGAAGAGGAGTAGTTCAGCCCCTTCAGATTGCATCTACTTGGTCCGGAAGCAGTTAGGGTCGAGGGAGTAGCAGCTCTGGCCTGCTTTTCGATTGCACTCAGATGGAGTCCTAAACGCAGCCAAGTACGAGGCTATTCGTTTGCTGTGAGATGTTGCCTGAACGGTTTCTGCGTGAGAATTGTTTGAGCGGCTGCTGTGTGAAGATACCGCTTCAGATGGTTGTTATGTACGCAGGAGGTAGAAGGGAAATGTGCAGGCTAAATTTAAGGAACCGTTACAGAACTCAACAACTATTATGTGTGACGGAAATGGAGAGGAAGGGCCGGCTGTTACTTCTCCCTGGCTGAACGTGTAGCTGTCCATTACAAACGCAAGGTACTGGGCTGGGGAGGAGCTGTACGGGCTGCATGAAGGGCTGCTACTGGGCTTGTAAACAAGCTGGGCTGCTGTGCGAGGATGTGGGCTGGCTGGGCTCGAAGTGCCGCTGGGGTTGCTGTGGGCTGCGAAGACAGCTGGGCCACTGTGGGCTGCGAAGAGAAGCTGTCCTGGCTTTGTCACAGCCTTGTCAAAAACGTGTCATGGCCTTGTCATGGTCTCGTCTCAGGCTTGTCATGATCTCGTCTCAGCCTTGTCATGTTCTCGTCTCAGCCTTGTCAGATCTCGTCTAAAGTCATCGTTAAGAATTAATTATAAGAATTAGGGTTTGATATAGTTCTATCATTTTATGTGAATTAAATTCTACATAAAATGATAAATAATTATAAGAATTAGAGCTTGACATAATTTTATCATTTTATGTGAATTAAATTCTACATAAAATGATAAAATTTGTGAAGAAAGAAATACTGGATAGAATGGAAAACCGTCAATAGCTCGAAGTCCGATTTGCTTCGGAATTAAACTGAATAAAATAAAAAAAAATTCCGGATATTACATCAGTACCCCCTTAAAATAAGTTTCGTCCCGAAACTTAAAAGAAGGCAACATAATGTCGGAATCCATACTAAAGAACTAAAGCGCCGAAAACGTCATAATCGGTCAAGTTCGTATTGTTTCGGGACTAGTCGGAAGAAAATTTCGGGGTATTACAATCAGCATCAAAGTTCACACCTAGACGGCGTGGTTGCTGAATTGGATCCATCCTTTGGCCAAGAGTTCTTGGCTCTTCTTCTACACGAGCGGCTCGCTCGCCCCCAGCCGGGACACGATAGTTGGCAGCCGGTCTTTGTATTGGATTAAATTGATTCATGTTGACCGTCGGGTTAAGGTCTTCAAGGGATGGCATGGAGGAGTCGCTATCCTCATCGGATGAGTTGGCTCTAACCGATCTTGTCGGTTTCCTCCTCTCCTTCTTCTTGAGGTCGCTTAATTCCAGCCTCATTTGAAACATCATATCCGATAGCTCATCAATTTTCGATTGATGAAGGTCCGATTCTTCCTTGCGAGTCTTCTCGCTCCATCTAAGTTGAGCTTCGGATTCCGCTAACTCCGTTTGATAATCCCGCTTATTTTCTTCAACCATCTTTCTTTCTTTGAGCTTCTTTCTCAAAGTCTTCTCAATTTCTTGATCAAGAGGTAAGAGGTCCTTGTTGTTCCTAGACTTGCGCATAAACCTAAAGTAACCCGCAAATATCACTCACAAAAGATATCAAATAACAAGAGCTAAGCTCCCAAGCTTGACAACCGGTAACCGAATTCAGCCTAGACCAAATCCCCGGCAACGGCGCCAAAAACTTGTTCGCCACTTAGCGTGCGTGCAAATAAGTCTTAAATTTATAAAACTAGAATCAAGCAAGCAAACCCGCAGTGTACGGATCGGCGTAGTAAAGCAAGAATTCCAGAGTATCGAACACAGGGATTTGGGGGGAACAAATTTAGTTATAAAGTCGTCAAGCAAGTAAAAGGGTAAAGCTTTGCAAATGTATTAGGAAAACAGCAACCCTAAAGATCCAGGTATCTAATTGTGGCAATCGATTCAAGATATACTAAAGAACTAAGGACAGAGTTAAGAGTTGCAAAGGTATACTAAGGTAAGCAATGTACGGTGAAGTTCCAAGGCTTTATATGACTTATCTAAAGACACTCTCTATAAGGGTTGTTGAGGCTTCAGTATAGAAAGGATCTAAAGACAAGAATTAATCTCAAATACCTAAACTTGTAACCCAAGGATCAAGACTAACTAAACCGATTAAGGTTGTGACACTCGAAATCGAAGTAGAGGTTGTTGAGGCTTCACTACTACCTAGAAAAGGACAAGCCAAAACTAGATTAAAGCTAATCTTTAACCTTGGATCAAAGTAAAAGCAAAGTTCGTAAACTAATGTAAATTACGGGCAGATCTTGAGTTCCACGGCCATGGAACCTCAAGAACAGGCCGTGATTTTGGTTCGTCGGCGAATCTCTCTAACTCTCAGGGTCCAATCTGTTTACGATCGATCTATCATCATCTAAGCCACAACTATCAACCCTTCACCTTAGAATTGCTAAAGGATTTTAGCCAACAACAGTCATTATGATATCAAATTCAAGTTTAAGAAGAATGAAAGATGAAAACCTTCGAAAACCTTCAATAAACTTCAAATCAATCTCAAATCCACAAACAAGGGTAATAATGTAACAAATTTGGAATAACACAAACCAATAACAATCCTTGATAAGAACGAAGAGCGGGATGTCAATCCGTCTTCTAATCAAACCTAGGAATAAAAGGCACAACTTCCGCCACACACAACTTCCAAATCTTCAAGCCTTCGTAAATCTCTATTCCAAAAATGCAATTCTCCGCACGTCCAATGAAACCCTAGGAACGTGTAAGTGAGCGTAAGAAAAGGTGCCGAATTCTCCCTCTTTCAGACCTTTTATAAGGAAGGATAAAATAACTGTCCGGCCCATATGCGTAAACAATGTGTCCATAGTTTATTCGTCAAAAGATTGCCTAAATCACGGTTTCATGGAGTTCCACGGCCGTGGTTTAGAGCGTGGAAGTGGATTACAGTTCTTCACAACTTCCACGACCGTACTTTATACCGTGTAACTCTCTGGAATGCTCCACGTTCATGTTGCCAAGATCCACGGCCGTGGTTTTGGGCGTGGACTTCTCTACGGCCGTTATTTTAGAGCGTGGAAGCGTAAATTGCTCGTAGTTTCCTTTGTGTCGTGCCATTCCTCCTCCTAGCATCTCCCTTGGCTTCTTTGCTGTGTCCTCAATCCTTGGATGTGCTCAATTCATCTCCTTCCTCTCTTAATCGGTTCGGTTTTAGCTCTTATTCACCTATAATCAACACAAAGCTTATGTAGATCTCTATATCGACAATGTAGATAAACTAGCTAACAATTGCTTCAATGCCTTATTAATGAACACTATAATGAGTGAAAAACTATTAGAAAGAGTGCATAGAATATCGCAATATTTCATGCTAACAACCATGGTAGGATGTAGGCGCGGTCGTGGGAGAACTCCAGAATCGAACGTCGAGGTCGTTCTTTGATGTGCAATAAGTCCTTCGTTGCCTTGTTGGTTTGATTTGTTCAACTCTTGTTGTCCACTTCAATAATAAAAATCCACATTACTCCTGGATAGAGTCATCTACCCAAACACGAAAGGAAGAGCAATCAAGACTTAGTCTTGGTTCTATGGAACTAGACAAGAATAAGAAAGGAGAAAGGAGGGATGCTTATTGTTCTTCTCCAAGCTACACCACGAATCCTTCTAGCCAAGTACTACATACACATTCACGTAGATACAATGACGACAATGTTTGAAGAAATGGGAAGCGAAGAAGAAGAAGAAAGACGGCGTGCTTGAGAGGGAGGAGAAAGGCTGCAACTTGGGAAAGGAAGAAGAAAAAGAACCCTAAGCGGCACCGAGTCGAGATATATTCCTGATCGGAAATATTCCTGATGATTACAAACTAAAAGATCACGATTTTCTATTTACCCGCACCTGTGGGAAACAACAGCCGCACCCGTAGCGACCCGACAATGGGCCGCCCCAGCGGGTAAGCAACTGGTCTTGGTCGTGGACCGCGACCACGGTGACTCTTCTCGAGCCATGAAACCTGGTTGTTACATCAGATATGTTCGCTCTCAGACGTGTGGGTAATAGTGAACAAAATAGCTTTAAATTTATAACCTAAAATAAAAGCCAGAACAATATGCGAACCCGTAGCGTACGGATCAGTTATAATAACGGCAAATACTACAGGGTCGAACACAAGGACTATGGTGAAATCAAGCACGGTAAAAATCAAGTTGTCAATCAAAAGCAAGCGATAAAGCAAAGATAACAAAGATGATGTATAAATTTGATAAGAGAATGCAGATTCTAGAGGTCAAAGCATCCAATTGTGGTTCCGACTCAAGATTTGTTAGGATAACGTGGACAAAGCTGAGGTTTGCAAGGGTAGGTATTTCTAAGGTGGGAATAGATCACCGGGTAAGTTTCACTACTCACTATCCCAAACCAAAGATCCTCTCACCGGGTAAGTCTCAAAGAACTAAGGAAAGGAACTATAATCTCAAACCAACACAACACCCAAGGGAATAGAACTAACCTTTATCGGGTAAGTCTCAGGTTAACTCACAAAGGTAGGATGAAGGCACACTCAAACCCTAATAAAGGATAAAACTTTATTACCTAACACTCGTCATCATGGGTATACAAGCAAAGGAATCACCGGGTAAGTCTCATCCTAGGCTTGCGTATGAACCAGGAAAGGTGCAACAAGGATATGATTTGACAAAATATAACTTAAACTAAGGTTTGGTTCAGATGTAGTTGACATCTCGCTCAGTTCATATCGATCTCGGTCGAGATGTTCTATGAACCGACCGAGGCAAGGTTTAGTTTGGTTTTGGCTCGAGCTTTCAGGGTCCACTAAGGTAAAGGCTTACTCTTTCATCGTCTTTCCCACAACTTTCAGCCAATCACCCTAGAATCACAAGAGAAATTTTGCCACTAATCATCATGATAATAACAATTAAATATATGATAATAGAATGAATAAGCAAACAAGAAAACCTTAACACAAAGGTCTCAATAATCAATAATTCAAACAAACAATCCAAATAATCAGCAAACTGTGTTCCTCAATAGCAAATCAAAAAACAACAATCAAAGTTCCCTAAGCAAACCTTACAACTTCCTTCAAAGCCTTCAACTTTCACTTCAAAGCTATCTTCCTTCAACTTCTTCCTTGGAATATCTTCTATCCTAAAAAATAATCAGCTAACCAAGCATACTTCCATCCACAAAATATCCCCAATCTTATAGGAAAATCACTTGCCAAAAGTAAAAGATCTCATGGGCCATGGGCCGTGCATCTCGATCCAGGCCCAACAAATCATCTCGGTCAAGGTGATCATGTAGTCAACCGAGGTGAACTTCAGTTACGTGCAAATCTCTCAAAACTGGTCCAATATCAAATTTCTATCAAACTTCCATGGTTCCTATGCCTTTCTTGTAGCTCCTCAATGCTCCAAAATGTAGCTCCAGTGACTCCTGAAATCCCTTGGCTCCATATTGCTCCAAAACGTGCCATTTTCCCTACAATTACAATGAAACAAGGTGTAGACTTCGATTCTTGCAAAGGTAAACAAAACGGCATAATCATCGAGAATATATAGCCATCCGTGCAGTTTTATGAAGATAAAACATCCAAACAAGATCCAAAAATATAGACTATAATGCATGCTATCAAAATACCCCATACTTGTCCCTTACTTGTCCCCAAGCAAGATTCAAATCTTAGATACAAGATATAATGAATTATAAGTCATCATAAAGATCAATGAAAAACATTTTACAAAACCTTTTGGTGGTGCGCTCCATTCATATATCACCCTAAGAGAATGCTTTTGGGTGGAACGAGGTGATTCTTAGATAACAACATCTTGGTTGAGCGAAATCTGTCTCGGTCGAGGTGTTTTGACAACATCCGATATGTGTCTCAGTCGAACTCCATTTACTCAAATTCTCGAACATCAATCCTTCCATGTGATTCTTGAGTTGTTTTTCTTCTTCTTTGGTAACACCTAATTCCTGTCTAAGAGGACACACAAACACGACGCAAACTATCTAAACTAAACTAGAAAATGGAAAAGAAAGCAATACCTTGGGTTGCCTCCAAGAAGCGCTTGGTTTAAGGTTACTAGCTGGAATGTACGTCACTCTCAAGCAAGATGCAAAGATGTGATCTCCTCAGCTGGAACTCCCGGTTGATACCTTTTCAACCTATGACCGTTGACCTTAAAGCTTCCACTAGCTTCACCCCATACTTCCACTACACCATGGGGAAAAACATTTTTCACAATGTAAGGTCCCGTCCATCTAGATTTTAACTTACCTAGAACGAGGCGGAGGCGGGAGTTGAAGAGTAGAGCAAGATCCCGTACTTTAAGCTCCTTAGGGATGATGTGCTTGTCATGCCATTTCTTCGTTCTTTCTTTGTAGATCTTGACATTCTCATAAGCATTTAAACACAACTCTTCTAACTCATTGATATCTAAAAGCCTCTTCTCTCCAGCATCCTTGATATCGAAGTTGAGCCATTTGATAGCCTAATACGCCTTGTGCTCCAACTCAAGGGGAAGATGACAGGACTTTCCATACACCAAATTGTAAGGGGTAGTACCTATACACCCAAAGAGCATCATCCAATTTCATGGATCAATCCTTCCTTGTCCTCGAAACGGTCTTCTCCAAAATTGCCTTGATTTCTCTATTAGAGATCTCCACCTGCCTACTAGTTTGAGGATGATAAGGGGTTTCTACCTTGTGGGTGACCCCATACTTCGATAAAAGTGGCTCGAACTTGCGGGCGATAAAATGTGTCCCTCCGTCACTAATGATGACTCGAGGTGTCCCAAAACGTGGAAAGATAGTCCTATTGAAGAACTTCACAACCACCATGGAGTCCTTAGTGGGAGAAGCAATGGCTTCCACCCATCTAGAGACGTAATCAACAGCTAAGAGAATGTAGAGGTTCCTTGCAGATAATGGGAAAGGTCCCATAAAATCAATTCCCCACACGTCAAGGATCTTGACCTCTTGAATATTGTGAAGTGGCATCTCGTTCCGCCTAGATATATTTCCTGTTCTTTGGCATGCATCACAAGAAGCAACAAACGTTTGTACATCCTTAAATGATGAAGGCCAAAAGAAACCGGAACGTAATACCTTAGCGCATGTTTTGTGAGCGCTAGCATGTCTTCTACAAGGAAGTGAGTGGCAATACCGTATGACACTAGTAGTCTCATCCTCCGGAACACACCGTCGAAGCATCCCATTCGGTCCTTTCTTGAAAAGTAGAGGCTCATTCCAGTAGTAATGACGTACGTCTTTGAAGAATTTCGTCATTTGAGCGTATGTCAATCCTGGGGGTATTTCCTGACAAACAAGATAATTAACAATATCAACATACCAATTTTCTTTACTATCAGAAATTTGGTGAAGCCTATGCTCTACCAAATGCAAATGCTCATCGGGA
This sequence comes from Fagopyrum esculentum, assembly GCA_033239045.1. NCBI lineage: Eukaryota > Viridiplantae > Streptophyta > Magnoliopsida > Caryophyllales > Polygonaceae > Fagopyrum > Fagopyrum esculentum. Next base: position 54,863,185 of record BSUD01000001.1, read on the forward strand.
AATGAATCATCAATGGGTAGATCGTCCCTCTCGAGCGAGATAGGTGGTAGCCGGATGAGGTGATCCGCTATAGAATTCTCGGATCCCTTCTGATCGCGAATCTCTAAGTCAAACTCTTGAAGCAAGAGAATCCAACGAATAAGATGCGGCTTTGAATCCTTCTTAGCTAGAAAATATCGAATAGCTTCATGGTCAGTATAAACAATAACTTTTGATCCCACTAAGTAAGAACGAAACTTCTCAAATGCGTAGACAACTGCCAAGAGCCCCTTTTTGGTGGTGGCGTAATTCAGTTGAGCTTCATCTAGCGTCTTGCTAGCATAATAAATGGCATTGGTCCGGCCATCCTTCTTCTGTCCAAGTACCGGACATACGGCCACATCAGTAGCATCACACATGATCTCAAAGGGCAAGGTACACTCGGAAGGTTGAATGATGGGAGCAGTGATCAATGCTTCCTTTATCCTGTAAAATGCATCAAGGCATTCCTGCGAGAAATCAAAAACAAAATCCGTAATCTAAAGATTAGTAAGCAGTTTAGAGATCTTAGATAAATCCTTGATGAACCTCCTGTAGAAACTTGCATGCCCAAGAAAACTCCGCACACCTTTAACAAAACAAGGTGGAGAAAGTTTCTCCATAGTCTTGATCTTAGCTCGATCGACCTCTATTCCTCGGTTGGAAATGAGGTGTCCTAGACCAATTCCTTCGCTAAGCATGAAGTGACACTTCTCCCAATTCAAAACGAGATTAGTGTCTTCACAACGTTGTAACAGTAGAGAAAGGTTAGCCAAATAGTCATCAAAAGAGGAACCATATACGAAAAAGTCATCCATAAATACCTCCATGATCTCCTCAATATACTCGGAAAAGATAGCCATCATAACGCTGAAAAGTGGCGGGTGCGTTACACATTCCGAATGGCATCCTCCGATAAGCGAGTGTCCCCCATGGACAAGTGAAAGTGGTCTTCTCTTGATCATCCGGATGGATAGGAATCTTAAATAAGCCACTATAATCATCTAAATAGCAAAAATGGGAGTGTTGTGCTAACCGTTCAAGCATTTGATCAATGAATGGAAGAGGAAAATGGTCCTTTCTCATTACCAAATTCAATCTCCTAGAGTCAATGCACATCCTCCAGCCCGTAACGGTCCTTGTGGGAATCAACTCGTTGTTCTTGTTGATTACAACGGTCATCCCACCCTTCTTGGGAACTACATGCACCGGACACACCCATTTGCTATCCGATATGAGAAATATGATACCTGCATCAAGCAACTTAAGAATCTCCTTCTTCACAAACTCTTTCATGACTGGATTCAACCGTCTTTAAGGTTCCCAGGAAGGCTTGTGGTCATCTTACATTAGTATCTTATGCATGCAAAGAGAAGGCTTAATACCAACAAGATCATCAATAGTATATTCCAAAGTCTTTCTATGTTTTCTTAACTCATGCATCAACCTAGATAACTCATCTTCAAAAAGAGTAGCACTAACAATGACAGGATATGTAGAATCCGGAGTAAGGAAAGCGTACCTTAAGTGAGTTGGAAGAGGTTTGAGCTCTAAGATAGGAGGTGCCTTAAGTGGTGGATTCGTACCTCCTTCCACTATTGAAGAGGATTTAGAAACTTCAGAAGAGATAGAGGAAACAATTGCATCATCTAAGAAGAAAACGTCCTTTGAAGAAGAGAAAATGCCGTTCTCCTCAGGTGAGACACGGTCGAGGCATCTAGGGTTAGCCCGTGGTGGTGAACCAAGGTGAACTTCAGTTGACAACATCTCGCTTGCTTCAGAAACTGTCTCGGTAGGGGACCAAGGTTATGGATCGAGGTGATCTCCCGTTGAGGTCATCACGTTTGCTCCAAGAGTCGTTTCGGTCGAGGTACTGGGAGGGTACCGAAACGTAATGTGCTTTTCGTCTCCTTGATCAGTTCTTCAAATCCAGCTCTTGGATCCTCTTCCATGGCTTTCAAGCTTCGTATATCTGCATCACATAAAAGATCTACACCTTCCTCCATCATACTAAAACTCAAAACATTCTCAAGAAAGTCTTTGTTAAGATGGAGCTCACCAATCCTCGAGAATCTTCTTCATCATAGATGTTGAAGATGTCATCCTCTAGGGGTTGTCCTTTCATCGTGGCTAAGAGTGCAAACTCCACATGATCTTCCCTAATATTTAATGATAGCTTGGCGTTTTTGCAATCAACATTGCATCCCGAAGTTGCAAGAAATGGTCTTCCAAGTATGATGGGAATATGATAATCTGCAGGAATATCCAACACCAAAAAATCTATAGGTATATAGAAATTACCTAGCATGACGGGAACGTCCTCTAGGATACCAACGGGATGCGCAATGGAATGATCCTCCATGTATAAAGAAATCCTCACGGGCTTGGGTTCTCCAAGACCGATCTTCTCACAAATTGCGAGAGGAATGATGCTCACACTTGCTCCAAGATCGCAAAGTGCATCATAAGTGACATCCCCAACTTTTATGGGAATGCAAAACGAACCAAGGTCTCTTAGCTTTGGTGGCATATTTTCTTTCATGATTTGAATGAGCTCCAAAGATTTATAGTTCATCCGCACTTCTTCAAAGTCTTCAAACTTTCTTTTCCTTGATAAGATCTCTTTCAGAAACTTCCCATAGGCGGGCATACCTAAGATTGCATCAATGAAAGGGATGTTAATATGCAGCTTATTCATAAGGTCAAGAAACTTACCGAAGTGTTTGTCTAGACGTTCCCGCGCCCTAGACTGAGGGAACGGGAGTGGAGGCTTGTAAGCAAGTGGTGGAACATAAACATCAGACTTTTCTTTCGCTTTCTGGGGTTCCATCTCGGTTGGCACCTCGACCGAGGTGTTCTTTGACAGAACATGGTCCGACCGAGGTATTGGATCCATTTTCTTCAATCCACTTCGTGTGGTGATTGCCAAGACCTGTCCCTTCGGTTTGTTCTCCGTCCTTTCTGGGAGTTTACCCGTATCTCTAGGTGCTTTATTATCCTTGTTGAGAACTTGATGTTCTACGACTTTTTGTGCCTTCGAAAATGTGTTCACAGAAATTTGCATAACATTGAGCTTGGTCATGATTGCTTCCAACACAACATCCGTCTTTTCCTTAGGATGTTGGGATGAGCTTGAAGATGGCTCTTGACTCTTCAATGGAATAGAAGAAGAAGATGAGGGAGTTTGAGCACTTTCAACATGAGAATAAGGGTTACCGGAATTTTGTTGATTTGATCTCCAATTGTTGTTGAAATTTTTTTTTTGTAAGAGCTTTAGTCTTTGGAGCCTAGGAGCCTTGCTAAGCCTTAGCTGAGCCCTTGCTGGACCCTGTCAGCCGCCCCTGCGAATCCTGTGAGCCGCCCCTGCGCCTAAGAAGGGCCGCCCCTGCGCCTTGCCTGATCCGCCCCTGCGGGATTGTGCGGCTGCAGCCACCTTTGTTGACCTCTTGACTTTGCGTTTGGTTAGCTTCTTATATAAGCTTCCAATCCTTCATATGAGGGGTTTCCTTACCTCATTCCAGCTTCTTCATCCCTCTTACGTTCTTCTCCTCCTTCCTCCTCTCTTCTTTGATCTTCTTGATCTTGTGAGAGAGCTTTAGAGAGTTTGGTGTTGGTTTTGGCCTTGGAAGATCTTGAGCTTGTTGTTGAGAGCTGTTGTTGTTGTTTAGGTGCTGTAGGAGGATGATGATGTGGACCTCCATGGCTGCTTAGGTTTCTGGTTGTGGTAAGCCAACTCTTCTTCTTTCCTTTCTTTCCTTCTTCTTCCTTGTTTCTTTCTTCCTTTCCTAGATTAGGATCACAAGTAGACTTGTGATGGATCCTTTCCTGGATGTTTTGATGTTCTTACATATGTATATGTGTGTGTGTTGTTGTGGTGTGGTGAAGAAGTGAAGAGAGTCGAGAAAGGATTCGAAGAGAAGTCGGGGCCAAGCTTCTGCACAGACAACCGACCTTGCGCTTGCACTAGGCCGCCCCTGCGCCTGCCTGTGGCTGCCCCTGCGCATTGTGTGAGCCGCCCCTGCGCCTCATTGGGTCAACTTGGAGTTCCTTGCTTCTATTGGTACATTCAGGGCATACCTTGTTGGCGTGTTTCCTTCCTTCCTTTCCTTTGGCCTTGGCTTAGATGTTGGCTAGGCTAGCTTGGTTGGATGAGTGGTATGATAGAGATGTGCCTTAGGCACTCGTGTTTATGTTGAGGTTATACCTTGGGCATTTGTGAGCATGTTATGATCTTGAGGTTTAGATTGAGGTTGTAGGTTGGTTATGGTTATGGAGACGAGTGTCCTAACCCTTGCAGTATATGATGTTATATGCCTTGCTATTGCAGGAGTTGGTTTCTTCCCCAAGGGGAAGCTGTGACGTGGTATTGGATACGAGTGTTATAGGTAAGTCTATAGGACTTACTTAGCGTACGGTTGTGGATTTGTGTGATTGTGATGGTTGTGTGTGTTCATATGCTTGTGCATTTATAACCTAAACCGGACTAGGATGACCATTTATTACTTTAAATGGCCCAAGTGTATTATAACGGGTCGTGACCACTTGCCTCCGCATGCGGGTAGGAGGAGGTGCTCTGAGATGATCTCACAGGAGGGGACGAGTGATGATCACCCCCATGCAAAACTCTTGTGTTACGTTTGATGGGACGAGGTTCTTAAGGCTCCTCATGTTGCAAAAGAAGTTGAATTAGTAAAGGAATAACGTAAATGAAAGATAATAAATGTATGTGTTTGGCATGGCATGTATGAGATGTTGATGTGTGTTTGTGTTATTACCTTCATACTTATTCATTATTGTAGCTAACGGTATATACCGTGTTGTAGATGATCTGCAGGTTAGGAAGACTGTAGGGTGAGTTAGATAGTGTGACCAGCCGAGGACTTCTGTATATTAAGATGCGTGGGATATGGGAGCTTTTGTATCAGATGTTTATGGTTGATGTTTTGTACTCGGCTTTGTGTTTGTAAACTCTTTTGATGTATTATATACAACTTTTATGTATTTGGTTTTAATCTACTTGTGCCTTGTTGTAAGATCCAGTGAACTTGTTGTCGGGCTAGGGTCAGGATCCGTTGTGAGATCCTAACTCAATGTACCACTCCGAGTGCCGTGGATTTGGGGTGTTACAGAGTTGGTATCAAAGCCTTAGGTTGACAACAATGACACTTGCTATATGCAATAAATGTAGAGTGGGTAAATAAACAGAACCCATAGAGCCTTATATGTTATGTGTGCATACCCCGCAGATGGCTCGTACTAGAGCTACTGCTATTGTAGGCAGAGGTAGAGGTAGACCACCTTTTCCTCCAGGAGGGATAGGACAGGGACCAGCTCCCGCTGCAGATCCACTAGTGGTGGAGGAGGCTTATGAGGAGGTTGCTGAGAGTGTAGTTCCAGCTACGAGGAGTGGTGGGTCCAGGAGATAGCAGACCCATCCAACCCAGTCAGATGGCTTAGACCGTGTCGCCATGGGTGGACCAGAGCTCAAAGAGTATCTCATGCATTTTGAGGAGGTCATTAGAGTAGGCAGACGAGCCCAGATCTAGCAGGGCATGAGTGATCATCTGAGAGATCCCACGGAGCTACTCAAGTGCCAGCTATGCCGGCACGTGCTGCTGAGGTTGTTCGAGCTGTAGAGGAGACCAGAGGGCCTCACCAGATGCCTGGTTGAAGGGATTTCATCAGCAGGGAGTACCACACTTTCAGGGGAGATAGGCTTAGAGACTGAGGTGTCGATTGGGCAGGTAGACTCAACTCTAGAGTCTATTCGATGCTCAGAGGACAGACGGATAGAGCTAGTACAGTCTCTATTCCGTGACCTGGCACACCAGTGGTGGAGGACAGTAAGAGCACGAGTTACCATCTATCAACAGATGCGGACTTTGTTGAGGGAGCAGTTCTGCCCTGCCTCATTGAGGAGGGAGAAGCTGCTTGATTTCGTGGAGGCTGGCTTTGAGGACATACCCATTACAGATGCTATTCGCCGCTTCGAGACTGAGTTGGCACTGCTGGGTCCAGCTGCACCATCTGAGGACTAGCATTTGTATTTGTTCTCCCGTCGTTTGAGGGAAAGTACATGTTCATACATGAAAGGATTCCATTGTGATTCATTGACAGATAATCAGGATCGGGCCTCTGCCTATGAGAGGGAGACAACTAGCTAGAGGAGGAATTCTCAAACACCACGGTCTAAGAAGAAATAGCGCACAACACAGACTGGTGCAGGAGCATCTGGATACGGGCGAGGTCAGAATCAGGGCCCTTGAGTGTTCCAAGGTCTGCACAGACTACTTATAGAGGCCGGCAATGTTACAACTGCGGGGCCTATGGACACATGAGGGCTGAGTGCCCTAGAGCACCACTGACTTGCTTCTCATGCGGGAAGCCAGGACACAAAGCTACGTTTTGCCGTCAAGGCAAGGTGTCATCACAGCAGAGTTCTTCCCCTGCAGGTGCAGCAGGAGGCGGGCAGAGACCGCCTCAGGATCAGACACAGGGATAGTAGAGAGTCCCAGACACACCTGCTACTCAGGGGTCAGCTCCAGGACTGAATAGAGTTAGAGGTAGAGAGGCTGGTACTAGTGATGCCCGAGGCAGAGTTTTTGAGCTAGGCAAAAACTTGTTCGCTCCAAACTGTGTGTGCAAGCTTTAAATTTATATCCCAAGAAATATGCTTAAACAAGGATGCGAACCCGCAGTGTACGGATCAATTATAGTAAAAGCAAGAATTCCGGGGTGTCGATCTCAGGGACTTAGGTGAAACAAAGCAAGTATAGGTTGTCAATGCAACTATTAACCACAAAAGAAATTAAAGAAATCAAAAATATGATAATAAGGTCAATTAAAGGAAATATGCAAATTCTAGGGATTAAAGCATCTAGTTGTGGTTCCAACTCAAGATCTCAAGATAAGCGGACAAAGCTGAGATTTTGCAAAGGGAAGGTGTTTCTAATGTGGAATAGATCACCGGGTAAGTCTCACTACTCACTAACTCCAAACCAAAAGCTCCTATTACCGGGTAAGTCTCAAGGTACTTAGGAAAGGAATTATAATCTCAAACCAACACACCAACTAAGGGCATAGATTCAACCTTTACCGGGTAAGTCTCATGCTAACTCACAAAGATGGGATGAAGGCACACTTAAACCCTAATAAAGGATAAACCTTTATTACCTACACTTATGATCTTGGATAAACAAACTAAGGAATTACCGGGTAAGTCTCATCCTAGGCTTGCATTGAACCAGGAAAGGTGTAATAAGAATAGGATTTGGCAAACTCTAACACTTAACTCTTAGTTACGGATCAGAAAAGGTTCACCTCGGTCAGTCAAGTTCCACCCCGGCCGAGATGTTCATCGACTGAACGAGATGTTCTAAGGTTAAGGATAAAGACTCGAGCTTTCATGGTCCTACTGGGATTAAGATTATTCTATCATCGTCTTTCCCACAACTTTTAGCCAATCACTCTAGAATCGCACAAAGAAATTAGCAACTCATCATCATGAAAGCAATAATCAAATATAAGGGAAGAGAATGAATATTTGAACACAAAAACCTTAAGAACAAGGCTTCAATAACTGAATCAAATATCAACCAAATCAGCGTTCCTTGGATCACAAATCCAATAAGACAATCAAACAAAAGGGAGTCTAATAAAGTCTTACAAATCCCCTCACAAAAGCTATCACAAGCTATGAACTTCCTTCCCTCAATCTTCCTTCAAACTTCCAAAAATCCTTCATTGCTGGTTATTCTCTGCCTTCGACGATGTAGCGGGGGTGCTGAATTGTGGAAAATCCGGCCCTTTTTATAGGAGAATTATCTTCCAAAGATAATAATATCTTTAAACGATAATATCCTAATAAAATATATCTCTATCTCTAAAATAGATCTTCTAAATATATGATCTTCCTTCCAAATCCAGCCCAAAAATATAAGATCTCTCCTTCTAAAAATAAAAGATCTCAGCCAAATAAAATATATCTGGCCGCATCAGGGTATTCGCCTCGGTCGGGGCGCTCCTCTAGGTCACCTCGGTGGAGGTGACACTGTAGTTGACCGAGGTGAATCTCAGCTGAAGGTGAAATCTCTTAAATTTGGTCAAAAGTAAATCTTCTTTGTAATTTCCTTGCTTCCTGAGTTCTCTTTTAAGCTCCCGAACGTAGCTTCAATGACTCCTTTGCTCCTTAGCTCCATTTTGATGCAAAACGTGCCATTTTACCTACGATTACAACGAAACTTGGTGTAGACCTCGATTTCCGTAAAAGTAGATGAAATGACAATATAATCATATAACATACATTCAAACATGCAGATTATTGAAGATAAAACGTCTAACCAAGTCTCAAAATATAGACTATAATACATGCTATCAAAATACCCCATACTTGTCCCTTGTTTGTCCCAAAGCAAGTTCCAAATCTTAAGTATAAGATAGAATGGATTATAGGTCATAAAGATCAATGAAAAGTATTTCAAAACATTTTTGGTGGTGTGCTCCACTCATAGATCACTCTAAGAGAATGCTTCATGGTAAATAAAATCAAAATATGATCAAAACATTTTATAAATATAATAAAGTTGTTCATCTTTGCATAAAATCATAGAATGCATAATAAATCATATCTATCGAAATTAATCATGTATAATCCAGTTTAAACCACCAAGTCAATCAACAAGATCGAGGTCTCAAGGGCTTTCCAAGAAAAGGTTAGGAAACGTGTGAGGGTGGGATGTATATAGGGAATGTGGTGCTAGAATCCGGGAAAAGGATCTTCACTTCACTTGCTTTGAGCTTCAACATCTTCCACCAATAAGCTTTGCTTATTTTACTTTTTTACTTTTTGGGATGCATGGACAGAGGTGCACAATAACCGAAGCCTTGGAGATCAGCAATCATCAATTTCTCGAGATGCCTCAAACCCTTGATGCACATACCATGACCCGTTAGGAATATCGCTCAATCCGACTTTGGCAAGACACAAACACCCGACTATGTGAATGGTGCCGAGTTACTCATCATCATGATTGACTTCCCCAAACCTATTTGTTTCTTTTTAACTTACAGTCAATATCTCAACTTTTCTTTCACTTGCTTTTCATTTGCTTGCTTCCAAATTCCCGGATAGGTAAAGGGAGACAAATATGTATATGAGGGGCTAAGCATGATCAAGAAGGAGAGAAGAGAGTGAATTGCCTTAGTCATCCCAGGAAGAAAGTGATAGAACTCATCATGTGATGTCAACCTTCAAATTCAACATAATTTGGATAAAAACAAAGTATTAAACATGCCACAAATTTCAAACAAAGCATTTAGCAACTTAAACATATCATAAAACCTTTCAAACATATAAAGATTTTAAAACCAGTCGGCAAACAAAATCTTTACTGAGGTCATATCCAGAAAAGAAGCACAAAATCGTTTCGAAAACTGTTTCAGTTAAACCAACTCGGTCGAGATGTTCTAAGTCAACCGAGGTGCTGTACCTCGTCTGGTCAGAATCACTTCGGTCGAGGTCATAAAATTTTTGTTTCTTAACTAGTTTTTTGACGTTTTACTCAATCAAGCAACCTGTATGCATGCATGTAGTCTCACATAAATACACAGAGCAAGATAAAACAGTAATATCTGGTAAAGTCATACAAGCATACACATAAGGTCAAATAAATACATCCAAATACCCCATACTTGGGACACATTGTCCCAATGGGTCAAAGTAAGTCTAGAAATAGAGTACTCACCAGACATAAACTGAGCTGCATAATAAATAAATAAAAGAAATGCCTGCAAGCTCTAGTCCTGATCTGCTGGTGGTGGTGGTGGATATGGCACGTACGGATGCTGGGATGGGTCAAAAGGATATCCCATCATGTGCTGGAATTGAATCTCCATCATCCGGCGCTGGTAGTGCTCGCTCTCCAGCATCTGATGTGTCCGACTCTCCATCTCTCGGCGCTGGTCATCAAAACGCTAAGAGATATCAATTGTCAGGGAAGCGTAGGAGTCGATCATCTGATCGGTGAGGTCATTAATCCTCTAATGCGCTGCTGGATCTCTAAATCTGCGGCGGCGGGATCTGCGTTGGGACGGTGGTGGTGGTGCTGCTGCGTCCTCCTCTGTAGCCTCGTCGTCCAGATCGACCACTAGCATACTGGGACCGGCTATATTTGTCCTTGTCTCTATGGCAGCACCGCAATCATCCTCCTCATCCTCCTCCTGTACCTGAGCTGCTGCTGCGTTTCTAGCATCCTCAATGTAGGGAATCCACGCAGTGGACCAATAATGTGAATCATAGACGGAGAACTGGGATGACCACCTAATACCCTAAGGAGCAGTCTGCTCCCAAGGCATCGCTACATATGGCGTAGTGATTCCACGAGGGCCTTGAATCCTCTTGGTGATCATCTCCTGCAGACCTAGCGGCTTGGTAGCCGCCACCAGTGTACATGCACTCAGATCAAGGTCCATCACATTCGCTATGTGAGTCACTAAGCCGCCACAGCAAATATCTCCCTTCCCCTTAGCCTTGATCAGGTGCAGATCCTCAGCTAGCATCACTCCGAAATCAGGAACTCCCCCAGTCACCATACAAAATAGGCTCAAAAGCTCCCCCTATCTATTTATCTGGGGCGTCTTAGTACACGCCAGAAGTGTGTCGCTAAAATTCCGGTGGACTAATCTGAAAGCAAGGTGGAAGATAATCCTCTCCCTGGAGTCTCTAGGTCTCCACCTGTCAGCATGCTCAACAACATGAGCTATTTGACCCCAGAACTGTCGAGCTACGGCTCGAGAAGGGTAGTTGGGAACTGTGGCGGTCGGGAAGCCAAAGATGTCTCTCCACTGATCCATCGGAACTAAGTAGTTCCGGTTCAGCAACCGGTACTTGATGGCTCTCTCCTCAGGCAAGTGAGTCACAGAACTCACAAAATCCAATGTGGGCTCGAGGTAGGCTGGAGCTCTAATCTCCATGAACTGCTCTAGCCCCACCATCGAGACCATCCGCTTTAGATCATCAGCAACGTAAAGGCAATCAAAAGCAGCAATATCTAAAAACCACGGCGCAATCACATGGCGCATACAGATGCGGTCATAGTCAGCCTAGTGACGCTCATGTATCACCGGTATGGAAGTTTGTGAAGAAGAAGAAGAAGGTGAGGATCTATCTCTCAGGACTATCTGGCGATCAGACCTAGAACTTATTTTCTCGTTTCTGACAGATCACCTCGGTTGCTCTGACAGCCTCAAGAATCACCTCGGCCGAGGCTTAGGTCGAGTGGACCGAGGTAGATCGTTGTTGGATTTCAACTCTCTGGATTTCAGTTATTTTCCCCCAATTTCACTACAGATTGTTCCTATGGGATACTTAAGCCTTTTTCAACAGAAATCAAAATGGCAACCAAAGCCAAACTGGACTGAAATCAGTGAGAAGAAGAAAGTTAGGGTTTTCAAACGTTTACCCCAGATTCAGTCGATTGAGGCGTTTTTGTTGCAGATTCTTGCTTGCAAATGGTTCCTCTAGTCTTTCCTCGCAGAATGAAAGCAAGAATCGTCGAAAACGATCGAAGAATGGAGAAACGAGGTGGTTTAGGTGCGGCGGTCGAGAGAGAAGTGGGAGGGAAAGAGGGAGAAACTGTTTCCCCTTTTACACCCCTCGCCGATTCTATTGTCATCTCGGTCGAGGTGGTCCCGACTAGACCGAGGTGTATGGACCGAGGTAAATTGTTGTCAACCCTAGTTGCCTCGGTTGCTCAAGAATCATCTCGGTCGAGGTGTTGTGACTGCAACCAAGATGTGTCTCAGTCAAACTCCGTCTTCTCAATTTCTCGAACTTCTGTCCTTCCAGTGTTGCTCCTGGGTTGTATTCCTTCCTTAGAAAGTACCTGGTTTTTGTCTAGGACGCCAAAACAAAGCAAGGCAAAGCAAAAACAAACTATCTAAAGCTAGACTAGAAAAGGGAAAGAAAGCAATACCTTGGGTTGCCTCCCAAGAAGCGCTTGATTTAAGGTCGCTAGCTGGACCGTACGACATCCCTAAACATACTGGAAGGTATCCTCACCACATACTTCACCTTCATCATGGGGTGAGAAAGAAGTCTATCAAACATTCCAGCAAATGCAAGTGCTCATCGGGGAATGAATCATCTATGGGTGGTTCGTCCTTCTCGCGTGAAGAGGGAGGTAGCCGGCTGAGGTGATCCGCAACATAATTTTCGGATCCCTTCTTATCGCGATTCTCTAGGTCAAACGCTTGAAGCAAGAGAATCCATCGAATAAGACGTGGCTTAGCATCCTTCTTAGCAAGTAAGTAACGAATAGGTGCATGGTCAGTGTAAACAATAACCTTCGCTCCCACTAAGTAAGAGCGAAACTTCTCAAAAGCATATACAACCACCAATAGCTCTTTTTCGGTGGTGGCGTTGTTTAGTTGGGCTTCATCTAGCGTCTTGCTAGCATAGTAAATGGCGTTGGTCCGGCCATCCTTCTTTTGTCCAAGCACCGCTCCTACCGCCACATCACTCGCATCACACATGATCTCAAAGGGAAAGGTCCAATCCGGAGGTTGGATAATGGGAGCGGAGATCAACGCTTCCTTAATCCTTAAATATGCATCAAGACATTCCTCCGAAAAACTCAAAAACAACATCCTTATTCAAGAGTTTAGTCAGTGGTTTAAAAATGTTCGAGAAATCCTTGATGAACCTCCTATAGAAACCTACATGCCCGAGAAAACTCCGCACACCCTTAACAGTACAAGGGGGAGGAAGTTTCTCAATAGTCTCGATCTTAGCTCGATCGACCTCAATACCTCGGTTGGAAACGAGGTGTCCTAGCACAATGCCTTCATTAACCATAAAATGACACTTCTCCCAATTCAAAACGAGATTAGTATCCTCACATCTTTGTAGAACTAGAGAAAGGTTAGATAGGCAATCATCAAAAGAGGAACCATATACTGAAAAGTCATCCATAAATACCTCTATGATCTCCTCTATATACTCGAAAAAGATAGCCATCATGCATCGCTGAAAGGTAGCGGGTGCATTACATAATCCAAATGGCATCCTCCTATAAGCGAATGCCCCCCATGGACAAGTGAAAGTGGTCTTCTCTTGATCATCCGGATGGATAGGAATCTGAAAGAAACAACTATAACCATCTAAATAGCAAAAATGTGAATGCTGGGCTAACTGTTCGAGCATTTGATCGATGAAGGGAAGTGGAAAATGGTCCTTCCGAGTGGCCACGTTCAGTGTTCGCCCTAAAACGTGCATGCAATCAAGTCTTAAATTTATAAAACCAGAATAAAAGCAAGCGAACCCGCAGTGTACGGATTGACGTAGATTAGCAAGTATTCCAGAGTATCGATCACAGGGATTTGGTGAAACGAAACCCAGTCTCAAGTTATCGAGCAAATAAAAAGTGAAGCTTTGCAAATATTAGGAAAACAACAACCCTAAAGATCCAAGTATCTAATTGTGGCAATCGATTCAAGATATACTAAAGAATTAAAGACAGAGTTAAGAGTTGCAAAGGTATGCTAAAGCAAAGCCATGTACGGTGAAGTTCCAAGACTTTATATGACTTATCTAAAGACACTCTCTATAAAGGTTGTTGAGGCTTCAGTAAAGAAAGGATCTATGGACAAGAATTAATCTCAAATACCCAAACTTGTAACCCAAGGATCAAGACGAACTAAAACGATTAAGGTTGTGACACTCGAAATCGAAATAGAGGGTGATGAGTCTCACTACTACCTAGAAAAGGGTAAACCAAGACTAGATTAAAGCTAATCTTTAACCTTGGATCAAAGTAAAAGCAAAGCTCGTAAACTAGGGTAAATCACAGTCAGATCTTGAGACCCACGGCCGTGGAACTCCAAGAACAGGCCGTGATTTGGGTTCGTCGACGAGATCTCTCTAACTCTCAAGGTCCAATCAATTTACGATCGATCTATCATCATCTAAGCCACAACTATCAACCCTTTACCTTAGAATTGCTAAAAGGTTTTAGCCAATAACCATTGTCATAATATCAATATTCAAATTAAAGGGAATGAAAGATGAAAACCCTCGAATACTCGATAAAACTTCAAAAACAATTCTCAAATCCGTAACACAAGAAGCAATGTTTAATGGATTCAGAATGTATAACACAAAACCTCACAAGAATCTAAGGCAAGTATGAAGAACAGATTGTCAATCCGTCTTCAATATCAAAACCTAAGAAAGAGGTTAAACCTTCGGCAATCTTCAATCAACCTTAGGCAAGAATGCTCCAAGCAAGGTAAGCGGCCATCAGCGTCCGTCGGCGTCTCCGCGGGATCAAACACAAATGTTGCGAGATTTAGCGGGCGTAAGCGCGGATCCCCAAAACTCTCTTTTCCGACCTTTTTATAAGACGGGAAAGAAATAACCGTCCAAGCCCATTACGTAAATGCATGGCAAATAAAGACACGTCAAAAGATAACCTAAATCACGGTCTCAAGGATTTCCACGACCGTGGTTTAGGGCGTGGAAATGGATTACGGTCTCTTGTGACTTCCATGACCGTACTTTAGGCCGTGTAACTTACTGGAGTGCTCCACGCTCATGATGCCAAGATCCACGGCCGTGGTTTAGAGTGTGGACTCTTCTACGGCCGTACTTCAAGGCGTGGAAGTGTAGAATACTTGTAGTTTCCTTTGTGTCGTGACATTCTTCATCCTAGCTCCCTCCTTAGCTTCCTTGATGTGTTCCTAATCCTCGAATATGATCGAATCCTCTATTTTCTCTCTCAATAGCTCCTATTTAGCTCGTTTTCGCCTACAATCAACACAAAGCTAGTGTAGACATCCATATCGACAATAATAGAGGAACAAGCTAACAATTGCTTCTAAACTTCATCCATGTACACAATAATGAGGGAAAAAAACCAAAATAAGTGCCTAGAATATCGCAATATTTCATGCTAACAAAATACCCCATACTTGTCACTTGCTTGTCCCAAGCAAGGACTTCAAAAGCACTAAAATACAAGTTAGAATGAAATATGCATGCAATCTCAAAACAAAAACATCCTTTAGGTAAATGTGCTTCTAGTCAATAGATCATCCTCAAACCTTGCTTCATTCATCCTTGAAAACACTTGTATACATAAACCAAAGAATGTAAAGCAAAGAAATATCACAAATCGCTTAAACTTTGAGACAAACATCATAACCTTCAAGTATTGTCAAAATCAAGCACAAAAAATTTCAATTTAGATCACCAAGTCAAATAACATTCTTTTGATCTTAAGGGCTTTCAAGTAAGGTCTAGAATGCGGAAGGGAGGGAAACTTATAAGGGATGTGGTGCATGAATCCGGGAAAGTGGATAATCCAACTCTTTCTCTTTTTATTTTGAATTGCAACACCATCAACTTTGAGCTTTGCTCTCTTCTTTTTCACATTATTTTTTCGACTTTACTTTTTGAAAGATGGACAGAGGTGCACAAAAACCGAAGCCTAGGAGATTGGCGTTTCTCAATTTCGAGATGTCTCAAACCCTTGATGCACATACCATAATTCGTTAGGAAGATCGCTCAATCTGACTTTGGAAAGACACAAACACCCGGCTATGTGAATGGTGCCGAGTTAATCATCGTCATGATTGACTTCCCCAAACCTATTAATTCTATTCTTTGAATGCAAAAATTTGCTTTCATGGCCCTCCCACATCAAATATGCCAAATATCAACTCCTCCAAATTCCCGGATAGGTAAGGGAGGCAATTACTTTCATTGTGGGGCTAAGTGATCAAAGAAAGAAGAAAGAAAATCGAATTGCCTTAATCATTTCATAAAGAAGTATAAGAACTCATCATGCGAATTCAACCTTAATTTCTCAAGATGATTTAGATAGAACTTTCACATTATGAAAGTTGCAAGAAAGGATAAACAACACATTCAATTTCTTTTCAATTCATTTTTCCGTTTAAGAATAGAATTATCATCAAAACTCATTCCACAAGTAAGAACTATCATAGAAGTCATCTCTAATCTTAGAATCACAAGAACTCTTTCAAATTTTTCAAAATTTTGCAAATTTTTATGGGTTTTTCAAACTTTTTCATGCAATGCAATAATGAAACGTGTGACTATGAAAATGAAACATGCAAAGTGTTATGGATAGAATCAAGCAAGCAAATGTAGTAG
Source organism: Fagopyrum esculentum (assembly GCA_033239045.1). Taxonomy (NCBI): domain Eukaryota; kingdom Viridiplantae; phylum Streptophyta; class Magnoliopsida; order Caryophyllales; family Polygonaceae; genus Fagopyrum; species Fagopyrum esculentum. Next base: position 54,879,377 of record BSUD01000001.1, read on the forward strand.
AGTTATTACAACACATAGTCACACCCCACCCCATACTTAGAACATACATTGTTCTCAATGTTCGAAAAAGAAATAAAAAAAAAGAAGAAAAGGTAAATGAACTCACTAAAAACGGTGGTGGGGCGGCTGAACTGTCAATCCTCGAGGCTCATCACTGTGGTGGTGGTGGTGATGGGAATGGGTGGAACTCGGAGATGAAATGCCGCCCAAACTGCTGGCGGTAAATGTCTCTCGTCATCCGATCATGCTCATCAGCCCGTACATCGCGAGTGTCCTGGCAGATCTCCAAGTCACCGACTCGCCTAGAAAGGTCAGTAGCCCACTCCTGTAGCTGCTCATACCAGGCCGGTGGCTGGCCGAACCATGCCGGTGCGTCCTGTGGAGTCGGTGCTGCCGGTGCTGCTGGTGCCTGACTGTACCATGGTGGTGGAGCTCCCATCCACTCCGGTTGTGCTCCGTACGAAGTGGGTAGAGTATCTATCCATGTCGGCCCCTCACTCACGCTAGCACTCCGAGAGGAAGAGGCTCCTAAAGGTCCAGCTGGTCGTGGTGAACGCGTGGGAGGGTCAGGGAAGTGTGCCGGCTGATCCGGGAAAATGCCAAAGTCCTGCTCCTCACCTCCTCCCTTAAAACCATCACCTCCTCCTATCTCCTCCTCAACATCTGCAGCCGGTACCTCATCAGGGACGTAGGGAGGTGCTACTAGCCTATTCGCATGCATAACAACGAAGATCTGCTTCCAATTATGGCGTCCAGCCATAATGGAATACTTAGGGAGCCACGGGATGCCTCTACGTCCTCTCTCCTCCCAAGGAATACCGGCGTTAGGTGGACCGCGGTGCCTAGGGAAGATGATACCCCTCGTCATCAAACTATTGAGACCCAAAGGTCTTGCTGTAATCCTAGTACAAGCAGAAAAATCTATCTCGAGCTGCCTAGCAATGTAGGTAACCATACCACCATATCTAATGTTTCCGGCTCTCTTATTCTTGAGCTTACTCATGGTGGAGGCTAAGAGGGTAGCACAGTCAGAAGGTCTACCGTGCAGCATAGAGTAAAGAAGGAACAACTCATATGTCTTAATCTTCTGAGCGGTCTCGGTCCTAGGGAAAAGACACTCAGAAAGGACTCTATGGGTTATGTTCAAGGCTAAGTGATAGATGAGCTTAGCCTTGGTGTCAGCTGGCTGCCAGCGGTCCTCGTTGGCATAGATCATGGCTATGTCCTCCCAGAAGTCCTTAGCGTATACACCGCTAGGAAAACGACCATTGAAGGTCTCTTGGAACCCAAATAAGGCTCTGAACTCCAAGATCGAGAACTCGTAGTTCTCCTCCATCAACCTAAAGGAAACTGTCCTGTCCATAGCACTATGCTCAAAAGAAATCACAAACTCCCTAGTAATCTCCTCATATGCGTCTTCCCTAATAGCGGAGAAGATGATCAAACCGGCTCTATCTAGAAGCCACGTCAGGTCATTCACTACATTCAGCGGCTCTAACTCCTCAAGAACTAAGTAGCACGGTCCTATGACCGCCCTCTTCTCGATCCTTTCTAAGGCGTCGAGGTAATCCTTATTGATGGTTGAAATTCTAGGAGGTGGGGGTGATGATGGTTCATTAGGGGGTGCTTGGGAGGAGGAGGAAGTGTCACCTTTCCTCTTCTTGCTCCTAGTCGACATTTTCCTTACAAAATCCATTTCAGAGGGAAAATCACGGCCTGTTCTACAGAAATCACGGCTGTGGAACCTACAAGGACCGTGGTTTGGCTCTGTTTTGCTCAATATCAATAAATCAATCACCAAACTCAGCAAAGCTTTTCCTAGACAAATTTCAGTCTCAATCCTATGCAATGCATCTAAGTTCTTGCGAGAAATAGACCCGAATTGACAAAGTAGAGAAATAGAAGAAAAACCTAGGTTTTTGGATCTTTGAATCCAAATTCCGTCTTCTGCAGGGATTGTCCACTTGATTCGTTGATTGGATCTTGTAGATGATCGGAAATGCTTCACTTTAGCACCAAGAATCGTTCGAAACGGTTTCCGAACGGAGAATTTCGAGATGGGGAGGATTTTCGGCTTTTAGGTCGTGGAAGAGGGGCGTGGAATTGGGGATTTTGTGTTGTTTTTGTGAAGAAGGTGGTTTGTATAGTGACCGTAAAATTTTTGCAAAATCACGGTCAGTCGGGACGTTCCACGGCCGTGGTTTTGTACGGAACCGTGGTTTTGGTGATTTTCTCAGATTTTTGCAAATTACGGTCACTATAGCTTCCACGACCGTGGTTTAGGGCGTGAAACTCTCCGTAATGTGCCAAAATCCAAGTTTTATCAATTCCTTCTAACTTTTTCCTTTCCATTGCCTATCCCATTGTTCCTACATCCGAAAACACAACATATTGGGAGGTATCGAGGGCAAAAACAAAGCAAAAACGACTAAACTAATCTAATCCAAGAATGATAAACAAAAGCATAAGTGCAATACCTTGGGTTGCCTCGCAAGAAGCGCTTGTTTAAGGTCCGTAGCTAGACCGTACTTGCATCTATTCGAGTGCGGTAGGCGCGAACTCCTTAGCTTGGAGTTCCGGTGAATACTTCTTGAGTCGTTGACCGTTCACCTTAAAACTTCCGCCCTCTTCACCCCATACTTCAACTGCGCCATGGGGAAAAACATGTTTGATTAGATAAGGTCCAGTCCAACGAGATTTAAGCTTAGCTGGAAAGAGACGAAGTCTTGAATTGAAGAGGAGAACTTGATCTCCTCTTTGAGGTCCTTTGAAATGATATGCTTATCATGCCAACGCTTTGCTCTCTCCTTATAGATCTTGGTGATCTCATAAGCGTTAAAGCGAGGTCCTTCAAGCTCATTAAGATCCAAAAGGCGCTTCTCGCCCGCTTCCTTCATGCTGAAGTTCAACCACTTAACCACCCAATACGCTTTATGTTCCAGCTCCACCGGTAAGTGACAAGACTTCCCATACACAATGTTGTATGGTGTTGTTCCTATGGGAGCCTTGTATGCAGTCTTATACGCCCATAATGCATCATCTAGTTTCAAAGACCAATCCTTCCTTGTCCTCGAAACTATTTTCTCTAGGATTCCTTTGATCTCCCTATTCGAAATCTCAACTTGTCCACTCGTTTGTGGATGATAAGGGGTGGGGATCTTGTGAGTCACCCCATACTTAGCTAGTAGAGTGTCACACTAAGAACGTGTGCACGCAATAAGCTTTAAATTTATAACTCGTTATATTTCTCCTAACTCCTAGCGAACCCGCAGTGTACGGGACGTTTGTAGTAGGGATAGTATTCCGAGGTCGAACACAAAGACTATGGTGAGATTGATTCGATTAGTGATTAAGTCTAGTGAAGATCTAGGTTAAGGAAAAGAGAAAGAAATAAAGAAATGAAAATTTCAATGTTTTTGGTGGGTTTTTAGGTGATCAATCAAGGATCACAAATCATTCGAAATAAACAATCAATTAAGCTAACAAATCAACACAAACAAACAAGCTAAAACGAGATACGAGATCAAAGAGAGAAAAGCGGATTCTAGGGGTTGGAAATTCCGGTTATGGCATAAGACTCAAGCTATCTAATCATTCCTTGGATTAACTATGATATGTTGGGAGTGAGTGTTTCAAGATTGGGATCAATCACCAGGTAGGTCTCATGGTCCACTAGTCCAATCCTAAGGTCTTATCACCGGGTAAGTCTCAAAGAGCCTAATGAACGGAATTCTACTCAAACCGGATTGTCACCTAGGGATCTAACCTATCCTCACCGGGTAAGTCTCGGAAGGGTGAGTCCTAAATAACTATCCTAGCACACTTAGTCCAATGGCGGCTTATGAGGCTCACCACTACCTAGGGTTTGTCATCTTTGAAATCTAAGAGTAAGAATCACAAGGTAGGTCTCTTCTAACACTTAGTTGCTAACACTAGGTCACCCTAGGATAGATTTAACTCAACAAACACTAGGATTCAAACATTCTAACATTCTAGAACTTAGGTCTATCAAACCAAACGAACCAGACAAACCACGGGTTGTTCTACCACTTCCACGGCCGTGGAATGGCAAGAACAAACCGTGGACTCCAACAGGGGTTTCGTTCAAGTAAACAAGTCATCCAAAGGTAAATCTAGGTCCATCCTATCATAGTCCTAGCCATAACCATCCTTTCCTCACCCTAGAATCGCATCTATTTAGCCTACAACATTCATCATAACAATCGAAATCATCAAACATAAAATCATGGCTTCCATTTGCAAGATAATGAAGAGAAAGAGATGAACAAGTGAAGCAAGCAAAACCAAGCAAAACCAAGCTGAAAGTAAGATTAGAAAGACTCACAACCCCTCCAAAAGAAGGTTTAAACAATTCTTACAACTCTAGAAATCGATTCCGAAAATCTTCACTACAAAACTTATCAAAGACTAGCAAATGGTGTGTTCTTCTCTTCTTCTCCAATGGAGCTCTTCTTCTCCTCCAATGGTAGCTCTCCTCTTGAGAGAATCTTCTTGTTGAGAGAGTGTTTGGGATGATAGGGGCTGTGTAGTGGATGGTGGATGGAAGATCCCTTCTCTCAGCATTACATGACCACTTTTATACTACAACTTTGCTAGAGAAGGCCATGAGATCGTGGCACAGCTGTCACAACCGTCTGGCAAAAACCACGGTTGGTTTCCACAGCCGTGGTCTTGCCAGTTACCGTGGTTTGGTGCTTCAGCTTTGCCTTGGATCATTAAGCTTCGATTTGGTGCATGGCTTGTGTTGACAAGGTTCCATGAGTCCTCCTTAGCCCTTAGCTTGCATTCCAATGAGTCTGAAAGTGTGTCATCTCGAGGAGCGACCCTCGAATGCATCGATTAAGCTCCTAAGTCTCCCAAAATACCTATAAAGCAAGCAAAAGTCCGCGTAGACGTCTATCTCGACAAAATACATGATTTGAGTGCAAACGTCGTGAATTAATGCTAGACCATGCATGAATGAGTGGAAAATCTATCTAAATGTGTGTCTAATCCTATGTCATAAATCGTGTTATCAAAAATACCCCATACTTAAGGTTTGCTCGTCCCCGAGCAAATTCTCAACTATAGACTAAGAGATGACATGATTTATGCATGCAGAAAAATGGCAAAATTTTTTTGGAGTTGTGCTTCTAATATTGGATCACCTTCATAGTCATGTTTCATGGCAATGGATAAGCAATCATGTATCAAATAAATGAAGGCACGGAAAGACAATTGTACTAAACTCGAAAACATGCATGAAATGTAAAAATGAAGAAGTCAAGATGATCAAGAGCATATCCAATCTAGATTACTAAGTCTTACAAACATGCAAATAGGTCATAAGGTCTTGTGAAATAAAAGGCCAAGAAACGTTGTGATTAGGTGGGGATTTTTCTAGGCTATGTGATGCTAATCCGGGAATGGAACTAACTCCACAATTTTGTCCTCGATCAACTTCCCACAAGTGTATATTTTCTCCATCTTTTCTTTCTTTTCTTTTTCCTTCACTTATTTTTGAGACAATGACATTGGTGTACAAAAGCCGAAACCTTGGTGATTAGCCGTCCTCGGGTTTTTTCTATTTTTCGAGGTGCATCCACACCGGGCAGACATACCAAAGCTCGTTAGGACTATTGGTTTATTTGACTTTGGCAAGGCACAAACACCCGATTATGTGAATGGTGCCGAGTTACTCGTCATTTAAACCAACGTCCCCAAACCTATATTTTTGTCTACACCTTCACAACAAATTCAGCATTTTATTCATGACATTCTTTCATCAACATCTTCACCCCACACTTGCTTTTCACACACATCAACACACTAACATGCTCCTATTCCCGGATGGGTCAAAAGAGGTCAAATTTATATCAATTGAGGTGCTCAAACATCATGATCAAGATGAGAAGTAGAGAAAGATGAATTGCCTCATTTATTCCTAGATGATGTGCAAGAACTAGCATGTAATTTTGACTTTCAATACTCAATCTAATCAAGGCAAACATCATGATCACAATCCAATCATGGGATTCAATGTAAGTACTTCAAGTCCACATATGCAATTCATAAATTTAACACATAAGGCCATCCATAGCAAATCCACAAGACAAGATTCATCATTAGGGTCATATCCAAGCCTAGAAAGCACAAAAATTTTTAAATTTTCTGATTTTTTTGGATTTTTCGAAATGAGTATATACAATGCAAGACATGTAATAATATTAAACTACCCTAGATGCTAATCATGCAAAGGATCATGCAAACCCCACCCCATACTTAGAAACACATTGTCCCCAATGTGGCATTCAAGTAAAGAAGAGTGAAAGAGGGTTCTCACAATGTAAAAATGGTTTGCTTCGGTATTTGGGTTAACTCGTGTGGATTGAAGGTGGATGATCTTATCAACAATGGTAGAGAGCTCTAAGTGTTCATCAAGGTGTCGGGACCCGCGCTAGGCACCGCTAGACGTCCAAGTTCCGCGTCCGCTCCACACATGATTGATGAGGGGTTCATCAACATCATCAATATTCCATGCGAGGTTTTCATGCTACCAAGACTCTAGCACACACACAAAGCACACAAAACACACAAAAACAGAAAAATCTAAAACAAAAACAAAAACGAAAAGGGAAAAATGTTACCAATGGATTGCCTCCCATCAAGCGCTTCTTTAAGGTCATTAGCTTGACCAAACTCGGGGGCGTTCTACTCAAGGTGAAGTGGGGCAATCATATCCACCGGAGCTTCCGGGATATACTTCTTCAACCGGTGCCCATTCACCTTAAAATCTCCACAATGCTCCCCTCCTATTTCAATTGCTCCATGGGGAAAGATCTTCTTCACCACATAAGGCCCGGTCCACCTCGACTTTAGCTTTCCGGGGAAAAGCCGCAGCCTTGAGTTGAAGAGAAGGACAAGGTCGCCTTCACTCAACTCCTTCGGGATGAGGCGCTTATCATGCCAACGTTTGGTCCTCTCCTTGTAGATCCGGGCATTCTCATAAGCATCCAAATGAATCTCCTCAAGAGCATTCATATCAAGCAATCTCTTCTCACCGGCCTCCTTGAGGTAAAAATTTAGCCACTTAATGGCCCAATAAGCTCTATGCTCCATCTCTACCGGAAGGTGGCAAGACTTGCCATAGACTAACTTGTAGGGAGTGGTGCCAATTGGTGTCTTGAAAGCGGTTCTATATGCCCACAAGGCATCATCGAGCTTCATAGCCCAATCCTTTCTCGTTCTAGAGACCGTCTTCTCAAGAATTCCCTTTATCTCCCGGTTGGAGATCTCCACTTGGCCACTAGTTTGGGGATGGTAAGGTGTTGCCACCTTATGGGTCACCCCATACTTAGCCAAAAGTGCCCCAAAATTCCTATTAGTGAAGTGCTTCCCTCCATCACTTATGATCACCCTTGGTGTTCCAAACCTAGGGAAGATCACTCGGTTGAAGAACCGCACCACAACCTTGGCATCATTTGTAGGAGAAGCTATTGCCTCCACCCATCTTGAAACATAATCCACCGCCAATAGGATGTAGAGGTTGCCACAAGAAGAGGGGAATGGTCCCATGAAGTCCACACCCCACACATCAAATATTTCCACTTCTTATATGTTGTTCAACGGCATCTCATTCCTCCTTGAGATGTTGCCCGTCCTTTGGCAAGCATCACAAGCTACCACAAAGCTTTGCACATCCTTGAACAAACTCGGCCAAAAGAAACCCGATTGCAACACCTTCGCACATGTCTTGTGGGAGCTAGCATGCCCTCCACATGGCAAGGAATGACAATGGCGGATCACACTCTCCACCTCATCCTCCGGTATGCATCTTCTAAACACTCCATCCGGCCCTCTCTTGAACAAAAGTGGTTCACTCCAATAGTAGTGCGTCACATCTTTGAAGAACTTCTTCCTTTGGGCATATGACAATCCGGGAGGCACTTCCTCACACACAAGATAGTTCACAATGTCGGCATACCATGGCTAACTTCCTCTAGACACTTGGAACAAGCATTCCTCCAACATTTGCAATTGCTCATCCCGGAATGAGTCATCAATCGGGATGTCATCTCTCTCAAGCTCCAACGGTGGGAGTCTACTAAGGTGATCCGCCACAGAGTTTTTGGACCCCTTCTTGTCCCGGATTTCCAAATCAAACTCTTGAAGAAGAAGGATCCACCGAATCAACCTAGGTTTGGCATCCTTTTTTGTAAGGAGATAACGGATCGCAGAATGATCTGTATACACTATAACCTTCGCTCCAACAAGATATGAGCGGAACTTCTCAAAAGCATACACCACCGCTAGCAACTCTTTCTCGGTGGTAGCATAATTGAGTTGGGCATCATCTAGCGTCTTGCTAGCATAATAAATGGCATGTGTGCGCCCATCTTTCTTTTGCCCCAAAACAGCCCCAACGGCTACATCACTTGCATCACACATGATCTCGAACGGTAAACTCCAATCCGGAGGTTGCATGATAGGTGCGGAGATCAAGGCGTTCTTCAACCTACCAAAAGCCTCAAGGCAATCCTTGGAGAAAACAAACTCAACATCTTTCATTAGTAGGTTAGTAAGAGGCTTAGAAATTTTAGAGAAGTCTTTAATAAACCTCCGGTAAAAACTGGCATGCCCTAAGAAACTCCTTACCCCCTTCACCGAGGTAGGTGGTGGCAACTTCTCTATCGTTTCAATCTTGGCCCTATCAACCTCAATGCCACGGTTGGACACCAAGTGTCCCAACACAATACCTTCACTTACCATGAAGTGGCATTTTTCCCAATTCAAGACAAGGTTTGTCTCCTCACATCTTTTAAGTACTAATGACAAGTTATCTAAGCAATTATCAAAGGAAGAACCATACACAGAAAAATCATCCATAAACACTTCCATGATATTCTCAATGTACTCAGAAAATATAGCCATCATACACCTTTGAAAAGTGGCGGGTGCATTACACAACCCAAATGGCATTCTCCTATATGCAAAAGTTCCCCATGGACATGTGAATGTGGTTTTCTCTTGGTCATCGGGGTGGATAGGGATTTGGAAGAATCCACTATAGCCATCTAAGTAGCAAAAGTGAGAATGTTGAGCTAACCTCTCTAGCATTTGGTCAATGAAAGGGAGAGGGAAGTGATCTTTCTTAGAGGCCATGTTAAGCTTCCTATAGTCAATACACTTCCTCCATCCCGTGACCGTCCTAGTTGGGATTAGTTCATTGTTCTCATTGGTCCCTACGGTCATCCCACCCTTCTTGGGAACTACATGAACGGGACTAACCCATTTACTATCCGAAATAGGATAGATGATTCCCGCATCTAGCAACTTAATGATCTCTTTCTTGACTACCTCTTTCATTATAGGATTCAATCTTCTTTGGTGTTCAATAGAGGGTTTATGGTTATCTTCCATCAATATCTTATGCATGCACAAAGAAGGTTTAATGCCAACTAAATCATCAATAGTATAGCCAATGGCTTTCCTATGCAATCTTAGTTCATGCAACAACTTAGCAAGTTCATCATCATTCATGCATGCATTCACAATCACCGGATATGTAGAGTTATCACCAAGAAAAGCATACTTCAAATGAAAGGGGAGGGTTTAAGTTCAAGTTTAGGAGGACCTTTATCGAGCGGAGACGATCCAAATAACGTTGGTTGAGATGAATCCAAAGCAAATAAAGGCTCTCCAAGGCTCCTTGAAACTTGATCATCAACAAGGGCTGCTTCTGGGCAAACCACGGTTGGCTCCACGGATCCTGGCACATCCACGGCCGTGGAAGTTGCCAAGCTTGCTCTTCGGAGCTTTCCAGAGAGTTCTACGGCCGTGGAAAATCTTCCACGACCGTGGTTCCTACAGGAACTCAGCACACTCTCGTGGTCGTCAATTTCAGCTCTTGTCTCCCTTTCTAATGCTTCTAAGGCCTTGATTTCTTCATTGCAAGCCTCCTCAACACCTTCCTCCATCAAACTTAAGCTAACAACCTTCTCCAAGGGGTCCTTGATCAAGATCGAGCTCACAACTTCTCTAGACTCCTCTTGCTCGACAATGTTGAATACATTTTCATCAAGGGTTGGCCCTTTCATCATTGTGGACAGCTTGAATTTGATATTCTCTTCTCCAATATTGAAGGAGAGAATTCCGTTTTTGCAATCTACCAAGCATCCGGAAGTGGCTAGGAAAGGTCTCCCAAAGATGATGGGAACCGGATAGTCCGCCGGAATTTCCAAGACGATAAAATCAATCGGCACATAGAACTTCCCTAGTTGCACCGGAATGTCCTCCAAGATCCCAACCGGGTGAGTGATCAAACGGTCCGCCATGTAGACGGTCATCTTGACCGGTTTTGGCTCTCCTAGCCCAACCTTGTTGCATAGTGCAAGCGGTATGATGCTTACACTTGCCCCAAGATCACAAAGGGCTTCATACTTCACTTCTCCCACTCAGATTGGCACACAAAAGGAGCCCGGATCTCTTAACTTAGGAGGCATTTCTGCCTTCATGGTTTGGATCAATTCCGAGGACCTCTTAGTCATCCTTACTTCTCCATACTCCTCCAACTTCCTTTTGTTAGAGAGTATTTCTTTCAAGAACTTGCCATATGCCGGCATTCCTAAAATAGCATCCATGAACGGAATGTTAATATGCAATTTAGACATAAATTCAAGGAATTTACCAAAGTGCTTGTCCAAGCGAGCCCTTGCTCGTGATTGAGGGAACGGTAGTGGTGGCTTGTATGGAGGCGGTGCCACATATGTTGGCTCAACATCCTTGCTCTTGCCTCCATCTTCTTGCAATATCTCTTCTTCTACCACTACTTGCTTTCCCTTAACATTTTCTCTTGGCAAGGGATCCTTCATACTCAACCCACTCCTCGTTGTAATGGCCAACACTTGGCCTCTTGGGTTGTCTTCGGTTCTTCCGGGAAGCTTTCCCGGATCTCTATGAGCTTCACCCGCCTTTTGGAACACTTGTGCTTCCAACACCTTTTGAGCCTTAGAAATGGAAATCACCGTGCTCTCAAGACCACTCAACCTTCCAAGCAATTGCTCAAACATCATTTCGGTTCTATCCTTTGGAGGTTGAGTAAATCCGGGTGGAGGTTCTTATGAAGCTTTTGGTGGTGGAGCTGCGCTTGTGGAAGCGGGAGGGTTCAAGGCTCCATCCGGGTTAGAATAGGAAAACCCGGGATGGTTATGGTTGGGCCGGTAATTGTAAAATTGCCGGTTGTTGTTGAAGTTCCTTGGGCCTTGATAATTGTTGTAATTGCCCCTTCCCATGTAATTCACATCTTCCTCCTTGGAAGACAAGTTTGCTTGCACTTGCACTTGAGGAGTTGCTTGGTTCTTCAAAGTTGTGGCACACAACTCCCTTAAAGACTTGAGCTCGTTGTTGATGGCGTCAAGCTTGAAATTGCTCATGGTGACTTCACTCACCTCATATGCTCCCGCCTTTCTCCCTTCACTCTTCCTATGGGAGTACTTCTCAATCACTAGGGCTTGTTTCTCTACAAACTCCCAAGCTTCATCCACATGCTTTTCCATGAAAGTCCCACCGGAAAGAGATTGGAGCTTAAATTGGCTATCTTCATCAAGTCCCTTGAAGTAGATTTCCAATAACTCGATTTTCGGTATACCATGGTGTGGACAATCTAGGAGAAGATCTTTGAACCTCTCTCAAGACTTGAACAAACTCTCTCTATCCTTCATCACGAAGGCATTGATCTTCCCTCTTAATTCGGTAGTCTTGGAAGGTGGGAAGAACTTAGTCAAAAACGCGGTTGTCATCCCCTCCGAAGTACTAACTCGCCCTTGCGGAATAGATTGATTCCAAGCTAAGGCCTTGTCCTTAAGAGAGAAGGAGAAAGCGTTAAGCTTATGGTTGTTGCTCTCCAATCTAGGCGGTCTAAGAGTCTCCATCAAGATCTCATAATTCATCAAGTGTTGATGAGGAGACTCTCCTTCCATCCCTCCAAATTGATTATGCCGGATCATTTGTAGAACTTGAGGGCGGAGCTTGTAATCATGGGCTGCGGGATCTCCTAAGTTCACACCCGGATGGTGTGCTCTTTGTGCCGGATCCATACGTTGCCCTAACGTTTGTGGTTCTTCCATAGCAATGGGCACAACCCGAATATTAACCGCCAGCTGTGGTTGTGGTGGAGGTGGAGGAGGTTGTTGGCGGTTAAGCTCTCTTTGCACAAGAGCTTGCCTAATCTCCTCAATCTCCCTCCTAGTTGCCTCTTGCCTCTCATTGGCAAGTCTCCTTTCATTCTCCAAAGCTTCATCCCTTATCCTAATTTGCTCTAAAGCCTCATCCAACTCAGCTTGGAGATCTCTTCCGGCCATCTCTTTTCCTTTCCGAATGCTCTTGGATCTAGATCTAAGGGTTTTCTCCGGTTCGGGATCGAATGGAGCTAAATCCTTGCCACGAGATCTTCGCATACACCTAAAGAGTGAGAGATGTCCTGAAAAGCAAAGACACAAACCAAAAAGAGATCAAAAGCAACAAGAAAGATCTACACTATGAACAATCAAAAAATAATGACTCAATCTAGACCTAGTCCCCGGCAACGGTGCCAAAAACTTGTCACGCTAAGAACGTGTGCACGCAATAAGCTTTAAATTTATAGCTCGTTATATTTCTCCTAACTCTAGCGAACCCTCAGTGTACGGGACATTTGTAGTAGGGATAGTATTCCGACGTCGAACACAAAGACTAAGGTGAGATTGATTCGATTAGTGATTAAGTCTAGTGAAGATCTAGGTTAAGGAAAAGAGAAAGAAATAAAGAAATGAAAATTTCAATGTTTTTGGTGGGTTTTTAGGTGATCAATCAAGGATCACAAATCATGCGAAATAAACAATCAATTAAGCTAACAAATCAACACAAACAAACAAGCTAAAACGAGATACGAGATCAAAGAGAGAAAAGCGGATTCTAGGGGTTGGAAATTCCGGTTATGGAACAAGACTCAAGCTATCTAATCATTCCTTGGATTAACTATGATATGTTGGGAGTGAGTGTTTCTAGATTGGGATCAATCACCGGGTAGGTCTCATGGTCCACTAGTCCAATCCTAAGGTCTTATCACCGGGTAAGTCTCAAAGAGCCTAAGGAACGGAATTCTACTCAAACCGGATTGTCTCCTAGGGATCTAACCTATCCTCACCGGGTAAGTCTCGGAAGGGTGAGTCCTAAACAACTATCCTAGCACACTTAGTCCAATGACGGCTTATGAGGCTCACCACTACCTAGGGTTTGTCATCTTTGAAATCTAAGAGTAAGAATCACCGGGTAGGTCTCTTCTAACACTTAGTTGCTAACACTAGGTCACCCTAGGATAGATTTAACTCAACAAACACTAGGATTTCAACATTCTAACATTCTAGAACTTAGATCTATCAAACCAAACGAACCAGACAAACCACGGGTTGTTCTACCACTTCCACGGCCGTGGACTGGCAAGAACAAACCGTGGACTCCAACAGGGGTTTCGTTCAAGTAAACAAGTCATCCAAAGGTAAATCTAGTTCCATCCTATCATAGTCCTAGCCATAACCATCCTTTCCTCACCCTAGAATCGCATCTATTTAGCCTACAACATTCATCATAACAATCGAAATCATCAAACATAAAATCATGGCTTCCATTTGCAAGATAATGAAGAGAAAGAGATGAACAAGTGAAGCAAGCAAAACCAAGCTGAAAGTAAGATTAGAGAGACTCACAACCCCTCCAAAAGAAGGTTTAAACGATTCTTACAACTCTAGAAATCGATTCCGAAAATCTTCACTACAAAACTTATCAAATACTAGAAAATGGTGTGTTCTTCTCTTCTTCTCCAATGGAGCTCTTCTCCTCCTCCAATGGTAGCTCTCCTCTTGAGAGAATCTTCTTGTTGAGAGAGTGTTTTGGATGATAGGGGTTGTGTAGTGGATGGTGGATGGAAGATCCCTTCTCTCAGCATTGCAGGACCACTTTTATACTACAACTTTGCTAGAGAAGGCCATGAGATCGTGGCACAGCTGTCACAACCGTCTGGAAAAAACCACGGTTGGTTTCCACGGCCATGGTCTTGCCAGTGACCGTGGTTTGGTGCTTCAGCTTTGCCTTGGATCATTAAGCTTCGATTTGGTGCATGGCTTGTGTTGACAAGGTTCCATGAGTCCTCCTTAGCCCTTAGCTTGCATTCCAATGAGTCCGAAAGTGTGTCATCTCGAGGAGCGACCCTCGAATGCATCGATTAAGCTCCTAAATCTCCCAAAATACCTATAAAGCAAGCAAAAGTCCGTGTAGACGTCTATCTCGACAAAATACATGATTTGAGTGCAAACGTCGTGAATTAATGCTAGACCATGCATGAATGAGTGGAAAATCTATCTAAATGAGTGTCTAATCCTAAGTCATAAATCGTGTTATCATAGAGCTTCGAATCGTCGGGCAATGCAGTTACAGCCTCCATCACTAATGATAGTCTGTGGTGTCCCAAACCTTGGGAAGATAGTTCTATTGAAGTACTTAACTACAACCATAGCATCATTAGTTATAGAGGAAATTGCTTCAACCCATCTCGAAACATAATCTACATCTAGAAGTATGTATTGGTTTCCACAAGATGATGGGAAAGGTCCCATGAAGTCTACTCCCCCAACATCAAAGATCTCTACCTCCTGAATGTTGTTAAGAGGCATTTCGTTTCTCCTAGATTTGTTCTCTGTTCTTTGACAAGCATCGCAGCAGGAAACAATGGTTTGCACATCTTTAAATAAAGTAGGCCAAAAGAATCCAATTGCAATACCTTAGCGCTAGTCTTGTTTGAGCTAGCGTGTCCTCCACAAGGTAGTGAATGACAGTGATGGATGACACTTTGCATCTTGTCTTCCGGCACACATCTTCGAATGATGTCGTCAGGACCTCTCTTGAAGAGTAGAGGTTCATTCCAAAAGTATTCCCGGACATCCTTAAAAAACTTCTTCCTTTGTGCATAGGATAGTCCGGGTGGTATTTCCTGACAAACCAAATAGTTAACAAAATCAGCAAACCATGGTTCGTTATCTTTAGTTATCTTGTCGATGCACTCCTCTATGATGTGTAAGTGCTCATCCGGAAAGGAGTCATCTATAGGTAGATTGTCGTCCTCTAGATGTGGTAGACGACTCAAATGATCCGCAACAGAATTTTCCAAACCCTTCTTGTCACGGATCTCTAGATCGAATTCTTGTAGGAGAAGAATCCATCTGATCAGCCTTGGTTTCGCATCCTTCTTTGCAAGTAGATACCGGATTGCAACATGATCCGTGTATACAATCACCTTTGCACCTACAAGATAAGAACGAAACTTTTCAAATGCATAAACAATAGCTAGAAATTCCTTTTCAGTAGTGGCGTAGTTAAGCTGCACTTCATCTAGCGTCTTGCTAGCGTAATAGATAGCATGAGTTCGGCCTTCCTTCTTTTGCCCAAGCACAACTCCTATAGCTACGTCACTTGCATCACACATAACCTCGAATGGAAGATTCCAATCCGGAGGTTGGATGATCGGGGCTGAGATTAGAGCTTCCCGAATCTTATGAAACGCATCTAAACACTCCTGTGAGAAATCAAAAACTGCATCCTTCATTAATAGATTAGTAAGCGGTTTTGATATCTTAGAGAAATCCTTTATAAAACGTCTATAAAATCCAGCATGCTCTAGAAAGCTTCTTATCCCCTTCACCGAAGATGGAGGAGGGAGCTTTTCTATGGTTTCTATCTTAGACATATCTACCTCAATCCCTCTACTAGAGATCAAGTGTCCGAGTACAATGCCTTCCTTCACCATAAATTGACACTTTTCCCAATTAAGAACTAGGTTAGTGTCTTCACACCTTTGTAGCACAAGAGAAAGGTTAGAGAGACAATTATCGAAAGAGGAACCATAAACAGAAAAGTCATGCATGAAAACCTCCACGATTTCCTCTATGTACTCCGAGAAGATAGCCATCATGCACCTTTGGAAGGTGGCTGGGGCGTTGCAAAGCCCGAACGGCATTCACCTATAAGCGAACGTACCCCATGGGCACGTGAATGTGGTCTTCTCTTGATCGTCAGGATGAATCGGAATTTGAAAGAAGCCACTATAGCCGTCAAGATAGCAAAAATGAGAGTGTTGTGCTAACCTTCCAAGCATTTGGTCGATGAAGGGTAATGGGAAGTGATCCTTTCTAGTTGCATTGTTTAGCTTCCGGTAATCAATGCACATCCTCCATCCAGTCACGGTCCTTGTAGGAATGAGCTCATTGTTCTTATTGGTGATAACCGTCATTCCTCCCTTCTTTGGAACAACCTGTACGGAACTCACCCACTTGCTATCGAAGATAGGGTAGATGATACCCGCATCAAGTAGTTTAAGAATTTCCTTCTTGACAACCTCCTTCATGGTCGGATTTAACCACCGTTGAGCTTGTCGTGAAGTTCTAAAGTCTTCTTCCATTAGGATCTAATTCATACACAAGGAAGGCTTAATTCCTACTAGATCCTGTATAGTATAACCTAAGGCTTTCCTATGTTTCCTTAGAACAACCATAAGCTGACTATGTTCATCTTCACTTAGATCGAAACTAACAATTACCGGAAAAGTAGAATTAGTTCCTAGAAATACGTACCTTAGATGTGTGGGAAGCGGTTTCAATTCCATCACTATTGGAGTCTCTAGTGGTTCTTGAGGGGTGTCCAATGCTTCCTTAGAAGTCTCTAAGGGTATAGAGGTTGTTGAAGAAGACTCAAGCACATTGGTAGAAAGAACGTAATTGCTCTCGGATTTTCACAAAATTACGGCACCTCTGTTTCTTCCACGGCCGTGGTTTTGGGTGTGGAAGTCAATTACGGCACCTCTGATAGTTCCACGGCCGTGGTTTTGGCCGTGTAACTTACTGGAGTCCTCCGAATAGCTAATTACGGTCATGTTGGTGGAAACCACGGCCGTGGAATAGCACGACTGGCCGTGATTCCTCACGTTTTCTGACCCATCGTAGAGTTTTTAAACTCTTCTTCATGCACTTCCTTTAGCTCCTCTAAAGCTTCAATTTCCTTATTGCATTCCTCTTCCTCTCCTTTCTCCATAATGCTCATAGTGATCACCTTTTGCAATGGATCCTTGAATAGAATCGAGCTTACTTCCTCTCTAGATGCCTCTTCATCATGGATGTTGAACATATCTTCTCCAAGAGTTGGCTCTTTCATCAAAGTGGAAAGAACAAACTCTACTTTTTCCTCTCCTATGTCGAAGGCGAGTCTAGCATTCTTGCAATCCACCATACAACCGGATGTTGCAAGAAACGGTCTTCCGAGTATGATCGGGAACGGACTATCTGCCGGAATGTCAAGCACAACAAAGTCTATTGGAACATAGAACTTACCAAGCTTGATCGGGACGTCTTCAATGATACCGACGGGACGAGTTATGGATCGATCCGCCATGTATAATGTCATCTTCACCGGTTTAGGTTCGCCTAAACCGATCTTCCTGCATAAGGCAAGCGGAATGATGCTAACGCTTGCTCCTAAATCACATAATGCATCATATATGACATCTTCTACTCCGATTGGAACACAAAATGACCCCGGATCCTTCAGCTTTGGGGGCATCTTTTCCTTCATCGTTTTGATGAGATCTGACGATTCCAAACTCATCTTGATTTCTCCAAAGTCTTTCAGTTTCCTCTTATTAGAGAGGATCTCCTTTAAGATATTTCAATAAGCTGGCATACCTACAATTGCATCAATGAAGGGTATATTAATATGCAGTTTGTTCATGAGTTCAATGAATTTACCGAATTGCTTGTCTAGACGCGCTCTTGCTCTTGATTGTGGAAATGGTAGGGGAGGTTTGTAAGCTGGAGGAGGAATGTAGATGTCTTCCTTCTCCTTCCCCTTTTATTTCTCCTTTTCGACTGGAACTTCAACAATCTTAGGCTGCGGGTCGGTGGTTGTTGCTCCGCTCCTAGTTGTGATAGCCATCACCCTTCCTTTTGGGTTTTCCTCCATCTTTCCTGGAAGTTTTCCTTGGTTCCAAGGAACTTCCTCACCATTGCTGAACATTTGGTTTTCTAAAACCTTTTGAGCTTTATCAACCTTAGTGATGTGACTCTCTAGCCCTTGAAGCTTTCCCAAGATCGTTTCTAGCATGGGATCAGAATTACCGGAATTACCAGAATTGGGATAAGAATTACCGGAATTTTGTTGTTTGTTGGAACGTCAATTGTTGTTGTTTGAATTCCTATTGTTGTTCCAAATATTGTTCCGGTTGTTGTTCCGGCTGTTGCGATTGGTGTCTTCATTCCCATTATGGTTATTGTTGTTTCCTAAATAACAAACATCTTGCTCCTTAGGCTTTTGAAAGCTAGCTTTGATGACTTCCTTCAATTCTTTAATCTCGGTGTTGAGAGAAAAGATTTGAGTTTGAGCAGCTTGTGTTAGCTTTGCTCCTTTCTCTACTCGATTAGCTTCCGCTTTCCGGTGAGAGTACTTCTCAATGACTCGGGCTTGCTTCTCAATGAAGTCCCAAGCATCATCTTTCCTCATGTCCATAAATGTGCCACATGAAAGGGATTGGAGCTTGAATTGTGTTTCCACAACCAGCCCCTTATAGTATATCTCCAATAACTCCAATTTGGAAATTCCATCGTGTGGGCAATCCAATAGTAAATCCTGAAATCTTTCCCAAGACTGAAACAAACTTTCATTAGATCTCATAGAAAAAGCATTGATTTTTCCTCTCAACTCCGCCGTCTTGGATGGCGGAAAGAACTTGGTTAGGAACTCCGAAGATAGATCCTATCATGTGTTGAGTCTTCCATTTGGAAGAGCTTGATACCAAGATAAAGCTTTCCCTTTCAAAGAGAAGAAGAATGGCTTGATCTTAATTGTTGGTGGTTGCATTCTTTGGCTTCATTGTCTCCATCAAGATCTCAAAATTCTGTAAATGTTGATGTGGAGATTCAACACTCATTCCTCCAAACTGGCTTTGGCAAACGATGGTAATAACTTGTGGGTTAAAGCTAAACCCTTGAATATCGTCACCATCAAAATTCACACCTAGACGGCGTGGTTGCTGAATCGGATCCATCCTTTGGCCAAGAGTTCTTGGCTCTTCATCTACACGAGTGGCTCTCGCACCCCCCTTTGGGACACGAGGAATAGCGGCTGGTGTTTGATTAATCCGGACTGGATTGATCGTTGGATCAATCTCCTCTAGTGCTGGCATATTCGGATCGAATTCCTCATCATCGGATGATTCCACTCTAATGGACTTAGTTGGCTTCTTGACCTTCTTCTTCTTTTTAGAATCATTCAGCTCGAACTTCATGTCCAACATCATAGCCCCGAGTTCATCAATTTGGAATTGATGACTCGTTTTTGCATCTAAACGAGCTTTCTCACTCAACTTAAGTTGACGTTGAGATTCGTCTAATTCTTGTAAATCTCTCTCTTTATTTTCAGCCATCTTTCTTTCCTTGGCTTCCTTCCTAAGAGTTTTCTCAAGTTCCGGATCAAAAGGTACGAGGTCTTTGTTGGATCTAGCCCTGCGCATATACCTAAAAGAACCTGCAAATAGCACTCACAAGAGATATCAAATAACAAGAGCAAAGCTCCCAAGCTCGACAACCGACAACCGAAGTTTGGTTTAGACCAAATCCCCAGCAACGGCGCCAAAAAGCTTGTTCGCCCTAAAACATGCGTGCAATAAAGTCTTAAGTTTATAAAACTAGAATAAAAGCAAGCGAACCCGCAGTGTAAGGATCGGCGTAGATTAGCAAGTATTCCAAAGTACCGATCACAGGGATTTGGTGAAACAAAACCCAGTCTCAAATTATCGAGCAAATAAAAAGTGAAGTTTTGCAAATATTGGGAAAACAACAACCCTAAAGATCCAGGTATCGAATTGTGGCAATCGATTAAAGATATACTAAAGAACTAAAGACAGAGTTAAGAGTTGCAAAGGTATGCTAAAGCCAAGCCATGTACGGTGAAGTTCCAAGACTTTATATGACTTATCTAAAGACACTCTCTATAAAGGTTGTTGAGGCTTCTGTATAGAAAGGATCTATGGACAAGAATCAATCTCAAATACCCAAACTTGTAACCCAAGGATCAAGACGAAATAAAACGATTAAGGTTGTGACACTCGAAATCGAAATAGATGGTGATGAGTCTCACTACTACCTAGAAAAGGGTAAACCAAGACTAGATTAATGCTAATCTTTAACCTTGGATCAAAGTAAAAGCAAAGCTCGTAAACTAGGGTAAATCACGGTCACATGTTGAGAACCACGGCCGTGGAACTCCAAGAACAGGCCGTGATTTGGGTTCGTCGACGAGATCTCTCTAACTCTCAGGGTCCAATCAATTTACGATCGATCTATCATCATCTAAGCCACAACTATCAACCCTTCACCTTAGAATTGCTAAAAGGTTTTAGCCAATAAACATTGTCATAATATCAATATTCAAATTAAAGGGAATGAAAGATGAAAACCCTCGAATACTCGATAAAACTTCAAAACCAATTCTCAAATCCGTAACACAAGAAGCAATGTTTAATGGATTTCGAATGTATAACACAAAACCTTACAAGAATCTAAGGTAAGTATGAAGAACAGGTTGTCAATCCGTCTTAAATATCAAAACCCAAGAAAGAGGTTAAACCTTCGGCGATCTTCAATCAACCCTAAGCAAGAATGCTCCAAGCAAAGTAAGTGGCCGTCAACGTCCGTCGGCGTCTCCGCGGGATCAAAAACAAATGTTGCGAGATTTAGCGGGCGTAAGCGCGGATCCCCAAAACTCTCTTTTCCGACCTTTTTATAAGATGGGAAAGAAATAACCGTCCAAGCCCATTACGTAAATAGCGTGGAAAATAAAGACTCGTCAAAAGATCGCCAAAATCACGGTCTCAAGGGTTTCCACGACCGTGGTTTAGGGCGTGGAAATGGATTACGGTCTCTTGTGACTTCCACGACCATACTTTAGGCCGTGTAACTTACTGGAGTGCTTCACGCTCATGATGCCAAGATCCACGGCCGTGGTTTAGAGCGTGGACTCTTCTACGACCGTACTTCAGGGTGTGAAAGTGTAGAATACTTGTAGTTTCCTTTGTGTCGTGACATTCTTCATCCTAGCTCCCTCCTTAGCTTCCTTGATGTGTTCCTAATCCTCGAATATGATCGAATCCTCTCTTTTCTCTCTCAATAGCTCCTATTTAACTCCTTTTCGCCTACAATCAACACAAAGCTAGTGTAGACATCCATATCGACAATAATAGAGGAACAAGCTAACAATTGCTTTTAAACTTCATCCATGTACACAATAATGAGGGAAAAACAACCAAAATAAGTGCCTAGAATATCGCAATATTTCATGCTAACATTCAGCTTCCTATAGTTGATGCACACCCTCCAGCCCGTAACGGTCCTAGTTGGGATCAACTCGTTATTTTTATTCGTCACAACGGTCATCCTTCCTTTCTTCGGAACTACATGCACTGGGCTCACCCACTTGCTATCCGAGATAGGAAATATGATACCTGCATCCAACAACTTAAGAATTTCTTTCTTCACAACCTCTTTCATGATCGGATTTAACCGTCTTTGAGGCTCCCATGAAGTCTTTTGATCGTCCTCCATTAGTATTCTATGCATGCAGAAAGAGGGCTTAATACCAATAAGATCATCAATAGTATAACCCAAAGCCTTTTGATGCTTTCTCAGGACATGCATTAGTTTAGATAATTCAGTATCGGAAAGGGAAGCACTAACAATAACGGGATAAGTAGAATCCAGTCCAAGAAAAGCATACCTCAAGTGACTTAGAAGCGGTTTAAGCTCCACAACTGGGGGTGCTTTCTGAGGGGGATCCTTGCTTCCTCCTTCCAGTGGAGTAGACTCAGATCGAA
Organism: Fagopyrum esculentum; assembly: GCA_033239045.1. Classification (NCBI taxonomy): domain Eukaryota; kingdom Viridiplantae; phylum Streptophyta; class Magnoliopsida; order Caryophyllales; family Polygonaceae; genus Fagopyrum; species Fagopyrum esculentum. The sequence continues at coordinate 54,901,320 of BSUD01000001.1, forward strand.
GAACTAAACTTTCAGACTTCTAAGTTGACATCATCTCGCTTGCGACCTCGGTCGAGGTCCAGAGTGGGTGACCGAGATGTTCTTCAATCAAGAACACCTCGCTTGGTCCAGAGAGTGCCTCGGTCGAGGTACTGAAACTGGGACCGAAAGTGGAGATTTTCTTCTCCTGGATTAGCTTCTCAGTCTTAGCTCCTAGATCTTCTTCCAGTGCTTTTAAGCTCCGTATATCTGCATCACAAGAAGCATCTATACCTTCCTCCATTAGGCTAAAACTAATAACTCTTTCAAGTGGGTCATTAATAAGGATAGAGCTCACCAATTCTCTTGATTCTTCTTCATCATAGATGTTTAAGATATCATCCTCCAGCGGCTCTCCTTTCATTGCAGCAAGCAATGCAAACTCCACTTGATCTCCACCAATATTGAATTGCAACTTGGCGTTCTTACAATCCACATTGCAACCCGAGGTTGCTAGAAATGGTCTCCCGAAAATGATAGGGACGGGATAATCTGCGGAAATATCAATCACAACAAAGTCTATAGGTAAATAGAAGTTACCTAACTTAACCAGAACATCTTCCAAAATGCCCACGGGATGGGTAATGGAGCGGTCCGCCATGTATAACATTATCTTCACCGGCCTAGGCTCTCCAAGTCCGATCTTCACACATAGCTCCAGCGGGATGATGCTCACGCTGGCTCCTAGATCACACAATGCTTCACAAGTAACATCCTCAACTTGAATGGGAATGCAAAATGAGCCGGGATATCTCAACTTGGGTGGCATCTTCTCCTTCCTGATTTGAATGAGCTTCGATGATTTAGATGTCATCCTTACTTCACCAAAATCTTTCAGCTTCCTCTTCCTTGATAGAGTTTCCTTTAAGAACTTCCCATAGGCGGGCATCCCTAGAATAGCATCAAGGAAATAGATGTTAATATGTAATTTATTCATCCAGTCAAGGAACTTACCAAAGTGCTTGTCTAGATTTGCTCTAACCCTTGACTGGGGGAATGTAAGTGGTGGTTTATATGCAGGAGGTGGGACATAAACTTCAGTTTTGTCCGACGCTTTTTGAGGCTCCACCTAGGATGGTACCTCGACCGAAGTGTTCTTCGTCTGTACCTGGACCGAGGTGTTCTTCAATCTCCATTGGCATCGACCGAGGCACTAGATCTGTAGTTTTCAATCCACTTCTCGTCGTTACTGCCATGATCTGTCCTTTAGGGTTGCTCTCTGTCCTTGCTGGGAGCTTCCCTGAATCTCTTGGCGCTTCATTCGCCTTATTAAAGAATTGTTGCTTTAAGGCTTTTTGTGCCTTCAAAAATGATGTCATGGACGTCTCCATAGCATTGAGCTTGATGAAGATGGCCTCCAGCACTGCATCTTTCTTCGCTGGCTGGGATGAGCTTGATCCAGGCTCTTGGCTCTTCAATGGAGTAGAAGAAGAAGAAAGCAAAGGATTAGAAGAATTATTCGAATTGGAGTTAGAGTAAGGGTTACCCGGATTTTGATTGTTGGATCTCCAATTGTTGTTGTTGGAGCCTCTATTTTTGTTGTAGTTGTTGTTCCGGTAACCATTGTTGTTGTTCCTTGAGCCTTGATATCCTCCCTCTTCCTTCTTGGTGTGAGCAACCAAAAGATCCTTCAATTGCTTCACATCGTTCTTGAGGGAAATGAGTTGGTTATCATTTGATGGAGCCTCTTGGAAATTAACTCTCTTAACTCCAGTTTCAGCTCCTTAGTGGGAGTATTTCTCCATGTGCAAAGCTTGTTTCTCAATGAACTCCCAAGCTTCATCAATCGGCATGTCCATAAACGTGCCGGCGGATAGTAGTTTAAGGTTGAATTGGGTAGCTCCATCCAATCCCTTGAAGTAAATCTCCATCAACTCTATCTTTGGAATCCCATGATGTCGGCAATCCAAATGAACATCTTTAATTCTCTCCCATGACTTGGACAAACTCTCCTTGTCCTTCATGATAAATGCATTGATCTTCCCTCTCATTTCAGCGGTTTAGGAGGGGGGAAAGAATTTTGTTAAGAACTCCGTCGTCATCTCCTCCCAAGTGTTGATCTTTCCGGGAGGAAGAGACTGATACCAAGTAAGCGCCCTGTCTTTCAAAGAAAAGTAAAAAGGCCTTAGCTTGTAATTATTATTCTCCAGCCTTGAAGGTCTCAAGGTCTCCATCAAAATCTCATAGTTTTGTAAATGTTGATGCGGAGACTCCCTCTCTAAACCTCCAAACTGGCATTGGCGGATCATTGATAGAACTTGCGGTCGAAGTTCATAATCATGCTCAGCTGGATCTCCTAGGTTGACTCCTGGACACCTCACTTGCTGGTTCGGGTCCATCCTCTGTCCTAGGGTCTGTGGAATACCTGCAAAAAGAGCATCTCGGACTGGCATCCGAGGTGGAAGTATCTCAGCCGGGGCAACTGGAGCGGGGTCCTGCCTCGGTCGAGGGTCTGGTCGATGCAGAATCTGAGCTCGTAACTCAGTCATATCTGCTTCATTCTTTGCAGCTCTGGTGCGATTTTGCTCCCTCTCGCGCTGCAGTTCTTCCCTATTGAGGCGCAGCTGTTCCATCGCCTCATTCAATTCAGCCTCAAGATTGCGATCGTCTCGGTTGGCCATTTTAGCTTCTTTCAAGCGTCTTTTGTATGTCTTTTCTGGTTCGGGATCGTAAGGAACGATTTCCTTCCCAGCACGGGTTCTTCGCTTAAACATAAGAAGAAGAACCTGCAAAAGTCACTCAAGTAGAGTGGTTAGTAGTAACAGGGGCAATTGCCCCGAAAGACTACTGCAACCGGCTCGGTCTAGACCAAGTCCCCGGCAACGCCAAAAACTTGTTCGCTCCAAACGGTGTGTGCAAGCTTTAAATTTATATCCCAAGAAATATGCTTAAACAAGGATGCGATCCCGCAGTGTATAGATCCATTATAGTAAAAACAAGAATTCCGGGGTGTCGATCTCAAGGACTTAGGTGAAACAAAGCAAGCATAGGTTGTCAATGCAATTATTAACCACAAAAGCGATTAAAGCAATCAAAAAGATGATAATAAGGTCAATTAAAGGAAATATGCAGATTTTAGGGTTTAAAGCATCTAGTTGTGGTTCCAACTCAAGATCTCAAGATAAATGGACAAAGATGAGATTTTGCAAAGGGAAGGTGTTTCTAAAGTGGAATAGATCACTGGGTAAGTCTCACTACTCACTAACTCCAAACCAAAAGCTCCTATTACCGGGTAAGTCTCAAGGTACTAAGGAAAGGAATTATAATCTCAAACCAACACACCAACTAAGGGAAAAAAATGAACCTTTACCAGGTAAGTCTCAAGCTAACTCACAATGATGGGATGAAAGCACACTCAAACCCTAATAAAGGATAAACCTTTATTACCTACACTTATGAACTTGGATAAACAAACTAAGGAATTACCGCGTAAGTCTCATCCTAGGCTTGCAATGAACCAGGAAAGGTGTAATAAGAATAGGATTTGGCAAGGTCTAATACTTAACTCTCAGGTACGGATCAGAAAAGGTTCACCTCGGTCAGTCAAGTTCTATCCCGGCCGAGATGTTCATCGATTGAACGAGATGTTTTAGGGTTAAGGATAAAGACTCGAGCTTCCAGGGTCCTGTTCGCCACTTAGCGTGCGTGCAAATAAGTCTTAAATTTATAAAACTAGAATTAAGCAAGCGAACCCGCAGTGTACGGATCGACGTAGTTAAGCAATAATTCCAGAGTATCGAACACAGGGATTTGGGGGGTTAAATCAAATTATAGAATTGTCAAGCAAGTGAATGTATGAGCTTATGTAAATATTGGGAAAATAACAATCCTAAAGATCTAGGAATCCAGCTGTGGCAATCGATTCAAGATATACTAAAAATATAAGGACAGAGTTGAGGTTTGCAAAGATATACGAATGTAAAGCAATGTACGGTGAAGTTCCAAGGCTTTATATGACTTATCTAAAGGCACTCTCTATAAAGGTTGTTGAGGCTTCAGTATAGAAAGGTTCAAAAGACAAGAGTTAATATCAAATATCCAAACTTGTAATCCAAGAGGCAAGACCAACTAAACCGATTAAGGTTGTGACACTCGGAATTGAGGTAGAGGTTGTTGAGGCTTCACTACCACCTAGAAAAAGCAAGCCAAGACTAAGTTAAAGCAAATCTTTAACTTTGGATTAAAGTAAAAGCAAGTCGTAGACTAAGGGAAATTACGGTTGGATCTTGAGCTTCCACGGCCGTGGAACTCAAGAACACACCGTGATTTTGGGTTTGTCGGCGATTCTGTCTAACTCTCAAGGTCCAATCAATTTACGATCGATCTATCATCATCGAAGCCACAATTATCAACCCTTCACCTTAGAAATGCTAATGGATTTTAGCCAACAACAGTCATTATGATATCAAATTCAAGATTTAAAAGAATGAAAGATGAAAACCTTCGAAAACCTTGAATAAATCTCAAATCAATCTCAAATCCACAAACAAGAACAATGATGTAAGCAGATTCAGAATAACACAAACAATTACAATCCTTGATAAGAACGAAGAACGGGATGTCAATCCGTCTTCTAATCAAACCTAAGGACAAAAGACGTAATCTCCGCACGAACAATGAAACCCTCAATGTGCGGAAGCAAATCTCCAAGCGACGATGCTCTCCACGTGATCTAAACGGAGGCGTAAGCGAAGACGTAAGCAAAGCTATCTATGCGGGGTGACGGAATCTCCCTCTTTCCGTCCTTTTATAGGGCAAGATAAAATATGTGTCCAACCCATTGCGTAAAAGATCGTGGCTTCAAATTGTACGTTACAAGATAGTCTAAATCACGGTTTCCTAAGATTCCACGCCCGTGGTTTAGAGCGTAGTTTAGAGCGTGGAATTTCATCACGGTTGCTTCACATCTTCCACGGCCGTGTAAGTCACTGGAGTGCCCCACGCTTGTGTTGCCAAAGTTCCACGGCCGTGGTTTAGAGCGTGGATTCTAGTACGGCCGTATTTTAGAGCGTGAAGCGTCGAATGCTCGTAATTCTCCTTTGTTTTGTGCCATTCTTCATCCTAGCATCTCCCTTAGCTCCTAGTGATGTCCTCAATCCTTGGACATGCTCAATTCATCCCCATTCTCCTTCAATCCGTTCGGTTTTAGCTCTTAATTGCCTACAATCAACACAAAGCTTATGTAGACCTCTATATCGGCAATATAGATAAACTAACTCACAATTGCTTCAATGCTTTATCAATGAATACCAATATGGATGAAATACACTTAGAAAACGTGCCTAAAATATCACAATATTTCATGCTAACAAATAACCCCATACTTGCCACTTGCTTGTCCCCGAGCAAGGTCTTTCAAAAGCTTTAAAACTCAAGTTAGGATGAAATATGTGTACACTCTCAACAACAAAAACTTCTTTTAGATGAATGTGCTTTCTAAACAATAGATCATTCTCAAATCTTGCTTCATTCGTTTATAAGACTTCCATACACATAATTAAAGAGTAAAGAGTAAAGAAAGCTCATAAATTGATCAAACTTCCATGTAAACATCATAACCTTCAAACATTATCAAAATCAATCATAAGAAACTTCAATTTAGATCACCAAGTCATATATCATTCTTTTGATCTTAAGGACTTTCAATCAAGGTCTAGAATGCGGAAAGGGAGGGAAAACTTTAAGGAATGTGGTGCATGAATCCGGGAAAGTGGATAACAACTCTTTTCTTTTTCTCTTGCGGTTTCCGCAACACTTTCAAATTAGAGCTGCGCTCTCTTCTTTTCAATTCATTTTTCGACTTTACTTTTGGAGTTATGGATAGAGGTGCACAAAAACCGAAGCCTAGGAGATTGGCGTTTCTCATTTTTACGAGATGCCTCAAACCCTTGATGCACATACCATAATCCGCTAGGAATATCGCTCAATCCGACTTTGGCAAGACACAAACACCCGGCTATGTGAATGGTGCCGAGTTACTCATCGTCATGATTGACTTCCCCAAACCTATAATTTCTTTCTATTCTTTTGAATGCAAATAATTGCTTTCATGGCCCTCCCACATCAAACATGCCAAATATCAACTCCTCCAAATTCCCGGATAGGTAAAGGAGGTCATTATTTCATTGAGGGGTTAAATGATCAAAGAGAGAAGAAAGAAAATCGAATTGCCTTAATCATCTCAAAAAGAAGTATAAGAACTTATCATGTGATTTCAACCTTTATTTCTCAAGATGATTTAGGTAACACTCATCACATTATGAAACTTGCAAAAGAGGGATAATCAACTCATTCAGTTTCTTTTCAATTCACTATTTGTTTAAGCATGCGATTGTCATCAAAACTCAATTCACAAGTAGTGATTATCATAGAAATCATCTCTATCGTTAGAAGCACATAATTTCCAAAATTTTTCAATTTTTATGGGTTTTTCAAAAGCTTTTTCATGCAATGCAATAATGAAACGTGCAACATTAGAATGAAACATGCAAGGTAGTCTAGATAAAAGCATACAAAGTGAGTAAGAGTTATTACAAACTATTAGTCACACCCCACCCCATACTTGGAACAAACTTTGTCCCTAATGTTCAAAAAGAAAACGAAGAAAAGAAAGAAAGAAAAACAACTCACAAAATGGTGGTGGAGCGGCTAAAACTGTAGATCATCAATCATCTCACTGAGGTGGAGGCGGTGGTGGAAACATGAAGAAGCCTGGATCATTGTTCCGCCCAAACTGCTGGCGGTATATGTCTCTCATCATGCGGTAATGATCGTCAACTCGTGCATCCCTAGCATCTGCACGGATCTCCAAGGCTCCGACCCTATCGGAAAGGTCGGTGGCCCACTCTCGCAACTGCTCGTACCAACCAGGCGGCTGGTTGTACCACGCCGGTGCATCTGAAGGTGCTGGTGCAGGTGGCGGCTGTGGATGCCAAGGCGGTGGAGCTTCCATCCAATCGGGCTGAGTGCTATACCATGAAGGAGGATCCGCCATCCAAGTAGGCCTCTCGCTCACACTAGCACGGCGAGAGGAAGAGCCAAATGCTCTAGCAGGGCGGGGAGAGCGTCTAGGAAGGTCAGGAACTGCATCCGGCTGATCCGGGAATGTACCAAAGTCATGATCAGCTCCTCCTCCCTCAAACTCGTCATCCCCTCTCATCTCCTCCTCTACAACTGGTGGTGGTGGAACATAAGGAGGCGCTACTAATCTGTTCGCATGCATAGCAGCGAACGTCTCCTTCCAGTTATGGTGTCCAGCCATAATGGAATACTCAGGAAGCCACTCAATACCTCTCCATGTCCTACTCTCCCAAGGCATAGCAGCATATGGTGGACCTCTATGTGTGGGGAAGATGAGGCCTCTAGTCGTGAGGGCCTGAAGTCCTAGGGGTCTAGCTGCAATGCGGGTGCAAGATGGGAAGTCTACCCCTAACTGTCTAGCAAGGTGGGTGACCATCCCACCGTATCCAATGTTGCCAGCCCTCTTATTCTTTAGCTTGCTCATAGTAGCACCTAAGAGGGTGGCGCAGTCAGCTGGCCTGCCATATAACATACTGTAAGGCAGGAATAACTCATCCGTCTTGATCTTTTGAGGTGTCTCCGTCCTAGGGAAGAGACACTCAGAAGGCGCTCTATGAGCTATCTTCAAGGCTAGATGATAGTTCAATCTAGCCTTGGTATCAGCAGGCTTCCAGCGGTCCTCGCTGGCGTTAATCATCATAGTCTCCTCCCAGAAATCCTTGGCGTACACGCAACTGGGGAATCGACCATTAAAGGTCTCCTGGAACCCAAAGAAGGCTCCAAACTCTCTAATCGAAAAATCATAGTTTCTCTCCATCAGCCGGAAAGAAACTTTCCTGTCTACGTGACTGTGCTCGAATGAAACCACAAACTCCCTAGTGATCTCCTCATAAGCATCTTCCCGAATAGCGGAGAAGATGACTAAACCGGCTCTATCCAAAAGCCATGTAAGATCCCTAATCACATGGAAGGGCGCTAACTCCTCAAGCAGTAAGTATCTAGGTCCTATGACAGTCCTCTCCTCTATACTCTCTAAGGCATCTAAATGATCCTCATGGATAGTAGGGAACCTAGAGGGAGGTGGTGATGGTGATGAAGGGGGTGATGGAGGCTCAGTGGGTGGTGCTCTAGAAGAGGAAGCATTGTTGCCTTTCCTCTTCTTGTTCTTATTTCTACCAGACACTCTCCTTACAAAATCCATGTTTTGATAAAATCCACGGTCTGTTCTAAGGTTTCCACGGCCGTGGTTTCTCCAGAAACCGTGGTTCGGCACGTGATTTCTCAAAACTCAACATAATTTCACCAATCTCAACCACAAGCAACCCTAGACTAATTCCAGTCCAATTCCAATCAGTTCTCCTAAAAATACTAGCAAAATGAAGCCAAATCGACAAAGAGAGAGAAAGAACCAAAAACCTAGGTTTTCGGATTTTGGAATCCGAATTCTGCCTTCTCCGTTGATTTGCCGCTCGAATTGTTGCTTGGATCTTGTTGGTGATTGGATTTGCTTCAGTTTTGGCCAAAGAATCGTTAAAAACGATTAACGAACGAGGATTTGGGAGATGGGGAAAGATTCGGCGAAATGGGGGCGTGGTTTTGGGTTTTGTGGTGTGTTTTGTGAAGAAACGTGGTTTATATAGTGGCTTTAAAAATTTTTGAAAATCACGGTCTGTCGGGGGTTTCCACGGCCGTGGAAATGTACGGAACCGTGGTTTTGGTGATTTTTCTCAGGCTTTTGAAAATTACGGTCACTGTAGCTGTCACGGCCGTGGTTTTGGCCGTGGAACTCTCTGTAATGTGTCAAAGTCCAAGTTTCGTAAATTTTCTTTAAGCTTTTCCTTCCCCCTTTTTTTCTATTGTTCCTACATCCAAAAACACGAACATACCGGAAGGCATCGAAGGCAAAACAAAGCAAAACGTCTATACTAAACTAATCTATGAATCAAAAACAAGAGTGTGAATGCAATACCTTGGGTTGCCTCCCAAGAAGCGCTTTGTTTAAGGTCCGTAGCTAGACCATATTCGCACTTATTCGAGTGTGGTGGGCGCGAAATCTCCAGCTTGGACTTCCGGCGTATACTTCTTGAGTCGTTGACCGTTCACCTTAAAGCTTCCGCCCGTTTCACCCCATACTTCAACTGCACCATGGGGAAAAATACGTTTGATTAGAAAAGGTCCGGTCCAATGACATTTAAGCTTACCTGGAAAGAGGCGAAGCCTTGAATTGAAGAGGAGAACTTGATCTCCTTCTTTGAAGTCCTTTGGGATGATATGCTTATCATGCCAACACTTCGCCCTTTCTTTGTAGATCTTGGCATTTTCTTAAGCGTTCAAGCGAAGTTCTTCAAGCTCATTTAGGTCCAAGAGACGCTTATCTCCCGCTTCCTTCATGCCAAAGTTCAACCACTTGATTGCCCAAAACGCCTTGTGCTCCAACTCTACCGGTAAATGGCAAGACTTCCCATACACAAGGTTGTATGGTGTAGTTCCGATGGGTGTCTTATATGTAGTCCGGTACGCCCACAATGCATCATCTAGCTTCAAGGACCAATCCTTCCTTGTCCTTGAAACCGTCTTCTCTAGGATTCCTTTGATCTCCCGGTATGAGATCTCCACTTGTCCACTAGTTTGTGGATGATAAGGGGTGGCGATCTTGTGAGTCACCCCATACTTAGCTAAGAGAGCTTCAAAGAGCCGGGCAATAAAGTGAGAACCTCCATCACTAATGATAGTCCGTGGTGTCCCAAATCGTGGGAAGATGGTCTTGTTAAAGAACTTAACCACTACCATGGCATCATTGGTGGGAGAGGCAATCGCTTCAACCCATCTTGAAACATAATCAACCGCTAAAAGTATGTATTGGTTATCACAAGATGATGGGAAAGGTCCCATGAAGTCTAATCCCCAAACGTCAAAGATCTCCACCTCTTGGATGTTGTTGAGAGGCATCTCATTCCTCCTAGATATATTTCCAGTTCTTTGGCAAGCATCGCAGCCGGAAACAAAGGTTTGCACATCTTTAAATAGAGTAGGCCAAAAGAATCAAGATTGCAATACCTTAGCTCTAGTCTTGTTCGAACTAGCGTGTCCTCCACAAGGTAGTGAATGACAATGGCGGATGACACTTTGCATCTCATCTTCCGGCACACATCGCCGAATAATGCCATCCGGACCTCTCTTAAAGAGGAGAGGTTCATTCCAAAAGTATTCCCGAACGTCCTTAAAGAACTTCTTTCTTTGTGCGTAGGATAATCCGGGCGGTAATTCCTGACAAACCAAATAGTTAACAAAATCAACAAACCGTGGTTCGTTACCTTTGGCGATCACATCGATGCACTCCTCTATGATATGTAAATGCTCGTCCGGAAAGGAGTCATATATAGGTAGATGGTCGTCTTCTAGATGTGTTAGACGACTCAAATGATCCGCAACAGAATTTTCCGAACCCTTCTTGTCGCGGATCTCTAGATCGAATTCTTGTAGGAAAAGAATCCATCTAATTAGCCTTGGTTTCGCATCCTTCTTTGCAAGGAGATACCGGATCGCAGCATGATCCGTGTATACAATCACCTTTGCACCTACAAGATAAGAGCGAAATTTGTCAATTGCATATACAATAGCTAGAAATTCCTTTTCGGTAGTGGCGTAGTTGAGCTGCGCTTCATCTAGCGTCTTGCTAGCGTAGTAGATAGCATGGGTTCGTCCTTCTTTTCTTTGCCCAAGGACAGCTCCTATAGCTACGTCACTTGCGTCACACATAACCTCAAAGTGTAGATTCCAATCCGGAGGTTGGATAATCGGGGCTGAGATTACCGCTTCCCGAATCATATTGAACGCATCTAAACATTCCTGCGAAAACTCAAAAACTGCATCCTTCATCAATAGATTAATAAGCGGTTTTGATATTTTAGAGAAATCCTTTGTGAAACGCCTATAAAATCCAGCATGTCCTAGAAAACTTCTTATCCCTTTCACCGAAGTTGGGGGAGGAAGCTTTTCTATTGTCTCTATATTAGCTTTATCCACCTCAATCCCTCTACTAGAGATTAAGTGTCCTAATACAATGCCTTCTTTCACCATAAGTTAACACTTTTCCCAATTAAGAACTAGGTTAGTGTCTTCACATCTTTGTAATACAAGAGCAAGGTTAGAAAGGCAATTGTCAAAAGAGGAACCATAAACGGAGAAGTCATCCATCAAAACCTCCATGATTTGCTCTATATATTCCGAGAAGATGGCCATCATGCACCTTTGAAAGGTGGCTGGGGCGTTGCAAAGCCCGAACGGCATCCTCCTATAGGCAAACGTACCCCACGGGCACGTGAATGTGGTCTTCTCTTGATCATCCGGGTGTATCGGAATCTGAAAGAAACCACTATAACCGTCAATATAGCAAAAATGTGAATGTTGTGCTAACCTTTCAAGCATATGATCGATGAGGGGTAGTGGGAAGTGATCCTTCCTCGTCGCGTTGTTTAGCTTGCGGTAGTCTATGCACATCCGCCATCCTGTTACGGTTTGTGTAGGAATGAGTTCGTTGTTTTTGTTGGTGATGACCGTCATTCCTCCCTTCTTCGGAACCACTTGTACGGGACTCACCCACTTGCTATCGGAGATAGGATAGATGATACCTGCATCAAGTAGCTTAAGAATTTCCTTCTTGACAACATCCTTGATGGTCGGATTTAACCGCCTTTGAGGTTGTCACGAAGTTCTAAAGTCCTCTTCCATTAAGATCTTATGCATGCATAGGGAAGGTTTGATTCCAACTAAATCCTATATAGTATATCCTAAGTCTTTCCTATGTTTCTTAAGGACAACCATAAGCTTACTATGTTCATCTTTGCTTAAATCGGAACTAACAATTACCGGAAAGGTAGAATTAGGTCCAAGAAATGCGTACCTTAGATGTGTAGGAAGTGGTTTCAATTCCATCACTATCGGAGTTTCCAATGGCTCTTGAGGAGTATCCGATGCTTCCTTAGAAGTGTCTAAGGATGTAGAAGGTGTTGGAGAAGAATCAAGAGAAGTTGTGGAAGAAACACAATTCCCTTCGAACTCACCCAAAATTACGGCATACCTGCCTTCTCCACGGCCGTGATTTTGGGCGTGGAAAGGAAATACGGTGGCTCTGTTTCCTCCATGGCCGTGTAAGTCTCTGGAGTGCTCCACGCTTTTGTTGGTGAAACCCACGGCCGTGGAATAGGCCGTTTGACCGTGGATCCGTACGTTTTCTGCTTCATCGTGGAGTTTCTCAAACTCTTCTTCACACACTTCTTCTTGTGCTTCTAAGGCTTCAATTGCCTCATTGCACTCCTCTTCTTCTCCTATATCCATTAGGCTCATAGAAATAACTTTTTGCAAAGGATCTTTGAAGAGAATAGCACTTACCTCCTCTCTAGATAGCCCTTCATCATGGATATTGAATATATCCTCATCAAAGACTGGTTCCTTCACTAGAGTGGAAAGGACGAACTCTACCTTCTCTTCTCCTATGTCAAAGGCGAGTCTAGCATTCTTGCAATCGACTATACAGCCGGATGTTGCAAGAAACGGTCTTCCGAGAATGATCGGGACCGGACTATCTGCAGGAATGTCAAGCACAACAAAATCTATAGGAACATAGAATTTAACTAGCTTGTCCGGGACGTCTTCAACAATTCCGACGGGACGAGTTATGGATCGATCCTCCATGTATAACGTCATCTTCACTGGTTTAGGGTCGCCTAAACCGATCTTCCTGCATAAGGCAAGCGGAATGATGCTTACGCTTGCTCCTAAATCACATAATGCATCATATGTGACATCTCCCACTCCTATGGAATACAAAATGACCCCGGATCCTTTAGCTTTAGGGGCATCTTCTCTTTCATGGTTTTGATGAGATCCGAAGAATCCGAACTCATCTTAACTCTCCAAAATCCTCTAGCTTTCTCTTGTTAGGGAGGATCTCCTTTAAGAACTTTCCATAAGCCGGCATACCTACAATTGCATCAATGAAAGGTATATTAATATGCAGTTTTCTCATGAGTTCAATAAACTTACCGAATTGCTTGTCTAGACGCGCTCTTGTTCTAGATTGCGGGAACGGTAGGGGAGGTTTGTAAGCTGGAGGAGGAACGTAGACATCTTCCTTCTCCTTCCCCTTTTCTTTCTCTTTCTCAACGGGGACTTCTACAAACTTAGGCTGCGGGTCGGTAGTTGTTACTCCGCTCCTAGTTGTGATTGCCATCACCCTTCCTTTTGGGTTGTCCTCCGTTTTTCCTGGAAGTTTCCCTTGATTCCTACGGACTTCCTCCGCATGACTAAACATTTGGTTTTCTAAAACCTTTTGGGCTTTATCAACCTTAGTAATGTGATCATCAACCTTGATGATGCGAGTCTCCAACCCTTGAAGCTTGCCCAAAATTGTCTCCAACATGGGATTGGGCTTCTCTTTCCCCGAAGTACTTCCACCATTAGATGTTTGCCCCTGGCTTTTCAAAGGAGTGGAAGAAGAGGAAGGTGGAGTTAGTTAATTTCCTGAATTAGAAGAATAAGAATTGCCGGAATTTTGTTGGTTGGGGCGCCAATTGTTGTTGTTTGAACCCCTATTTTTGTTCCAATTGTTGTTTCGGTTGTTGTTGTTGTTGTTCCAATTGTTCCGGTTGTTGTTCCGGTTGTTGCGGTTCGTATTCTCATTCCCGTTGTGGTTATTGTTGTTGCCTAAATAACCCACATCTTGTTCCTTGTGCTTTGGAATGTTGGTTTTGATTGCTTCCTTCAACTCTTTAATCTCTATATTGAGAGAAAAGATTTTAGTTTGAGCAGCTTGTGATAGCTTTGCTTCTTGCTCCACATGATTATCCTCCACTTTCCGATGAGAATAATTCTCAATGACTCGCGCTTGCTTCTCAATGAAGTCCCAAGCGTCATCTTCCCTCATGTCCATGAATGTACCACATGAAAGGGATTGGAGCTTGAATTGTGTCTCCACATCCAGCCCCTTATAGTATATTTCCAATAGCGCCAATTTGGATATGCCATGATGTGGGCAATCCAATAGCAAATCCTGAAATCTTTCCCAAGATTGAAACAAACTTTCGTTAGATCTCATAGAAAATGCATTAATCTTACCTCTCAACTCCGCCGTTTTGGATGGCGGAAAGAACTTAGTGAGGAATTCCGAAGAAAGATCCTCCCATGTTTCAAGCTTCCCACTTGGAAGAGCTTGATACCAAGACAATGCTTTCCCCTTAAAGGAGAAGAAGAAAGGCTTGAGTTTATAGCTGTTGGTAGTTGCATTTTTCGGCTTCATTGTCTCCATCATGATCTCAAAATTTTGTAAATGTTAGTGTGGAGATTCAGCGCTTGTTCCCCCAAATTGATTTTGGCGGACAATGGTAATAACTTGAGGATTGAAGCTAAAACCTTGTGCATCATCAACATCAATGTTCACACCTAAACGGCGTGGTTGCTGCGTTGGATCCATCCTTTGGCCAAGAGTTCTTGGCTCCTCATCCACACGTTCGACTCTCGCACCTCTCGGTGGAACACGGCGATTAGCAGCTGACCGTGGGAAGAATGGGTTCACATTGATCGTTGGATCAATTTCCTCTAGTGGTGGCATGGAAGAGTCGCTATCCTCATTGGATGAGTTGGCTCTAACCGATCTTCCTGGTCTCCTTCTTATCTTTTTCTCCTTGAGGTTGTTTATTTCCAACTTCATTTGGAACATCATGTCCGATAGATCATCAACCTTCGTTTGATGACGATCCATTTCTTCCCTACGAGTCTTCTCACTCCATTGGAGTTGAGCTTCCTTTTCCGCCAACTCCGTTTGGTAATCACGTTCTCTTTCTTCAGCCATTTTTCTTTCCTTAAGCTTTCTCCTCAAAGTCCTCTCAAGCTCTTGATCAAGAGGTAAGAGGTCTTCGTTGTTCCTAGACATGCGCATACACTCGAAAAGATATCAAATAACAAGGGAGAAGCTCCCAAGCTTGACAACCGATAACCGAATTCGGCCTAAACCAAATCCCCGGCAACGGCGCCAAAAACTTGTTCGCCACTTAGCGTGCGTGCAAATAAGTCTTAAATTTATAAAACTAGAATCAAGCAAGCGAACCCACAGTGTACGGATCGACGTAGTTAAGCAAGAATTCCAGAGTATCGAACACAGGGATTTGGGGGGTTAAATCCAATTATAGAATTGTCAAGCAAGTGAATGTATGAACTTATGTAAATATTGGGAAAATAACAATCCTAAAGATCCAGGAATCCAGCTGTGACAATCGATTCAAGATATACTAAAAATATAAGGACAGAGGTGAGGTTTGCAAAGATATACGAATGTAAAGCAATGTACGGTGAAGTTCCAAGGCTTTATATGACTTATCTAAAGGCACTCTCTATAAAGGTTATTGAGGCTTCAGTATAGAAAGGTTCTAAAGACAAGAGTTAATATCAAATATCCAAACTTGTAATCCAAGGATCAAGACCAACTAAACCGATTAAGGTTGTGACACTCGGAATCGAGGTAGAGGTTGTTGAGGCTTCACTGCCACCTAGAAAAGGCAAGCCACGACTAAGTTAAAGCAAATATTTAACTTTGGATTACAGTAAAAGCAAGATTCGTAGACTAAGGGAAATTACGGTTGGATCTTGAGCTTCCACGGCCGTGGAACTCAAGAACACACCGTGATTTTGGGTTTGTCGGCGATTCTCTCTAACTCTCAGGGTCCAATCAATTTACGATCGATCTATCATCATCTAAGCCACAACTATCAACCCTTCACCTTAGAATTGCTAAAGGGTTTTAGCCAACAACAGTCATTATGATATCAAATTCAAGATTTAAAAGAATGAAAGATGAAAACCTTCGAAAACCTTGAATAAATCTCAAATCCACAAACAAGAACAATGATGTAAGCAGATTCAGAATAACACAAACAATCACAATACTTGATAAGAACGAAGAACGGGATGTCAATCCGTCTTCTAATCAAACCTAAGGACAAAGACGTAATATCCGCACGAACAATGAAACCCTCAATGCACGGAAGCAAATCTCCAAGCGACGATGCTCTCCACGTGATCTAAACGGAGGCGTAAGCGAAGCCGTAAGCAAAGCTCTCTATGCGGGGGTGACGGAATCTCCCTCTTTCCGTCCTTTTATAGGGCAAGATAAAATATGAGTCCAACCCATTGCGTAAAAGATCGTGGCTTGAAATTGTACGTTTCGTCTAAATCACGGTTTCCTAAGATTCCACGCCCATGGTTTAGAGCGTGGAATTTCATCACGGTTGCTTCACATCTTCCACGGCCGTGTAAGTCACTGGAGTGCTCCACGCTTGTGTTGCCAAAGTTCCACGGCCGTGGTTTAGAGCGTGGATTCTAGTACGGCCGTATTTTAGAGCGTGGAACATCGAATGCTCGTAATTCTCCTTTGTTTTGTGCCATTCTTCATCCTAGCATCTCCCTTAGCTCCTAGTGATGTCCTCAATCCTTGGACATGCTCAATTCATCCCTATTCTCCTTCAATCCGTTCGGTTTTAGCTCTTAATTGCCTACAATCAACACAAAGCTTATGTAGACCTCTATATCGGCAATATAGATAAACTAACTCACAATTGCTTCAATGCTTTATCAATGAATACCAATGCGGATGAAATACACTTAGAAAACTTTCCTAAAATATCACAATATTTCATGCTAACAGGTCCTACTGGGATTAAGATTATTCTATCATCGTCTTTTCCACAACTTTAAGCCAATCACCCTAGAATCGCACAAAGAAATTAGTCACTCATCATCATGAAAGCAATAATCAAATATATGTGAAGAGAATGAATATTTGAACACAAAAATCTTAAGAATAAGGCTTCAATAACTGAATCAAATATCAAACAAATCAGCGTTCCTTGGATCACAAATCCATTAAGACAATCAAACAAAAGGGAATCTAAAAAAGTCTTACAAATCCCCTCACAAAAGCTATCACAAGCTATGAATTTCCTTCCTTCAATCTTCCTTCAAACTTCCAAAAATCCTTCCTTGCTGGTTATTCTCAGCCTTCGACGATGTAGCGGGGGTGCTGAATTGTGGAATATCCGGCCCTTTTTATAGGAGAATTATCTTCCAAAGATAATAGTATCTTAAAAAGATAATATCCTAATAAAATATATCTCTATCTCTAAAATAGATCTTCTAAATATATGATCTTCCTTACAGAAATCCAGCCCAAAAATATAATATCTCTCCTTCCAAAAATAAAAGATCTCAGCCAAATAAAATATATCTTGCCGCGTCAGGGTATTTGCCTCGGTCGGGGCGCTCCTCTAGATCACCTCGGTCTAGGTGACACTGTAGTTGACCGAGGTGAATATCAGCTAAAGGTGAAATCTGTTAAATCTGGTCCAAAGTAAATCTTCTTTGTTAATTCCTTGCTTCCTGAGTTCTCTTTTGAGCTCTTGAACGTAGCTTCAATGACTCCTTGGTTCCTTAGCTCCATTTTGATACAAAACATGCCATTTTACTTACGATTACAACGAAACTTGGTGTAGACCTCGATTCCCGTAAAAGTAGATGAAATGACAATATAATCATATAATATACATTCAAACATGCAGATTATTGAAGATAAAACGTCTAAACAAGTCCCAAAATATAGACTATGATACATGCTATCAAGAGTATTGAGGAGCAGCCAACACTAGTTGCTACAATTACCATTCTATTACTTGGTTTACCTGTTAGAGTTTTATTTGATACGGGTGCTATGCATACATTTATTTCTGATACTTGTGTTGAGCGTTTGAGTTTGTCTACCATAGAGGGGCACCCTTTACTATAGGGTTACCTGATGGTGGTAGGGACATAGGTATCATAGAGATACGTAGTTGTCCCCTACGCTTAGATACTCGTATATTGCTTGTTGACTTCTTGGTCATGCCCTTGATGCAGGAAGAAGTCATATTAGGTATGGATTGGATGCGTAGACACCGTGCGGTGTTAGATGTGGGTAAGAGAACTGTTACAGTCTCTACCGACATAGGTCCGATAGAGGTCTTCCGGGGTGGGACCTTGGGAAGACGGGATCCGTTATCAGTGCTGTACGAGCAGCTAGACTGGTTGCACAGGGATGTGATACCTTCTGGTGCTACGCCATGAAGGATGGAGAGAGTCTAGCCTTGGAGGCCATACCAATGGTCTGTGAGTTTACAAACGTGTTTGCAAAGCCGTCTAGCTTGCCGCCTCAGAGGAGCGTAGACATTGGCATTGATTTGGATCCTGGCACGAGACCCATCTTGAAGGCCCCATACCGTATGGCACATGTCGAGATGTTGGAGCTAAAGAAGCAACTCGAGGAGTTGGCTGAGAAGGGCTTCATACGCCCTAGCGTTTCACCATGGGGTGCACTTGCCCTCTTCGTGCGGAAGAAGGACGGATCGTTGAGATTGTGTATAGACTACATAGAGCTGAACAAGGTGACCATCAGGAATAGGTATCCACTGCCTCGTATTGATGATCTACTTGATCAACTTCAGGGAGCGACAATCTTCTTCCGGATCGACTTGCGTTCACGATATCACTAACTGAGGGTGAGAGAGCAGGACGTGCACATGACGACATTTCGTACCCGTTATGGACACTACGAGTTTGTAGTGTTGCCATTTAGGCTGACGAATGCCCCAATAGTCTTCATAGAGTTCATGAACAATATCTTCATCGACTTCCTGGATCAGTTTGTGGTGGTCTTCATTGATAACATTCTTGTGTACTCTCGTAGCAGAGAGGAGCATGCTGGACACTTGAGGACAGTTTTGCAGATTTTGAGAGATAGAGAGTTGTATGCCAAGCTCTCTAAGTGCGAGTTTTGGATGTTTGAGGTTGCATTTCTTGGACACATCGTCTCCGCCGACGGGATTATGGTAGATCCGGTGAAGATCGAGTCTGTTGCTGCATGGACGACACCGACGAACGTCAAGGAAGGGCGTAGCTTTCTTGGCCTAGCCAGTTATTACAAACGCTTTGTGGAGGGATTTTCTTTAATTGCCCGTCCATTGAAGAGTCTTCTGAGGAAGACTACCAAATTCATATGGACCGACTAGTGCGCTCAGAGTTTTTAGGAGTTGAATTGGCGTTTGACTTCTGATCCTGTCTTGGCATAACTAGAGGATTCTGATGATTTTGTGGTATATAGTGATACATCCAAGCTGGGCTTGGGATATGTACTGATGCAAATAGGCAGAGTGATTGCATATGCATCTCGACAGCTGAAGACGTATGAGGAGAACTACCCGACTCATGATCTGGAGTTGGCAGCTGATAACACGATTTATGACGTTCGTTTAGGCATTCATTTAGATAGTTTTTCCCGTTATTCATGCATAGTTTGACATTAGTTTATGACGTTTACGTTTAATTCAGGCATATTGTCGAGATAGACGTGTACACGAACTATTGTCGGTTTTGTAGATTTTTTGGGAACTTTTGGAGCTTAATCGATACATTCGAGGATCATTCCTCGTGATGACACACTTCCGGACTCATTAAGAATCAAAGTAGGAGCTAAGGAGAACACATAAGACCTTGTTGGTGCATGCCTTGCACCAACTCGTGGCTTAACAATCCAATAGAAGCTGAACCACCAAAACCACGGCCCAGAGGCCATTTCCACACCCGTGGTTTTGGCCGTGGTTCTCTCTGGACAACTGTGACAACTGACCCATGATCTCCACAACCAACCCTTGCCCTTGATGGAGGATATAAGTGGTCCTGCACGCAGATGCTAGAGGATCCTCTCCCACACTCTCTCATTACACATCATTCCATTGGAGGCTACTCCTGGGGAGGAAGAAAACACTCTCATTTGGGGAAGAAGAAGAAGAACGTGATCTTAGAGTTTTCATACCTTTTTGAGTGATTTTTGAGTGAGCTTGTTGAAGTCATTTGCAAGGATTTGTAAGGAACGATTTGAACCTTCTTTTGAAGGGTTGCAAGTCTTTCTTAAACATATATTCAGCTTGGTTTACTTGTATTTACTTGCTTCTTTTCCCTTTCATTTCATTTTCTTGCTATGGAAGCCATGAATGTTTGCTTGTTGAGTTTGAATGTTGAAATGCATGTTGTTGGCTAAATATTTGTGATTCTAGGGTAGTGGAATGATGGTTATGGCTTGGACTATGATAGAATAGACTTGAATGTACTCTTGGATGATTTGCTTGCTCGAACCTAACTCCCGATCGGAATCACGGTCAGTTCCTCAAGAACCACGACCGTGGTTTAGTATGAACAACCCGTGATTTTCTCAGTTGTGCTTGTATTGATGAATCTGAATGTTAGGATGTTAGATTGTTGAAATCCTAGTGTTTCTTAAGCATAATCTAGCCTAGGGTGACCTAATGCTAGAAAACTAAGTGAGAGGAGAGACCTACCCGGTAATTCTTGATCTTAGATACCGAAGATGATGAACTCTAGGTAGTAGTGAGCCTCGCAAGCCGCTATTGGACTGAGTGTGCTAGAATTGATGTTTAGGATTTGCGTTCCCGAGACTTACCCGGTGAGGAGAGGTTAGATCCCTAGATAGTAATCCAGTTTGTGTAGAATTCCCAACCTTAGGCTACTAGAGACTTACCCGGTGATAGGACCTTAGGTGCGGGATTAGTGGACCATAAGACCTACCCAGTGATTGATCCCATTTGAGAAACACCATTTCCAAACATATCATAGCTAGTCCAAGGTTGATCAGAAGCTTCAGTCCAATGCCATAACCGGAAGTCCTAACCCCTAGAATCCGCTTTTCTCTCTTTGATCACATATCTCGTGTTTGTGTTGTTTGTTTGTGTTGCTAGCTAGATTTGTTAGTTTTTTTTTTATAATCTTGCATCAATTGTGACCTTGTTTGATCACCATAAAACCAACCCAAAAACATTATGATTTTTATTTCTTTATTACTTTCTGTTTTCTTAAACTAGATTTGCACTATCCATAATCATTTATTTGATTCGATTTCACCTTAGTATTTGTGTTCGACCTTGGAATACTATCCTTGCTACAAAACGACTCATACACTGTGGGTTCGCTAGGAGTTAGGAAATTATATCGAGCTATAAATTAAGACTTTTGTGCTACACAATCTTAGCGTAACACATTTTTGGCGCCGTTGTCGGGGACTAGGTCTAGATTGAATCATTGTTTGTGATTGTTTATATTGTAGGTCTTTCTTGTTTCTTTTGATCTTGTTTGGTTTGTGTCTTTGAATTTTCAGGACATCTCTCATTCTTTAGGTGCATGCGAAGATCTCGTGGCAAGGATTTAGCTCCATTCGATCCCGAACCGGAGAAAACCCTTAAGTCTAGATCTAAGAGCATTAAGAAGAAGAAGGAGATGGCCGCAAGAGATCTTCAAGCTGAGTTGGATGATGCCTTAGAGCAAATTAGGCTAAGAGATGAACTCTTGGAGAATGAGAGGAGACTTGTCAATGAGAGGCACGAAGCAACAAGGAGGGAAGTTGAAGAGATTAGGCAAGCTCTTGTGCAAAGAGAGCTTAATCGTCAACAACCTCCACCACCACCGCAGCCAGCGGTTAATGTTCGGTTTGAGCCGATCATCATTGAGGAGCCACAAACGTTAGGGCAACGTATGGATCCGGCCCAAAGAGTGCACTGTTATGCTAGAAATGTGTAGCACAAAAGTCTTAAATTTTAATCTCGATATATTTTCCTAACTCCTAGCGAACCCACAGTGTATGGGTCGTTTTGTAGCAAGGATAGTAGTCCGAGGTCGAACACATGGACTAAGGTGAAATCGAATCAAATTGGTGATTATGGATAGTGCAAATCTAATCTAAGAAAAGAGAAAGGAATAAAGAAATGAAAATCATAATGTTTTTGGGTTGGATTTGTGGTGATCAAACAAGATCACAATTGATGCAAGATTATAAAATAAACTAACAAATCTAGCTAGCAACGCAAACAAGCAATACAAACACGAGATATGTGATCAAAGAGAGAAAAGCAGATTCTAGGGGTTAGCAATTCCAGTTATGGCATTGGACTCAAGCTTCTAATCAAACTTGGACTAGCTATGGTATGTTGGGAAGGAATGTTTCTCAAATGGGATCAATCACCGGGTAGGTCTCATGATCCACTAATCCCGCAACTAAGGTCCTATCACCAGGTAAGTCTCTATGAGTCTAAGGTTGGGAAATCTACACACACCGGATTTGCTATCTAGGGATCTAACCTCTCCTCAACAAGTAAGTCTCGGGAAGGCAAGTCCTAAACAACAATCCTAGCACACTCAATCCAATAGCGGCTTGTGAGGCTCACTACTACCTAGAGTTCATCATCATTGGTACATAAGGTCGGAAATCACCGGCTTGGTCTCTTCCCTCACTTAGTTTGCTAGCATTATGTCACCCTAGGCTAGATTATGCTTAACAAACACTAGGATTTCAACAATCTAACATCCTAACATTTAGATGTATCAATACAAGCATAACAGAGAAAATCACGGGTAGTTCATCATAAACCACGGCCGTGGAAAGGGCAAGAACAGACCGTGATTTGTAACAGAGGTTAGTTTCGAGCAAGCAAATCATCCAAGGATACATTTAAGTCTATTATATTATAGTCCAAGTGACAAGACCTTTTCCTATGGTCGTTTTTATCTTATCAAAATATAATCCCGACTTAGCACTAAAACGAGTATAGTGGTTAAGTAAGGGTCGAACCCAAGAGAGTTTTGTTATTCCTATTAAATTCAATTATTGATTATAGATTCAAGTGACAAAA
>BSUD01000001.1:54929783-55154843 GCA_033239045.1 Fagopyrum esculentum
AATTGTAGGTTATTTTTGGGAAGTGTATTTTTTTCTTTCCTTGATAAAACCGCAGGGGCGGGGGCTTGTCGCCGCGGGGGCGGAGACAAGGAAGAGGGGGCACGCAGACTGAGCGCCGGGGGCAGCGCTGAGAATGTGTGTCAAGGATGGCTGCCGCAGGGGTGTAAGGGAGTCACTGCGGGGGCAGTGACCAGTATGTTGCAGACGTTAGACTCAGCGCCGGGGGCGGTGCTGGCCATGGGTGTCACCGCGGGGGCGGGGACACTGAGCCACAGGGGCGGTTTTCTTGACTGAGGCTCCTATTCTTATTCCTTCGGGTTGCCTCCCGAGCAGCGCCTTTGTTTTACGTCGTTGGCTCGACGCAAGGACTCTACCTCTCTAATTGAGCCTCCTCCAGCATCACCTTGGGGTTTATAACCGTCTGAAGGCAATCCTCCGGAGGACCTAGTTTCAATCCTTGTTATGGCTTCCGCCATTTGCCCAACCTGTTTTTCAACGTTCTTGATGCTGGATTCCGTTGTTTGGACATGAGTAGCAAAATGTTTAGTCAAAACCTGCAACATATCCTCAGTTGATTGATACTTACCTTGTCGGGGCTGTTGTTGTTCGTTTTGTTGATCCCTCCAACGAAAGTTTTGTTGATCATGCTAGTTGGGCATGAAGTTTTGCGCATAGAGATCATTCCTAGGCCTTTCTTGTTGTGGTTGTCCATAACCTATTGCATTTACCTCCGCATCGTCATCTTGGACTTGGGGACACATGTCCGTTGGATGGTATGGGTCAGCACACACTCCACATGCCTTCAGCTACTGTGGGGTTCCCGTAAGTGTTAATCTCTTCACCATTTCCTTCAGTACCGCAAGCTCAGTGGAGATCTTACTCTTCCCGGAACTCACAACATGAACACCTCTCTTTGAAGGGGTCCTTCCAAAGTTCCGGATCCCTTCAGCTAGTTCTTGTATCTTTTCCAAGTCAAGGTCAGAGGTAGAGTTAAGAATGTTACCTCCACAAGCCACATCGACGATCCTCCTTTCATTGTCTAGCAAGCCATTGTACAAGTACAAGACTAGATCTTGAGTCGAATATCCGTGGAAAGGAGAGTTGGATCGGAGGCGTGCGAATTTTTCAAAGTACAAATGGAGAGTTTCATCCGCCTCTTGCTCGATGTTGCTTATAGCTTTCTTCAAGCTATTTTCCTTCTTGGCTGGGAAGTATTTCTCCAAAAACGCCTTGTGGAGGTTCTCCCAAGTGTCGATACTCCCGGATAGAAGGTGGTAATACCAATCATCCGCTGCATCTTTGAGTGTGAAGCCGAATTCCCTCATCTTGATTTGATCTTCGGTAATGTTGGCCGGCTTCATGCTCATACACACGGTATGGAACTTCCCAAGGTGTTTGATGGGGTCTTCACCACTTAACCCATGGAAGGATGAGAGCAAGTGAATGAGACCCGGCTTGAGCTCGAAGTTGATTCCTTCCCCTAATGCCGGTATAATAACCGCAAGAAGGTTTTGAGCCAAAGTGGGTTGAGTGGGTTGACGAAGAGTACGATCAGCCATTTGTTGTTGGACTTGTTGTTGTCTACGTTGCTGGATGTGCATTCTCTCAATTTCTGGATCAAAGGAAGAAAAACTGGAGTTAGTAGCACAGGTTTGAGCCATAAAAAGGGTTCAAACCAATAATCAATAATAACAATAAAATAAAAATAACCAAACTCCCCGGCAACGGCGCCAAAATTTGACAAGACCTTTTCCTATGGTCGTTTTTATCTTATCAAAATATAATCCTGACTTAACACTAAAACGAGTATAGTGGTTAAGTAAGGGTTGAACCCAAGATAGTTTTGTTATTCCAATTAAATTCAATTATTGATTATAGATTCAAGTGACAAAAGGGTGAATCTACACTAGGTTGATTCTTAGCATGAGATTGCTACTTTGGTGAGTTCCTTTTTACAAGTTTTCAAGTAATCTCCCGTCTTGATCATATATATGTGTTGAGCCAACCGGCATCAACACAACTTAACAGGTTAGTGTTCCGTAAACCTACAAGAACAATTAACAAGTTAGCTTTGAAACAAAGACTAAGAGATATAAAGAAAAGATTAAAACCGTTAAACTTATCTTTATATTTGTGTTCCTTTCCATTAAGCAATTACAACCCGTTATTACTTAAAGTTTACTACTAGATTAAAGACCCGAACCCGGAATCTATTAATCCTAGTTCTTTGCATGCACTTTAGAACCTAAAGTGATTAATCTCTAAAGTGATAGTAAAACATGCAATTAGACAATAATGATCAATGAAACACAAAGTATTACTGAATAAAAATTATATTAGAAAGAACTTACAACCAAAGTAACAATGCAGCTTGAAACCAACCCAATGTAGCAAGGGAGTTAGCAACTCATTACAAAGGAAGCAAGATAATTTTAATGGAAAAAAAGTGGATTCTCCTTTAATGATTCTAGCATCAACCCTAGGTCTATTTATACTACAAATGACACTAAATAGGAGTAAATGGCTAGCCCAAAACAACCACCTTTAATGCTATAAAGGTGGTGTAAATAGCCGGGGTAAAGCCTCTGTCGCTAAAACCCATGGGCGGCCTTCAGATCCGTAGGGGCGGTTCAGGCAAAAACGTTTGATCTTCTTCGTAGCCGCTGGGGCGTCCTAGCACTTCCGTAGGGGCGGATATTTAATGATCTTCAAACGTTAGACTCTTCAACTTTCTGTCGCTTCAGATGCCGAACCGCAAGGGCGTCCCATTGTCAACGCGGGGGCGGTGACACTGACTCTTCATCTTCCAGCTCCGAGGTTGAGGCGCACGCAGAGGCGCAGGTAGAGGCGCAAGCAGAGGCGCAAGGGCGCTGGTCTTCGCTTCTTCAAGGAAAGTCACCGTAGGGGCGCCAAGGGTTGACGCAGGTGCGGTGACAGTCTTCGTTCTTGGCGCTGGCAAAGGCGCAGGCTGCGCTCGGAGTATGGTGTCACCCGCAGGGGCGGTGACACTGCTCCGCGGGGGAGGTGAGGCAACCGAAGCTTTGCTTTGTGAATGATCTTCACTCCTAAGTGCTTATAACTCCTTCTGGACCAAGGAGTTAGTAGCATAAACCGACACTAATGTAACAAAAAGACTCTAAAAACTAACCTAAATGATAGTTATTCCATCACCTATCACCAAGCCATAACCATCATTCAATTACCCTAGAATCGCAACTATCTAGCCAACAACAAGCATCTTAACATTCAAACTCAACAAGCATACATTCATGGCTTCCATAGCAAGAAAATGAAATGAAAGAGAAGAGAAACAAGTAAACACAAGTAAACCAAGCTGAATATATGTTTAAGAAAGACTTACAACCCTTCAAAAGAAGGTCTAAATCGTTCTTTGCAAATCCTTGCAAATGTCTTCAACGAGTTCACTCCAAAAATCCAAGAGTAGCCTCCAATGGAGTAATGTGTAATGAGAGAGTGTGGTAGAGGATGTGTGAGAGAGTCAGCCTACAGGACCACTTATATCTTCCATCAAGGGCAAGAGTCGGTTATGGAGATCGTGGGACAGCTATCACAGCTGTCAAGAGAGAACCACGGCCAAAACTACGGGCGTAGAAATGGCCTCTGGGCCGTGGTTTTGGTGAAACGACTCTCTTTTGATCGTTAAGCCATGAGTTGGTGCAAGACATGCACCAACAAGGTCCTATGTGTTCTTCTTAGCTCCTAGCTTGCTTCTTAATGAGTCCGGAAGTGTGTTATTACGAGGAATGATCCTTGAATGTATCGATTAAGCTCCAAAAGTTCCCCAAAATACCTACAAAACCGACAATAGTTCGTGTAGACGTCTATCTCGACAATATGCATGAATTAAGCGTAAACGTCACGAACTAATGCCAAACTATGCATGAGTAACGGGAAAAACTATCTAAATGGATGCCTAAACTTACGTCATAAATCGTGTTATCAAAATACCCCATGCTTAAGACTTGCTCTTCCCCGAGCAAGATCCAACTATAGGCTAAGAGATGACATGATTTATGAATGCAGAAAAAAAACATAAAATCTTTTTGGGATTGTGCTTCAGAAGATGGATCACCTTCATAGTCATGTTTCATGGCAATGGACAAGCAATCATGCATCAAATGAATGAAGGCATGGAAAGACAATTATACTTAACTCGAAAGCATACACGAAAGGTAAAAATGAAGAAGTCAAGATGATCATGAGTATATCCAATCTTGATCACTAAGTCTTACACACATGCAAATAGGTCACAAGGACTTAGGAAAGAAGAGATCTAGAAAGGTTGTGGATAGGTGGGAATTTTTAGGTCATGTGATGCTAATTTGGGAAAGGAACTAACTCCACAATTTCATTTTTGATCAACTTCTCCACAAGTGTATATTTTCTCCATATTTTCTTTCTTTTATTTTTTTTATTCGCTTTCTTTTTCTTTCACTTATTTTTGAGACCATGACATTGGTGTACAAAAGCCGAAACCTTGGTGGTTAGCGGAACTTGGGATTTTTCCGAAGTGCCTCACACCGGTTACACATACCAAGGCTCGTTAGGACATTTGGTTTATCCGACTTTGGCAAGGCACAAACACCAAATTATGCGAATGGTGCCGAGTTACTCGTCATTAAAACCAAAGTCCCCAAACCTATATTTTTTCTACACTTTTCACAACAAATTCAGCACTTCATTCAAAACATTCATTCATCAACAACTTCACCCCACACTTGCTTTTCACACACTCAACACACTAGCATGCTCCTATTCCCGGATGGGTCAAAAGAGATCAAATTTTTACATCAATTGAGGTGCTCAAACAACATGATCAAGATGAGAAGTAGAGAAAGATGAATTGCCTTAGTCATTCCTAGATGACGTACAAGAACTATGTTCGCTCCAAACGGTGTGTGCAAGCTTTAAATTTATATCCCAAGAAATATGCTTAAACAAGGATGGGACCCGCAGTGTATGGATCGATTATAGTAAAAAGCAAGAATTCCGGGGTGTTGATCTCATGGACTTAGGTGAAACCTAAGCAAGTATAGGTAGTCAACGTAACTAATAACCACAAAGGCGATTAAAGCAATCAAGGAGATGATTATAAGGTCAATTAAGGGAAACATGCAAATTCTAAGGATTAAAGCATCCAGTTGTGGTTCCAACTCAAGATCTCAAGATAAGCAGACAAAGCTGAGATTTTGCAAGGGGAAGGTGTTACTAAAGTGGAATAGATCACCGGGTAAGTCTCACTACTCACTAACTCCAAACCAAAAGCTCCTATTACCGGCTAAGTCTCAAGGTAAGAAGGAAAGGAATTAAAATCTCAAACCAACGCACCAACTAAGGGAATAGAATCAACATTTACCGGGAAAGTCTCAGGCTAACTCACAAAGATGGGATGAAGGCACACTCAAACCCCAATAAAGGATAAACCTTTATTTCCTACACTTATGATCTTAGGTAAACAAATAATGGAATCACCGGGTAAGTCTCATCCTAGGCTTGCATTGAACTAGGAAAAGTGGAATAAGAATAGGATTTGGCAAACTCTAACACTTAACTCTAAGTTTCGGATCAGAAAAGTCATCTCGGTCAATCAAGTTCCACCCCGGACGAGATGTTCATCGACTGAACGAGATTTTCTAGGGTTAAGGATAAAAGCCTTGAACTTTCAGGGTTCTACTGGGATTAAGATTATTCTATCATTGTTTTTCCCACAACTTTCAGCCAATCACCCTAGAATCGCACAAGGAAATTAGCCACTCATCATCATGAAAGCAATAATTTAATATAAGGGAAGAGAATGAATATTTGAACACAAAAACCTTTAGAATTAGGCTTCAATAACTGAATCAAATATCAAACAAATCAGCGTTCCTTGGATCACAAATCCAACAAGACAATCAAACAAAAAGGGAATCTAAGAAAGTCTTACAAATTCCCTCAAAAGCTATATCCGAACTATCAATCCTTCCTTGATTGATCTTCAATCTTCCTTCCTTCCTTCAAATCTTCTAGAAAATCCTTCCTTTGTTGGTTATTCTCAGCCTCCAAGCATGCTTGAACTTGTGGAAAATCCAACCCTTTATATAGGAGAATTATCTTCCAAATATAATAATATCTTAAAAAGATAATATCCTAATAAAATATATCTAATCTCCAAAATAGATCTCCCAAATATATGATCTTCCTTCCAGAAATCCAGCCCAAAAATATAAGATCTCTCCTTCCAAAAATAAAAGATCTCAGCCAAAATAAAATAAATCTCGCCGCGTCAGGGTATTCGCCTCGGTCTGGGCGCTCCTCTAGATCACCTCGGTCGAGGTGACACTGTAGCTGACCGAGGTGAATCTTTGTTGAAGGTGAAATTTCTCTAATATGGTACAAAGTAAATCTTCTTTGTAAATTCCTTGCTCTCTGAGTTTTCTTTTAAGCTCCTAAATATAGCTTCAATGACTCCTTTGCTCCTTAGCTCCATTTCGATCCAAAACGTGC
Organism: Fagopyrum esculentum; assembly: GCA_033239045.1. Lineage (NCBI taxonomy): Eukaryota > Viridiplantae > Streptophyta > Magnoliopsida > Caryophyllales > Polygonaceae > Fagopyrum > Fagopyrum esculentum. Next base: position 54,936,291 of record BSUD01000001.1, read on the forward strand.
CATTTAACCTACGATTACTACGAAACTTGGTGTAGACCTCGATTTCCGTAAAGGTAGATGAAACGACAATATAATCACATAATATGCATTCAAACATGGAGATTATTGAAGATAAAACGTCTAAACAAGTCCTAAAATATAGACTATAATACATGCTATCAAAATACCCCAAACTTGGGACACATTGTCCCAATGGGTCAAAATAAGTCTAGAAATAGAGTACTCACCGGACATAAGCTGAGCTGAATAATAAATAAATAAAAGAAATCCCTGCAAGCTCTAGTCCTGATCTGCTGGTAGTGGTGGTAGATACGGCACGTACAGATGTTGGGATGGGTCAAAAGGATATGCCATCATGTGCTGGAACTGAATCTCCATCATCCGGCGCTGGTAGTGCTAGCTCTCCATCATCTGATGTGTCCGACTCTCCATCTCTCAGCGTTGGTCATCCAAACGCTCATTGATATCAACTGTCATGGCGGTGTAGGAGTAGATCATCTGATCGGTGACGTCATCAATCCTCTAATGCGCTGTTGGATCTCTAATCTGCGGACTTTGCGTACGGCAGGACGTGATGGTGTTGCAGCTGCCTCCTCCTCGGTAGCCTCGTCATCTAGGTCGACAACTGGCTCACCGGGACCGGCTGTATCCGTACTTGTCTCCATGGCAGCACCGCCATCGTCCTCCTCATCCTCCTCCTATGCCTGCGCTGCTGCTGCGTCTCTAGCATCCTCAATGTAGGGAATCCACACAATGGACCAATACTGTGAATCATAGACGGAGAACTGGGATGACCACCTAATATCGTGAGGGGCAGACTGCTCCCAAGGCATCGCCACATATGGCGTAGTGAGTCCACGAGGGACTAGAATCCTCATGGTGATCATCTCCTACAGACCTAGCGGCTTGGCAGCCACCACCAATGTACATGCACTCAGATCAAGGTCAATCAGAGTCGCTATGTGAGTCACTAAGCCGCCACAACATATATCACCCTTCCCCTTAGCCTTGATTATGTGTAGATCCTCAGCTAGCATCGCCCCAAAATTGGGCACGCCCCCAGTCACCATATAAAATAAGCTTAGAAGCTCCCCCTATCAAACCTTCTGGGACGTCTCACTACGCGCCAAAAGTATCTCGTTGAATATACGGTGGGCAAGGCTGAAAGCAAGGTGGAAAATAATCGTGTCATATGAGTCTCCAGGTCTCCACCTGTCAGCATGCTCAAAAACATGAGCTATCTGACCCCAGAACTGTCGAGCTACAGCTCGAGAAGGGAAGTCGGGAACTGTGGGGGTCGGGAAGCTAAAGATGTCTCTCCACTGATCCATCAGAACTAAGTAATTCCGGTTCAGCAACCGGTACTTGATGGCCCTCTCCTCAGGCAGGTCAGTCACAGATTTCACAAACTCCAATGTAGGCTCGAGGTATGTTGGAGCTCTAATCTCCATGAACTGCTCGAGCCCTACCATCGAGACCATCCGCCTCAGATCCTCAGCAACATAAAGACAATAAAAAGTAGCAATATCTAAAAACCGTGGCGTAATCACAGGGCGCGTACAGATGCGGTCGTAGTCAGCCTGGTGACACTCATGGATCAACGGTATGGAAGGTCGAGAAGAAGAAGAAGAAGGGGAGGATCTATCTCTCAGGACTATCTTGCGATCGGACGTGGAACTCATTTTCTCTTTTTGTTTGACAGGTCACCTCGGTTGCTTGACAGAACTCAAGAACACCTCGGCCGAGGCACAGGTCGACTGGATCGAGGTGAGAAGTTGTTCGATTCCAACTCTCTGAATTTCAGTTCTTTTCCCCCAATTTCACTACAGATTGTTCCTATGGGGTACTTAAGCCTTTTTCAACAGAGATCTAGGGCAACCAAAGCCACTAAATTCCGAAATCTGCGAGAATAGAGAAGTTAGGATTTTCAAACGTTTACCTCAGATTCGGTCGATTTGAGGCGTTCTTGTTGCAGATTCTTGCTTGCAATTGGTTCCTCTAGCCTTTCCTCACAGAATGGACGCAAGAATCGTAGAAAACGATCGAGAAACGATGAAAACGAGGTTGGGATGTGCCGCGGTCGAGGGGGTGTTGGGAGGGAAAGAGGGAAAAATTGTTCCCCTTTTATACCCCTCGCCGATTCTACTATCACCTCGGTCGAGGTGGTCCCGACTAGACCGAGGTGTCGGGACCGAGGTGGATTGTTGTCAACCCTAGTCGCCTCGGTTGCTCAAGAATCATCTCGGTTGAGGTGCTGTTACTGCAACCGAGATGTGTCTCAGTCAAACTCCGTCTTCTCAATTTCTTGAACTTTTGTCCTTCTAGTGTTGCTCCTGGGTTGTAATCCTTCCTTAGAAAGTACCTGGTTTCTGTCTAGGATGCCAAAAACAAAGCAAAGCAAAAGCAAACTATCTAAAGCTAGACTAGAAAAGGGAAAAGAAAGCAATACCTTGGGTTTCCTCCCAAGAAGCGCTTGATTTAAGGTCGCTAGCTGGACCATATGGTATCCCTAAACAAGATATAGTGGTGCAATCTCCTCAACTTGGACTTCCAATTGGTATTTTTTAAGTCTATGACCATTGACCTTGAAGTTTCCACTTGTTTCTCCCCAAATCTCAACTGCACCATAAGGGAAAAAATGTTTCACAACGTAAGGTCCTGTCCATCTAGATTTCAACTTACCTGGAAAGAGGCGAAGGCGGGAGTTGAAGAGTGGAACTAAATCTCCTTCTTTAAACTCCTTACGAATGATACTGTTGTCATGCCATTTCTTTGTCCTTTCCTTGTAGATCTTGTCATTCTCATAAGTGTTCAAACGCAGCTCTTCCAGCTCATTGATGTCCAATAGCCGCTTCTCACCGGCTTCCTTGATGTCGAAGTTCAACCATTTGATTGCCCAATACGCCTTGTGTTCTAGCTCAACGGGCAAATGAAAAGACTTCCCATATACCAAATTATAAGGGGTGGTACCAATGGGAGACTTGAATGCGGTCCTATAAGCCCAAAGAGCGTCGTCTAACCTCATGGACCAATCCTTCCTCGTCCTAGAGACGGTCATCTCCAAGATTGCTTTGATTTCTCTATTCGAGATCTCGACCTGTCCACAAGTTTGAGGGTGATAAGGGGTTGCTACCTTGTGGGTTACCCCATACTTCGATAGAAGTGCTTTACACTTCCGGTTGATGAAATGTGTCCCTCCATCGCTAATGATGATGTGTGGAGTCCCATAAACGTCGAAAGATAGTCCTATTAAAGAACTTCACAACCACCATGGCCTCATTAGTGGGAGAGGAAATGGCTTCCTCCCATCTAGAGACGTAGTTGACAGCTAGGAGGGTTTAGAGGTTTCCTCCGGATGATGGGAAAGGTCCCATGAAGTCAACTCCCCATTAATCAAAAATCTCAACTTCCTGGATGTTGTTGAGTGGCATCTCGTTTCTCCTAGATAAGTTCCCTGTTCTTTGGCATGCATCACAAGAAACAACAAACGTTTGCACATCCTTAAATAATGTAGGCCAAAAGAAACCGGAACGTTATACCTTATCGCATGTTTTGTGAGTGCTAGCATGTCCTCCACAAGGAAGTGAGTGGCAATGTCGTATGACACTAGTAACTTCATCTTCCGGAATACATCTCCGAAGCATCCCGTTTGGACCTCTCTTAAACAGTAGAGGTTCATCCCGATAGTAGTGGTGTACATCTTTACAGAATTTTTTCCTTTGAGCGTACGTCAATCTGGGCGGTATTTCCTGGCAAACAAGATAGTTAACAATGTCAGCATACCAAGGTTCTTTATTATCAGAAATTTGGTGGAGAAAGTGCTCCACCAAGTGTGAATTAGTTTCAGAAAAGGGAGTAGAAAGTTTGCTATTCTCAATTGACGGTATCTCGCTTTCGACCTCGGTCAAGGTCCAGTGTTGGTGACCGAGATGTTCTTCAGTCAAGAACACCTCGCTTGGTCCAGAAAGTGCCTCGGTCGAGGTACTGCAACTGGGGCCGAAACTGGAGATTCTCTTCTCCTCGATTAGCTTCTCAATCTTAGCTCCTGAATCTTCTTCCAGTGCCTTTAAGCTTCGTATATCTGCATCCCAAGAAGCATCTATACCTTCCTCCATTAAGCTAAATCTAATAACTCTTTCAAGTGGATCATTAATAAGGATAGAACTCACCAATTCTCTTGATTCTTCTTCATCATAGATGTTAAAGATATAATCCTCCAACGGATCTCCTTTCATTGCAGCTAGCAATGCAAACTCCACTTGATCTCCGCCAATATTGAATTGTAACTTGGCGTTCTTACAATCCACATTGCAACCCGAGGTTGCTAGAAATGGTCTCCCGAGAATGATAGGGACGGGATAATCTGCGGAAATATCAAGCACAACAAAGTCTATAGGTAAATAGAAGTTACCTAACTTAACCGGAACATCTTCCAAAATGCCCACGGGATGGGTAATAGAGCGGTCCACCATGTATAACCTTATCTTCACCGGCTTGGGCTCTCCAAGTCCGATCTTCACAAATAGCTCTAGCGGGATGATGCTCACGCTGGATCCTAGATCACACAATGCTTCACAAGTAACATCCCCAACTTGAATGGGAATGCAAAATGAGCCGGGATATCTCAACTTGGGTGGCATCTTCTCCTTCTTGATTTGAATGAGCTTCGATGATTTAGATGTCATCCTTACTTCACAAAAATCTTTCAGCTTCCTTTTCCTTGATAGAATTTCCTTTAAGAACTTCCCATAGGCGGGCATCCCTGGAATAGCATCAAGGAAAGGGATGTTAATATTTAATTTATTCATCAAGTCAAGGAACTTACCAAAGTGCTTGTCTAGATGTGTTCTTCGTCTAAACCTGGCCGAGGTGTTCTTCATCTACACTAGCATCGACCGAGGTACTGGATCTGCAGTTTTCAATCCATTTCTCATCGTTATTGCCATGATCTGTCCTTTTGGGTTGCTCTCTGTCCTTGCTGGGAGCTTCCCTGGATCTCTTGGCGCTTCATTTGCCTTATTACAGAATTGTTGCTCTAAGGCTTTTTGTGCTTTTGAAAATGAAGTCATGGACGTCCCCATAGCATTGAGCTTGATCAATATGGCCTCCAGCACTGCATCTTTCTTCTCTAGCTAGGAAAAACTTGATCCAAGCTCCTGACTCTTCAATGGAGTAGAAGAAGAATAAGAGGGATTAAAAGAATTATTTGAGTTGGAATTAGAGTAAGGGTTACCCGGATTTTGATTATTGGATCTCCAATTGTTGTTGTTGGAGCCTCTATTATTGTTGTAATTGTTATTCCGGGAACCTTGATTGTTGTTCCTTGAGCCTTGATATCCTCCCTCCTCCTTTTTGGTGTGAGCAACAAAAAGGTCCTTTAATTGCGTCACATCATTCTTGAGGGAGATGATCGAGTTGATTATCATTTGATTGAGCTTCCTGAAAGTTAACTCTCTTAACTCCATTGTCGGCTCCTTGGTGGGAGTATTTCTCCATGTGCAAAGCTTGTTTGTCAATAAACTCCCAAGCTTCATCAATCGGCATGTCCATAAAGGTGCCGGAGGATAGTAGTTGAAGGTTGAATTGGGTAGCTCTATCCAATCCCTTAAAGTAAATCTCCATCAACTCTATCTTTGGAATCCCATGATGTGGGCAATCCAAAAGAACATCTTTAAATCTCTCCCATGACTTGGACAAACTCTCCTTGTCCTTCATGATAAACGCATTGATCTTCCCTCTCATTTCAGCGGTTTTGGAGGGGGGAAGAATTTTGTTAAGAACTCCGTCGTCATTTCCTCCCAAGTGTTGATATTTCCGGGAGGAAGAGACTGATACCAAGTAAGCGCCCTGTCTTTCAAAGAAAAGTAAAAAGGCCTTAGCTTGTAATTATTATTTTCAAGCCTTGAAGGTCACAAGGTCTCCATCAAAATCTCATAGTTTTGTAAATGTTGATGCAGAGACTCCCTCTCTAAACCTCCAAACTTGCATTGGCGGATCATGGATAGAACTTGTAGTCGAAGTTCATAATCTGAGCTCGTAACTCAGCCATATCTGCTTCAATCTCTGCAGCTCTGGTGCGATTTTGCTCCCTTTCGTGCTGCAGTTCTTCCCTATTGAGTTGCAGCTATTCCATCGCCTCCTTCAATTCGGGCTCAAGATCGTGATCGTCTCGATTGGCCGTTTTCGCTTCTTTCAAGAGTCTTTTGTATGTAGTTTCTGGTTCGGGATCGTAAGGAACGATTTCCTTCCCAGCACGGGTTCTTCGCATAAACCTAAGAAAAAGAACCTACGAAAGTCACTCAAGTAGAGTGGTTAGTAGAAACAGGGGAAAATGCCCTAAAAGACTACCGCAACCGGCTAGGTCTAGACCAAGTCCCCGGCAATGGCGCCAAAAACTTGTACGCTTCAAACGGTGTGTGCAAGCTTTAAATTTATATCCCAAGAAATATGCTTAAACAAGGATGCGAACCCGTAGTGTACGGATCGATTATAGTAAAAAGCAAGAATTCCGGGGTGTCGATCTCAGGGACTTAAGTGAAACCTAAGCAAGTATAGGTAGTCAATGTAACTAATAACCACAAAAGCGATTAAAGCAATCAAGGAGATGATAATAAGGTCAATTAAGGGAAACATGCAAATTCTAGGGATTAAAGCATCCAATTGTGGTTCCAACTCAAGATCTCAAGATAAGCGGACAAAGCTTAGATTTTGCAAGGGGAAGGTGTTACTAAAGTGGAATAGATCACCTGGTAAGTCTCACTACTCACTAACTCCAAACTAAAAGCTCCTATTACCGGGTAAGTCTCAATGTACTAAGGAAAGGAATTATAATCTCAAACCAACACACAAACTAAAGGAATAGAATCAACCTTTATCGGGTAGGTCTCAGGGTAACTCAGAAAGATGGGATCAAGGCACACTCAAACCCCAATAAAGGACAAACCTTTATTACCTACAGTTATGATCTTAGGTAAACAAACAAAGGAATCATCGGGTAAGTCTCATCCTAGGCTTGCATTGAACCAGGAAAGGTGTAATAAAAATAGGATTTGGCAAACTCTAACACTTAACTCTCTGTTTCGGATCAGAAAAGTCACCTCGGTCAGTCAAGTTCCACCCCGGCCGAGATGTTCATCGACTGAACGAGATGTTCTAGGGTTAAGGGTAAAGACTCGAACTTTCAAGTTCCTACTGGGTTTAAGATTATTATATCATTGTTTTTCCCACAACTTTGAGCCAATCACCCTAGAATCGCACAAGAAAATTAGCCACTCATCATCATGAAATCAATAATCAAATATAAGGGAAGAGAATGAATATTTGAACACAAAAACCTTAAGAACAAGACTTCAATAACTGAAATATCAAACAAATAAGCGTTGCTTGGATCACAAATCCAACAAGACAATCAAACAAAAAGGGAATCTAAGAAAATCTTTCAAATCCTTTCAAAAGCTATATCCAAACTATGAATCCTTCCTTGATTGATCTTCAATCTTCCTTCCATCCTTCAAATCTTCCAGAAAATCCTTCATTTGCTGGTTATTCTCAGCCTCCAAGCATGCTTGAACTTGTGGAAAATCCAACCCTTTATATAGGAGAATTATCTTCCAAAGATAATAATATCTTAAAAAGATAATATCCTAATAAAATATATCTTATCTCCAAAATAGATCTCCCAAATATATGATCTTCCTTCTAGATATCCAGTCCAAAAATATAAGATCTCTCCTTCCAAAAATAAAAGATCTCAGCCAAAATAAAATATATCTCGCCGCGTCAGGGTATTCGCCTCGGTCGGGGCGCTCCTCTATATCACCTCGGTCGAGGTGACACTGTAGCTGACCGAGGTGAATCTTAGCTGAAGGTGAAATCTATCAAATCTGGTCCAAAGTAAATCTTCTTTGTAAATTCCTTGCTCCCTGAGTTCTCTTTTAAGCTCCTAAATGTAGCTCCAATGATTCCTTTGCTCCTTAGCTCCATTTCAATCCAAAACGTGCCATTTTACCTACGATTACAACGAAACTTGGTGCAGACCTCGATTCCAGTAAAGGTAGATGAAAAGACAATATAATCACATAATATACATTCAAACCTGCAAAATATTAAAGATAAAACGTCTAAACAAGTCCCAAAATATAGACTATAGTACATGCTATCAAACTAGCATGTAATTTCAATCATCATACCTCAATCCAATCAAGGCAAACATCATAATCACAATTCATACATGGGATTCAAGAGAAGTATTTCAAGTCCACATATGCATGCATCCATTCAACACACAAGGCCATCCATAGCCAATTTACAAAACAATCTCATCATAAGGGTCATACTCAAGCTTAGAAGCACTAAATTTTTTTTCAAAATTTCTGATTTTTTGGATATTTTTTCGAAATATTTGTGTATAATGCAAAACATAATGAAACATGTGACATTATTAAACTATCCTAGATGCTAATCATGCAAATGATCATGTAAAAATGGTGTTGCTTTGGTATTTTGGTTCACTCATGTGGAGTGATGGTGGATGATCGATCAAAGGTGGTAGAGAGCTCTTGATGTTCATTATGGCGTTGGGATCCGCGCTAAGCACCGCTAGTCGTCCAAGTCCCACGTCCGCTACACCCATGTTTGATGCGGGATCACCATTATCATCCTCATGCCATGCAAGACTTCCATGCCACTTAGACTCTAGCACACAAACACCAAACACACAAAAACACGCAAAAAAATAGAAAAATGAAAACCAAAACAAAAACAAAAAAGGAATGACATGTACCAATGGGTTGCCTCCCATTAAGCGCTTCTTTAAGGTCATTAGCTTGACCAAATTCGGGGGCGTCTCACTCAAGGTGAAGTGGAGCAATCATATCCACCGGAGCTCCCGGGATATACTTCTTCAAACGGTGCGCATTCACCTTAAAATCTCAACAATGCTCCCCTCCTATCTCTACCGCTCAATGGGGAAAGATATTCTTCACCACATAAGGACCCGTCCATCTTGACTTTAGTTTTCCGGGGAAGAGCCACAGCCTCGAGTTGAAGAGAAGGACAAGGTTACCTTCACTCAACTCCTTTGGGATGAGACGCTTGTCAGGCCAACGCTAGGTCTTTCCTTGTAGATCCGGGCGTTTTCATAGGCATCCAACCGGATCTCCTTAAGAGCATTGATGTCTAGCAATCTCTTCTCATTGGCTTCCTTGAGGTCAAAATTCAGCCACCTTATGGCCGAACACGCCCTATGCTCCATCTCCACCGGAAGGTGGTAAGACTTGCCATAAACTAGCTTGTAGGGAGTGGTGTCAATCGGTGTCTTGAAGGCGGTTCTATAAGCCCACAAAGCATCATGAAGCTTCATAGCCCAATCCTTTGTTGTCCTAGAAACCGTCTTCTCAAGTATTCCCTTTATCTCTCGGTTGGAGATCTCCACTTGGCCACTAGTTTGGGGATGATAAGGTGTTGCCACCTTATGAGTCACCCCATACTTAGCCAAAAGTGTCCCAAAGTTCCTATTGGTGAAATGCTTCCCTCCATCACTTATGATCACTCTTGGTGTTCCAAACCTAGGGAAGATAACTCGGTTGAAAAACCGCACCACAACTTTGGCATCGTTTGTGGGAGAGGTGATTTCTTCCACCCATCTTGACACATAATCCACCGCTAAGAGAATGAAGAGGTTGCCACATGAAGAGGGGAATGGCCCCATAAAGTCCACACCCCAAACATAAAATATCTCAACCTCTTCTATGTTGTTCAAGGGCATCTCATTCCTCCTTGAGATGTTGCCCGTCCATTTGCAAGCGTCACATGCCACTACAAAATTCTGCACATACCTAAACAATTTAGGCCAATAAAAACCACATTGCAATACCTTTGCACACGTCTTGTGTGAGCTAGCATGGCCTTCACATGGCAAGGAGTGACAAGGGCGGATCACGATCTCCATCTCATCCTCCGGGATGCACCTCCTAAAGACTCCATCCGGCCCTCTCTTGAACAAGAGAGGCTCGCTCCAATAGTAATGTCTCACATCCTTGAAGAACTTTTTCCTTTTGGCATACGATAGACCGGGTAGCATCTCCTCACACACAAGGTAGTTCACTATGTCCGAATACCATGGCTCATTCCCCCTAGACGTACACTTAAAGCAAGCACTCCTCCATCATTTGCAATTGCTCATCCCGGAATGAGTCATCAATCGGGATGTCATCTCTCTCAATCTCCAATGGTGGTAGCCTACTAAGATGGTCCGCCACTGAATTTTCGGAACCCTTCTTGTCCCGAATTTCCATGTCAAACTCTTGGAGGAGAATGATCCACCGAATCAAGCGAGGCTTGGCATCCTTCTTCGTGAGGAGATAACGGATCGCAGCATGATCCGTGTACACAATGACCTTGGCTCCCACAAGATATGACCGGAACTTTTCAAAGGCATACACCACCGCTAGCAACTCCTTCTCGGCTGTGGCATAGTTGAGTTGGGCGTCATCTAGCGTATTGCTAGCATAATAGATGGCATGTGTAAGCCCATCTTTCCTTTGTCCCAAAACAGCCCCAACGGCCACATCACTTGCATCACACATTATCTCAAACTGAAGGCTCCAATCCGGAGGTTGCATGATAGGGGCGGAGATCAAGGCATTCTTCAACCTACAAAATGCTTCAAGGCAATCCTTGGAGAAAACAAACTCAACATCTTTCATTAGTAGGTTAGTGAGAGGCTTAGAAATTTTAGAGAAATCTTTATTAAACCTCCGGTAAAAACCGGCATGCCCTAAGTAACTCCTTACCTCCTTCACCGAGGTAGGTGGTGGCAACTTCTCTATTGTTTCTATCTTTGCCCTATCAACCTCAATGGCTCGTTGGGAAACCAAATGTCCCAACACAATGCCTTCACTTACCATGAAGTGGCATTTCTCCCAATTCAAAACAAGGTTAGTTTCCTCACATCTCTTAAACACCAAAGACAAGTTAGCCAAGCAATCATCAAATGAAGATCCATAAACCGAGAAATCATCCATAAACACTTCCATAATGTTCTTATTATATTCAGAAAAAATAACCATCATACACCTTTGAAAGGTGGCGGGTGCATTACACAACCCAAACGACATTCTCCTATATGCAAATGTTCCCCAAGGACATGTAAACGTTGTTTTCTCTTGGTCATCGGGGTGAATAGGGATTTGGAAGAACCCATTGTAGCCATCAAAGTAACAAAAGTGTGAATGTTGAGCTAATATCTGTAGCATTTGGTCAATAAAGGGAAGAGGGAAATGATCTTTCCTAGAGGCCACATTCAGTTTCCTATAGTCAATACACATTCTCCACCCCGTAATCGTCCTAGTGGGGATTAGTTCATTGTTCTCATTAGTTACTATGGTCATATCACCCTTCTTAGGAACAACATGTACGGGACTAACCGATTTACTATCCGAAATCGAGAAAATGATTCCAGCATCTAGCAATTTAAGGATCTTTTTCTTGACAACTTCTTTCATTATAGGATTCAATCTTCTTTAAGGTTCAATTGAAGGTTTATCATTATCTTCCATCAATATTTCATGCATGCACAAGGATGGTTTTATGCAAACTAAATCATCAATAGTGTAACCTATAGCTATCCAATGCAATCTCAACTCATGCAACAATCTATCAAGCTCATCATCATTAAAAGATGCATTAACAATCACCGGATAAGTAGAATTTTCACCAAGAAAAGCATACTTTAAATGAGAAGGGAGGGGCTTAAGTTCAAGTTTAGGAGGACCTTTATCGGTTGGAGACGCTCCATACAATGTAGGTTGAGATGATTCCAAAGCCATGGAAGACTCTCCAAGACTCCTTGAAGCTTGATCAACAACTAAGGCACTTTCTGGAGAAACCACGGGCAAAACCACGGTCTCTGGCACAACCACGGTCGTGGAATCTGATAAGTTGGCACACTTGAGCATTCCAGAGAGTTCCACGGGCAAAATTAAGGCCATGGTTCCCCCTCCTTGGCCGTGGTTCTCCCTCCTTGGCCGTGGTTCCTACAGTGGTTCAACATAACTTCGTGCACTTCAAATTCAGCACTTGTCTCCTTTTCCAATGCATCCAAAGCCTTGATTTCTTCATTGCAATCATCCTCAACTCCTTCCTCCATCAAACCCAAGCTAAGAACCTTCTCAAGAGGGTCCTTGATCAAGATGGAGCTCACAACTTCTCTATATTCCTCTTGCTCGACAATGTTGAAGACATCTTCACCGAGGGCTGGCCCCTTCATCATTCTGGATAGCTTGAACTTAATATTCTCTTCTCCTATGTTGAAGGAGCGGATTCCATTTTTGTAATCCACTAAGCATCCGAATGTGGCTAAGAATGGCCTTTCCAAAATGATAGGAACTGGGTAGTCCGCCGAGATGTCCAAAACAACGAAATCTATTGGGACATAGAACTTCCCAAGCTGAACCGATATGTCCTGTAGAATTCCTACAGGGTGAGTGATTGAACGGTCTGCCATATAGACTGTCATCTTGACCGGCTTTGACTCTCCTAGTCCAACCTTGTCGTAAAGTGCAAGCGGGATAATACTTACACTTGCTCCAAGATCACATAGGGCTTCATATTGCACTTCTCCAACCCCAATTGGCACACAAAAAGATCCCGGATCTCGCAGCTTAAGAGGCATATCCTCCGTCATGGTTTGGATCAACTCGAAAGATCTCTTTGTCATCCTCACTTCCCCATACTCCTCCAACTTCCTCTAGTTGGAGAGTATTTCCTTCAAAAACTTTCCATAGGCCGGCATACCTAGAATAACATCCATGAACGGAATGTTAATATGCAATTTACACATAAGTTCAAGGAATTTACAGAAATGCTTATCCAAGCGAGCCCTTGCTCGTGATTGTGGGAATGGTAGTGGTGGCTTGTATGGAGGTGGTGCCACATATTTGGCTCATCATCCTTGCTCTTGCCTCCTTCTTCTTGCAATGGTTCTTCTTCCATCACTACTTGCTTTCCCTTGTCATTCCCCTTAGGTAAGGGATCTTTCATGCTCAGCCCACTCCTTTCAGTAATGGCCAACACTTGGCCTCTTGGATTGTCCTCGGTCCTTCCGGGAAGCTTTCCCGGATCCCTTTGTGCTTCACCCGCCTTTTGGAACACTTGTGCTTCTTGCACCTTTTGAGCTTTAGAAATGGAAGCCCCGTGCTCTTAAGTCCACTCAACCTTCCTAGCAATTGTTCAAACATCATCTCGGTTCTATCGTTAGGAGGTTAAGCAAAACCGGGTGGAGGCTCTTGTAAATCCTTAGGTGGTGGTGTTGCGCTTGTGGAAGCGGGAGGGTTCAAGGCACCATCCGGGTTAGAATAGGAGAACCCGGGATGGTTGTTGTTAGGCCGGTAATTGTTGTATTGCCGACTATTGTTGTTGAAGTTCCTAGGGCCTTGATAATTGTTGTAATTGCCCCTTCCCATGTAGTTAACATCCTCCTCTTTGGAAGCCAAATTGGCTTGCACTTTCACTTGAGGACTAGCTTGATTCTTTAAGGTTGTGGCACACAACTCCCTCAAAGACTTAAGCTCATTGTTGATTGAATCGAGTTTGTAGTTGCTCATGGTGACTTCACTTACTTCATATACTCCCGGTTTCCTCCCATCACTCTTCCTATGGGAGTACTTCTCTATCACCAAAGATTGCTTCTCTACAAACTCCCAAGCCTCATCCACATTCTTCTCTATTAAACGTTCCACCGGAAAGCGATTGGAGCTTGAATTGACTATCCTCATCAAGTCCCTTGAAGTAGATCTCGAATAGCTCTATCTTCGATATACCATGGTGTGGACAATCTAGGAGGAGGTCCTTGAACCTCTCCCAAGACTTGAATAGGCTTTCTCTATCCTTCATCACGAAGGCATTGATCTTCCCTCTTAGCTCGGTTGTCTTGGAAGATGGGAAGAACTTTGTCAAGAACTCGGTTGTCATCTCCTCCCAAGTACTCACACGTCCTAGTGGAATCGATTGGTACTGATAACACGATTTATTGCTTAGTTTTAGGTAATAATTTAGATAGATTCCTCACTCATTCATGCATGGTTTATCACTAGTTCACGACGTTTGCACTCAATTCACGTACTTTGTTGAGATAGACGTCTACACGGACTTGTGCGTTGCTTTGTAGGTATTTCGGGAGATTTAGGAGCTAAAACGATACTTTGAGGATTGTTCATCTAGATGACACACCCTCGGACTCATTAGGACACAAGCTAAAGGGCTAAGGAGGACTCATGGAACCTTGCCAACACAAGTCATGCACCAAATCACAGCTTAATGATCCAAGACGAAGTTTCTGGAGCAAATCACGGTTCACTGGCACATTCCACGGCCGTGATTCTACCTGTGGATTTTGCCAGATTCTTGTGACAGCTGTGCCACGACTCTCATGGCCAGCTCATGCAAAATTTGTTATAAAAGTGGTCCTTCATTGGCTGAGAAGAGCATCTTGGAGCAGCTCTCCATTATCAAAATCTTCCAATCAAAAAAATACTCTCTCAACAAGAAGTCTTTCTAGGAAGGAAAGTGTCAAAAAGGATGAAGAAGAGCTCCATTGAAGGGGAGAAGAAGAACACACACCATTACCACACCTTGATAGTTTTTTGTAGTGAAGAATTCCGGATTCTATTTCTAAGAGTTGTATGAACCATTTGAACCTTCTTTAAGAAGGATTGTGAGTCACTCTAATTCTATTTTCAGCTTGGTTTTGTTTTAGTTCACTTGTTCATCTCTTTTCCTTCATCATCTTGCAAATGGATGTCATAATTTTATGTTTGCTTGTTTCGATTTCTATTATGAACGTTGTAGGCTAAATAGATGTGGTTCTAGGGTAAGGAAAGGATGGTTATGGCTAGGGCTATGATAGGACGGACTTAGATTTACCTTTGGATGACTCGTGTGCATGAACATAGCTGCTGTTAGAAATCACGGGTAGTTCTTGCCAAACCACGGCCGTTGTTTAGGTAGAACAAACCGTG
Source organism: Fagopyrum esculentum (assembly GCA_033239045.1). Lineage (NCBI taxonomy): Eukaryota > Viridiplantae > Streptophyta > Magnoliopsida > Caryophyllales > Polygonaceae > Fagopyrum > Fagopyrum esculentum. The sequence goes on from BSUD01000001.1 coordinate 54,951,308, forward strand.
ATTTTCCCTGGTTCAGTGGATCTAGTCTTAGATTGTTAGAATGTTGAAATCCTAAGTGTTTGTTGAGTTAAATCTATCCTAGGGTGACCTAGTGTTAGCAACTAAGTATTAGGAGAGACTTATCCGGTAATCCTTGCGCTTAGATCTTAAGATAACAAACCCTAGGTAGTGGTGAGCCTCATAAGCCACCATTGGATTAAGTGTGCTAGGATGGTTGTTTAGAACTAACCCTTCCGAGACTTACCCGGTAAGGATAGGTTAGATCTCTAGATAACAATCCAGTTTGTGTAGGATTCCTATCCTTAGGTTCTTAGAGACTTACCCGGTAATGAGACCTTAGGAATGGACTAGTGGACCATGAGACCTACCTGGTAATTGATCCCAATCTAGAAACACTTAACCCCAACATATCATTAGTTGATCCAAGGAAAGAATAGATAGCTTGAGTCTTATGCCATAACCGGAACTTCCAACCCCTAGAACCCGCTTTTCTATCTTCGATCTATATCTCGTTTTAGTTTGTTTGTTTGAGTGGAATTGTTAGTATTAGTTGATTGTTTACTTTGCATGAATTGTGATCTTTGATTGATCACCGAAAAACCAACCAAAAACGATTGAGATTTTCGTTTCCTTATTTCTTCCTCTTTTTCTTAACCTAGATCTTCACTAGACTTAATCATAAATTGAATCAATCTCACCTTAGTCTTTGTGTTCGACCTCGGAATACAATCCCTACTACAAACGTCCCGTACACTGCGGGTTTCGCTAGGTAGTTTAGGATTTAGTTCGAGTTGTAAATGTAAAGCTTTTTGTGCTACATCCTAGCGTGAACAAGTTTTTGGCGCCGTTGCTAGGGACTAGGTCTAGATTGAGTCTATTTTGTGATTGTTTATTAGTGTAGATCTTTCTTGTTGCTTTTGATCTCTTTTTGGTTTGTGTCTTTGCTTTTCAGGACATCTTTTACTCTTAGGTGTATGCGAAGATCTCGTGGCAAGGATTTAGCTCCATTCGATCCCGAACCGGAGAAAACCCTTAGATCTAGATCCAAGAGCATTAAAAAGGGAAAGGAGATGGCCGGAAGAGATCTCCAAGCTGAGTTGGATGAGGCTTTAGAGCAAATTAGGATAAGGGACGAAGCTTTGGAGAATGAGAGGAGACTTGCGAATGAGAGGCAAGAGGCAACTAGGAGGGAGATTGAGGAGATTAGGCAAGCTCTTGTGCAAAGAGAGCTTAACCGTCAACAACCTCCTCCACCTCCACCACAACCGCAGCCGGCGGTCAATATTAGGGTTGTGCCCATTGCTATGGAAGAGCCACAAACGTTGGGGCAAAGAATGGATCTGGCACAAAGAGCACACCGTCCGGGTGTGAACTTAGGAGATCCCGCAGCCCATGATTACGAGCTCCGCCCTCAAGTTCTACAAATGATCCGACATAATCAATTTGGAGGGATGGAAGGAGAGTCTCCTTATCAACACTTGATGAATTATGAGATCTTGATGGAGACTCTTAGACCGCCAAGATTGGAGAGCAACAACCATAAGCTTAGGGCTTTTTCCTTCTCTCTTAAGGATAAAGCCTTAGCTTGGTATCAATCTATTCCACAAGGGCGAGTTGGTACTTGGGAGGAGATGACAACCGAGTTTTTAACTAAATTCTTCCCACCTTCCAAGACTACCGAATTAAGAGGGAAGATCAATGCCTTGGTGATGAAGGATAGAGAGAGCTTGTTCAAGTCTTGGGAGAGGTTCAAAGATCTTCTCCTTGATTGTCCACACCATGGCATACCGAAAATTGAGCTATTGGAGATCTACTTCAAAGGACTTGATGAAGATAGCCAATTCAAGCTCCAATCTCTTTCCGGTGGAACTATTATGGAGAAGCAAGTAGATGAAGCTTGGGAGTTTGTGGAGAAGCAAGCTCTAGTGATTGAGAAATACTTCCATAGGAAGAGTGAAGGGAGAAAGGCGGGAGCTTATGAGGTGAGTGAAGTCACCATGAGCAATTTCAAGCTTGACGCCATCAACAATGAATTGAAGTCCTTGAGGGAGTTGTGTGCTACAACTTTGAAGAACCAAGCAACTCCTCAAGTGCTTCCACAAGACAATTTGTCTTCCAAGGAGGAGGATGTGAATTACATGGGAAGGGGCAACTTCAACAATTATCAAGGCCCAAGGAATTTCAACAACAACCGGCAATTCAACAATTACCGGCCCAACCACAACCATCCCGGATTTTCTTACTCTAACCCGGATGGAGCCTTGAACCCTCCCGCTTCCACAAGCACAACTCCACCACCAAGAGCTTCACAAGAAACTCCACCCGGATTTACTCAACCTCCAAGGGATAGAACCGAAATAATGTTTGAGCAATTGCTTGGAAGGTTGAGTGGTCTTGAGAGCACCGTGACTTCAATTTCTAAAGCTCAAAAGGTTTTGGAAGCACAAGTGTTCCAAAAGGCGGGTGAAGCCCATAGAGATCCGGGAAAGCTTCCCGGAAGAACCGAAGACAACCCAAGAGGCCAAGTGTTGGCTATCACAACGAGGAGTGGGTTGAGTATGAAGGATCCTTTGCCCAAGGACAATGCTAAGGGAGAGCAAGTAGAAGAAGGAAAGTTGCAAGAAAATGGAGGCAAGAGCAAGAATGTAGAGCCAACCTATGTGGGACCGCCTCCATACAAGCCACCACTACCATTCCCACAATCACGAGCAAGAGCTCGTCTAGACAATCATTTTGGTAAGTTCCTTGAACTAATGTCTAAATTGCATATTAACATTCCGTTCATGGATGCTATTTTAGGAATGCCGGCATATGGCAAGTTCTTAAAAGAAATACTCTCCAACAAAAGGAAGTTGGAGGAGTATGGGGAGATAAGAATGACCAAGAGATCCTCGGAATTAATCCAAACAATGAAGGAGGAGATGCCTCCCAAGCTAAGAGATCCGGGTTCCTTTTGTGTCCCAATTGGAGTAGGAGATGTGAAGTATGAAGCCCTTTGCGATCTTGGGGCAAGTGTAAGCATCATACCGCATGCACTTTGCAACAAGGTTGGGCTAGGAGAGCAAAAACCGGTCAAGATGACCCTCTATATGGCGGACCGTTCTATCACTCATCCGGTTGGGATCTTAGAGGACATTCCAGTGCAACTAGGAGAATTCTATGTGCCAATTGATTTTGTTGTCTTGGACATTCCGGTGGACTATCCGGTTCCCATCATCTTGGGAAGGCCTTTCCTAGCCACCTCCGGATGCCTAGTGGATTGCAAGAATGGGACTCTCTCCTTTAATATTGGAGAGGAGAACATCAAGTTCAAGTTGTCCACAATGATGAAAGGGCCGACCCTTGATGAGGATGTCTTCAACATAGTCGAGCAAGAGGAATCTAGAGAAGTTGTGAGCTCGATCTTGATCAAGGATCCCTTGGAGAAGGTACTTACCTTAAGTATGATGGAGGAAGGTGTTGAGAAGGCTTGCAATGAAGAGGTCAAGGCCTTGGAAGCATTGGAAGAGGAGCCAACAGTTGGATTTGAAGGCCATGAAGAAGTGTTGAACAGCTGCAAGTTCCACGGTCGAGATTTATGTTCCACGGCCGTCAAACTCTCTGGACAACTCCAAGAAGCAGGCTTTGCAAGAACCACGGCCGTGGAAGTTGAGCAAACCGTAGTTCCAGCCGTGGTTTTCCCTGGACCAGTCCTTGATGATGGTCAAACTTCTAGGAGCTATGGGGAGTCTTCATTTGCTTTGGATTCATCTCATCCAACCTTATTTGGATCGTCTCCAACCGATAAAGGTCCTCCTAAACTTGAACTCAAACCCCTCCCCTCTCATTTAAAGTATGCTTTCCTTGGTGTTGATTCTACATATCCGGTAATTGTGAATGCATGCTTGAGTGATGATGAACTTGCTAAGTTGTTGCATGAACTAAGATTGCATAGGAAAGCCATTGGCTATACTATTGATAATTTGGTTGGCATAAAACCTTCTTTGTGCATGCATAAGATAATGATGGAAGATAATCATAAACCCTCTATTGAACATCAAAGGAGATTGAATCCTATAATGAAAGAGGTAGTCAAAAAGGAAATCATTAAGTTGCTAGATGCGGGAATTATCTACCCTATCTCGGATAGTAAGTGGGTTAGTCCCGTTCATGTAGTACCTAAGAAGGGTGGGATGACCGTAGTGACTAATCAGAACAATGAACTAATCCCGACTAGGACGGTTACGGGGTGGAGGATGTGCATTGATTATAGGAAGTTGAATATGGCCTCTAGGAAAGATCACTTCCCTCTCCCCTTCATTGACCAAATGCTAGAAAGGTTAGCTCAACACTCTCATTTTTGCTATCTAGATGGCTATAGTGGATTCTTCCAAATCCCTATCCACCCCGATGACAAAGAGAAAACAACCTTTACATGTCCATGGGGTACTTTTGCATATAGAAGAATGCCATTTGCGTTGTGTAATGCACCCGCCACCTTTCAAAGGTGTATGATGGCTATCTTTTCGGAATACATTGAAAATATCATGGAAGTGTTTGTGGATGATTTCTCTGTTTATGGTTCTTCCTTTGATAATTCCTTGGCTAACTTGTCATTAGTATTGCAAAGATGTGAGGAGACAAATCTTGTCTTGAATTAGGAAAAATGCCACTTCATGGTAAGTGAAGGCATTGTGTTAGGACACTTGATGTCTAACCGTGGCATTGAGGTTGATAGGGCCAAAATTGAAACGATAGAGAAGTTGCCGCCACCTACCTCGGTGAAGGGGGTAAGGAGTTTCTTAGGGCATGCCGGTTTTTACCGGAGGTTCATTCAAGATTTCTCTAAAATTTCTAAGCCTCTCACTAACATACTAATGAAGGGTGTTGATTTTGTCGTTTCCAAAGATTGTCTTGAGGCTTTTTGTAGGTTAAAGAACACATTGATCTCCGCACCTATCATGCAACCTCCGGATTGGAGTTTACCATTTGAGATCATGTGCGATGCAAGCGATGTAGCCGTAGGGGCTGTTTTGGGGCAAAGGAAAGATGGGCGCACTCATGCCATTTATTATGCTAGCAAGACGCTAGATGATGCCAACTCAATTATGCTACCACCGAGAAGGAGTTGCTAGCGGTTGTGTATGCATTTGAGAAGTTCCGCTCATATCTTGTTGGAGCGAAGGTCATAGTTTATACGGATCATGCTGCGATCCGTTATCTACTTACCAAGAAGGATGCCAAGCCTAGGTTGATTCGGTGGATCCTTCTTCTTCAAGAGTTTGATTTGGAAATCCGGGACAAGAAGGGATCCGAGAACTCCGTGGTGGATCACCTTAGTAGACTCCCACCATTGGAGCTTGAAAGAGATGACATCCCAATTGATGACTCATTCCGGGATGAGCAATTACAAATGGTGGAGGAATGCTTGTTCCAAGTGTCTAGTGGAAGTGAGCCATGGTTTGCCGACATCGTGAACTACTTAGTGTGTGAGGAGGTGGCTCCCGGATTGACATATGCACAAAGGAAGAAGTTCTTCAACGATGTGAGGCACTACTATTGGAGTGAACCACTTCTATTCAAGAGAGGGCCGGATGGAATGTTTAGAAGATGCATACCGGAAGATGAAGTGGAGAGTGTGATCCGGCATTGTCACTCCTTACCATGTGGAGGCCATGCTAGCTCACACAAAACGTGTGCAAAGGTATTATAATCCGGTTTTTATTGGCCTAACTTGTTTAGAGATGTGCAATTTTTTGTAGCGGCGTGTGATGCTTGCCAAAGGACGGGCAACATCTCCAGGAGGAATGAAATGCCCTTGAACAACATCCAAGAAGTCGAAATATTTGATGTGTGGGGTGTGGACTTCATGGGACCATTCCCTTCTTCATGTAGCAATCTCTACATCCTATTGGCGGTGGACTATGTGTCGAGATGGGTGGAGGCAATCGCCTCTCCTACGAATGATGCCAAAGTAGTGGTGCGGTTCTTCAACCGAGTGATCTTCCCTAGGTTTGGTACACCAAGGGTGATCATTAGTGATGGAGGGAAGCACTTCACAAATAGGAACTTTGGAGCACTTTTGGCTAAGTATGGGGTGACTCATAAGGTGGCGACACCTTACCATCCCCAAACTAGTGGCCAAGTGGAGATCTCCAACCGGGAGATCAAGGCCATTCTTTAGAAGACGGTCTCAAGGACGAGAAAAGATTGGGCTATGAGGCTCAATGATGCCTTATGGGCGTATAGAACCGCCTTCAAGACACCGATTGGCACCACTCCTTACAAGTTGGTCTATGGAAAGTCTTGCCACCTTCCGGTAGAGATGGAGCATAGAGCTTATTGGGCCATTAAGTGGCTAAATTTTGATCTCAAAGAAGCGGGAAAAAAGAGATTGCTTGAATTGAATGCCCTAGAGGAGATCCGGTTGGATGCTTATGAGAATGCCCGGATTTACAAGGAGAGAACCAAAAGATGGCATGACAAGAGGATCATCCCCAAGGAGTTAAGTGAAGGAGATCTTGTCCTTCTCTTCAACTCAAGACTAAGGCTCTTTCCCGGAAAGCTCAAATCAAGATGGACCGGGCCATATGTGGTGAAGAAGATCTTTCCCCATGGAGCTATTGAGATAGGAGGGGAGCATTGTGAAAACTTTAAGGTGAATGGGCACCGGTTGAAGAAGTATATCCCGGGAGCTCCGGTAGACATGATTGCCCCACTTTACCTTGAGTAGACGCCCCGAGTTTGGTCAAGCTAATGACCTTAATGAAGCGCTTGGTGGGAGGCAACCCATTGGTAACATTTTCCCTTTCTTGTTTTGCTTTTGTTTTAGAATTTTTCTATCTTTGTGTGTGTTTTGTCTACTTTGTGTGTGTGCTAGAACATTAGTGGCATTGGAAGCCTTGCTTGACATAGGAATGATGATGATGAACCCCTCATCAATTATGGGTGGAGCGGACGCGGAACTTGGACGGCTAGCGGTGCCTAGCGCGGGTCCCGACGCCTTGATGAACACTTAGAGCTCTCTACCATTCTCGATAGGATCATCGGCCATCAATCCATTTGAGCCATCCCAAATACCATAGCAAACCATTTTTACATTGTGAGAACCTTCTTTCACTCCTCTTTACTTCATTTACACATTGAGGACAATGTGTTTCTAAGTATGGGGTGGGGTTTGCATGATCCTTTGCATGATGAGCATCTAGGATAGTCTAAAATCTTCACATGTCTTGCATTGTACATACTCATTCCGAAAATACCATAAAAATCAGAAAATTTAAAAAATTTTGTGCTTCCTAGGCTTGGATATGATCCTAATGATGAATCTTATCTTGTGAATTGGCTATGGATGGCCTCATGTGTTAGGATTGATGAACGCATATGTGGACTTGAAGTACTTCTCTTGAAATTCTATGAATGATTTGTGATCATGATGTTTGCCTAGAAATGATTGAGTATTGAAGATCGAAATTACATGATAGTTCTTGCATACCATCTAGGAATGAATGAGGCAATTCATCTTTCTCTACTTCTCATCTTGATCATGATTGCTTGAGTACCTCAATTGAGATAAATTTGACCTCTTTGACCCATCCGGGAATAGGAGCATGCTAGTATGTTGATGTGTGTGAAAAGAAAGTGTGGGGTGAAGTTGTTGATGAAAAGAATGTCATGAATAAATGCTGAAATTGTTGTGAAAGTGTAGCCAAAAATATAGGTTTGGGGGCATTGGTTTAAATGACAAGTAACTCGGTACACTTCACATAATCGGGTGTTGGTGCCTTGCCAAAGTCAAATAAACCAATAGCTCTAGCGAGCTTTGGTATGTGTGCCCGCTGTGGATGCACCTCGAAAAATAGAAAAAGCCCGAGGATGGCTAATCACCAAGGTTTCGGCTTTTGTACACCAATGCCATTGTCTCAAAAAAATAATTCAAAGAAAAAGAAAAGAAAGAAAAGATAGAGGAAAATAAACACTTGAGGGAAGTTGATCGAGGACAAGATTGTGGAGTTAGTTCCATTCCCGGATTAGCATCACATAACCTAGAAATCCTCACCCAATCACTACATTTCTTGGCCCTTTTATTTCACGAGACCTTATGACCTATTTGCATGTTTGTAAGACTTAGTGATTTAGATTTGACGTACTCTTGATCTTCTTGACTTCTTCATCTTTACATTTCATGCATACTTTTGAGTTAAGTACAATTGTCTTTCCATGTCTTCATTTGTTTGATGCATGATTGCTTATCCTTAGCCATGAAACATGACTTTGAAGGTGATCCAATAGTAGAAGCACAAACCCAAAAAGATTTTGCCATTTTTTCTGCATACATAAATCATGTCATCTCTTAGTCTATAGTTGGGAATTTGCTCGGGGACGAGCAAACATTAAGTATGGGGTATTTTGATAACACGATTTATTGCTTAGTTTTAGGTAATCATTTAGATGGATTCCTCACTCATTCATGCATGGTTTAGCACTAGTTCACGACGTTTGCACTCAATTCACGTACTTTGTCGAGATAGACGTCCACACGGACTTGTGCGTTGCTTTGTAGGTATTTCGGGATATTTAGGAGCTAAAACGATACGTTTGAGGATCGTTCATCTAGATGACACACCCTCGGACTCATTAGGACACAAGCTAAACGGCTAAGGAGGACTCATGGAACCTTGCCAACACAAGTCATGCACCAAATCACAGCTTAATGATCCAAGACGAAGTTTCTGGAGCAAATCACGGTTCACTGGCACATTCCACGGCCGTGATTCTACCTGTGGATTTTGCCAGATTCTTGTGACAGCTGTGCCACGACTCTCATGGCCAGCTCATGCAAAATTTGTTATAAAAGTGGTCCTTCATTGGCTGAGAAGAGCATCTTGGAGCAGCTCTCCATTATCAAAATCTTCCAATCAAAAAATATTCTCTCAACAAGAAGTCTTTCTAGGAAGGAAAGTGTCAAAAAGGAAGAAGAAGAGCTCCATTGAAGGGGAGAAGAAGAACACACACCATTACCACACCTTGATAGTTTTTTGTAGTGAAGAATTCCGGATTCTATTTCTAAGAGTTGTATGAACCATTTGAACCTTCTTTAAGAAGGATTGTGAGTCACTCTAATTCTATTTTCAGCTTGGTTTTGTTTTAGTTCACTTGTTCATCTCTTTTCCTTCATCATCTTGCAAATGGATGTCATAATTTTATGTTTGCTTGTTTCGATTTCTATTATGAACGTTGTAGGCTAAATAGATGTGGTTCTAGGGTAAGGAAATGATGGTTATGGCTAGGGCTATGATAGGACGGACTTAGATTTACCTTTGGATGACTCGTGTGCATGAACATAGCTGCTGTTAGGAATCACGGGTAGTTCTTGCCAAACCACGGCCGTGGTTTAGGTAGAACAAACCGTGATTTTCCCTGGTTCAGTGGATCTAGTCTTAGATTGTTAGAATGTTAAACTCCTAAGTGTTTGTTGAGTTAAATCTATCCTAGGGTGACCTAGTGTTAGCAACTAAGTATTAGGAGAGACTTATCCGGTAATCCTTGCGCTTAGCTCTTAAGATAACAAACCCTAGGTAGTGGTGAGCCTCATAAGCCGCCATTGGATTAAGTGTGCTAGGATGGTTGTTTAGAACTAACCCTTCCGAGACTTACCCGGTAAGGATAGGTTAGATCTCTAGATAACAATCCAGTTTGTGTAGGATTCCTATCCTTAGGTTCTTACAGACTTACCCGGTAATGAGACCTTAGGAATGGACTAGTGGACCATGAGACCTACCTGGTAATTGATCCCAATCTAGAAACACTTAACCCCAACATATCATTAGTTAATCCAAGGAAAGAATAGATAGCTTGAGTCTTATGTCATAACCGGAACTTCAAACCCCTAGAACCCGCTTTTCTATCTTCGATCTATATCTCGTTTTAGTTTGTTTGTTGGTGTGGAATTGTTAGTATTAGTTGATTGTTTACTTTGCATGAATTATGATCTTTGATTGATCACCGAAAAACCAACCAAAAACAATTGAGATTTTCGTTTCCTTATTTCTTCCTCTTTTTCTTAACCTAGATCTTCACTAGACTTAATCATAAATTGAATCAATCTCACCTTAGTCTTTGTGTTCGACCTGGGAATACAATCCCTACTACAAACGTCCCGTACACTGCGGGTTTCGCTAGGTAGTTTAGGATTTAGTCTGAGTTATAAATGTAAAGCTTTTTGTGCTACATCCTAGCGTGAACAGGTACCAAGGCAAGGCTATATCCTTAAGTGAGAAGGAAAAAGCCCTAAGCTTATGGTTGATGTTATCCAATCTAGGCGGCCTTAGAGTCTCCATCAAGATCTCATAGTTCATCAAGTGTTGATGAGGAGACTCCCCTTCCATCCCTCCAAATTGATTATGTCGGATCATTTATAGCACTTGAGGGCGGAGCTCATAATCATGGGTTGCAGGATCTCCTATGTTCATACCCGGACGGTGCACTCTTTGGGCCTGATCCATACGTTGCCCAAGCGTTTGTGGCTCCTCAATCATGATCGGCTCGAACCGAACATTAACCGTCGACTGCGGTTGTGGTGGTGGTGGAGGTTGTTGATGATTAAGCTCTCTTTGCACAAGTGCTTGCCAAATCTCTTCAATTTCCCTCCTAGTTGCTTCTTGCCTCTCATTGACAAGTCTCCTCTCATTCTCCAAGAGTTCATCCCTTAGCCTAATTTGCTCTAAGGCATCATCCAACTCACCTTGAAGATCTCTTGTGGCCATCTCCTTCTTCTTCTTAATGCTCTTAGATCTAGCTTTAAGGGTTTTCTCCGGTTCGGGATCGAATGGAGCTAAATCCTTGCCACGAGATCTTTGCATTCACCTTAAGAATGAGAGATGTCCTGAAAATTCAAAGACACAAACCAAACAAGATCAAAAGCAACAAGAAAGACCTACACTATAAACAATCACAAACAATGATTCAATCTAGACCTAGTCCCCGACATTTGCGCCAAAAACTTGTTACGCTAGAAATGTGTAGCACAAAAGTCTTAAATTTTTAATATCGATATATTTTCCTAACTCCTAGCGAACCCACAGCGTATGGGTCGTTTTGTAGCAAGGATAGTATTCCGAGGTCGAACACAAAGACTAAGGTGAAATCGAATCAAATAGGTTATTATGGATAGTGCAAATCTAGTCTAAGAAAAGAGAAAGGAATAAAGAAATGAAAATCATAATGTTTTTGGGTTGGATTTTTGGTGATCAAACAAGATCACAATTGATGCAAGATTATAAAACAAACTAACAAATCTAGCTAGCAACATAAACAAGCAACACAAACACGAGATATGTGATCAAAGAGAGAAAAGCGGATTCTAGGGGTTAGGAATTCCGGTTATGGCATTGGACTCAAGCTTCTAATCAAACTTGGACTAGCTATGGTGTGTTGGGAAGGAATGTTTCTCAGATGGGATCAATCACCGGGTAGGTCTCATGATCCACTAATCCCGCAACTAAGGTCCTATCACCAGGTAAGTCTCTAGGAGTCTAAGGTTGGGAAATCTACACACCGGATTTGCTATCTAGGGATCTAACCTCTCCTCACCGGGTAAGTCTCGGGAAGGCAAGTCCTAAAAAACAATCCTAGAACACTCAATCCAATAGCGGCTTATGAGGCTCACCACTACCTACAGTTCAACATCTTTGGTACTTAAGGTTGGAAATCACCGGGTAGGTCTCTTCCCTTACTTAGTTTGCTAGCATTAGGTCACCCTAGGATAGATTATGCTTAACAAACACTAGGATTTCAACAATCTAACATCCTAACATTTGGATTTATCAATACAAGCATAATAGAGAAAATCACGGGTAGTTCATCATAAACCACGGCCGTGGAAAGGGCAAGAACAGACCGTGATTTGTAACAGAGGTTAGGTTCGAGCAAGCAAATCATCCAAGGATACAGTTAAGTCTATTCTATCATAGTCCAAGCCATAACCATCATTCCATTACCCTAGAATCACAACTATCTAGCCAACAACAAGCATCTTAACATTCGAACTCAACAAGCATACATTCATGGCTTCCATAGCAAGAAAATGAAATGAAATAGAAGAGAAACAAGTAAACACAAGTAAACCAAGCTGAATTTATGTTTAAGAAAGACTTACAACCCATCAAAAGAAGGTCTAAATCGTTCCATACAAATCCTTGCAAATGTCTTCAACAAGTTCACTCAAAAAATCCCTCAAAACTCTAAAGACTCTAAGACTAGTGTTTTTCTTCTTCTTCCCCAAATGAGAGTGTTTTCTTCCCCTCCAAGAGTAGCCTCCAATGGAGTGATTTGTAATGAGAGAGTGTGGTAGAGGATGTGTGAGAGAGTCAGCCTACAGGATCACTTATATCCTCCATCAAGGGCAAGAGTCGGTTATAGAGATCGTGGGACAACTGTCACAGCTGTCCAGAGAGAACCATGGCCAAAACCACGGGCGTAGAAATGGCCTCTGGGCCGTGGTTTTGGTGAAACAGCTCTCTTTTGATCGTTAAGCCATGAGTTGGTGCAAGGCATGCACCAACAAGGTCCTATGTGTTCTCCTTAGCTCCTAGCTTGCTTCTTAATGAGTCATGAAGTGTGTCATTACGAGGAATGATCCTCGAATGTATCGATTAAGCTCCAAAAGTTCCCCAAAATACCTACAAAACCGACAATAGTTCGTGTAGTGATAGCATGAATTATAGTCTATATTTTGGGGTTTGTTTGGACGTTTTATCTTCAATAATCTACATGTTTGTATGTATATTATGTGATTATATTACCATTTCATCTACCTTTGCGGGAATCGAAGTCTACACCTAGTTTTGTTGTAATCGTAGGTAAAATGGCACGTTTTGCATCAAAAAGGAGCAAAAGGAGCTATGGAGTCATTGGAGCTACATTCAGGAACATAAGGAAACTTCCAGGAAGCATAGCCATGGATTAAAGATTCACTTTGGACCAGATTTGAGAGATTTCACATTCAGTTGTGACTCACCTAGGTTGACTACAGATTCACCTCGACCGAGGTGATCCAGAGACGTCGACTCGACCGAGGCGAACACCTGGGACGCGGCGAGAATATTTTATTCTTGGCTGAGATCTTTTATCTTTGGAAAAAGATCTTATATTTTTGGGCTTGGCTCCTGGAAGGAAGAAGATATGCTAGATCATATATTTTACCTATTTTTATGGGAATAGATCTTTCTAAGATATCTTATCTTTGGAGAGTAATTTTCCTATAAAAAGGGTCAGATTTCCCACAAATCTGACATCCGCATACAGTTGGAGATCCCGCTTACACCACAACAGCCATACTCCAGTTGGGAGATTTGAAGAACCTTTTTGAAGGTTGAAGAAGGAAGTTTATAGCTTTTATAGCTTTTGAGGGATCTTTGTAAGATCATCTTAGATTCCTTTCATTGTTGTCTTGTCTTGTTGGATTTCTATCCAAGGAACGCTTTGTTGTGATATTTGATTCAGTTATTGAAGTCTTTTCATTAAATTCTTCTTGTTCAAATATTCACTTTCTTCCCATATACTTGATTAATACTTTCATGATGATGAGTTGCTAATCTCTTTGTGTGATTCTAGGGTGATTGGGTGAAGTTTGTGGGAAAAACAATGATAGAATAATCTTAATCACAGTAGGACCCTGAAAGTTCGAGCCTTTAACTTTAACCCTAAGCATCTCGCTCAGTCGATGAACATCTCGGCCGGGGTGGAATTCGTCTGTCCGAGGTGGCTTATCTGATCCGAAACTGAGAGTTAAGTGTTAGAGTTTGCCAAATCCTATTATTATTACACCTTTCCTGGTTCAATGCAAGCTGAGGATGAGACTTACCCGGTAATTCCTTAGTTTGTTTACCTAAGATCATAAGTATAGGTAATAAAGGTTTATCCTTTATTGGGGTTTGAGTGTGCTTTCATCCCATCTTTGTGAGTTAGCCTAAGACTTACCCGGTAAAGGTTGATTCTTTTCCCTTAGATGGTGTGTTAGTTTGAGGTTATAGTTCTTTATCTTAATTCCTTGAGACTTACCCAAGTAATATGAGTTACGGTTTTGGATTAGTGAGTAGTGAGACTTACCCGGTGATCTATTCCACTTTAGTAATACCTTCCCTATGCAAAAACCTCAGCTTTGTCCACTTATCTTGAGATCATGAGTTGGAACCACAACTAGATACTTTAATCCCTAGAATTGCATATTTCCTTTATTGACTTCATTTATCTTTGATGGTTTTAATTCTTTTGTGGTTAGTAATTGCTAAAGCTTACCGTAATTGGACTTTGTTTCACTAAGTCCCTGTGATCAACCCCTGAAATTCCTTGCTTTTTACTACGATTGACCCGTACACTGCGGGTTCGCATCCTTGTTTTAAGCTTACGTCTAGGGTTATAAATTTAAAGCTTGCACACATCGTTTGGAGCGAACAAGTTTTTGGTGCCGTTGCCGGGGACTTGGTCTAGACTGAGCCGGTTGCAGTTTGCTTTCGGGGCACTTGCCCCTGTTGCTACTAACTACTCTTTCTATGAGTTTTGTAGTTTTCAGGATTTCCGATGACTACATTTGACCCTGCCTGGATAGCAAGACAAAGTGTTAGGGCGGACCATTATGAATACTTGGAGGAGAAGTACTCCTTCTATTGGTTCAACAATGAATGGGAAAGAGAAGAGGCCATTCAGCATGAACTTGCAATGTGGGATGAACTGAATATCCCAAAAAAGATTTGTGAGCAACCCCTTGAAGATTCTCTTGAATCAAGATGGGAGAGGTTGATGAAGAAGGTGGAGGAGCTCAAAGAAAGCACCCTATCCTATGCTAAGTTGGAAGAGGAGCATAAGGAAGTGCTGCCAGTTTCAAGCATTCCTCCAATCAAACCAGAAGTTTCTCCTGAAGCTTTTGAGGGAGAAGAAGATGTGGAAGATTTCGATCTAACTGTTGAGACCTTGGCCGAGGTGAAAGAGAGATCGGCCGAGGTGGAAGAAATATTTGTAGAACTGGAAGAGAAAGATGCAGAGAACTTTGGCCAAACTACTGAGACTGCGGTCAAGGTGGAAGAAAGACCAGCTGAGTTGGGAGGGATTTCGTGTGTGGATTATCAACCCAACATGAAACTTGTCTCAAGCTTTGGAGAACTTTACAAGGTACATTCTCCTACTTCATTTGAAATCCCTATTAAAATTTCTGAATTTTTCAGGAATGCACCGGAGAGTTGGAGGTCTTTTCCGAAAGAACCTCCTAAGATCAAGATGAAACCTCCCTTGAAACTGTTGGAAGAAGATACTCCTTGGATTATAAGGAGTGGAGTTTGCAAGCACAACACCGTTAAGGCGATGAAGTGTCTCTTGTTCAACTACGGGGTCCCTCGCATGCTAAGGACCTTGTACCATCCCCAAGGTAAAGATGGGGAAGCTATTAGGATTCTCGAGAAGCTGTTTTCTCGATCAAGGAAAGGATGGGACGAAAGACTAAGTTATGTCCCACGGAAAAAGAGGAAGACCGGTAGGATCCCGGTGAGGACCAAACCGTACAAGCTTGTACGTAGGAGATCCTACCATTTGCCGGTGAAGTTAGGAACCGGAACCTTTTTGGGAGAATTTTATTATGGATGTGATGAGCACTCCACGATATTCGAGGTACATTGAGTAATTCCATGCCGTATGGTCCAGCTAGCGACCTTAAACCAAGCGCTTCTTGGGAGGCAACCTAAGGTATTGCTTTCTTCTCCCTTTTCTAGTTTAGTTTTGCTTTTTCTTTGCTTTGGTTTGTTTTTGGCGTTCTAGACAGACAACAGGTGACATCTAAGGAAGGAGTACGAACCAGGAGCACAACTGGAAGGACAGAAGTTCGAAAAATTGAGAAGACGGAGTTTGACTGAGACATCTCGGTTGCTGTCAGAGCACCTCGACCGAAATGATTCTTGAGCAACCGAGGCGACTAGGTTTTATGAAGAGCCACCTCGGTCCGTACCACCTCGGTCGAGTCGAGACCACCTCGACCGAGGTGACAGCAGTTCCAAAAAGGGTATAAAAGGGGGATTAATTTTCTCTCTCTTCTGTTTTACCCTTCCTCGACCGCGGTGCTCCTTTTCACCTCGCCCTTCGATTCTTGCTCATTTTCGAAGATTTTCGCTTCCAAACTGCGATTAAAGCGTAGAGGATCAAGCTGCAAGTGCGAATCTGCAGAGAAATCGAACCGAAACGGCCGAACGAGGTAAAAGTGAACAAAACCCTAACCTCGCTGTTTTTGCTTCGATTTGGGCTTGGATTGCCTTGCATTTGCTGAGAAACAGATTAAGTACCCCATAGGAACCAGTTGTAGTGATTTTGGGGGAAAAGAACTGGATTTCTGAGAGATTAGATCGCACAGTTTTTCGCCTCGGTCCAGTCGTGCTGTGCCTCGGCCGAGGTGTTCTTGAGTGTTGTCAGACCGACCGAGGTGACCTGACAGAATGAGTTTTGAAAATGAGTTCTGACAGACGGCTTGCAATTAGGGATAGATCCTCCCCTTCCCCTTCCTCCTCTTCTTCCAGACCTTATCGACCGGTGATCCACGAGCGACACAGGGTTAATTATGACCGTATAGCAGCCCGTCCAGTGATAGCACCTCGCTTCCTAGACGTATCAGCCTTTCATTGTCTCCATGTGGATGGAGACCTTAGACGTATGATATCGACGGTAGGAATGGATCAGTTTACTCAGATCCGCGCACCCGCCTATCTGGAGCCTACCCTAGAGTTTGTTAGCTCCTTCACCTACGTCCCCACAGAGCGTTCTGTGAAGTACCGGTTGATGAACCGGAACTTCATAGTTCCACTAGAGTATTGGAGGGACATTTTTGGTCTCCCAGCCCCAACCGCTGTTGACTTCCCTTCCCGGACTGTAACTAGGGAGTTTTGGGGACAGATTGCTCACGTGGTTGAGCACGCAGACAGGTGGCGCCCTAGAGACTCCAGGGAGAAGGTTATTTTTCACCTAGCTTTTAGGTTAGCTCACCGTATCTTCAGCGAGACGCTTTTGACGCGTATTGAGATGCCCCAGAAGGTCCGACAGGGGGAGCTTTTCATCCTGTACTGCATGGTGACTAGAGGGATCCCCGACTTTGGCTTGATGTTGGCAGAGGACCTGCACAAGATCAAGGCCAAGGCTAACGGGGATATCTGTTGCTGAGGACTTGTGACTCACATTGCCAACTATCAGAACATCGACATCAGTGCTTGCACTATGATGGTGGCTGCCAAGCCGCTAGGGCTGTAGAAGATGATTACTCGGCGGATTCTAGTTCCCCGAGGACTGACTACACCATATGTGGCTATGCCATGGGAGCTGACTTCACCGCAGGGGATCAGGTGGTCAACCCAGTTTAAAGTTTATGACCCTCATTACTGACAGACCGCTTGGGCCCCACTGATGGAGGATTATAGACAGGCAGTAGCTGCACCAGTTGAGGAGGAGGAGGATGATGAGGAGACTGCTGATGACAGGGATGGTGGAGTCCGGATGGATACAGGGACAGATACTGCTGGGACGAGTGCGCCGATTATTAATCTAGATGATGATGATGATACTGAGCCTGCACCAGCTGCATCACCAGTGAGACCTGCTAGGCGTAGGGTACGCCGACATAGAGATCTAGAGGCTCACCGTCGGATCGATGATCTGACGGATCAGATGATAGACTCTTATGATGCCCTTACTGTGGACATGCATGAGAGATTTGCTGCCCAGCACCGACAGATCGACAGTTGGACGCATCAGATGCTAGAGGGACAGCACTATCAGCGCAGGATGATGGAGATCTAGTTTCAGCAGGCTATGGGTTATCCATTTGACCCATCCCAGTATCCATATGTGCCACCACCACCACCACCACAGGATCAGGATTCTTGAGAGCTGCAGGATTTTCTTTCTTATTTTTATGCAGTTCAGCTTTATGTCCGGTGAGTATTTTATTCCTTAGACTTATTTCGACCCACTAGGACAGTGTGTCCCAAGTATGGGGTATTTATGTATTATTTGACTCATGGATGTATGACATGAACTTCTATGATATTTATGCTTTATTTTGCTTCTATATGTTTATCTGAGACTGCATGCATACATACAGGTTATTTGATTGAGAAAAACGTCGAAAAACTGGTTTTTTTTTAAAAATTTTGACCTTGACCGGGGCAGTTCTGGCCGAACGAGGTGCTTCACCTCGGTTGATCTAAGAACACCTCGACCGAGGTGGGTTAACTGAGAGTTTTCGAAAACGATTTTGGTGCTTCTTATCTGGATATGACCTCAGTGAAGATCTTGTTTACCGACTGGTTTTGAAATCTTTATGTGTTTGAAAGGTTTTAAAATATGTTTAAGTTGCTAAATGCTTTGTTTGAAATTTTTGACATGTTTAATACTTTGTTTTTATCCAAATTATGTTGAATTTGAAGGTTGACACCACGTTAGGAGTTCTCTCACTTTCTTCCTGGAAAGACCAAGGCAATTCATTCTTCTCTCTTCTTCTTCTTGATCATGCTTAGCCCCTCATATACATTTTTTGCCTGCCTTTACCTATCCGGGAATTTGGAAGCAAGCAAAGTGGTGAAAGCAAGTGAAGTAAAAGTTGAGAAGTTGGCTGGAAGTGAAAGTGTTAGAAAGTAATAATAGGTTTGGGGAAGTCAATCATGATGATGAGTAACTCGGCACCATTCACACAGCCGGGTGTTTGTGTCTTGCCAAATTCGGATTGAGAGATATTCCTAACGGTTCATGGTATGTGCATCAAGGGTTTGATGCATCTCAAGAAATTGATGATTGTTGATTTCCTAGGCTTCGGTTATTGTGCACCTTTGTCCATGCATCCCAAAAATTAAAGTAAAAAGAAAAAGTGTGAAATAAGCAAAGTTTATTGGTGGAAGATGTTGAAAGTCAAAGTGAAAGTGAACTATATCCTTTTCCCGGATTCTAGCACCACATTACCTTACATACATCCCTACCCTACACGTTTTTTGACCTTTCTTTTGGGAAGCCCTTGAGACCTCGAGCTTGTTGATTGACTTAGTGGTTTAAACTGGATTATGCATGATTAATTTCGATAATTATGACTTATTATGCATTCTATGATTTTATGCAAAGATAAACAACTTTCTTGTATTTATAAAATGTTTTGATCATATTTTGATTTTAAATTCCATGAAGTATTCTCTTAGAGTGATCTATGATTGTAGCACACCATAAAAATGTTTTGAAAGACTTTTCATTGATTTTCTTGACTTATAATCCATTCTATCTTTCCTTTTATATGCGGAACTTGCTTGGGGACAAGCAAGGGCTAAGTATGGGGTATTTTGATAGCATGAATTATAGTCGATATTTTGGGGTTTGTTTGGACGTTTTATCTTCAATAATCTGCATGTTTGTATGTATATTATGTGATTATATTACCATTTCATCTACCTTTGCGGGAATCGAGGTCTACACCTAGTTTTGTTGTAATCGTAGGCAAAATGGCACGTTTTGCATCAAAAAGGAGCAAAAGGAGCTATGGAGTCATTGGAGCTACATTCAGGAACATAAGGAAACTTCCAGGAAGCATAGCCATGGATTAAAGATTCACTTTGGACCAGATTTGAGAGATTTCACATTTAGTTGTGACTCACCTCGGTTGACTACAGATTCACCTCGACCGAGGTGATCCAGAGAAGTCGACTCGACCGAGGCGAACACCTGGGACGCGGCGAGAATATTTTATTCTTGGCTGAGATCTTTTATCTTTGGAAAGAGATCTTATATTTTTGGGCTTGACTCCTGGAAGGAAGAAGATATGCTAGATCATATATTTTACCTATTTTTATGGGAAGAGATCTTTCTAAGATATCTTATCTTTGGAGAGTAATTTTCCTATAAAAAGGGTCGGATTTCCCACAAATACAACATCCGCATACAGTTGGAGATCCCGCTTACACCACGGCAGCCATACTCCAGTTGGGAGATTTGAAAAACCTTTTTGAAGGTTGAAGAAGAAGTTTATAGCTTTTATAGCTATTGAGGGATCTTTGTAAGATCATCTTAGATTCCTTTCTTTGTTGTCTTGTCTTGTTGGATTTCTATCCAAGGAACGCTCTGTTGTGATATTTGATTCAGTTATTGAAGTCTTTTCATTAAATTCTTCTTGTTCAAATATTCACTTTCTTCCTATATACTTGATTAATACTTTCATGATGATGAGTGGCTAATCTCTTTGTGTGATTCTAGGGTGATTCGTTGAAGGTTGTGGGAAAAACAATGATAGAATAATCTTAATCACAGTAGGACCCTGAAAGTTCGAGCCTTTAACTTTAACCCTAAGCATCTCGCTCAGTCGATGAACATCTCGGCCGGGGTGGAATTCGTCTGTCCGAGGTGGCTTATCTGATCCGAAACTGAGAGTTAAGTGTTAGAGTTTGCCAAATCCTATTCTTATTACACCTTTCCTGGTTCAATGCAAGCTTAGGATGAGACTTACCCGGCAATTTCTTAGTTTGTTTACCTAAAATCATAAGTATAGGTAATAAAGGTTTATCCATTATTGGGGTTTGAGTGTGCTTTCATCCCATCTTTGTGAGTTAGCCTAAGACTTACCCGGTAAAGGTTGATTCTATTCCCTTAGATGGTGTGTTAGTTTGAGGTTATTGTTCTTTATCTTAATTCCTTGAGACTTACCCAGGTAATAGGAGTTACGGTTTTGGATTAGTGAGTAGTGAGACTTACCCGGTGATCTATTCCACTTTAGTAATACCTTCCCTATGCAAAAACCTCAGCTTTGTCCGCTTATCTTGAGATCTTGAGTTGGAACCACAACTAGATGCTTTAATCCCTAGAATTGCATATTTCCTTTATTGACTTTATTCATCTTTGATAGTTTTAATTGCTTTGTGGTTAGTAATTGCTAAAGCTTACCGTAATTGGACTTTGTTTCACTAAGTCCCTGTGATCGACCCCTGGAATTCCTTGCTTTTTACTATGATTGACCCGTACACTGCGGGTTCGCATCCTTGTTTTAAGCTTACGTCTAGGGTTATAAAATTAAAGCTTGCACACACCGTTTGGAGCGAACATGTAGACGTCTATCTCGACAATATGCATGAATTAAGCGTAAACGTCATGAACTAATGCCAAACTATGCATGAGTAACGGGAAAAACTATCTAAATGGATGCCTAAACAAACGTCATAAATCGTCTGTCCGGGTGTAAACTTAGGAGATCCCACAACCCATGACTATGAGCTCTGCCCTCAAGTGCTACAAATGATCCGGCATAATTAATTTGGAGGGATGGAAGGAGAGTCTCCTCATCAACACTTGATGAATTATGAGATCTTGATGGAGACTCTAAGGTCGCCTAGATTGGAGAACAACAACCACAAGCTTAGGGCTTTTTCCTTCTCACTTAAGGATAAAGCCTTGGCTTGGTATCAATCCATTCCACTAGGACGTGTGAGTACTTGGGAGGAGATGACAACCGAGTTCTTGACAAAGTTCTTCCCACCTTCCAAGACAACCGAGCTAAGAGGTAAGATCAATGCCTTCGCGATGAAGGATAGAGTGAGCTTATTCAAGTCTTGGGAGAGGTTCAAGGACCTCCTCCTAGATTGTCCACACCATGGGATACCGAAGATAGAGCTAGTGGAAATCTATTTCAAGGGGCTTGATGAGGATAGCCAATTCAAGCTCCACTCGCTTTCCGGAGGAACATTCATGGAGAAGAATGTGGATGAGGCTTGGGAGTTTGTATAGAAGCAAGCCTTGGTGATAGAGAAATACTCCCATTGGAAGAATGATGGAAGGAAACCGGGAGTATATGACGTAAGTGAAGTCACCATGAGCAACTACAAACTCGATGTAATCAACAGTGATCTTAAGTCTTTGAGGGAGTTGTGTGCCACAACCTTAAAGAATCAAGCTAGTCCTCAAGTGCAAGTGCAAGCCAACTTGGCTTCCAAAGAGGAGGACATTAACTACATGGGAAGGGGCCACTTCAACAATTTTCAAGGTCCTAGGAACTTCAACAGCAACAGCCGGCAATACAACAATTACCGGCCTAATCACAACCATCCCGGGTTCTCCTATTCTAACCTGGATGGTGCCTTGAACCCTCCCGCTTCCACAAGCGCATCACCAACAGCTAAGGCTTCTTAAGAGCCTCCACCCGGTTTCACTCAACCTCCAAAGGATAGAACCGAAATGATGTTTGAACAATTGGTTGGAAGGTTGAGTGGACTTGAGAGCACGGTGACTTCCATTTCTAAAGCTCAAAAGGTGCTAGAAGCACAAGTGTTACAAAAGTCGGGTGAAGCACAAAGAGATCCGGGAAAGCTTCCCGGAAGGACCGAGGAAAATCCAAGAGGCCAAGTGTTGGCCATTATCACAAGGAGTGGGCTGAGCATGAAAGATCCCTTACCTAAGGGGAATGACAAGGGAAACCAAGTAGTGGTGGAGGAAGAACCATTGCAAGAAGAAGGAGGCAAGAGCAAGGATGATGAGCCAACATATATGGTAGCACCTCCATACAAGCCGCCACTACCGTTCCCACAATCACGAGCAAGAGCTCGTTTTGGATAAACACTTCGGTAAATTCCTTGAACTCATGTCTAAATTGCATATTAACATTCCGTTCATGGATGCTATTCTAAGTATGCCGGCCTATGGAAAGTTTTTGAAGGAGATACTCTCCAACAAGAGGAAGTTGGAGAAGTATGGAGAAGTGAGAATGACGAAGAGATCTTCCGAGTTGATTCAAACTATGAGGGAGGAGATGCCTCCTAAAATAAGAGATCCGGGATCTTTTTGTGTGCCAATTGGGATTGGAGAAGTGCAATATGAAGCCCTATGTGATCTTGGAGCAAGTGTAAGTAGTATCCCGCTTGCACGTTGCAATATAGTTGGGCTAGGAGAGCCAAATCCGGTCAAGATGACCCTCTACATGGCGGACCATTCAATCACTCACCCCGTAGGAATCCTAGAGGACATACCGGTTCAGCTTGGGAAGTTCTATATGCCAATAGATTTTGTTGTTTTGGACATCCCGACGGACTACCCGGTTCCTGTCATTTTTGGAAGGCCATTCTTAGCCACATCCTGATGCTTAGTGGATTGCAAGAATGGAATCCTCTTCTTCAACATAGGGGAAGAGAATATGAAGTTCAAGCTATCCACAATGGTTAAGGGGCCAGCCCTTGGTGAAGATGTCTTCAACATTACCGAGCAAGAAGAGTCTAGAGAAGTTGTGAGCTCGATCTTGATCAAGGACCCACTTGAGAAGGTTCTTAGCTTGAGTTTGATGGAGGGAGGAGTTGAGGATGATTTCAATGAAGAAATCAAGGCTTTGGATGCATTGGAAAAGGAGACAAGTGCTGAATTTGAAGTGCACGAAGGTGTGCTGAATCACTGTAGGAACCACGGCCTGGCACCAGAAACCACGGCCGTAATTTTACCTGTGGAACTCTCTGTAATGTCCCGAAGTGCCAGTTTCTCAAATTCCACGCCCGTGGTTATGCCATTGGTCGTGGTTTTGCCCCGTGGTTTCTCCAGAATGTGCCCTAGTTGTTGATCAAGCTTCAAGGAGTCTTCGAGAGTCTTCCATGTCTTTGGAATCATCTCAACCTACACTATATGGATCATCTCCAACCGATAAAGGTCCTCCTAAACTTGATCTTAAGCCTCTTCCTTCTCATTTAAACTATGCTTTCCTTGGTGCAAATTCTACTTATCCGGTGATTGTGAATGCATCTTTGAATGATAATGAGCTTGATAGATTGTTGAATGAGTTGAAATTGCATAGGAGAGCTATTGGCTACACTATTGATGACTTAGTTGGCATTAAACCTTCCTTGTGCATGCATAAAATCTTGATGGAAGATAATCATAAACCTTCAATTAAACCTCAAAGAAGATTGAACCCTATAATGAAAGAGGTAGTCAAGAAGGATATCCTTAAATTGCTAGATGCGGGAATCATTTTCCCGATTTCGGATAGTAAATGGGTTAGTCCCGTACATGTTGTTCCCAAGAAGGGTGGTATGACCGTAGTAACTAACGATAATAACGAACTAATCCCAACAAGGACGGTTACGGGGTGGAGAATGTGTATTGACTATAGGAATCTAAATGTTGCCTCTAGGAAAGATCACTTCCCTCTCCCCTTTATTGACCAAATGCTAGAGAGATTATCTCAACATTCACACTTTTGTTACTTAGATGGCTATAGTGGGTTTTTCCAAATCCCTATTCACCCGGATGACCAAGAGAAAACAACATTTACATGTCCTTGTGGAACATTTGCATATAGGAGAATGCCATTTGGGTTGTGTAATGCACCCGCCACCTTTCAAAGGTGTATGATGGCTATTTTTTCTGAGTATGTTGAAAACATTATGGAAGTGTTTATGGATGATTTCTTGGTGTATGGATCTTCATTTGATAATTGCTTAGCTAACTTGTTTTTGGTGTTGAAGAGATGTGAGGAAACTAACCTTGTTTTGAATTGGGAGAAATGTCACTTCATGGTGAGTAAAGGCATTGTGTTGGGACATATGGTTTCCCAACGAGGCATTGAGGTTGATAGGGCAAAGATAGAAACGATAGAGAAGTTGCCGCCACCTACCTCGGTCAAGGAGGTAAGGAGTTTCTTAGGGCATACCGGTTTTTACCGGAGGTTTATAAACGATTTCTCTAAAACTTCTAAACCTCTCACTAACCTACTAATGAAGGATGTTGAGTTTGTTTTCTCCAAAGATTGTCTTGAAGCATTTTGTAGGTTGAAGAATGCCCTGATCTCTGCCCCTATCATGCAACCTCCGGATTGGAGCCTTCCGTTTGAGATAATGTGTGATGCAAGTGAGTTGGCCGTTGGGGCTGTTTTGGGACAAAGGAAAGATGGGCTTACGCATGCCATCTATTATGTTAGCAAGAGGCTAGATGATGCCCAACTCAACTATGCCACAACCAAGAAGGAGTTGCTAGCGGTGGTGTATGCCTTTGAGAAGTTCCGGTCATATCTTGTGGGAGCCAAGGTCATTGTGTACACGGATCATGTTGCGATCCGTTATCTCCTCACAAAGAAGGATGCCAAGCCTCGCTTGATTCGTTGGATCCTTCTCCTCCAAGAGTTTGACTTGGAAATTCGGGAAAAGAAGGGTTCCATAAATTCAGTAGCGGACCATCTTAGTAGGCTACCACCATTGGAGATTGAGAGAGATGACATCCCTATTGATGACTCATTCCGGGATGAGCAATTGCAATTGATGGAGGAGTGCTTACTTCAAGTGTCTAGAGGGAATGAGCCATGGTATGCGGATATAGTGAACTACCTTGTGTGTGAAGAGGTGCCACCCGGTTTGTCATATGCCCAAAGGAAAAAGTTCTTCAAGGATCTGAGGCATTACTATTGGAGCGAGCCTCTCTTGTTCAAGAGAGGACCGGATGGAGTCTTTAGGAGGTGCATTCCGAAGGATCAGGTGGAGAGTGTGATCCGCCATTATCACTCCTTGCCATGTGAAGGCCATGCTAGCTCACACAAGACATGTGCAAAGGTATTGCAATCCGGCTTTTATTGGCCTAACTTGTTTAGCGATGTGCAGAATTTTGTAGTTGCATGTGATGCTTGCCAAAGAACGGGCAACATCTCAAGAAGGAATGAGATGCCCATGAACAACATAAAAGAGGTCGAGATATTTGATGTTTAGGGTATGGACTTCATGGGGGCATTCCCCTCTTCATGTGGTAACCTCTACATTCTATTGGCGGTGGACTATGTGTCAGATGGGTGGAGGCAATCGCCTCTCCCACAGATGATGCCAAAGTTGTGGTGCAGTTTTTCAACCGAGTCATCTTCCCTAGGTTTGGAACACCAAGAGTGATCATAATTGATGGAGGGAAGCATTTCACCAATAGGAACTTTGGGACACTTTTGGCTAAGTATGGGGTGACTCATAAGGTGGCAACACCTTACCATCCCCAAACTAGTGGCCAAGTGGAGATCTCCAACCGGGAGATAAAGGGGATACTTCAGAAGACGGTTTCTAGGACAAGAAAGGATTGGGCTATGAAGCTCGATGATGCTTTGTGGGCTTATAGAACCGCGTTCAAGACACCGATTGGCACCACTACCTACAAGCTAGTTTATGGCAAGTCTAGCCACCTTCCGGTGGAGATGGAGCATTGGGCGTATTGGGCCATTAGGTGGCTGAATTTTGACCTCAAGGAAGCCGGTGAGAAGAGGTTACTAGATATTAATGCTCTTGAGGAAATCCGGTTGGATGCCTATGAAAACGCCCGGATTTACAAGGAAAGGACCAAGCGTTGGCATGACAAACGTGTCTTCCCAAAGGAGTTGAGTGAAGGTGACTTAGTCCTTCTCTTCAACTCAAGGCTGCTGCTCTTCCCCGGAAAGCTAAAGTCAAGATCGACGGGTCCTTATGTGGTGAGGAAGGTCTTTCACCATGGAGTTGTTGAGATAGGACGGGAGCATTGTGGAGATTTTAAGGTGAATGGGCACCGTTTGAAGAAGTATATATCCCGGGAGCTCCGGTGGATATGATTGCCCCACTTCACCTTGAGTGAGACGCCCCCGAATTGGGTTAAGCTAATGACCTTAAAGATGCGCTTAATGGGAGGCAACCCATTGGTAGACATCTTTCCCTTTTCCGTTTTTGTTTTCGTTTTTGTTTTTGCTTTTGTCTTTGTTTTGGTGTGTTTGTGTGTTTGGTGTTTGTGTGCTAGAGTCTAGGTAGCATGGAAGCCTTGCAAGGCATGAGGAAGGTGATGATGATGATCCCGCATCAAACGTGGATGGAGCGGACGTGGGACTTGGACGGCTAGCGGTGCTTAGCGCGGTTGCCGACGCCATAATGACATCAAGAGTTCTCTACCACCTTTGATTGATCATCCACCATCACTCCACATGAGTGAACCAAAATACCAAAGCAACACCATTTTTACATTGTGAGGACTCTCCTCTTTCACTCTTCTTTACTTGATTTGCACATTGGGGACAATGTGTTTCTAAGTATGGGGTGGGGTTTTCATGATCATTTGCATGATTGCATCTAGGATAGTTTCATATTGTCACATGTTTCATTAGCTTTTGCATTGTACATATATATTTCAAAAATTCCAAAAAATCAGAAAATTTAAAAAATTTTAGTGCTTCTAAGTTTGAGTATGACCCTTATGATGAGATTGTCTTGTGAATTGGCTATGGATGGCCTTGTGTGTTGAATGGATGTATGCATATGTGGGCTTGAAATACTTATCTTGAATCCCATGTATGAATTGTGATTATGATGTTTGCCTTGATTGGATTGAGGATTGATGGTTGAAATGACATGCTAGTTCTTGCACATCATCTAGGAATGACTAAGTCAATTCATCTTTCTCTACTTCTCATCTTGATCATGTTGTTTGAGCACCTCAATTGATATAAAATTTGACCTCTTTTGACCCATCCGGGAATAGGAGCATGCTAGTGTGTTGAGTGTATGAAAAGAAAGTGTGGGGTGAAGTTGTTGATGAATGAATGTTGTGAATGAAGTGCTGAATTTGTGGTCAAAAGTGTAGAAAAAAATATAGGTTTGGGGACTTTGGTTTTGATGATGAGTAACTCGGCACCATTCACATAATCGGGTGTTTGTGCCTTGCCAAAGTTGGATAAACCAAATGTCATAACGAGCCTTGGTATGTGTGCCCGGTGTGAGGCACCTTGGAAAAATCCCGAGGACCGCTAATCACCAAGGTTTCGGCTTTTGTACACCAATGCCATTGTCTCGAAAATAACTGAAAGAAAAAGAAAATGAAAAAGAAAAGAAAAGAAAGAAAAGATGGAGAAAAATATACACTTGTGGGGAAATTGATAAAAAAACGAAATTGTGGAGTTAGTTCCTTTCCCGGATTAGCATCACATGACCTAGAAAAATTTCCATCTATTCACAACGTTTCTTGGCCTTTTCTTTCCTAAATCCTTGTGACCTATCTTATATATATTAAAGTAGAAGCCTCTATTGTCACGTTTTAACGCCATGTTTCTCGAAGCCTAAAAAATTATTTTAAAAAATAATTTCTATTTCTAAATTTTTTTAAAAATATTTAAAATAAATATTTTTATAAAAATAGTTTTTAAACTTTTACGGTTTTTTTTACAACAAACATATCTTAACAATTCAATTTTAAAATATAATTAATTACAAGAGATAAATCCTTAAAAGAGAATTAAAAATCATAATAATAATTATATATTTATTAACACTCAACCCGCACAAAGTGCGGGTAATACACTAGTTTGCATATGTGTAAGACTTAGTGATCTAGATTGGATGTTCTCATGATCATCTTGACTTCTTCATTTTCACCTTTCATGCATGCTTTCGAGTTAAGTATAATTGTCTTTCCATGCCTTCATTCATTTGATACATGATTGCTTGTCCATTGCCATGAAACATGACTATGATGGTGATCCAATTTTAGAAGCACAACTCCAAAAAGATTTTATGTTTTTTCTACAATCATAAATTATGTCATCTCCTAGCCTATAGTTGGACCTTGCTCGGGGACGAGCAACTCTTAAGCATGGGGTATTTTGATAACACGATTTATGACGTTAGTTAAGGCATTCATTTAGATAGTTTTTCCCGCTATTCATGCATATTTTGACATTAGTTCATGACGTTTACGTTTAATTCATGCATATTGTCGAGATAGACGTCTACACGAACTATTGCCGGTTTTGTAGGTATTTTGGGGAACTTTTGGAGCTTAATCGATACATTCGAGGATCATTCCTCGTGATGACACACTTCCGGACTCGTTAAGAAGCAAGCTAGGAGCTAAGGAGAACACATAGGACCTTGTTGGTGCATGCCTTGCACCAACTCGTGGCTTAACGATCCAAAGGAAGTTGAACCACCAAAACCACGGCCCAGAGGCCATTTCCACGCCCGTGGTTTTGGCCGTGGTTCTCTTTGGACAGTTGTGACAGCTGTCCCACGATCTCGATAACCGACCCTTGCCCTTGATGAAGGATATAAGTTGTCTAGCAGGCTGATGCTAGAGGATCCTCTCCCACACTCTCTCATTACACATCATTACATTGGAGGCTACTCTTGGGGAGGAAGAAAACATTCTCATTTGGGGAAGAAGAAGAAGAATATCATCTTAGAGTTTTCATAGCTTTTTGAGTGATTTTTGAGTGAGCTTGTTGAAGTCATTTGCAAGGATTTGTAAAGAACGATTTGAACCTTCTTTTGAATGTTGTAAGTCTTTCTTAAACATATATTCAGCTTGGTTTACTTGTATTTACTTGCTTCTTTGCCCTTTCATTTCATTTTCTTGCTATGGAAGCCATGAATGTTTGCTTGTTGAGTTTGAATGTTGAAATGCATGTTGTTGGCTAAATAGTTGTGATTCTAGGGTAGTGGAATGATGGTTATGGCTTGGACTATGATAGAATAGACTTGAATGTACTCTTGGATGATTTGCTTGCTCGAACCAAACTCCCGATAGGAATCATGGTCAGTTCCTCAAGAACCACGGCCGTGGTTTAGTATGAACAACCCGTGATTTTCTATGTTGTGCTTGTATCGATGAATCTGAATGTAAGGATGTTAGATTGTTGAAATCCTAGTGTTTGTTAAGCATAATCTAGCCTAGGGTGACCTAATGCTAGCTAACTAAGTGAGAGGAGAGACCTACCCGGTAATTCTTGATCTTAGATACCGAAGATGATGAACTCTAGGTAGTAGTGAGCCTCACAAGCCGCTATTGCACTGAGTGTACTAGAATTGATGTTTAGGACTTGCCTTCCCGAGACTTACCCGGTGAGGAGAGGTTAGATCCCTAGACAGTAATCCGGTTTCTGTAGAATTCCCAACCTTAGGTTACCAGAGACTTACCCGGTGATAGGACCTTAGGAGCGGGATTAGTGCACCATGAGACCTACCTGGTGATTGATCCCATTTGAGAAACACCATTTCCCAAAATATCATAGCTAGTCCAAGGTTGATTAGAAGCTTGAGTCCAATGCCATAACCGGAAGTCCTAACCCCTAGAATCCGCTTTTCTCTCTTTGATCACATATCTCGTGTTTGTGTTGCTTGTTTGTGTTGCTAGCTAGATTTGTTAGTTTGTTTTATAATCTTGCATCAATTGTGATCTTGTTTGATCACCACAAAACCAACCCAAAAACATTATGATTTTCATTTCTTTATTCCTTTCTCTTTTCTTAGACTAGATTTACACTATCCATAATCATTTATTTGATTCGATTTCACCTTAGTCTTTGTGTTCGACCTCAGAATACTATCCTTGCTACAAAACGACCCATACATTGTGAGTTCGCTAGGAGTTAGGAAAATATAGCTGGAGATGGTTCTTTCCTCCATGCTATGGTGTGTGTGTAAGGAATATCTGGAGATGGTCCTTTCCTCCATGTTATCGTTGATGGACATAGTGTGAGTGGAGACGGTTTTCCTCCACGTAGTTGTGTTATGTGTACGTTTTGGCTAGTGTTTGGCTAGAGATGATCTTCTTCTAGGCCTTGTTTAGAGTTGATGATAGTGCTCAGAGTTATACCTCGTCTTATGGGTCCGAGAGGTTTGGGATTTTGCATGTTTCGGGACAAAACTTGTTTTTACGGGGGTGTGATGTAAGAGCCATAGTCTTTGGAGCCTAGGTGCCTTGTTGAGCCATAGCTGAGCCCTTGTTGGACCCTGTTAGCCGCCCCTGCGGATCCTGTGAGCCGCCCCTGCGCCTTGCCTGATCCGCCCCTACGGGATTGTGCGGCTGCAGCCACCTTTGTTGACCTCTTGACTTTGCTTTTGGTTAGCTTCTTATATAAGCTTCCAATCCTTCATATGAGGGATTTCCTTACCCCATTCCAGGTTCTTCATCCCTCTTACGTTCTTCTTCTCCTTCCTCCTCTCTTCTTTGATCTTGTTGATCTTGTGAGAGAGCTTTTGAGAGTTTGGTGTTGGTTTTTGCCTTGGAAGATCTTAAGCTTGTTGCTAAGAGTTGTTGTTGTTGTTGAGGTGTTGTAGGAGGATGATGGTGTGGACCTCCATGGCTGCTTAGGTTTCTAGTTGTGGTAAGCTAGCTTTTCTTCTTTCCTTTCTTTCCTTCTTCTTCCTTGTTTCTTTCTTCCTTTCCTAGCTTAGGATCACAAGAAGACTTGTGATGGATCCTTTCCTGGTTGTTTTGATGTTCATACATATGTATATGTGTATTGTGTTGCTTTGGTGTGGTGAAGAGGTGAAGAGAGTCGAGAAAGGGATCGAAGAGAAGTCGGGGCCAAGCTTCTGCACAAACAGCCGCCCCTGCGCCTACACCATGCCGCCACTGCGCGTGCCTGTGACCGCCCCTGCGCCTTGGGTGAGCCATCCCTGCGCCTCACTGGGTCAGCTTGGAGTTCCTTGCTTCTATTGGTACATTCAGGGCATACCTTGTTGGTATGTTTCCTTCCTTACTTTCCTTGGGCCTTGGCTTAGATGTTTGCTAGGCTAGCTTGGTTAGGATGAGTGGTATGATAGAGATGTGCCTTAGGCACTTGTGTTTATTTTGAGGTTATGCCTTAGGCATTTGTGAGCATGTTATGATCTTGAGGTTTAGATTGAGGTTGTAGGTTGGTTATGGTTATGGAGACAAGTCTCCTAACCCTTGCAGTATATGATGTTGTGTGCCTTGCTATTGCAGGCGTTGGTTTCTTCCCCAAGGGGAAGCTGTGACGTGATATTGGATACTAGTGTTGCAGGTAAGTCCATAGGACTTACTTAGCGTACGGTTGTGGATTTGTGTGATTGTGATGGTTGTGTGTGTTTATATGCTTGTGCATTTATAACCTAAACCGGACTACGATGACCATTTATTACTTTAAATGGCCCAAGTGTATTATAATGGGTCGTGACCACTTGCCTACGCCTGCGGGTAGGAGGAGGTTCCCTTAAGATGATCTCACCTGAGGGGACGAGTGATGATCACCCCCATGAAAAAATCCTATGTGACGTTGGATGGGATGAGGTTCTTGAGGCTCCTCGTGTTGCAAAAGAAGTTGAATTAGTAATGGAATAACGTAAATGAAAGATAATAAATGAATGTGTGTGGCATTGCATGTATGAGATGTTGATGTGTGTTTGTGCTATTACCTTCATACTTATTCATTACAGTAGCTAACAGTGTATACCGTGTTGTATATGATCTACTAGATAGGAAGACTGTAGGGTGAGCTAGATGGTGTTACCAGCCGAGGACTTTTGTACATTAGATGCGTGGGATATGGGATCTTTTGTATCAGATGTTTATGGTTGATGTTTTGTACTCGGCTTTGTGTTTGGAAACTCTTTTGATGTATTATATACAGCTTTTATGTATTTGGTTTTAATCTACCTGTGCCTTGTTGTAAGATCTAGTAAACTTGTTGTCAGGCTAGGGTCACGATCCATTGTGAGATCCTAGCCCAATGTAGCACTCCGAGTCCCGTGGATTTGGGGTGTTACACTGTTGTTGTTGTTGTTGTTGTTGTTGTTGTTCCTTGGCCCTTGAAAGTTTCCTCTTCTCAATTATCCAACATTTTTCTCATTGGATGCTACTTTAGTTTGAGCTAACAAAAACTCCTTCAAAGCCTTGACTTCATTGTTGAGCGTAGTGACTTGAGCAACGCTTCAATTTGTAAGATTCAGATATGGAAATCCGACTCGCTGCGCTCCATCTTCAACCCTTCGATGGGATTACTTCTCTATGTGTAAAGCTTGCTTCTCAACAAACTCCCAAGCTTCATCAACCGGTGTATCCATAAAAGTGTCAGCGGAAAGTAATTGGTGTTTGAATTGAGTTTCCTTATCTAACCCCTTGAAGTAGATCTCTAGCAACTCAATCCATAGAATCCCATGATGAGGGAAATCCAACAAAAGGTCCTTGAACCTTTCCCCTGATTTGAACAAACTTTCTCTATCCTTTATGAGAAAAGCATTAATCTTACCCCTTAGCTCCGCTGTTTTTGATGGGGGAAAGAACTTAGTGAAAAACTCCGTAGTCATCTCTTCCCATGTGTTAACTCTTCCAGTTGGAAGAGATTGATACCAAGCAAGCGCCTTGTCTTTCAAAGAGAAGTAGAATGGCCTTAGCTTGTAGTTGTTGTTCTCCACTCTAGATTGTCTCTAAGTCTCCATGAGAATGTCATAGTTTTTCAAGTTTTGATTTGGAGATTCTCTTTACATACCTCCAAATTGACATTGTCGAATCATTGAGATGACTTGAGGTCGAAACTCGTAGTCATGCTAAGCTGGATCTCCTAGATGAACTCTGGGACGCCACACTTATTGATTCGGGTCCATCCTTGACCTAGGGTTTTCGGTTCTCCAACGAACAAGTTACCTTGGTTAACCATAGCCGGCAACCGAGGTGGTGGTGGAGCTATCTTAACCGGTGCAGGTAGGTAGGTTAGATTTATGATAATAAAAATTAAATATATGATCAAAGAAACAATAAGCAAACAAGAAAACCTTAACACAAAGGTCTCAATAATCAATCAATCAATCAAACAATCCAAACAATCAACAAACTATGATCCTCAATAAGAAATCAAACGACAACAATCAAAGTTCCCTAAGAAAACCTTACAACTTCCTTCAAAGCCTTCAACTTTCACTTCAAAGTTGTCTTTCCTTCAACTTCCTTCTTCCTTGGAAAATATTCAATCCTTAAAAATAATCAGCTAACCAAGCATACTTCCATCAAAAAAATATCTCCAATCTTATAAGAAAATGACTTGCCAAAAATAAAAGATCTCATGAGCCGTGCGTCTCGATCAAGGCCCAGCAAGTCATCTCGGTCGAGGTGATCTTGTAGTCAACTGAGGTGATCTTCAATTACGTGGAATACTCTCAAAACTAGTCCAATATCAAATTTCTATCCAACTTCTATGGTTTCTATGCCTTCCTTGTAGCTCCTCAATGTTCCAAAATGTAGCTCCAATGACTCCTTAAATCCCTTGCCTCCATTTCACTCCAAAACGTGTCATTATGCCAACAATTACAACGAAACTAGGTGTAGACCTCGATTCTTGCAAAGTTAAACAAAACAGCATAAAAACCAATCCCAAAATATAGACTATAATGCATGTTATCAAGATCCCCTAAAAACAACTTTCGTCCTAAAACTTAGACTTGATTCCCTCGGTCATACATGCCAAGGGATACACACAAGATCCCGAGAAGGCATCACCCTTCTAAAATACACACATACACCAACCATACTAGCACATCAAGGCCTAACAAGATCACATATCACATTCCTACATGGGACACCACAACACATAAAATCATACACGCACATATACTCAACAAAAGCATAACTGGGACTCACCCTTCGATCCTATAGATACAACCGTCTCTACATAACTCCGGATAGTTCCTCCTGATACTATTCACTGTCTCCCAAGTAGCCTTCTCAACTCTACATATGGATCACTAAACTCTCATCATCGGTATGTCCTTCGATCGCAAGCGTCTCATACTCTACTCTAGGATAGCTACCAGACATTCTACAATCGTGTGGTCAGGCTCGACCACTGGATCCTTATAAGAAAATATGCGTCTCAAGTCCAGTAAGTACTCCCGCAACTGAGACACATGAAAGATCAGAGACCGGGTGAACACCCTCTAATCTCGGTGGCGCGAGTTTGTCTGCCACCTCTCGAACCCACTCATGATCTCAAAAGGTCCGACATATCGGGGACTCAATTTTCCCTTAATGCCAAAACGTCTACCGCGTCGCGTCGGTGATACTCGCAACCATACTTGATCTCCCACTCTGAACATTAGAGGCCAACACCTCTTATCATTATAAGACTTCTAGCGACTCTACTCGGCTAGCATATGCTCTCGGATCGACGTTACTTGAGCGATGTTATCATGTATTTGCTCAAGAGCTACTCCACTAGCACTACCCGACTCATCCCAACATAGAGGTGTATAGAATCTCCGCCCACACTACGCATCAAAAGGAGCTATTTTGTTCGACGCATGCGAACTATTATTATACGAAATCTCAACCAAAGGGAGGTGATCTAGCCACACCTTTCCCTAGTCCAGCACACAAGCTCTCAACATATCCTCCAGGGGTTGTATAGTTCTCTCAGATTAACCGTCCGTCTGAGGATGATACGCTGTCGTGAATTAAAGGCGTACTTAAGGCGGTGTGCACCTACTGCCAAAACCTCGAGGTAAACCGTCATTCTCGGTCCGAGACGATGGTCTTCGGTATCCCGTGGATTCTAATTACATGCCTAGTGAACTCCTCAGCTAACCGACTAACCGGCTACATTTCCTTAAAAGGAATGAAACGTGCGGTCTTTATCAATGGTCTACCACAACCCAAATAGCTTTAAATCTCCTACTTGGTCTCAAACCAGTAACGAAATCAATGGAGATGTCCTCCCACTTCAACTACAATATTGATAGTGGGTGATGCTCTTCTCTTGACCTGGGGTGCTCAATCTTGACCGGTTGACAGGTCGCACATTAGGCTATGTATCTAGCCACATCGGGCTTGACCCGTCCCTCTAGAAAGAACGTCTAACGTCTGGATACATCTTACTCACACCTGGGTATATTGAGTAAGGTGTAGTGTGAGCCTACTGTAAAATACGCTGTCTCAGCTCTTTGTCAGATGGCACACAAACGCGCACTTGGCATCTCATCACCCAATCAGCACCTAGAGTAAACTGCGGTGCGTCTTGTAACGGCCGGATTTTCGCTATGCTTGGATAGGACTAGAGGAGGGTAGAATCCGGGCGAAAGGGCTTACGCCCTTGCGGCTTTGGCGACGCAGTCGAGAAGGCCGCGGGTGCGGCTAAGATTCCCGCGGGGGCGTTGACACGCGTGGGCGGGATAGCAGCGTTTTGGGCAACCGTTCACATTCCAATCTTTTTAACTCCCCTCTTAAATTCCTTGAGTTGTATGGCTGAAGACCTTTGGTATCCTTTCTCTTTTATGCAACCAACCCTTCTCCTTGATAGCATGAATTATAGTCTATATTTTGGGACCTGTTTAGACGTTTTATCTTCAATAATCTGCATGTTTGGATGTATATTATGTGATTATATTGTCGTTTCATCTACCTTTACGGGAAAAGAGGTCTACACAAAGTTTTGTTGTAATCGTTGGTAAAATGGCACGTTTTGCATCAAAATGGAGCAAAAGGAGCTAAGGAGTCATTGTAGCTACATTCAGGAGCTTAAGGAAGAATCCAGGAAGCATGGAAATGGATTAAAGATTTACTTTGGACCAGATTTGAGAGATTTCACATTCAGTTTAGAGCCACCTCGGTCAGCTACAGTACCATCTCGACCGAGGTGATCCAGAGGAGCGTCCCGACCGAGGCGAACACCTTGGACGCGGCGAGATATATTTTATTCTTGGCTGAGATCTTTTATTTTTGGAAGGAGATATCTTATATTTTTAGGCTGGATTTCTGGAAGGAAGATCATATATTTTGGGGATTTATTTATGAGAGATAGATATATTTTATTAGGAAAATATCTCTTCAAGATATCTTATCTTTGGAGGGTAGTTTTCCTATATAAAGGGTTGGATTTTCCACAAATCACAACCGGCGCATCACCGGAAGATACATGCTTAGAGGGCTGAGAGCATCCAGCAGTTAGGAATGATTGAAGGAAGATTAAAGGAAGGAAGTTGATAGTTTTTATAGCTTTTGTGAAGGGTTTTGTAAGATTCTCTTAGATTCCCTTGTTGTTGATTGTCTTATTGGATTTTGATCCAAGGAACGCTTGTTTGTTTGGTAATTGATTCAGTTATTGAAGCCTTGTTCTTAAGGTTGTTGTGTTCAATTATTCACTTTCTTCCCTTATATTTGTTTATTGTTTTCATGATGATGAGTGACTAATTTCTTTGTGTGATTCTAGGGTGATTGGCTGAAGGTTGTGGGAAAAACAATGATAGAATAATCTTAAATTCCAGTAGGACCCTGAAAGCTCGAGTCTTTATCCTTAACCCCAGAATATCTCGTTCAGTCGATGAACATCTCGGCCGGGTTGGAATTCGTCTGACCGAGTTGACCTTTCTGATCCAAAACTGAGAGTTAAGTGTTAGAGTTTGCCAAATCCTATTCTTATTACACCTTTCCTGGTTCAATGTAAGCTTAGGATGAGACTTACCCGGTAATTCCTTTGTTTGTTTACCTAAGATCATAAGCAATAGGTAATAAAGGTTTATCTTTTATTGGGGTTTGAGTGTGCTTTCATTCCATCTTTGTGAGTTAGCCTGAGACTTCCCTGGTAATGGTTGATTCTATTCCCTTAGTTGGAGTGTTAGTTTGAGGTTATAGTTCTTTTCCTTAATTCCTTGAGACTTACCCGGAAATAGGATTTACGGTTTGGGATTAGTGAGTAGTGAGACTTACCCGGTGATCTATTCCACTTTAGAAACACCTTCCCTTTGCAAAATCTCAGCTTTGTCCGCTTATCTTTAGATCTTGAGTTGGAACCACAACTAGATGCTTTAATCCCTAGAATTGCATATTCCTTTAATTGAATTTGTATCATCTTTGATTGTTTTAATCGCCATTGTGGTTAGTAATTACATAGACAACCTATACTTGCTTTGTTTCACCTATGTCCCTGAGATAGACACCCCGGAATTTCTTGTTTTTACTACGATTGACCCGTACACTACGGGTTCGCATCCTTGTTTTTAGCAAACGTCTTGGGCTATAAATTTATAGCTTGCACACACCATTTGGAGCGAACACTCCTCCTCTCATTTTCTACTCACGTTACTTTCTTCCTCCTACCCACATACTCCTCTTGCACCTTCCTCTTACATCCTTCTCCTCCATTTCTCTCTTGGAGTGCTCTAGCTTGGATCCACCATTCGTGAAGCGGGACTACAGTGACGGGACGTAGGTAAGGTTCCTTCCTTTCTTCTTCTTTCTTCTTCTTCTTCTTTCATCCGTTCCCTTCCATTGCTTGAATGGAAGACACTCTTGAATCCTTGTTCAACGATCTATCGTTGTTTTGTTGGTTCGATGATGAAGCTAGACACTAGAAGGAGGCTAAGACCAAGTGAGAGAAGTGGAAGACGTTCATAGCACCAAAGGAGACCCTAAAGGACCGGCTGCACAATCGAAGAACTCAACAGACGGACTTTCTGCACAGACAGGTGTAGGGGCGGATTCACAAAGGCGCAGGGGCGGCTTTTGTCACGCGTAGGGGCGGACCAAGTTTGGCGCAGGGACGGACCCAGATAGGCGCAGGGGCGGCTCAGGCAGGCGCGGGGGCGGTTTTGCTCCAGTGAGTCCCGAATCTCGTTCTTTCCTTTCCTTCTTTCATTCCTTAGATTCGTTATACCTTAGATGCATGTTAGGCTGGCTTAGGGTAGTTGAACTGGAATGCTTTAGAGTGGTTGGACCTTAGAGTTCTAGTGTGAGCTACGTGAATCTTGTAGTTGTATGTTGTTGAGGGTTCTTTTCGAGCTTTGAGGAAGTAACCTTTGTGTATATCGTTATGTTGAGAATTGGATAGGTCATGGACTGAGAGTGTAGTCTTCTTGGACTCAGTGGTTGAGGAGTTTGAGCCTAGAAATCTAAAGACTTCTAGTGGACTAGAGTGTGGTTTGATTGTGTGACTTGTCTTGAACAGGCGTTGTACGTTTTCCCGAGGGAACTTTCGAGTGAGGTGATCTTGTGCGCGTCAGAGACTGGTAAGTCTACGGACTTACTTAGTTGGCTTCTTGTATGAGTGTGATGTGTATGAGTGGTGTTTGTTAGTTAGGTTAAACAACAAAACCGGATTAGGTAGACTTTATTATTGTACGTAATTGACCCAAGTTTATGATAACGGGTCGTGACATCATCTGCCTAGCTCTTGCGAGAGTCTAGGAGGTTCCTTGTACCAGCCCAGGTAGGTAGACGGTCAGATGCATTAGCACCATTCCTCGTTGGTAGACAGGATCAGGGGCGAGGTTTTGGAATCCCTAGTGTCACAAAATAAGTATCATTAGCAATGGCATATCACCTAATTAAAGATAACAAAAGGATTGAGCGCTGCATGTTGATTGCATATGTTGTGTGTTTGTGATTTTACCTTTATACTTATGCATAGATTGCTAGCTAACGGTTTTATACCGCTTGTAGATGCTTTGTAGGTTAGAAACGCGATCGAGTGATCCGGCGGTAGTGGGCAGCCGGGGTTCTGTGCATTATAGATCGGGACTGTTATATTTTTATTTCATGAATGTTGAGACTTATGTTGTTCTTTGATTTTGAGACTTGGCTGGACTGTTTTCAGTTTTGTACCTTGTTCTTCCGCTCATGTTATAAAACTATGTGTTTTGCATTTTTATTTGTGCCGTGTTGTAAGGTCCGATGAAGTTGTTGCTAGGCTAAGGGCCGGGACCCATTGTGAGGTCCCAGCTCGTAGCATTCCGAGTCCTCTAGGATTTCGGGTGTTACAAAAGTCTGAATAAACAAATAAACGGAAACCGCAAGGGTTCCAAACTTTTTAAAATGAATTTTTTGTTTTCAAAACCATGAGCATAAATGGGTTGGGATAGAATGCACAGGCCGCCACTACCTTCGCTGAACTCGATGGCATAGTTTATTGGACTTTTGTTATAAATTGTGTTTAATAGTTACATTGTGACCTTTAGAAGCGACCTAGTGTAGTAAGATAGTTATGTCCTTACTAGCCATTAAAGTAGTCCTCAGAGGGGCCGAGGTCGGATACATGCTCTCGTTGTAGATCCGCCAGTTGCGGACGTTCCTGCTGAGGAGGTAGCTGAGAGCATTGTTCCTGAGGTTAGGGATGGGACCACTGCTAGGTCTGGAGTACGGAATGCGGGACTTGCTGATTCGGGTTGTGTGTCGATTGGAGCATCGGAGAATCGAGCGTATGTCCAGCAGGTCCAAGAGGCATACAGGGCTGGAGCACCACCTCCAGCACCGCCGGTGCCAACTAGGTCGGTTGACGTGTCTCAGAAGGTGACTCAGGTGGTAGTTCCACTAGTGGTAGCTGCACCAGTGAGGGTTGTTGAGGACGACCGAGTGAGAGAGGAGCTGAGGGTACTGAGGCCGGACGAATGGTTGAATACTTTCAACCATCAATGAGTTCCTACATTTGATGGGAATGTTGGACTTGAGGTAGAGCATTGGATTAGCCATGTGGAGTCCGCACTGGAGGCAATCCGCTGTCCTAAGAGTTGTAAGGTGGATCTGGTTCAGACCTCGTTTAGAGACCAGGCACAGTTCTGGTGGAGGACCGTGGGGGCGGAGTGTCCCGATTTGAACAGTTGCTGAGTCTTGTGCGGGAGACTTTTTGTCCTACCTCGATGAGGACAGACCGAGTGCAGGACTTCTTGGAGGCAGGATTTGAGGATGTTCCGATAGTTGAGTCGATCAGGAGGTTCCGGGAGGAGCTGTCACTGCTGGGTCTTGTTGCACCACCTGTGGACCAGCACATGTACCTGTTCTCTCGGAGACTGAGGGAGACTACATGCT
Organism: Fagopyrum esculentum; assembly: GCA_033239045.1. NCBI lineage: Eukaryota > Viridiplantae > Streptophyta > Magnoliopsida > Caryophyllales > Polygonaceae > Fagopyrum > Fagopyrum esculentum. Next base: position 54,991,829 of record BSUD01000001.1, read on the forward strand.
CCTATCTGGCAGGGTTTCGCTGTGATTCCTTAACCGATTACCAGGATCGGGCTTCAGCGTATGAGAGTGACCGACTGGGTCCTAAGAGAGCCATGCAGTCAGGAGTGTCGGACAAGAGACAGAGGACCGGACCAACCAGCACAGGAGGAGGAGGTTCAGGTCATGGGCGTGGTCAGCCTCACGGCCGCTCTAGTTACCACGTTGTATCGCCGAATGTTTCTAGGGGACGTGAGTGCTACAACTGCGGAGAGTATGGACACATTAAGCCGGAGTGTAGGAGACCACTAGTTACATGTTTCACTTGCGGCCAGCTGGGCCATAGAGCTACCTTCTGCCGACACCGCAAGGGAACATCACAGACGGGGTCCTCGCCTGCTGGTACCTCAAGAGGAGGAGAGAGGCAGCAGCAGAAAGCTCCTGATCAAGCATATTCACAGGGTTCGGCTCAAATTCCCGGCAGAGGTAGAGGGCGTGGTGGAGGCACTTCTGAGACTAGGGGTACTCAGGCTCGAGTCTTTGAGTTGAGGAGCGCCGTAGAGCCAACAACGCCCCCAGCCACAGGTACTATTACGATTCATGGCTTTCTAGTCCGAGTACTTTTTGATACGGGTGCGACACAGTCTTTTGTATCTGATGATTGCATAGAGAGGTTGACCTTAGATACAGTAGAGGGGGAACCTTTCCGTATAAGGTTACCCGATAGGAGTAAGGTTCGCAGTACTCGAGAGATTCACGGTTGTCCCATCCGCTTGGGAGATCATGATTGGTTAGCCGACTTCCATGTCATGCGCTTAGTGCATGAAGAATTCATACTCGGGATGGATTGGATGGACCGCCATGGAGCTGTTCTGGACGTCAGTAAGAGGACAGTGACGGTCACCACAAAGTTTGGGAAATAGGAGGTCTTTCGAGGGTGGGACCTCGGAAAGATCGGGACAGTCATTAGTGCGGTCCGAGCTGCAAAGCTCATAGGCCAGGGTTGCGAGGCCTTCTAGTGTTACGCCATGAAGAAGGAGACGAGATCATCTTTAGCAGAGACCCCGATAGCTTGTGAGTTCGAGGACGTCTTTGGCGAGCCGCCTGGCTTACCACCGTATAGGAGCGTAGATTTTGGGATTGAGTTGGATCCTGGCACGAGGCCGATCTCCAAGGCTCCATACGGCATGGCACCAGTCGAGATGCTTGAGCTCAAGAAGCAACTTGAGGATTTAACAGAGAGGGGATTCATCCGACCCAGTGTATCTCCCTGAGGTGCACCAGTCCTCTTGGTCAGGAAGAAGGACGGATCCATGAGGCTTTGTATCGACTATCGGGATTTGAACAAAGTCACTATCAAGAACAAGTACCCGTTGCCGCGTATTGAGGATTTGTTGTATCATTTACAGGGAGCTACGGTGTTTTCCTGTATTGACTTGACGTCAGGATACCATCAGCTGAGAGTACGAGAGGAGGACGTACCGAAGAGGGCATTTCGGACCAAATACGGTCATTATGAGTTCGTGGTGATGCCTTTCAGCCTCACCAATGCCCCTGTTGTCTTCATGGAGTTGATGAATGGCATCTTCATCGACTTCTTAGACCAGTTTGTTGTAGTTTTTATCGACGACATCTAAGTATACTCCCGGAGTAGGGAGGAGCACGCCGGACACCTGAGGACGGTGTTGCGAGTTTTACAGGATGGGGAGCTTTATGCTAAGCTCTCTAAGTGTGAGTTATGGATGCCAGAGGTTGCCTTCATTGGCCATATTGTCTCCGATGAGGTTTTCTAAGTCTGGCCGGATACTACCGTAGGTTCGTGAAGGGTTTTTCTGTGATTGCGAGGCCACTCACTTCCTTGTTAAGGAAGTCCATCAAATTTGCATGGACCAAGCCCTACCAGCGGAGTTTTGAAGTGTTAAAGGGGAGATTGAATTCCGCTGCCGTGTTAGCACAACCAGAAGGTGTTAAGAACTTCGTCGTTTACAGTGATGCATCCAAGCTAGGCTTGGGATGCGTCCTGACGCAGACAGGTAGGGTCATTGCTTATGCGTCTCGACAGCTGAAGACGTATGAGGAGAATTACCCTACTCATGACCTTGAGCTAGCTGCAGTCATTCATGCATTGAAGATTTGGCGTCATTACCTCTACGGGGCCACCTATCAGATCTTCACAGACCACAAGAGTCTGAAGTACATATTCACTCAGCGGGAGTTGAATAACCGCCAGAGGAGATGGTTAGAGCTGATTAAGGATTTTGACTTAGAGATCCTTTATCATCCGGGAAGGCAAAGGTGGTCGCCGATGCCCTTAGTAGGAGGACACCTCGCGAGGCTGCGATAGCTAGATTTACTATGCAGACCCAGTTGCAGAGAGATTTGATTTGGTTGGAGGTAGACATCCGGTTTCCGGATACTGACGGCCATTTGTCAGCGTTAGAGGTTTCACCGGATCTGACGGAAGTGATCCGGCTGAAACATGAGGGTTGTCCTGCAGTAGCGAGGATCAAGGATAGGATGTCCAGAGGGTAGGCATGACAGTTTATGGTCGGTGCAGACGGGATTTTGAGGGGCCAGGAGCACATATGTGTACCCTCTGATAGAGAATTGAGGCAACTTATACTGCAGGAGGCCCATTCTACACATTACTCCGTCCACCGGGGCGCAAGTAAGATGTACTAGGATATACGACGATCTTATTGTTGGGGCGGGCTCAAGCCCGACGTGGCTAGATATGTAGCCAAGTGTGCGACCTGTCAGTAGGTCAAGATCGAGTACCACAGGCCCGGAGGAGAGCTTCTAACCACTTTCGATTCCACAGTGGAAGTGGGAGGACATTTGTATGGACTTCGTTACCAGCTTGAGGTTGAGTAGAGGCTTTGATGCGATATGGGTTGTGGTGGATCGGTTGACGAAGACGGCACGATTTATTCCTATTAAGGAAACGTGGATGGTGTCTCGTATAGCCGAGGAGTTTACCCTGGTGGATCGTGAGGTTCCATGGAGTGCCGAGGACGATCATTTCAGATAGGGATGGGTGTTTTACCTCGAGGTTCTGGAAACAGGTACACGCCGCCTTAGGCACGAGCTTACAGTTCACCACAACATACCATCCTCAGACGGACGGGCAGTTTGAGAGGACTATTCAAACACTTGAGGACATGTTGAGGGCATGTGTGCTCGATTGGGGCCAAGTATGGCCCGACCACCTGCCTTTGGTGGAGTTTTCTTATAACAATAGTTGACATGCGACTATTGGGATGACTCCTTACGAGGCACTATATGGACGGAAGTGCCGTACCCCCTTGTGTTGGGATGAGCCTGAAAGGATGAGTGGTGTGGTGCCCGAGCAGGTGCAGGATGAGATGGCTCGGGAAGCATTGATCCGAGAGCGGATGTTGGCCGCACAGAGCCGTCAGAGGTCTTATGTTGATAAGAGGCACAGGCCTCTAGAGTTAAGGGTTGGAGCCCAGGTATGGTTGAGAGTGTCACCGACGAGGGGTGTTCGACGTTTCGGCATTAAGGGGAAGTTGAGTCCCCGATATGTCGGGCCCTTTGAGATCCTTGATCGGATAGGAGAGGTTGCGTACAGATTGGCATTGCCACCCCGATTGAAAGGAGTTCATCTTGCGTACAGATTGACCTGGTGGTCGAGCCGGATCATACATTCTTAGAGCACCCGATAGCAGTTTTGGAGAGAGGAGCGAGACGCCATCGATCGAAGGTAATACCCATGATGAGAGTGCAGTGGTCGAGATGAGGGATTGACGAGGCCACTTCGGAGACGGAGGATAGTATCCGGCGGAACTATCTTGAGTTTTATGCTGGTCTAGAGACGTTTATAGGACGGTCAGGTAGCCTACTTTCTTGTTTTGGTTGCTTTTAGTGTGGTATGTGTGATATGTCTGATGTGCTTGTGTGTGACCCTTAGGTGGTCTTGATGTGGTAATTGTTAGTCATAGGGCTTGCTTATATCTTATAACCGCGGTTAGTACCCCTATGTTTCGGGACAAAACTTATTTTGAGGGAGATCTGATGTAACAACCGGATTTTACGCTACGCTTGGATAGGACTAGAGGAGGGTAGAATTCGGCCGCAAGGGCTTACTCCCTCCCGGCTTTGGCGACCCAGTCGAGAAGGCCGCGGGTGCGGCTAAGATTCCCGCGGCGGCGTTGACACGCGTGGGCGGGGTAGCAGCGTTTTGGGCAACCGTTCACATTCCGATCCTTTTAACTCCCCTCTTAAATTCCTTGAGGAGTTGTATGGCTGAACATCTTTGGTATCCTTTCTCTTTTATGCAGCCAACCCTTCTCCTCCTCTCATTTTCTACTCACGTTACTTTCTTCCTCCTACCCACATACTCCTCTTGCACCTTCCTCTTACATCCTTCTCCTCCATTTCTCTCTTGGAGTTCTCCAGCTTGGATCCACCATTCGTGAGGCGGGACTGCAGTGACGGGACGTGGGTAAGGTTCCTTCCTTTCTTCTTCTTTCTTCTTCTTCTTCTTCTTTCTTCCGTTCCCTTCCATGGCTTGAATGCAAGACACTCTTGAATCCTTGCTCAACGATCTATCGTTGTTTTGTTTGTTCGATGATGAAGCTAGACCCTAGAAGGAGTCTAAGACCAAGTGAGAGAAGTGGAAGACGTTCATAGCACCAAAGGAGACCCTAAAGGACCGGCTGCACAATCGAAGAACTAAACAGACGGACTTTCTGCACAGACAGGCGCAGGGGTGGATTCACAAAGGCGCAGGGGCGGCTCAGGCAGGCGCGGGGGCGGTTTTGCTCTAGTGAGTCCCGAATCTCGTTCTTTCCTTTCCTTCTTTCATTCCTTAGATTCGTTATACCTTAGAAGCATGTTAGGCTGGCTTAGGGTAGTTGAACTGGAATGCTTTAGAGTGGTGGGACCTTAGAGGTATAGTGTGAGTTACGTGAATCTTGTGGTGGTATGTTGTTGAGGGTTCCTTTCGAGCTTTAAGGAAGTAATCTATGTGTATATCGTTATGTTAAGAGTTGGATAGGTCATGGACTAGGAGTGTAGTCTTCTTGGACTATGTGGTAGAGGAGTTTGAGCCTAAAAATCTAAAGACTTCTAGTGGACTAGAGTGTGGTTTGATTGTGCGCCTTGTCTTGAACAGGCGTTGCACGTTTTCCCGAGGGAACTTTCGAGTGAGGTGATCTTGTGCGCGTCGGAGACTGGTAAGTCTACGGACTTACTTAGCTGGCTTCTTGTATGAGTGTGATGTGTATGAGTGGTGTTTGTTAGTTAGGGTAAACAACAAAACCGGATTAGGCCGACTTTATTATCGTACGTAATTGACCCAAGTGTATGATAACGGGTCGTGACATCATCTGCCTAGCTCTTGCGAGAGTCTAGGAGGTTCCTTGTACCATCCCAGACAGGTAGACGGTAAGATGCATTAGCACCATTCCTTGTTGGTAAACGGGATCAGGGGCGAGGTTTGGGAATCTCTGGTGTCACAAAATAAGTATCATTAGTAATGGCATATCACCTAATTAAAGATAACAAAAGAATTGAGTGCTTCATGTTGATTGCGTATGTTGTGTGTTTGTGCTTTTACCTTTATACTTATGTATAGATTGATAGCTAATGGTTTTATACCGCTTGTAGATGCTTTGTAGGCTACAAAGGCGATCGAGTGATCCGACGGTAGTGGGTAACCGGGGTTCCGTGTATTATAGGACGGGAATGTTATATTTTTATTTCATGAATGTTGAGACTTATGTTGTTCTTTGGTTTTGAGACTTGGGTGGACTATTTTCAGATTTGTACCTTGTTCTTCCGCTCATGTTATAAAACTATGTGTTTTGCATTTTTATTTGTGCCGTGTTGTAAGGTCCGATGAAGTTGTTCTTCCGCTCATGTTATAAAACTATGTGTTTTGCATTTTTATTTACACCTCTCCTCGAGAGATCTTGTCCCGGATCCTCGTCAAAGCTGGACAACTCTCTTGCTTTTATCGGATCTCTCCCAATAGATCAGGTAGCATCTCTAAAGTGGAAAAGTGGTTATCCGTATTTAGAAACTAGATATCTATCTCTAGCCATGCTAGGTCTCTCTGTAACCAAGTTTGAGCCGTTAGTCAATCTATCGTCTTCTCCTGAGGCGTGTTCCTGCTAAGGGTATCAACGGCCATATTCGCCTTCCCCGGATGGTACAATATCTCCAAATCAAAATCCTTGATCAAGTCTAGCCATCTCCTCTAGCGGTTATTCAACTCCCATTGAGTGAATATATACTTCAGACTCTTATGATTTATGAAGATCTTACACGTAGCTCCATACAAAAAATGCCGCCAGATCTTAAGAGCATGTATCACCGCAACTAACTCGAGGTCGTGTGTCGGGTAGTTCTCCTCATATGAATTCAGTTGTCTAGACGCCTATTGTTCGCCCAAAAATGTGCGTGCAATTATGCTTTATATTTATAAAACTAGAATAAAAGAAAGCGAACCCGCAGTGTACGGATCGGCATAGATTAGCAAATATTCCAGAGTATCGATCACAGGGATTTGGTGAAACAAAACCCAGTCTCAAGTTATCGAGCAAATAAAAGGTAAAGCTTTACAAATATTGGGAAAACAGCAACCCTAAAGATCCAGGTATTTAATTGTGGCAATCGATTCAGGATATACTAAAGAACTATAGAAAGAGTTAGAAGTTGCAAAGGTATGCTAAAGTAAAGCAATGTACGGTGAAGTTCCAAGACTTTATATGACTTATCTAAAGACAATCTCTATAAAGGTTGTTGAGGCTTCAGTATCGAAAGGATCTATGGACAAGAATTAATATCAAATACCCAAACTTGTAACCCAAGGATCAAGACGAACTAAAACGATTAAGGTTGTGACACTCGAAATCGAAATAGAGGGTGATGAGTCTCACTACTACCTAGAAAAGGGTAAACCAAGACTAGATTAAAGCTAATCTTTAACCTTGGATCAAAGTAAAAGCAAAGCTCGTAAACTAGGGTTAATCACGGTCAGATCTTGAGAACCACGACCGTGGAACTCCATGAACAGGCCGTGATTTGGGTTCGTCGACGAGATATCTCTAACTCTCAAGGTCCAATCAACTTACGATCGATCTATCATCATCTAAGCCACAACTATCAACCCTTCACCTTAGAATTGCTAAAGGGATTTAGCGAATTGCCATTGTCATAATATAAATATTCAAATTAAAGGGAATGAAAGATGAAAACCCTCGAATAATCGATAAAACTTCAAAACCAATTCTTAAATCCGTAACACAAGAAACAATGTTTAATGGATTCAGAATGTATAACACAAAACCTCACAAGAATCTATGGCGAGTATGAAGAACAGGTTGTCAATCTTTCTTCAATGTCAAAACCTAAGAAAGGGGTTAAACCTTCGGCGATCTTCAATCAACCCTAGGCAAGGATGCTCCAAGCAAGGTAAGCGGCCGTCAGCGTCCGTCGGCGTCTCCGCGGGATCAAACAAAAATGTTGCGAGATTTGGCGGGCGTAAGCGCGGATCCCCAAAACTCTCTCTTTCGACCTTTTTATAAGACGGTAAAGAAATAACCGTCCAAGCCCATTACGTAAATAATGAGGCAAATAAAGCCTCGTCAAAAGATCGCCTAAACCATGGTCTCAAGGGTTTCCACGACCGTGGTTTAGGGCGTAGAATTAAATTACGCTCTCTTCTGACTTCCACGACCATATTTTAGGCCGTGTAACTTACTGGAGTGCTCCATGCCCTTTTCATTAAACATCGTCATGATTGACTCCTCACCATGGAGTTCCGGTGAATACTTCTTGAGTCATTGACCGTTCACCTTAAAACTTCCGCCTTTTCACCCCATACTTCAAAACAAATTCTCAAATCCGTAACACAAGAAACAATGTTTAATGGATTCAGAATGTATAACACAAAACCTCACAAGAATCTAAGGTGAGTATGAAGAACAGGTTTTCAATCCGTCTTCAATGTCAAAACAAAAGAAAGGGGTTAAACCTTCGGCGATCTTCAATCAACCCTAGGCAAGAATGCTCCAAGCAAGGTAAGCGGCCGTCAGCGTCCGTCGGCGTTTCTACGGGATCAAACACAAATGTTGTGAGATTTAGCGGGCGTAAGCGCGGATCCCAAAAATTCTCTTTTTTTACCTTTTTATAAGACGGGAAAGAAATAACCGTCCAAACCCATTACTTAAATAACGTGGCAAATAAAGACTCGTCAAAAGATCGCCTAAATCACGGTTTCAAGGGTTTCCACGACTGTGGTTTGGGGCGTGAAATTGGATTACGGTCTCTTGTGACTTCCACGACCGTACTTTAGGCCGTGTAACTTACTGGAGTGCTCCACGCTCATGATGCCAAGATCCACGGTCGTGGTTTAGAGCGTGGACTCTTCGACGGCCGTAATTCAGGGCATGGAAGTGTAGAATACTTGTAGTTTCCTTTGTGTCGTGACATTCTTCATCCTAGCTCCTTCCTTAGCTTCCTTGATGTGTTCCTAATCCTCGAATATGATCGAATCCTTTCTTTTCTCTCTCAATATCTCCTATTTAGCTCCCTTTCCCCTACAATCAACACAAAGCTAGCGTAGACATCCATATCGACAATAATAGAGGAACAAGTTAACAATTGCTTCTAAACTTCATCCATGTACACAATAATGAGGGAAAAACATCAAAAATAAGTGCCTAGAATATCGTAATATTTCATGCTAACAAAATACCCCATACTTGTAACTTGCTTGTCCCCAAGCAAGGTCTTTGAAAGCACTGAAATACAAGTTAGAATGAAATATGCATGCAATCTCAAAACAAAAACATCCTTTAGGTAAATGTGCTTCTAGTCAATAGATCATCTCAAACCTTGCTTCATTCATCCTTGAAAACACATGTATACATAAACCAAAGAATGTAAAGCAAAGAAATATCACAAATCGCTTAAACTTTGAGACAAACATCATAACCGTCAAGTATTGTCAAAATCAAGCATAAGAAATTTCAATTGAGATCACCAAGTCAAATAACATTCTTTTGATCTTAAGGACATCCAAGTAAGGTCTAGAATGCGGAAGGGAGGAGAAACTTATAAGGGATGTGGTGCATGAATCCGCGAAAATGAATAACCCAACTCTTTTTCTTTTTTTTTTGAAAGATGGACAGAGGTGCACAAAAACCGAAGCCTAGGAGATTGGCATTTCTCAATTTCGAGATGCCTCAAACCCTTGATGCACATACCATAATTCGTTAGGAATATCGCTCAATCCGACTTTGGCAAGACACAAACACACAGCTATGTGAACGGTGCCGAGTTACTCATAGTCATGATTGACTTCCCCAAACCTATTAATTCTATTCTTTGAATGCAAAAATTTGCTTTCATGGCCCTCCCACATCAAACATGCCAAATATCAACTCCTCCAAATTCCTGGATAGGTAAGGGAGGCAATTACTTTCATTGTGGGGCTAAGTGGTGAAAGAAAGAAGAAAGAAAATCGAATTGCCTTAATCATTTCATAAAGAAGTATAAGAACTCATCATGTGATTTCAACCTCAATTTCTCAAGATAATTTTGATAGAACTTTCACATTATGAAACTTGAAAGAAAGGGTGAACAACACATTCAATTTCTTTTCAATTTATTATTCCGTTTAAGCATAGAATTGTCATCAAAACTCATTCCACAAGTAAGAACTATCATAGAAGTCAGCTCTAATCTTAGAAGCACAAGAACTCTTTCAAATTTCTCAAAATTTTGCAAACTTTTATGGGTTTTTCAAACTTTTTCATGCAATGCAATAATGAAACGTGTGACTATGAAAATGAAACATGCAAAGTGTTATGTATAGAAGCAAGCAAGCAAATGTAGTAGAGTTATTACAACACATAGTCACACCCCACCCCATACTTAGAACATACATTGTCCTCAATGTTCGAAAAAGAAATAAAGAAAAGAAGAAAAGGAAAATAATCTCACTAAAAACGGTGGTGGGGCGGCTGAACTGTCAATCCTCGAAGCTCATCACTGTGGTGGTGGTGGTGGGAATGGGTGGAACTCGGAGCTGAAATGCCGCCCAAACTACTGGCGGTAAATGTCTCTCATCATCCGATCATGCTCATCGGCCCGTACATCGCGAGAGTTGTGGCGGATCTCCAAGTCACCGAATCGCCTAGAAAGGTCGGTAGCCCACTCCGGTAGCTGCTCATACCAGGCCGGTGGCTGGCCGTACCATGCCGGTGCGTCCTGTGGAGTTGGTGCCGCCGGTGTTGCTGGTGCCTGACTCTACCAAGATGGTGGAGCTCCCATCCACTCCGGTTGTGCTCCGTACCAAGTGGGCGGAGTATCTATCCATGTCGGCTTCTCACTTACGCTAGCACGGCGAGAGGAAGAGGCTCCTAAAGGTCCAGCTGGTCGTGGTGAACGCCTGGGAGGGTCAGGGAAGTGTGCCAGCTGATCCGGGAAAGTGCCAAAGTCCTGCTCTTCACCTCCACCCTCAAAACCATCACCTCCTCATATCTCCTCCTCAACATCTGCAGCCGGTGCCTCATCGGCTACGTAGGGAGGTGCTACTAGCCTATTCGCATGCATAGCAGCGAAGGTCTGCTTCCAATTATGGCGTCCAGCCATAATGGAATACTCATGGAGCCATGGGATGCCTCTACCTCGTCTCTCCTCCCAAGGAATACCGGCGGTAGGTGGACCGCGGTGCCTAGGGAAGATGATACCCCTCGTCAGCAAACCATTGAGACCCAAAGGTCTCGCTGCTATCCTAGTACAAGTTGAAAAATCTATCCCCAACTGCCTAGCAAAGTGGGTAACCATACCACCATATCCAATGTTGCCGGCTCTCTTATTCTTCATCTGACTCATGGTGCAGGCTAAGAGGGTAGCACAGTCAGTAGGTCTACCGTGCAACATAGAGTAAAGAAGGAACAACTCATCTATCTTAATCTTCTGAGGGGTCTCGGTCCTATGGAAAAGACACTCAGAAAGGACTCTATGGGTTATTTTCAAGGCTAAGTGATAGATGAGCTTGGCCTTGGTGTCAGATGGCTGCCAGCGGTCCTCGCTGGCATAGATCATGGCTATGTCCTCCCAGAAGTCCTTAGCGTATACACCGCTAGGAAAACGACCATTGAAGGTCTCTTGGAATCCAAAGAACGCTCCGAACTCCAAGATCGAGAACTCGTAGTTCTCCTCCATCAGCCTAAAAGAAACTGTCCTATCCATAGCACTATGCTCAAAAGATATCACAAACTCCCTAGTAATCTCCTCATATGCGTCTTCCCTAATAGCGGAGAAGACGAACAAACCGGCTCTATCTAGAAGCCACGTCAGGTTATTCACTACATCAGCGGCTCTAACTCCTCAAGAACTAAGTAGCGTGGTTCTATGACCGTCCTCTTCTCAATCCTTTCCAAGGCATCGATGTAATCCTCATGGATTGTTGGAATTCTAGGAGGTGGGGGTGATGGTGGCTCACTATGGGGTACTTGGGAGGAGGAGGAAGTGTCACCTTTCCTCTTCTTGCTCCTAGTCGACATTCTCCTTACAAAATCCATTTCAGAGGGAAAATCACGGCCTTTTCTACAGAAACCACGGCCATGGAACCTACAAGGACCGTGGTTTGGCTCTGTTTTGCTAAAATCTCAACAAATCAATCACCAACCTCAGCAAAGCCTGTCCTAGACTAGTTTCAATCTGAATCCTATGCAATGCCTCTAAGTTCTTGCGAGAAATAGACCAAAATTGACAATGTAGAGAAATAGAAGAAAAACCTAGGTTTTTGGATCTTTGAATCCAAATTCCGTCTTCTGTAGGGATTGTCCACTTGATTCGTTGATTGGATCTTTTAGATGATGGGAAGTGCTTCATTTTAGCACCAAGAATTGTTCGAAACGGTTTCCGAACGAAGAATTTCGAGATGGGGAAGATTTCCGGCCTTTAGGTCATGGAAGAGGGGGGTGGAATTGGGGATTTTGTGTTGGTTTTATGAGAAGGTGGTTTATATAGTGACCGTAAAATTTTTGGAAAATCATGGTCACTCGGGGTGTTCCATGGCCGTGGTTTTGTACGGAACCGTGGTTTTGGTGATTTTTCTCAGATTTTTGGAAGTTACGGTCACTGTAGCTTCCACGATCATGGTTTAGGGCGTGGAACTCTTTGAAATGTGCCAAAATCCAAGTTTCGTCAATTCCTTCTAACTTTTTCCTTTCCATTGCCGTCCCATTGTTCCTACATCCAATAACATGACATACCGGGAGGTATCGAGGGCAAAACAAAGGAAAAACGACTAAACTAATCTAATCTAAGAATGATAAACAAAAGCATAAGTGTGATACCTTGGGTTACCTCCCAAGAAGCGCTTGTTTAAGGTCCGTAGCTAGACCGTAGTTGCATCTATTCGAGTGCGGTAGGCGCGAACTCCTAAGCTTGAAGTTCCGGTGAATACTTCTTGAGTCGTTGACCGTTCACCTTAAAACTTCCGCCCTTTTCTCCCCATACTTCAAGTACGCCATGGGGAAAAACATGTTTGATTAGATAAGGTCCAGTCCAACGAGATTTAAGCTTACCTGGAAAGAGACGAAGTCTTGAATTGAAGAGGAGAACTTGATCTCCTTCTTGAGGTCCTTTGCAATGATATACTTATCATGCCAACGCTTCGCTCTCTCCTTATAGATCTTGGCGTTCTTATAAGCGTTTAAGCGAAGTTCTTCAAGCTCAATAAGGTCCAAAAGGCGCTTCTCGCCCACTTCCTTCATGCTGAAGTTCAACCACTTAACCTCCTAATACGCTTTATGTTCCAACTCCACCAGTAGGTGACAAGACTTCCCATACACAAGGTTGTATGGTGTTGTTCCTATGGGAGTCTTGTATGCTGTCCTATACGCCCATAATGCATCATCTAGTTTCAAAGACCAATCCTTCCTTGTCTTCGAAATTGTTTTCTCTAGGATTCCTTTGATCTCCCTATTCAAAATCTCCACTTGTCCACTCATTTGTGGATGATAAGGGGTGGCGATCTTGTGAGTCACCCCATACTTAGCTAGTAGAGCTTCGAATCGTCGGGCAATGAAGTGAGAGCCTCCATCACTAATGATAGTCCGTGGTGTCCCAAACCTTGGGAAGATAGTTCTATTGAAGAACTTAACTACAACCATAGCATCGTTAGTTGGAGAGGCAATTGCTTCAACTCATCTCGAAATATAATCTACAGCTAGAAGTATGTATTGGTTTCCACAAGATGATGGGACAGGTCCCATGAAGTCTACTCCCCAAACGTCAAAGATCTCTACCTCCTGAATGTTGTTAAGAGGCATTTTGTTTCTCCTAGATATGTTCTCTGTTCTTTGACAAGCATCGCAGCAGGAAACAAATGTTTGCACATCTTTAAATAAAGTAGGCCAAAAGAATCTAGATTGCAATACCTTAGCGCTAGTCTTGTTTGAGCTAGCGTGTCCTCCACAAGGTAGTGAATGACAATGACGGATGACACTTTGCATCTCGTCTTCCGGCACACATCTTCGAATGATGCCGTCAGGACCTTTCTTGAAGAGTAGAGGTTCATTCCAAAAGTATTACCGGACATCCTTAAAGAACTTCTTCCTTTGTGCATAGGATAGTCCGGGGGGTATTTCCTAACAAACAAAATTGTTAACAAAATCAGCAAACCATGGTTCGTTACCTTTAGTTATCTTGTCGATGCACTCCTCTATGATGTGTAAATGCTCGTCCGGAAAGGAGTCATCTATAGGTAGATTGTCGTCCTCTAGATGTGCTAGACGACTCAAATGATCTGCAACAGAATTTTCGGAACCCTTCTTGTCACGGATCTCTAGATCAAATTCTTGTAGGAGAAGAATCCATCTAATCAGCCTTGGTTTCGCATCCTTCTTTGCAAGTAGATACCCGATCGCAGCATGATCCGTGTATACAATCACCTTTGCACCTACAAGATAAGAACAAAACATTTCAAAAGCATAAACAATAGCTAGAAATTCCTTTTCAGTAGTTGCATAGTTAAGTTGCGCTTCATCTAGCGTCTTGCTAGCGTAGTAGATAACATGGGTTCGGCCTTCCTTCTTTTGCCCAAGCACAACTCCTATAGCTATGTCACTTGCATCACACATAACCTCGAATGGAAGATTCCAATCCGGAGGTTGGATGATCGGGGCTGAGATTAGAGCTTCCCGAATCTTATGAAACGCATCTAAACACTCCTGCGAGAAGTCAAAAACTGCATCCTTCATCAATAGATTAGTAAGCGGTTTTGATATCTTAGAGAAATCCTTTACAAAATGTCTATAAAATCCAGCATGTCTTAGAATGCTTCTTATCCCCTTCACCGAAGATGGAGGAGGGATATTTTCTATGGTTTCTATCTTAGCCTTATCTACCTCAATCCCTCTACTAGAGATTAAGTGTCCGAGTACAATGCCTTCCTTCACCATAAATTGACACTTCTCCCAATGAAGAACTAGGTTAGTGTCTTCACACCTTTGTAGCACTAGAGAAAAGGTTAGAGAGACAATTATCGATAGAGGAACCATAAACAGAAAAGTCATCCATGAAAACCTCCATGATTTCCTCTATGTACTCGGAGAATATAGCCATCATGCACCTTTGGAAGGTGGCTGGGGCGTTGGAAATCCCGAATGGCATTCTCCTATAAGCGAATGTACCCCATGGGCACGTGAATGTGGTCTTCTCTTGATCGTTAGGATGAATCGGAATCTGAAAGAAGCCACTATAGCCGTCAAGATAGCAAAAATGAGAGTGTTGTGCTAACCTTTCAAGCATTTGGTCGATGAAGGGTAATGGGATGTGATCCTTTCTAGTTGCATTGTTTACCTTCCGGTAATCAATGCACATCCTCCATCCAGTCACGGTCCTTGTAGGAATGAGCTCATTGTTCTTATTGGTGATAACCGTCATTCCTCCCTTCTTTAAAACAACCTGTACGGGACTCACCCACTTGCTATCGGAGATAGGGTAGATGATACTTGCAACAAGTAGTTTAAGAATTTCCTTCTTGACAACCGCCTTCATGGTCGGATTTAACCGCCTTTGAGCTTGTCGTGAAGTTCTAAAGTCTTCTTCCATTAGGATCTTATGCATACACAAAGAAGGCTTAATTCCTACTGGATCCTCTATAGTGTAACCTAAGGCTTTCCTATGTTTCCTTAGAACAACCATAAGATGACTATGTTCATCTTCACTTAGATCGAAACTAACAATTACCGGAAAAGTTGAATTAGTTCCTAGAAATGCGTACCTTAGATGTGTGGGAAGCGGTTTCAATTCCATCACTATTGGAGTCTCTAGTGGCTCTTGAGGAGTGTCCAGTGCTTCCTTACTAAGGGTATAGAAGTTGTTGAAGTAGACTCAAGAGCATTGGTAGAAAGAACGTAATTGTTCTCAGATTTTCCAAAAATTACGGCACCTCTGTTTCTTCCACGGCCGTGGTTTTTGGCGTGAAAGTAAATTATGGCACCTCTGTTTCTTCCATGGCCGTGGTTTTGGGCGTGGAAGTCAATTACGGTACCTCTGATAGTTCCACGGCCGTGGTTTTGGCCGTGTAACTTACTGGAGTCCTCTGAATAGCTAATTACAATCATGTTGGTGGGAACCACGGCCGTGGAATAGCACGATTGGCCGTGATTCCTCACGCTTTCTGACCCATCGTAGAGTTTTTCAAACTCTTCTTCATGCATTTCCTTTAGCTCCTCTAAAGCTTCAATTTCCTTATTGCATTCCTCTTCCTCTCCTTTTTCCATAATGCTCATAGTGATCACCTTTTGCAATGGATTCTTGAATAGAATCGAGCTTACTTCCTCTCTAGATACATCTTCATCATGGATGTTGAACATATCTTCTCCAAGAGTTGTCTCTTTCATCAAAGTGGAAAGAACAAACTCTACTTTTTCCTCTCCTATGTCAAAGGCGAGTCTAGCATTCTTGCAATCCACCATACAACCGGATGTTGCAAGAAACGGTATTCCGAGTATGATCGGGACCGGACTATCTGCAGGAATGTCAAGCACAACAAAGTCTATTGGAACATCGAACTTACCAAGCTTAATCGGGACGTCTTCAATGATACCGACGGGACGAGTTATGGATTGATCCGCCATGTATAATGTCATCTTCACCGGTTTAGGTTCGCCTAAACGGATCTTCCTGCATAAGGCAAGCAGAATGATGCTAACGCTTGCTCCTAAATCACATAAAGCATCATATGTGACATCTCCAACTCCGATTGGAACACAAAATGACCCCGGATCCTTCAGCTTTGGGGGCATCTTTTCCTTCATCGTTTTGATGAAATTTGACGATTCCGAACTCTTCTTTACTTCTCCAAAGTCTTCCAGTTTCCTCTTATTAGAGAGGATCTCCTTTAAGAACTTTCCATAAGCTAGCATACCTACAATTGCATCAATGAAGGGTATATTAATATGCAGTTGTCTCATGAGTTCAATGAACTTACCGAATTGCTTGTCTAGACGCACTCTTGCTCTAGATTGTGGGAATGGTAGGGGAGGTTTGTATGTTGGAGGAGGAATGTAGATGTCTTCCTTCTCCTTCCCCTTTTCTTTCTCCTTTTCGACGGGAACTTCAACAAACTTAGGCTGTGGGTCGGTGGTTGTTGCTCCGCTCCTAGTTGTGATAGCCATCACCCTTCCTTTCGGGTTATCCTCCGTCTTTCTTGGAAGTTTTCCTTGGTTTCTAGGAACTTCCTCAGCATTGCTGAACATTTGGTTTTCTAAAACCTTTCGAGCTTTATCAACCTTAGTGATGTGACTCTCTAGCCCTTGAAGCTTTCCCAAGATCGTTTCCAGCATGGGATCGGGCTTGTCTTTCCCCGAAGTACTTCCACTATTAGATGTTTGCCCCTGACTTTTGAAAGGAATCGAAGAAGAAGAAGATGGTGGAGTTAGTGAATTTCCAGAATTGGGATAAGAATTACCGGAATTTTGTTGTTGGTTGGAACGCCAATTGTTGTTGTTTGAACTCCTATTGTTGTTCCAATTATTATTCCGGTTGTTGTTGTTCCAATTTTTCCGGTTGTTATTTCGGCTGTTGCGATTGGTGTTCTCATTCCCATTATGGTTATTGTTGTTTCCTAAATAACCAACATCTTGCTCCTTAGGCTTTTGAAAGCTAGCTATGCTGACTTCCTTCAATTCTTTAATCTCGGTGTTGAGAGAAAAGATTTGAGTTTGAGCAGCTTGTGTTAGCTTTGCTCCTTGCTCTACTCGATTAGCTTCTGCCTTCTAGTGAGAGTACTTCTCAATGACTCGGGCTTGCTTCTCAATGAATTCCCAAGCGTCATCTTCCCTCATGTCCATGAATGTGCCACATGAAAGGGATTGGAGCTTGAATTGTGTTTCCACATCTAACCCCTTATAGTATATCTCCAATAACTCCAATTTCGAAATGTCATGGTTTGGGCAATCCAATAGTAAATCCTGAAATCTTTCCCAAGAGTGAAACAAACTTTCATTAAATCTCATAGAAAAAGCATTAATTTTACCTCTCAACTCCGCTGTCTTGGATGGCGGAAAGAACTTGGTTAGGAACTCCAAAGATAGATCCTCCCATGTGTTGAGTCTTCCAATTGGAAGAGCTTGATACCAAGATAAAGCTTTCCCTTTCAAAGTAAAGAAGAATGGCTTGATCTTGTAATTGTTGGTGGTTGCGTTCTTTGGCTTCATTGTCTCCATCAAGATCTCAATATTCTGTAAATGTTGATGTGAAAATTCAACACTCGTTCCCCCAAACTGGCTTTGGCGAACGATGGTCTTTGTTGGATCTAGACCTGCACATATACCTAAAAGAACCTGCAAATAACACTCACAAGAGATATCAAGTAACAAGAGCAAAGCTCCCAAGCTCGACAACCGAAAACTGAAGTTTGGTTTAGACCAAATCCCCGGAAACGGCGCCAAAAACTTGTTCGCCCAAAAACGTGCGTGCAAATAAGCTTTAAATTTATAAAACTAGAATAAAAGCAAGCGAACCCGCAGTGTACGGATCGGCGTAGATTAGCAAATATTCCAGAGTATCGATCACAGGGATTTGGTGAAACAAAACCCAGTCTCAAGTTCTCGAGCAAATAAAATGTAAAGCTTTGCAAATATTGGGAAAACAGCAACCCTAAAGATCCTGTTATTTAATTGTGGCAATCGATTCAAGATATACTAAAGAACTAAGGACAGAGTTAGAAGTTGCAAAGGTATGCTAAAGTAAAGCAATGTACGGTGAAGTTCCAAGACTTTATATGACTTATCTAAAGACACTCTCTATAAAGGTTGTTGAGGCTTCAGTATAGAAAGGATCTATGGAAAAGAATTAATCTCAAATACCCAAACTTGTAACCCAAGGATCAAGACGAACTAAAACAATTAAGGTTGTGACACTCGAAATCGAAATAGAGGGTGATGAGTCTCACTACTACCTAGAAAAGGGTAAAGCAAGACTAGATTAAAGCTAATCTTTAACCTTGGATCAAAGAAAAAGCAAAGCGTAAACTAGGGTAAATCACGGTCAGATCTTGAGAACCACGGCCGTGGAACTCCAAGAACAAGCCGTTATTTGGGTTCGTCGACGAGATATCTTTAACTGTCAGGGTCCAATCAATTTACGATCGATCTATCATCATCTAAGCCACAACTATCAACCCTTCACCTTAGAGTTGCTAAAGGGTTTTAGCAAATAACCATTGTCATAATATCAATATTCAAATTAAAGGGAATAAAAGATGAAAACCCTCGAATAATCGATAAAACATTAAAACCAATTCTCAAATCCGTAACACAAGAAACAATGTTTAATGGATTCAGAATGTATAACACAAAACCTCACAAGAATCTAAGGTGAGTATGAAGAACAGGTTTTCAATCCGTCTTAAATGTCAAAACAAAAGAAAGGGGTTAAACCTTCGGCGATCTTCAATCAACCCTAGGCAAGAATCCTCCAAGCAAGGTAAGCGGCCGTCAGCGTCCGTCGGCGTCTCTGCGGGATCAAACACAAATTTTTGGAGATTTAGCGGGAGTAAGCGCGGATCCCAAAAACTCTCTTTTTTGACCTTTTTATAAGACGGGAAAGAAATAACCGTCCAAACCCATTACTTAAATAACGTGGCAAATAAAGACTCGTCAAAAGATCGCCTAAATCACGGTCTCAAGGGTTTCCACGACTGTGGTTTAGGGCGTGAAATTGGATTACCGTCTCTTGTGACTTCCACGACCGTACTTTAGGCCGTGTAACTACTGGAGTGCTCCACGCTCATGATGCCAAGATCTACGGCCGTGGTTTAGAGCGTGGACTCTTCTACGGCCGTAATTCAGGGCGTGGAAGTGTAGAATACTTGTAATTTCCTTTGTGTCGTGACATTCTTCATCCTAGCTCCTTCCTTAGCTTCCTTGATGTGTTCCTAATCCTCGAATATGATCGAATCCATTCTTTTCTCCCTCAATAGCTCCTATTTAGCTTCCTTTCGCCTACAATCAACACAAAGCTAGCGTAGACATCCATATCGACAATAATAGAGGAACAAGCTAACAATTGCTTCTAAACTTCATCCATGTACACAATAATGAGGGAAAAACAACCAAAATAAGTGCCTAGAATATCGCAATATTTCATGCTAACACCTATGCAATAACCTACCTCACTGCATCAAAACACATCCCAAGCCCAACTTGGATGCATCACAATAGATAACAAAGTCCTCAAGGCCCTTTGGTTGTGCTAGAATAAAACCGGAAGTCAACCTCCTCTGCAACTCCTCGAAACTCTACAGGCACGGCTCATATATAACAAATCTGGTAGACTTCCTCAACAAGGCAGTGAGTGGTCGAGTTATCATAGAAAACCCTTCAACCAACCGGTGGTAATAACCCGCCATGCCTAGGAATTTGAGTACCTCATTAACATTCCTAGGGCGCGGCTATGAGGCTACAAACAATATCTTTGCCGGATCAACCTTGATCCCCTCAACGGAAACTTTGTGACCAAGAAAGACCACCTCAGACATGCACACGATATCATCTATGAAAACAACCGGTGGTAATAACCTGCCATGCCTAGGAATTTCAAGTGTGCTGCATGTTCCTCTCTACTCCTAGAGTACAAGAGGATATCATCTATGAAAACAACCACAAACTAATCTAAGAAGTCAATGAAGATAGCGTTCAACTACTCCATGAAGACGGTGGACGCATTCATGAGCCCTAATGGCATCACTACAAACTGGTAGTGGCCATACCTGGTCCGAAATGCCATCATAGACACAACCTGTTCTCTCACCCTCAGCTGGTGATATCCTAATCTCGTATCAATACTGTAAAAAACACTAGTTCCATGAAACTGATCTAATAAATTATCGATACGGGGTAACAAGTACGTGTGATTGATGGTCACCTTATTCAACTCTCGGTACTCGATACACAACCTCATCTACCTGTCCTTCTTCTTGACGAAGAGTACCGGTGTGCGCCAAGGAGATACACTTGGGTAGATGAAGCCCTTCTCAACTAACTCCTCGAGCTGCTTCTTCATCTTAAGCAGCTCGATTGGCGCCATACGGTATGGTGCCTTCGAGATCGGTCTTAATCCCGGGTTGTAGCTCAATACAAAAATCTACACTCCATTACGGTTGAAAACCGGGTGGCTCACTAAATACATCCGTGAACTGACTCGCTACTGTGATCTCCTCCAACATCGGACTCTCACTATCCTTCATGGTGTAATATCCGAAATTTTTATTCCGCTTAATTCCGAATCAATTCGGACTTTGAGTCGTTGAAGGTTTCCCATTCTATCTAGTATTTCTTTCTTCACAAATTTTATCATTTTATGTAGAATTTAATTCACATAAAATGATAGAATTATATCAAACCCTAATTCTTATAATTATTTATCGTTTTATGTAGAATTTAATTCACATAAAATGATAGAATTATATCAAACCCTAATTCTTAGAATTAATTCTTAACGACGACTTTAGACGAGATCATGACAAGGCTGAGACGAGACTGTGACAAAGCTGTGACGAGAACATGACAAAGCTCTGACGAGGCCCAAACAAGCAGTTGACGAGGCCCAGACAAGAAGTTGACGAGGCCCAGACAAGCAGTTGATAAGGCCCAGACAAATAGTTGACAAGGCCTAGACAAGCCTTGACGCGGCCCAGACAAGGCTTGATCTCGAGTATGGCCGGCCAGCACAAAACACACCAGTTGCTTCAGTATCTCCCTTGCCCTAGATTTTATTCACGTGTCCTGAAACTCAAGTATGCCGGCAACATTTTCTACTACACGCAAGTTGGCAACATCCAGCGGCGCTCCCGTCCTTCGTCATCTTCCTAAGAGCGCACCGGATCTGCAACCCCGACCCTCCTCTTCTGCACACCCCAGCCGGCGCTCCTCTCCTCTTCTGCACATCCCAGCCGGCGCTCCTCTCCCCTTCTGCACACAGCCATGGATGGCGCTAGCAAGTCACTCCAACCCCGTCCTCAGCCATGGACACCGCCATCAATGCAAAACGCCCTTCTGTACACACTAATGTCAGGATCTCCTGCTTTCCCTTAGGCCATTGGGGTCGATCTCCTCAGGAAACACACGGCCCTTCTCTCCAGTCCAAGTCCAGCCCGTCCTCTCCAGTCAGTTGTGAGCCTCTCACACGCAGATCTTTCAACAACAACAACCCGGTGCTGCTCCCTTCACCCCTTTGGGTCGTGGAACCAATTAAGGCTTGTACCTCTCTCTCCTTTGCATTTCTGTCCACATATCCCATGCCTAACGAGTTCTTGTCATGCCTTCTAAACCTACACAAATCATTCGTAGATGAGCAGTAAGGAGACACACGTTTTCTGAGTTTTTATGAAATGTTGAGCAGTCATCTTCGAGTCCAATTTTAGGTAAACTACACTCTTCCTTTTTGGCTAGTTTTTGGATATATTATAGATGGTATTGCATAGTAAATCATACTAAAATTTCAGAGGAATCCATGTTATGGTTTGAGAGATATGAGGTTTTAAAGTTGACTCCTCATATAGTTTTTATAAATGTGCTAAGTAAAGAAAAACAGCATGGGATGTTGTTTTGTGAGATAGTTTTGAATAGGCTTTTGATCTCTGTTGGGCTTGAATTTTTTATATGATATAGTTGGCATATTGTTGTAGATCATATTAAAATTTGGGAGGAATCCACCGAGTGGTTTAGGATTTACGATTTTTCAAAGATTGGGTCGTAAGCAGTTCTTCTATTGGGCTGAAATTCAAAGTGTTCAGAAAAACTGCTTGTGATGCAGTTTTGTGATATAGGATTGAATAGGTTATTGACCTCTATTGGACTTGAATTTTGGATATGTCTTAGTTAGACTTACATAGTATAGAATATAAAAATTTGAGATGATTTAATCGAGAGGTTTAGGAGTTATGATTTTTCAAAGTTCAGACAATGTGCGGTTTTGTTAAGTGGTTACTGAATTTCCAGAATCTGTGTTGATCAGTCAAGTTTCAGCATACTTTTTATGCCTTAGGGATAAGATCCACCGTTCAGCTCTTGAGATGTTGTTAAGTATAGAATATTTTAAGTGTTGTAACCAACTTTGGAAATTTTTGTAGAAGTGATGGTTGAACAGTTTTAAGAAATTCTTGCTCCTAGGAGTAGATGAGATATCATAGATGATCTAGGGAATTATTTCAGAATTTTTATAAGATTATTCGAATTTCATATATGAAGCCGAAGTTGGACCATAACGATCTTTCCGAAAATAGGAAAATGGGTTAATTGCCAGTGTAACCAAACTCATCTTTAGGAGTTAGAATATGACTCTTTAGTCTCAAATAAGAGTTTAGGAATGAATTATGGAATTTTTGAATGTTTCGGGACCAAGGGTAAAATAGTCATTTACCATAAATTGATATTGTATTAAATTTTGTTCTAATAGGATCTACTACCTTAGAAGTATTAGACTTCTAATTACCTAAAAAGTGTGCTGACACACTTGCCTCCTTTGACACGCAACCGAGTTATACAGTTACAAATTGAGTTGTGATTAAGAGAATCGAGATCTGATTCAGGTAAGTCCACAGACTTACTTAGTTGGCTTCTTGTATGAGTTTAATGTGTATGAGTGGTGTTTGTTAGTTATAATAAATAACGAAACCGGATTAGGCCGACTTTATTATTTACGTAATTAACCCAAGTGTATGATAACGGGTCGTGACATCATCTACCTAGCTCTTGCGAGAGTCTAGGAGGTTCCCTGCGACCAGCCTAGTCAGGTAGACGGTCAAATGCATTAGTGCCATTCCGCGTTGGTAAACGGGTAAAGGGGCGAGGTTTGGTAATCCCTCGTGTCACAAAATAAGTATCATTAGTAATGACATATCACCTAATTAAAGATAATAAAAGGATTGCTTGTTGTATGTTGATTGTGTATGTTGTGTGTTTGTACTTTTACCTTTATACTTATGCATAGAATGTTAGCTAACGGTTTTATACCGCTTGTAGATGCCTTGTAGGTTAAGACAGTTGTAGAGAGATCCGGAGGAAATGGTCAGCCGGGTCCACGTAGTCACGTACTCATTTAGTTGGGGACGGGGATTTCTTTTGTTCCTCATATGCGTCGTTTTAGTATCTTTTCTTGTTTTAAAACTATGGTCGGGACCCATTGTGAGGTCCTAACCAGTAGCTCCCCGAGTTCTCAAAATTTGGGGTGTTACAATATGGTATATGAGGCAGGTTGGCAACAATGGCACTTGAAATCTTCTGAAAGACCGAATGTATAAAATAACTAGAACCCGAAAGGGGTCTTAAATTTTCAAAACGGATTTATGTTTTTACACACACGCATAGTCGGGTTGTTGGGTTAGTAGTACGTCGGACCACCATCGCTCTCCGTGGATCTCTGCAACTTAGATCGATAGGAGTTAGCTTATAGACTTTTTATGATGTTATTTTTATATGTTATACACATGTGTTTGCTTAGCTTGTTAATATCCTAAAGGATATTTTATATCCTTTAGTCGTGATATCACGAAGCGATTATCGCCTCATGATAAATCAACTGCGGACTTGAACAATCTCCAACACGAGGCAATAGAATCGGACCTTGAATTGAGTATTATACTCGGGTAGGCTGCTTGGTGATCCTTACAAATCACCCAAAGAACAAGTGAGCAAGGAAGTAAAGTTGTGAAGATAATTTTTACCATAAGCACAGTTAGATAATGAAGGAATTCCTGAGTTAGTTCCGTTAGAAGGTCGTACAAGGAAGTCGAGAGATGGAATTAGAAGAACCATCCAGGAGACGAGAAGATCTCCGAGTGGAGATCACAACATTAGAACAACAACCAAGTAGAACGGAGTACAACCAAGATGGCGAGATAAAGGACGTTAAAATCGTGGCGAATGAGAGATTGTGTGTCGAACCGCATATGAGGATTGAGGTGCACAAAATGAAGACCTACAATTGAGTGTAAAAGCGAAAAGGTAGACCCCACAAGTGTGGAGAGGTTTTGACCTCCTCGAAGATATAAGAAGTTGAAAAAAATCGCGACGCTAATATCCAAAGAATGGAGGCCTGTAGCAGGGTCAACGGAGTTCATGAAGGCGGTATTACCACTAACTCCAGTGAAGAAATCTGTATGGGAGAACGGCCTTGCTAGACTCGAGAGTCCAGAGTAACCCGAATTATCATGGGACCTAAGCCATCAACACAGATGGTCCATGCAAAAGGAACTACAAGTGGATGATCATTATGTCCATAAGAATTTCAAAGACGCTTGCAAGCTATCGTGGAAAAATTGAAACGACTATTTATGTCACATGAATGACACAATCGGACAAGAGAAATGGAGTTAGGCCATAAGAAGCGGAAGGGTGGAAGGTAGAACGAACTAAAGAAGTATAAAAGGATTGTTGTGAGCAACAGCTTACCTACTAGCTAAGGAAATTTTGACAGATCACAATTAACATGGAATGGAGACTTACAACTTAATGTAAGAGCGAAAGGTGGACTTCACAAGCCTGGAAACGTTTTGTCTTCTTTCAAGATAAGAATTCTAAGAAGAATCACAATGCCAATATCGAAAGGATCGAATCCCTGTAACATAGTCAACAGAGATTTGGAAGGAAATATTACAAACAACGCCGATTAAGGAACCTGGGCTTGTGAGAACTGTGTGGTGGACTCAAGAGTCCAAGGTAACCCCCATTTATAACAGAACATAGGTCATCAACATAGACGGTCCCTGCAAAGGGACTACAATTGGAAGGTAATTAAAAGTCATCGGAACTACAAGACACTTACCATCTATCGTGGAGTGTTAGGAACGACTTTTAACGTCAGGCGAATGGAACAGTGAGACTTGAGAAAGAGAGTTGTCCCAAAGGAAGCAGAAGAGTGAAAGATAAGACGAACTAAAGAAGGATAAAAGGATTAATCTAGTAGGTGATGTGCACCAAAAATTTAATACCAGTAGAGGTATAAAATTGAGATAAGTCAATTATAGACTGACCGATGTCAACCAAGGACGTGCAAGTATTGTTTGGTATTGACGAGTTATGTGCCGTTAAGAAGAGATATTTGTGCTTGTGGATCTATGGAGTAGCTTTACCGACGCCTTAGAGGATTTCCTCAAGTAGGCAACGACAACCTTCTTGGATGAATTAAAGGTATAAAGAGAAACGTTTTAAGGGTTACTTCTTGGCTAGTTAAGATCACACTCCGGTCAAGTCAGGGAGTTGGATCCGTGGTAGAAGAATTAAGAAAGTAAGCGGAAGAAGTTGTTTTTCAATCGTTGTTTTATTTTCTTAAGGCAAGTAAAGAAGGTACTTGGTACTTCATCCGTATAAGACTCATGGTGTAATTGGAAGAAAGAGTTTTGGGGTCAATCATTTTATACTTAACAGAAAAGGTCCTTAGGATTAATGAGTGACAATAGGATAATCAATTTAGCGCAGCGGAAGCGTGGTGGGTTCTAACCCACAAAGCAAGAAGCTCAAGGGTACTGATGGATTTCGTGTCGAGTTTAAGATGGTGATAGTTGGTGAAATGCATTCTAGTTGAAAGAAACTTGAGATAGGCTATGTGAGTGACTGGAAATGTTGTACGGAAACTTATGTGCATGTAGAGGTAATATAAGGAGACTGGTACCCTATTATGGATCCGAGTGAAGAGTGATGGCTTTGTTACATGTTGCCAGACAAGTAGTGTGAAATTCTATTCTAGTGGAATACTCTAGAGTGAGTGTTCTGGATGGATTAGGAAAGAATTAATGATGTAATAAAAGTATTGTGCATGGCCTGCACTAGAAAGATCAAAGTGACTAACTATCATCCTGAGTCGAAGATACATAAGAAACAGAACCGACAGGAGCATACTTGCAACCTAGTAACCGTGCTTAAAGAAAGCATAATCTCGGAGTAGATTTTATGTGTAACGTTATGTCGGAACAGAGCCTAGTTGCATTTTGAGTTAGAGGGATATTACTAGTCCGATAAAAGTGTAGGATACAAGAGTTCAATGTTGACGATGTGTTAGCATTTATCGAGTATTTACGATCAAATAACGGTGATATAAGATCACTTTGTGTCTAATACCGTCATTCCGGATATATTTTGTCTCACTTAAGATCTTGGGTAATGCGTGGGAAGCCTGGGTTAGAGCTAACAATATATTAGAGATCTATAAATAATATAACAATGCCAAGTGAACAAAGAGGATGACCACTACATTTGATTTTAGTTGTCTCGAGTATTAGACCTGAAAAGGGTAAAGGTGATGATTCCTTACCTATTGGAGAGTGTAGCTTCAGTTTTCCACGGAGACTATGTTTGGGAAATGAGTTTGAGAATTTCAGTTGGAGAGATACCTACCAGAAGCGAGTTAGGTCATCAGATTAGAGGATCATACAGCTGAGCCGAATGATATCGGTGATATACCCGGTAACCACTCTAGAATGTGGTAGCAGGCGCTTGTGATCTAAGTACCTGAAAAGATTAAAAATTCAGTGGTTTTATGAAAAACCGATAAGGCTACCTAATATTGGGGATAGTAAGAGACGTAACATTTCAAAGACCTATGTAGCTATAGTTGTAACCTCGGGAGTGACGAGTTAGGGCTTGACCTTGTATGTATGATATTGTTTGACTGCTTGTTTATTTCATGATTGAGTGTTTAGTCTGTGATGTGTGATTTTGGTAATATTGATGTGTGGGAAACTTAGATGTGGAAACAAAGAGACTTTTGTGTAGTGATCAAACACACCAATTTGGTGCCTTAAAGGCCGATAAGGATTGTCTTACCTTAAGTTTCGGGACGAAACTTATTTTGAGGGGATCTGAGGTAACGACCAGTTTTTTTTTCGTTATGCTTTGATAGGGTTAGAGAAGTTTAGGAAAATAAAAATAAAAATTTAGTGAGACTAGGACATACCAGTTTATTTATGGAAGTCGTTTAATTAAGTACCTTGTTCTATGTTTCGGGACGAAACTTATTTTAAGGGGGTACTGATGTAATATCCGAAATTTTTATTCCATTTAATTCCGAATCAATTCGGACTTTGAGTCGTTGACGGTTTCCCATTCTATCTAGTATTTCTTTCTTCACAAATTTTATCATTTTATGTAGAATTTAATTCACATAAAATAATATAATTATATCAAACCCTAATTCTTATAATTATTTATCGTTTTATGTAGAATTTAATTCACATAAAATGGTAGAATTATATCAAACCCTAATTCTTATAATTAATTCTTAACGACGACTTTAGACGAGATCATGACAAGGCTGAGACGAGATTGTGACAAAGCTGTGACGAGACCATGACAAAGCTGTGACGAGGCCCAAACAAGAAGTTGACGAGGCCCAACAAGCAGTTGACAAGGCCCAGACAAGCAGTTCACAATGCCCACACAATCAGTTGACAAGGCCCGGAAAAGTAGTTGACAAAGCCCAGACAAGCCTTGACGAGGCACATACAAGGCCTGATCTCGAGTATGGCCGGCCATCCCAAAACACACCAGCTGCTTCAGCATCTCCCTTGCCCTAGATTCTATTCACGTGTCCTAAAACTCACGTACCCCAGCACCATCTTCTACTCCACGCAAGCTTGCAACATCCAGCGGCGCTCCCGTCCTTCGTCATCTTCCTGAGAGCGCACCGGATCTGCAGCCCCGACCCTCCTCTTCTGCACACCCCAGCCGACGCTCCTCTCCTCTTTTGCACACCCCATCCGGCGCTCCTCTCCTCTTCTGTACACCCTAGCCGGCGCTCCTCTCCCCTTCTGCACACAGCCATGGATGGCGCTAGCAAGTCACTCCAGCCCCGTCCTCAGCCATCAATGCAAAACGCCCTTCAGTACACACCAATGTCAGGATCTCGTGCTTTGCCTCAGGCCATCGGCGTCGATCTCTTCAGGAAACACACGGCCCTTCTCTCCAGTCCAAGTCCAGCCCGACCTCCTCTTTAGTTAGTTGTGAGGCTCTCACATGCAGATCTTTCAACAACAGCAACCCGGTGCTACTCCCTTCACCCCTTCGAGTCGTGGAATCGAGTAAGGCTTGTACCTCTCTCTCCCTTGCATTTCTGTCCACGTATCCCATGCTTAACAAGTGCTTGTCATGCCTTCTAAACCTACATAGATCATTCGTAGATGAGCAGTAAGGAGGCACACGTTTTCTACGTTTTTATGAAGTGATGAGCAGTCATCTTCGAGTCCAATTTTAGGTAAGCTAGGCTTTTCCTTTTTGGCTAGTTTTCGGATATGTTATAGATGGTATTGCATAGTAAATCATACTAAAATCTCAGAGTAATCCATGTTATGGTTTGAGAGATATGGGGTTTCAAAGTTGACTCCTCATACAATTTTTATAAATGTGCTGAGTAGAGAAAAACAGCATGGGATGCTGTTTTGTGAGATAGTTTTGAATAGGCTTTTGATCTCTGTTGGGCTTGAATTTTTGATATCATATAGTTGGCATATTGTTGTAGATTATATTAAAATTGGGAAAACAGCAAAAACTGCTTGTGATGCAGTTTTGTGATATAGGATTGAATATGTTATTGACCTCTATTGGACTTAAGTTTTGGACATGTCTTAGTTATGCTTACATAGTATAGCATATAAAAATTTGAGAGGATTTAATCGAGAGGTTTAGGAGTTATGATTTTTCAAAGTTAAGACAATATGCCGTTTTGTTAAGTGGTTGCTGAATTTCCAGAAACTGTGTTGATCAGTCAAGTTTGAGCATACTTTTTTATGCCTTAGAGATAAGATCCACCGTTCATTTCCAGAAACTGTATTAAATTTTGTTCTAATAGGATCTACTACCTTAGAAGTCTTAGACTTCTAATTACCTAAAAAGTGTGCTGACAAACTTGCCTCCTTTGACAGGCAACCGAGTTATACAGTTAAAGATTGAGTTGTGATTAAGAGAATCAAGATCTGATACAGGTAAGTCCATGGAGTTACTTAGCTGGCTTCTTGTATGAGTGTAATGTGTATGAGTGGTGTTTGTTAGTTACAATAAATAACGAAACCGGAATAGGCCGACTTTATTATTTACGTAATTGACCCCAGTGTATGATAACGGGTCGTGACATCATCTGCCTAGCTCTTGCGAGAGTCTAGGAGCTTCCCTGCGACCAGCCCTGTCAGGTAGACGGTCAAATGCATTAGTACCATTCCGCGTTGGTAAACGGGGACAGGGGCGAGGTTTGGGAATCCCTCGTGTCACAAAATGAGTATCATTAGTAATGACATATCACCTAATTAAAGATAATAAAAGAATTGATTGTTGCATGTTGATTGTGTATGTTGTGTGTTTGTGCTTTTACCTTTATTCTTATGCATATAATGTTAGCTAACGGTTTTATACCGCTTGTAGATGCCTTGCAAGTTAAGACAGTTGTAGAGAGATCCGGAGGAAATGGTCAGCCGGATCCACGTACTCATTTAGTTGGGGACGGGGATGTCTTCTGTTCCTCATATGCGTCATTTTAATATCTTTTCTTGTAAGGCTGATACATATTCTCCATGTATATATTGTTTACATTTTTCAAATGTTTTAAATACTTTTGTGCCTTGTTGTAAGATCCAAGTAAAATTGTTGTTAAACTATGGTCGGGACCCATTGTGAGGTCCTAACCAGTAGCTCCCCGAGTTCTCAGAATTTGGGGTGTTACACATGGCATAACACAAGAAGGGCTCATAAACCTGCCCGATAAGTCTCGTAGCTCGGACCGCACTGATGAATGTACCGGTCTTTTTTAGGTGCCAACCTCGGAAAATCTCCACATGACCTGTATTAGTAGTGACCGCAATTGTCCTCCTACCAATATCTACAACTGGTATATGCCGGCCCATCCAATCCATCCTCAAATAGACTTCCTTATGTACTAAGTACATGACAAAGAAGTCTTCTAGCCAATCAAGACCGCCCAAACGAATGGGACAATTTTGAACCTCTTGGGTACTTCTAATATTACACCACGGGTAACCCTATAATGAAGGGTTTCTCCTCTACTATATCTATGGTCAATCTATCAATGCAAGCATCATAAATAGAAGAGTGCGTAGCACCCGTATTTAAAAGCACTCTAACAGGTAAACCATTAATCTGAATGGGACATATGGTCGCTGTTGCTGCTGGCTCATCTGTGCTTCTCAGATAAAAAATTCTATCAAGTGCACCTCTTGTGTCCGTGGTACCACCACTATGTCCTCTACCTCTACCCTGTCCTTAAACGGAACCCTGAGGAGGAGGATAGCCCGGAGCCCGCTGCTGCTGACCTTGAACCCGATATTGAGGCGGTCTTTGTTTACCTCTTACAACACTAGAAGGTGAGGAACCGTGCTGTCATGGTGTCTTGCCCTTTCAACAATATACAACTTTGTGTCGTGGCTTTCCGCAAGTGAATCAAGTCAATGGTGACTTCTTATACTCGGCTCTCATATGTCTATAGCCTCCGTAGTTATGACATTGCCGTCCTTATTCAACAGTCTGTACTGTTTGCTGATAACTAGAGCATTTCTGAGTCTGACCACTGTTCGCTCAAAAGTGTGTGGTCAAAGTCTTAAAATTTATAAAACTGAAATTAAAGCAAAGTGAACCCTCGATGTATGGATCGGCGTAGTAAAGCAAGAATTTCAGAGTATCGAACTCAGGGATTTGGGGGGAACAAATTCAGTTCACAAATTGTCAAGCGAGTAAATGTAAAAACTTTGCAAATAATATTGGGAAAACAGCAATTCTAAAGATCTAGGTATCCAATTGTGGCAATCGATTCAGGATATTCTAATGATATAAGGACAGAGTCGGGCTTGCAAAGGTATATCACTAGTACAAATCATAAGTTTCTCGGGACTTTTTTTGCATTACGGTAGGGTGTTTTTGAAGTCCCGTAAAACCTTTGGCCGAGAGCTTTTTCTCGGGAGTTTTTCTGCAAGTTCTGAGAAACAAAAAAACTCTAGGGAGTTTTTTAAAAAAGTCCCTACAGATATCTCTCGGGAGTTTTAACAAAAAATCCTGAGAGACTTCTCTAAGGATTTTTTTACAAAACTCCCTAGACATCTTGCTTTAGTAAAAACTCCCGAAGGATGTTTCTAGGGACTTTTTCTAAAAACACCCGAGAGATATTTATACGAAATTTTTTGAAGGGCTTTATTTTATGAAAATGTCGTAAGCTATTTTTTTATCACATATTTAAAGTGGCTTCTTTCCTGCTAACACCTAGAAATAAAAAAAGATCACCAAATTTGTTGGTTGTTGTATGATTCAACAAAAGATACATTTATAATAACAATCAAATGCACTATTTCGTTTCTTCCAACATTCAACAACACATACACTCAAATGTTATCTCATTATATGGTTGTAACGTACAAAATATCTAAATTTTAGCAACTAAAGAGTCATATGTTTTTTAAGGAATGAGCCTTACAATATACTGTCACTAGAATGAAGATCAAAAATGTGACACAATGAGTATAGTATGCCAGTTCCACTACAAGAGCAAAGGGAAAGCTAAGTTAGAACATCATTAATTATGACTATCAACTATAGAAGTACAAAAATGAATAATTACCCCATGATAGGAAGCTTTAAACACATATTGTAGGACTGAGATAATATCAGTTTTCTTGGTGAAGATTGTTATCCCTAATAGTCCTTTAAGCTGTTGGAGGGCAATAGTTACTACATCACCAACCATAAACCCGACAATGGCCGCGTGTGATAGGAAATCAATCAAGAAACCTATCTTAAAGATTAAGAATGACATAACCTGTGTTTATGTATATAACCTGAAGATTCCGAGGGTTGCTTTTGTGATCCCAGAGAAAAACGTAGCAGTGAAGTTGAGCCTTAAGTATTCGTCTGGATTTTTTAACAGAATCAATCTTTGCTTGAAGCAAAGTCCCTAAGACAAGAGAGACAACAACAATGTTAGGAATTGGTCCTATGGCAATATCCCTTGAGCTTCCCATGCACGCGTATACCAATGGCGGGACAAAGCTTGAATCCGCAAACTCGTAATAGGGTATTGTAAGAACATACATAGTCCATATTCAGATTTCAGATTTGCAAGCTTAGCATATGCAATATCCTGCAATACATCAAAGAATAGGTCAATGATTAACAAAATAATCTCCTTCCTCGCCGCAGATTGACCATGGAATTCTTTAGAAAGTTCATCAAAAAAGAAAATTTCCTTCAAGCCATGATTAATCTCCCAAAGTACATTCTGCTTAAGTGGCCTTGGTACTCAGGGATTTCCATTCCCATTATCATCTCCATTAGCTGAACGCTCCATTGTAAACGGAAAAACTCTGCACAGAAGAGTGATAACAGTTAGTATTTCTATCTTCTATGAAACAAATAACTTGTATTTACTCAAGATGAATTACCTACTCAATGTTGGTTCATTACCCAAATATGATGATTCAAAGAATATCCCACATTGGGTTTTTATAAGTTGCTTCGACATTGAAAGGTCAATGCCCTTTAAGCTTGAAAAAAAGATGAATTGCCATCTACATACTATTTTGAACAAGCAAGACTATCATACATCAATCATATTTAAAGAAATTTAAACTACAAGTTTATTATGGTCAATGTGATATTACAGGTCCAGCAATTCACATACTAAGAGATTTGAAATCATTAATTATTGATTTTTTCATAAATTATGACTATATCAATTACTATTGGCTCTTGGATCTATTGACATACATGAATTTCGTTAAAAATGATTTCTTTCTGTTTTAGGATCATGAGATACAAAAATAAGATGACAAAGTTAGTATTAAGATCTAATACAAACAACAAGTCTATTACATGACTGTCATATTTTGATTTGGAGTTAACCTGAAAATAAGCTGCATTTTCAATCTGCTGAATATGTAACAGATTACACAACAGATGTTGACTTTTTATAGGGAATTTCACAAATACACAGCTGCAGAAAGTTCAGTTCATTAACTTGATCATAACTCACACTGCAATTTCCCAACAATTATTGAAAGATTAAAATAGCACTTTCTCCTATGAATATAACAGCTAGCCTGACATTTGCTTGCTTACATCAATAAATATATTTTGCAAGTAAAACAATGACTTGCAACTGGGTTATCATTAATGGTTTGACTAAAACCTTGCCGCCAAACAACAATTTACCATACAACAGACTATCTAAAAACCACTCAAATTGTTAAATCAGTTATGGTTAAGTTCTTGTTCGTTTGTGATAGCATGAATTATAGTCTATATTTTGGGGTTTGTTTGGACGTTTTATCTTTCATAATCTGCATGTTTGTATGTACATTATGTGATTTTACTACCATTTCATCTACCTTTGCGAGAATCGAGGTCTACACCTAGTTTCGTTGTAATTGCAGGTAATATGGTACGTTTTGCATCGAAAAGGAGCAAAAGGAGTCAAGAGTCATTTGGAGCTACATTGAAGAGCAAAAAGGAATCCTTCAGGAAGCATAGCCATGGATTAAAGATTTACTTTGGACCAGTTTTGAGAGATTCTACACTCAGTTATGATCACCTCGGTTGACCAGAGATTCATCTCGACCGAGGCGATCCAGAGACGCCGACTCGACCGAGGCGAACACCTAGGACGCGGCGAGAATATTTTATTCTTGGCTGAGATCTTTTAAAATTGGAAAGTGATCTTATATTTTTGGGCTGAGCTTCTGGAAGGAAGGAGATATGCAGAATCATATATTTTACCTATTTTTATGGGAATATATCTTCTTAAGATTTATTATCTTTGGAGGTTTATTTTTCCTATAAAAAGGGTTGGATTTTCCACAAATCCGATCATGCTTGGAGGCTGCAAGCCCGCTTACACCGCTTACAGTTAGAAATCCCGCTATCAGCGCAGCAGCCGCATCCTACTCCAATTTGGGAGATTCGAAGAACCTTTTTGAAGGTTGAAGGAAGATTGAAGACTATAGCTTTATAGCTTTTTGGAGGGTTTTGTAAGATTGTCTTCAATTCTTTTCCTTGTTGTCTTGTCTTGTTGGATCATTATCCAAGGAACGATTTTGTGTGTTATTTGATTCAGTTATTGAAGTGTTTTCATTAAATTCTTCTTTGTTCAAATATTCACCTTCTTCCCATATATTTAATACTTTCATTATGATGATGAGTGGCTAATTTCCTTGTGTGATTCTAGGGTGATTGGCTGAAGGTTGTGGGAAAAACAATGATAGAATGATCTTAATCACAGTAGGATCCTGAAAGTTCGAGTCTTTAACCTTAACCCTAAGCATCTCGTTCAGTCGATGAACATCTCGGCCGGGGTGGAAACTGGCTGACCGAGGTGGCTTGTCCGATCCTTAACTGAGAGTTAATGTGTTAGAGTTTGCCAAATCCTATTCTTATTATACCTTTCTGGTTCAAAGCAAGCTTAGGATGAGACTTACCCGGTAATTCCTTAGTTTGTATACTAACGATCATAAGTGTAGGTAATAAAGGCTTGTCCTTTATTGGGGTTTGAGTGTGCTTCCATCCCATCTTTGTGAGTTAGCCTGAGACTTACCCGGTAAAGGTTGATTCTATTCCCTTAGATGGTGTGTTAGTTTGAGGCAATAGTTCTTTATCTTAATTCCTTGAGACTTACCCGGTAATAGGAGTTACGGTTTGGGATTAGTGTGTAGTGAGACTTACCCGGTGATCTACTCCACTTTAGAAACACCTTCCCCATGCAAAAATCTCAGCTTTGTCCACTTATCTATAGATCTTGAGTTGGAACCACAACTAGATGCTTTAATCCCTAGAATTGCATGTTTGCTTATTTGACATCTTATTCATCTTTGATTGTATACTTGCTCTTGTGGTTAGCATCAACACTAGCATACCGTATTGGACTTTGTTTCACTAAGTCCCTGTGATCGACCCCTGGAATTTTCTTGCTTTTACTACGATTGACCCGTACACTGCGGGTTCGCATCCTTGTTTTAAGCTTAAGTCTAGGGTTATAAATTTAAAGCTTGCACACACCGTTTGGAGCGAACAAGTTTTTGGCGCCGTTGCCGGGGACTTGGTCTAGACCGAGCCGGTACGGTTTGCTCTTGGGGCATTTGCCTCGTGTTGTCTTACCACTCTACTTGAGTGACTTTTGCAGGTTCTTTCTTAGGTATATGCGAAGAACCCGCACTGGAAAGGAAATCGTTCCTTACGATCCCGAACCAGAAAAGACATACAAACGACGCTTAAGAGAAGCGAAGATGGCCCAACAAGACGATCACGATCTTTTGGCCCAATTGAGAGAGACGCAGGAGCAGCTACGTCTCAGTAAAGAAGAACTAAGGCAGGAAAAAGAAGAGAATCAGGCCAGGAATGCAGCAATCGAAGCTGAGATTGCAGCAATTCGGAACCAGATTCAACCTCGACCGATGCAGGATCCAGTAATTGATCCTCGACCGAGGCAAGTCCCAGTTCCTGACGCCCCGGCCGATGTGCATCCACTTCGGATGCCAGTCCGAGATGTTCTTCTTGCAGGAATTCCACAAACCCTAGGTCAAAGGATGGACCCTAATCAACAGCTGAGGCGTCCAGGAGTGAACCTAGGAGATCCAGCGGACCATGACTACGAACTTCGACCACAAGTTCTAGCGATGATTCGCCAATGTCAATTCGGAGGGCTAGAGAAGGAGTCGCCGCATCAACATCTTCAAAACTACGAGATCTTGATGGAGACCTTGCGACCTCCCAGAATTGAAAATAACAACTACAAGCTAAGACCTTTCTACTTTTCTCTTAAAGATAGAGCTCTTACTTGGTATCAATCTCTTCCTGCAGGAAAGATCAGCACATGGGAAGAGATGACTACGGAATTCTTGACTAAATTCTTTCCCCCCTCAAAGACTGCTGAAATGAGAGGGAAGATCAATGCTTTCATCATGAAGGACAAGGAGAGTTTGTCCAAATCATGGGAGCGGTTCAAAGATATCCTTTTGGATTGCCCACATCATGGGATTCCAAAGATCGAGTTGTTGGAGATCTACTTCAAAGGGCTGGACGGAAACACCCAGTTTAATCTCCAACTACTCTCCGCCGGCACATTTATGGATATGGCGGTTGACGAGGCTTGGGATTTCATTGAGAAGCAAGCCTTGCACATGGAGAAGTACACCCACCAGGGAGCTGAAGGTGGAGTTAAAAGAGTCAACTTTCAAGAGACTCAAACCAACAACAACCAATTCACGTCCTTGAAGAACGACGTGAAGCAATTGAAGGAGCTATTGATGGCTCAAACTAAGAAGGAAGAGCAAGGGCAAAGGAACAACAGCAACAACAACGGGTACCGTAACAACAACAACGGACCCCGAAACAACAACTACAACAACAATAGAGGATCCAATAGCAACAATTGGAGAGCGAATAATAACCAAAACAACGGTAACAATTATTCAAACTCCAACTCTAATGATTCCTCTAACCCTTTCCTCTCTCCTCCTTCTTCTTCTTCTACTCCATTGAAGAGCCAAGGGCAAGGATCAAGTTCGTCTCAGCCGGAAAAGAAGGACGCAGTCCTGGAGGCAATCTTGATCAAGCTTAGTGCTATGGAGAATTCTATGACTTCATTTTCGAGGGCCCAAAAGTCCTTCGAACAACAACTTGCTAATAGGGCGAATGAAGCGCCAAGAGATCCAGGGAAGCTTCCAGCAAAGACGGAAACTAACCCTAAGGGCCAGTGCATGGCCATCACGATGAGGAGTGGACTCAAAACCACAGATCCAGTACCTCGCTCGACGCAGACCACCTCGGTCCAGATCCAGTCGAAGAACACCTCGACCGAGATGCCAACCGAGGCGGTGCAACAGAAAGCAGGAGGAACAACTGAAGCCTATGTTCCACCTCCTGCATATAAACCACCACTTCCATTTCCCCAGTCCAGAGCCAGAGCACATCTTGACAAGCACTTTGGTAAGTTCCTTGACTTGATGAATAAGCTCCATATTAATATCCCTTTCCTTGATGCTATTTTAGGTATGCCCGCCTACGGGAAGTTCTTAAAGGAGATCCTATCAAGGAAGAGGAAGCTGGAGGATGTTGGTGAAGTTAGGATGACATCTAAGTCTTCGGAGTTTATAAAGATCATGAAGGAGAAGATGCCACCTAAGTTGAGAGATCCCGGCTCATTTTGCATTCCCATTCAAGTTGGGGATGTCACTTGTGAAGCCTTATGTGATCTAGGAGCCAGCGTGAGCATCATTCCGCTGGAGCTATGCATTAAGATCGGTCTTGGAGAGCCCAAGCCGGTCAAGATTCGACTTTACATGGCGGATCGCTCCATCACCCATCCCGTGGGCATTTTGGAAGACGTTCCGGTCAAGTTAGGTAACTTCTATCTACCCATAGATTTTGTCGTACTTGACATTCCCGCAGATTATCCTGTTCCTATCATTCTCGGGAGGCCATTTCTAGCAACTTCGGGTTGCAATGTGGATTGCAAGAACGCCAAGTTGAAATTCAACGTTGGTGGCGACGAGGTGGAGTTCGCACTACTTGCAGCCATGAAAGGGGAGCAAATAACTGATGATATCTTCAACATCTACGATGAAGAAGAATCAAGAGAATTGGTGAGCTCTATCCTTATTAATGATCCACTCGAAAGAGTTATTAGCTTCAGTTTAATGGAGGAAGGTATAGATGCTTCTTGTGATGCAGATATACGGAGCCTGAAGGCACTGGAAGAAGATCCAGGAGCCATGACTGAGAAGCTGATCCAGGAAACGAAGATTTCCAGCCTCGGATCCAGTAGCAGTACCTCGACCGAGGCACTTTCTGGACTGAGCGAGGCGTCTGAAGAACACCTCGGTCAACGCCTTTGCGCCTCGACCGAGGTCGGCAGAGAGACGATTCAAACTGAGACTGCACATAGTCCAGTTTCTGACACCACTCCACTGGAAAGAGGAAGCACAGATCCCTCCCAGAAAGCACCCCCAGTTGTGGAGCTTAAACAACTCCCTAGTCACTTGAGGTATATCTTTCTTGGGCCGGATTCTACTTATCCCGTTATTGCTAGTGCTTCCCTCTCCAATTCTGAATTATCTAAGCTAATGCATGTCCTGAGAAAGCATCGGAAAGCCATAGGCTACACCACGGACGATCTTATTGGCATTAACCCTTCTTTCTGCATGCATAGAATTCTAATGGAAGATAATCATAAGACTTCACGGGAACCTCAAAGACGGTTAAATCCGATCATGAAAGAGGTTGTGAAGAAGGAAGTTCTTAAGTTGTTGGATGCAGGTATTATTTATCCTATCTCGGACAGCAAGTGGGTTAGCCCGGTGCATGTCGTCCCGAAGAAAGGAGGGATGACCGTTGTGACGAATAAGAACAACGAGTTGATCCCAACAAGGACCGTTACGGGCTGGAGAGTTTGCATCGACTATAGGAAGCTGAACACGGCTACTAGGAAAGATCATTTTCCGCTTCCCTTCATTGATCAAATGCTCGAACGGTTGGCCCAGCATTCACACTTTTGCTACTTGGACGGCTATAGTGGATTCTTCCAGATTCCTATCCATCCGGATGATCAGGAGAAGACCACTTTCACATGTCCTTGGGGGACGTTTGCCTATCGGAGGATGCCATTCGGGTTGTGCAATGCACCAGCTACCTTCCAGCGATGCATGATGGCCATCTTCTCCGAGTACATAGAGGAGATCATGGAGGTATTTATGGATGATTTTTCTGTATATGGTTCCTCTTTTGATGATTGCCTATCTAACCTTTCTCTAGTGCTTAAAAGATGTGAAGACACTAACCTTGTTTTGAATTGGGAGAAGTGTCATTTTATGGTTAATGAAGGCATTGTGCTAGGACACCTCGTTTCTAATCGAGGTATTGAGGTCGATCGAGCTAAGATCGAGACTATTGAGAAGCTCCCTCCTCCTTGTTCTGTTAAAGGTGTGAGGAGTTTCCTCGGGCATGCAGGTTTCTACAGGAGATTCATCAAGGACTTCTCCAAGATTTCTAAACCTCTAACTAACCTCTTGAATAAAGATGTTGTTTTTGAGTTTTCGCAGGAGTGTCTTGATGCTTTTTACAGGATTAAGGAAGCGTTGATCTCCGCTCCCATTATCCAACCTCCTGACTGGACCTTGCCCTTTGAGGTCATGTGTGACGCTAGCGATGTAGCCGTAGGAGCGGTGCTTGGGCAAAAGAAGGATGGACGGACCACCGCCATTTACTATGCTAGCAAGACGCTAGATGTAGCACAACGCAACTACGCTACCACTGAGAAGGAGTTATTGGCGGTTGTATATGCTTTCGAGAAGTTTCGTTCCTATCTAGTAGGGGCGAAAGTCATTGTCTACACCGACCACGCAGCCATTCGTTACTTGTTGGCTAAAAAAGATGCAAAGCCGCGCCTTATTCGATGGATTCTCTTGCTCCAGGAGTTTGACCTAGAGATCCGCGATAAGAAGGGATCCGAGAATTCAGTTGCGGACCACCTCAGCCGGCTACCGGAATCCTCCCGCGAGACGGATAGCCCACCCATAGACGATTCATTCCCCGACGAGCACCTGCACGTTCTGGAGCGTTTGATGGACTTACTTACTTCACCCCACGATGGAGGTGAAGTATGGGGTGAGGGAACCTCCTACCTCCTTTGAGACGCACTATGGTCCAGCTAGCGACCTTAAATCAAGCGCTTCTTGGGAGGCAACCCAAGGTATTGCTTTCTTTCCCGTTTTCTAGTCTAGTTTAGATAGTTTTTGTTTTTGCTTTGCTTTGCTTTGCTTTGTTTTTGGCGTTCTGGACAGATAACAGGAAGGAGCACTCCAGGAAAGGGAGAAGTTCGAGATTCTGAGAAGAAAGAGGCACCTCGGTCACTGTCAGAACACCTCGACCGAGTTGATTCTTGAAGCAACCGAGGCGACTAGGGTTTCTGCAGAACCGCCTCGGTCCGTACCACCTCGGTCCAGTCGAGACCATCTCGACCGAGGTGACAGCAGATCTCGCGACGGTATAAAAAGCGAAAATTACTTTTCACTTTTTATTTTTCACCCATTTCGACCGCGGCGACAGAGCACCTCGTTCTCCCTCGTTTCTCACTCTTTTTCGACGATTTCTGCTTCAAAACTGCAATTGAGGAGTAGAGGAGTCGATTGCAACTACAGATCTGCAAGAACTCTGAGTGTTTCGACCGAAACGAAGCGAAAAAGGTTCGAAAACCCTAACCGACTCGTTTACCGCTTATTGGGCTTTGGTTGCCCTTGTTTCTGTTGAGGAAATCTATAAGTACCCCTTAGGAAGCAATTGTAGTGATTTTAGGGGGAAAAGAACTGAATTTTCTGAGAATCGAAATCGAACTGTTACGCCTCGGTCCAGTCGGCCTGCACCTCGACCGAGGTGATTTCTGAGATTTGTCAGTCGACCGAGGTGGTCTGACAGACTGTTTTGTGAAGATGAGTTCAGACAGAATACTAGCCCTGAGAGACAGATCTTCACCCTCCCCTTCCCCTTCTTCTTCCCGTCCCTACCGCCCGGTTATCCACGAGAGATGCCGGGTAGATTATGAGAGGATAGCTGGACGTCCAGTCATCGCACCGCGATTTCTAGACGTGTCAGCTTTTGACTGCCTAGGGTTAGAGGCTGACCTTAGGAGGATGATAGCTACAGTCGGGCTGGATCAGTTTTCTGAGATCCGAGCCCCAGCCTACATAGAGCCGACACTAGAGTTCGTCAGCTCCTTCTCCTACCTACCCACAGAGGGATCTGTGAAGTACCGGCTGATGAGCCGGAACTTCATAGTTCCATTAGAGATATTCAGAGAGATTTTCAGCTTTCCTACCCCTACAGCTGTAGACTTCCCCTCCCGATCCGTAGCTAGGGAGTTTTGGGGTCAGATAGCCCACATCACCACTCACGCAGACAGATGGCGCCCTGGAGATTCCAGGGAGAAGGTCATCTTCCACCCAGCTTTCAGACTCGCCCACCGGATATTCAGCGAGATGCTTCTGGCGCGTACTGAGACGCCCCAGAAGATCAGACAGGGGGAGCTATTTTCGTTGTACTGCATGGTCACGGGAGGATACCCGGACTTTGGCTTGCTCCTGGCAGAGGATCTGCACAGGATCAAGGCCAAAGGGAAGGGTGATATTTGCTGTGGAGGTCTAGTCACCCACATCGCCTCCTACCACGGGATGGATCTCAGTATCTGCACATTGGCGGCGGCTCCGAAGCCGCTGGGTCTGCAGGAGATGATCACGAGGCGGATTCTTGTTCCTCGTGGGCTGACTACTCCGTATGTTGCCATGCCTTGGGAGCGGACAGCGCCTCAGGGCATCAGATGGTCTGCACAGTTTTCGGTCTTCGACCCGCATTTTTGGCAGACAGCATGGGCCCCGCTTATGGAGGACTATAGAGAGGGAGCAGCTGCAGCTGCTGAGGAGGCTGAGGAGGCTGAGGAGGAGGACGATGATGACGAGACAGTTGATGAGAGAGGAGGCGGCGTCCCGATGGACACAGGGACAGATACAGCTGGGACGAGCGCGCCTCCCATTATTGATTTGGATGAGGATGAGGAGGATACTGAGCCTGCACCTGCTGCACCTCCCGTTAGATCTACTAGACGTCGGACACGCCGTCACAGAGATGCAGAGGCTCATCGTCGGATCGACGAGTTGACAGAGCAGATGATAGACTCATATGCTGCCCTTACAGTAGACTTGCATGAGAGGTTTGCCGCCCAGCACCGACACCTTGACAGCTGGACTCAGCAGATGTTGGAGGGGCAGCACTATCAGCGTAGGATGATGGAGCTACAGTTCCAGCAGACTATGGGCTATCCATTCGATCCGACCCAGTATCCTTATGTACCACCACCACCACCACCGGATCAGGACTACTGAGGAGCTGCAGAGTTTTATTTATTATATTTTTATGCAGTTCGGCTCTTTATCCGGTGAGTCCTCTTTCATTTAGACTTTTATTATACCCACTGGGACAGTGTGTCTCAAGTATGGAGTATTTATATGTATTATTTGACTACGTGACTATTTGTATTCGATACTTTTGATGTATGACATTTTATCGGATATTTATATTTATGCTTCACTTTTGCATTTATATGTTTATCTGAGATTGCATGCATACTTACAGGTTATTTGATTGAGAAAAACGTCGAAACCGAAAAAAAAATGGTTTTTTTAAAAAAAAAAAAAAAAAAAATTTTTGACCTCGACCGGGACAGTTCTGGCAAAACGAGGTGTTTCACCTCGGTTGAACCAAGAACACCTCGACCGAGGTGGGCGTAACAGAGAGTTTTCGAAAACGATTTTTGTGTTACTTATCTGGATATGATCTCAGTGAAGATTTTGTTTACCGACTGGATTTAAATTCTTTATATGTTTGAAATGTTTTATGATATGTTTAAGTTGCTAAATGCTTTGTTTGAAATTATTTGCATGTTTAATACTTTATTTTTATCCAAATTATGTTGAATTTGAAGGTTGACACCGCAGCATAAGTTCTCTCACGTTCTTCTTGGAAAGACCAAGGCAATTCATTCTTCTTCTTCTTCTTCTTCTTGATCATGCTTAGCCCCTCATATACATATTGCCTCCCTTTACCTATCCGGGAATTTGGAAGCAAGCGAAGTGGTGAAAGCAAGTCAAAAGTTGAGAAGTGGCTGAAAGTGAAAGTGTTAGAAAGCAATAATAGGTTTGGGGAAGTCAATCATGAAGATGAGTAACTCGGCACCATTCACATAGCCGGGTGTTTGTGTCTTGCCAAAGTCGGATTGAGCGATATTCCTAACGGGTCATGGTATGTGCATCAAGGGTTTGACGCATCTCAAGAAATTGATGATTGCGGATTTCCTAGGCTTCGGTTATTGTGCACCTCTGTCCATGCATCCCAAAAAGTAAAGTAAAAAAGAAAAAGTGTGAAATAAGCAAAGCTTATTGGTGGAAGATGTTGCAAGTCAAAGTGAAAGTAAAGTTCATCCTTTTCCCGGATTCTAGCACCACATTACCTTACATACATCCCTACCCTACACGTTTCTTGACCTTTCTTTTGGGAAGCCCTTGAGACCTTGAGCTTGTTGATTGACTTAGCGGTTTAAATCGGATTATACATGATTAATTTT
This sequence comes from Fagopyrum esculentum, assembly GCA_033239045.1. Lineage (NCBI taxonomy): Eukaryota > Viridiplantae > Streptophyta > Magnoliopsida > Caryophyllales > Polygonaceae > Fagopyrum > Fagopyrum esculentum. The sequence goes on from BSUD01000001.1 coordinate 55,035,449, forward strand.
GATAATTATGATTTATTATGCATTCTATGATTTTATGCAAAGATGAACAACTTTCCTATATTTATAAAATGTTTTGATCATATTGAGTTTTTAATTTCCAGGAAGTACTCTCTTAGAGTGATCTATGATAATTGCACACCATAAAAATGTTTTTGAAAGACTTTTCATTGATTTTCTTGACTTATAATCCATTCTATCTTGATTTCTATATGAGGAACTTGCTTAGGGACAAGCAAGGGCTAAGTATGGGGTATTTTGATAGCATGAATTATAGTCTATATTTTGGGGTTTGTTTGGACGTTTTATCTTTCATAATCTGCATGTTTGTATGTACATTATGTGATTTTACTACCATTTCATCTACCTTTGCGAGAATCGAGGTCTACACCTAGTTTCGTTGTAATTGCAGGTAATATGGTACGTATTGCATCAAAAAGGAGCAAAAGGAGTCAAGAGTCATTTGGAGCTACATTCAGGAAGCACAACCATGGATTAAAGATTTACTTTGGACCAGTTTTGAGAGATTCTACATTCAGTTATGATCACCTCGGTTGCCCAGAGATTCATCTCGACCGAGGCGATCCAGAGACGCCGACTCGACCGAGGCGAACACCTAGGACGCGGCGAGAATATTTTATTCTTGGCTGAGATCTTTTAAAATTGGAAAGTGATCTTATATTTTTGGGCTGAGCTTCTAGAAGGAAGGAGATATGCAGAATCATATATTTTACCTATTTTTATGGGAATATATCTTCTTAAGATTTATTATCTTTGGAGGTTTATTTTTCCTATAAAAAGGATTGGATTTTCCACAAATCCGATCATGCTTGGAGGCTGCAAGCCCGCTTACACCGAAATACAGGCTGCATACACCCGCTATCAGCGCAGCAGCCGCATCCTACTCCAATTTGGGAGATTCGAAGAACCTTTTTGAAGGTTGAAGGAAGATTGAAGACTATAGCTTTATAGCTTTTTGGAGGGTTTTGTAAGATTGTCTTCAATTCTTTTCCTTGTTGTCTTGTCTTGTTGGATCATTATCCAAGGAACGATTTTGTGTGTTATTTGATTCAGTTATTGAAGTGTTTTCATTAAATTCTTCTTTGTTCAAATATTCACCTTCTTCCCATATATTTAATACTTTCATTATGATGATGAGTGGCTAATTTCCTTGTGTGATTCTAGGGTGATTGGCTGAAGGTTGTGGGAAAAACAATGATAGAATGATCTTAATCACAGTAGGATCCTGAAAGTTCGAGTCTTTAACCTTAACCCTAAGCATCTCGTTCAGTCGATGAACATCTCGGCCGGGGTGGAAACTGGCTGACCGAGGTGGCTTGTCCGATCCTTAACTGAGAGTTAATGTGTTAGAGTTTGCCAAATCCTATTCTTATTATACCTTTCTGGTTCAAAGCAAGCTTAGGATGAGACTTACCCGGTAATTCCTTAGTTTGTATACTAACGATCATAAGTGTAGGTAATAAAGGCTTGTCCTTTATTGGGGTTTGAGTGTGCTTCCATCCCATCTTTGTGAGTTAGCCTGAGACTTACCCGGTAAAGGTTGATTCTATTCCCTTAGATGGTGTGTTAGTTTGCGGCAATAGTTCTTTATCTTGATTCCTTGAGACTTACCCGGTAATAGGAGTTACGGTTTAGGATTAGTGTGTAGTGAGACTTACCCGGTGATCTACTCCACTTTAGAAACACCTTCCCCATGCAAAAATCTCAGCTTTGTCCACTTATCTATAGATCTTGAGTTGGAACCACAACTAGATGCTTTAATCCCTAGAATTGCATGTTTGCTTATTTGACATCTTATTCATCTTTGATTGTATACTTGCTCTTGTGGTTAGCATCAACACTAGCATACCGTATTGGACTTTGTTTCACTAAGTCCCTGTGATCGACCCCTGGAATTTTCTTGCTTTTACTACGATTGACCCGTACACTGCGGGTTCGCATCCTTGTTTTAAGCTTAAGTCTAGGGTTATAAATTTAAAGCTTGCACACACCGTTTGGAGCGAACAAGTTTTTGGCGCCGTTGCCGGGGACAGTTCTGATATGTTTAAGTTGCTAAATGCTTTGTTTAAGTTGCTAAATACTTACAGGTTATTTGACTGAGAAAAACGTCGAAACCGAAAAAAAAACAAAATGGTTTTAAAAAAATTTTTGACCTCGACCGGGACAGTTCTGGCAAAACGAGGTGTTTCACCTCGGTTGAACCAAGAACACCTCGACCGAGGTGGGCGTAACAGAGAGTTTTCGAAAACGATTTTTGTGTTACTTATCTGGATATGATCTCAGTGAAGATTTTGTTTACCGACTGGATTTAAATTCTTTATATGTTTGAAATGTTTTATGATATGTTTAAGTTGCTAAATGCTTTGTTTAAAATTATTGGCATGTTTAATACTTTATTTTTATCCAAATTATGTTGAATTTGAAGGTTGACACCGCAGCATAAGTTCTCTCACGTTCTTCTTGGAAAGACCAAGGCAATTCATTCTTCTTCTTCTTCTTCTTCTTGATCATGCTTAGCCCCTCATATACATATTGCCTCCCTTTACCTATCCGGGAATTTGGAAGCAAGCGAAGTGGTGAAAGCAAGTCAAAAGTTGAGAAGTGGCTGAAAGTGAAAGTATTAGAAAGCAATAATAGGTTTGGGGAAGTCAATCATGAAGATGAGTAACTCGGCACCATTCACATAGCCGGGTGTTTGTGTCTTGCCAAAGTCGGATTGAGCGATATTCCTAACGGGTCATGGTATGTGCATCAAGGGTTTGACGCATCTCGAGAAATTGATGATTGCGGATTTCCTAGGCTTCGGTTATTGTGCACCTCTGTCCATGCATCCCAAAAAGTAAAGTAAAAAGAAAAAAGTGTGAAATAAGCAAAGCTTATTGGTGGAAGATGTTGCAAGTCAAAGTGAAAGTGAAGTTCATCCTTTTCCCGGATTCTAGCACCACATTACCTTACATGCATCCCTACCCTACACGTTTCTTGACCTTTCTTTTGGGAAGCCCTTGAGACCTTGAGCTTGTTGATTGACTTAGCGGTTTAAATCGGATTATACATGATTAATTTTGATAATTATGATTTATTATGCATTCTATGATTTTATGCAAAGATGAACAACTTTCCTATATTTATAAAATGTTTTGATCATATTGAGTTTTTTAATTTCCAGGAAGTACTCTCTTAGAGTGATCTATGATAGTTGCACACCATAAAAATATTTTTGAAGGACTTCTCATTGATTTTCTTGACTTATAATCCATTCTATCTTAATTTCTATATGAGGAACTTGCTTAGGGACAAGCAAGGGCTAAGTATGGGGTATTTTATCCCTATGACCCTACTTTGTACCCCTACATGCCACCACCACCACCGGATCAGGACTACTGAGGAGCTGCAGAGTTTTATTTATTATATTTTTATGCAGTTCGGCTCTTTATCCGGTGAGTCCTCTTTCATTTAGACTTTTATTATACCCACTGGGACAGTGTGTCTCAAGTATGGAGTATTTAGATGTATTATTTGACTTACGTGACTATTTGTATTCGATACTTTTGACTTATGACATTGTATCGGATATTTATATTTATGCTTCACTTTTGCATTTATATGTTTATCTGAGATTGCATGCATACTTACAGGTTATTTGATTGAGAAAAACGTCGAAACCGAAAAAAAAAATGGTTTTAAAAAAATTTTTGACCTCGACCGGGACAGTTCTGGCAAAACGAGGTGTTTCACCTCGGTTGAACCAAGAACACCTCGACCGAGGTGGGCGTAACAGAGAGTTTTCGAAAACGATTTTTGTGTTACTTATCTGGATATGATCTCAGTGAAGATCTTGTTTACTGACTGGTTTTAAATTCTTTATATGTTTGAAATGTTTTATGATATGTTTAAGTTGCTAAATGCTTTGTTTGAAATTATTGGCATGTTTAATACTTTATTTTTATCCAAATTATGTTGAATTTGAAGGTTGACACCGCAGCATAAGTTCTCTCACGTTCTTCTTGGAAAGACCAAGGCAATTCATTCTTCTTCTTCTTCTTCTTCTTGATCATGCTTAGCCCCTCATATACATATTGCCTCCCTTTACCTATCCGGGAATTTGGAAGCAAGCGAAGTGGTGAAAGCAAGTCAAAAGTTGAGAAGTGGCTGAAAGTGAAAGTGTTAGAAAGCAATAATAGGTTTGGGGAAGTCAATCATGAAGATGAGTAACTCGGCACCATTCACATAGCCGGGTGTTTGTGTCTTGCCAAAGTCGGATTGAGCGATATTCCTAACGGGTCATGGTATGTGCATCAAGGGTTTGATGCATCTCGAGAAATTGATGATTGCGGATTTCCTAGGCTTCGGTTATTGTGCACCTCTGTCCATGCATCCCAAAAAGTAAAGTAAAAGAAAAAGTGTGAGATAAGCAAAGCTTATTGGTGGAAGATGTTGCAAGTCAAAGTGAAAGTGAAGTTCATCCTTTTCCCGGATTCTAGCACCACATTACCTTACATACATCCCTACCCTACACGTTTCTTGACCTTTCTTTTGGGAAGCCCTTGAGACCTTGAGCTTGTTGATTGACTTAGCGGTTTAAACTGGATTATACATGATTAATTTTGATAATTATGATTTATTATGCATTCTATGATTTTATGCAAAGATGAACAACTTTTCTATATTTATAAAATGTTTTGAGCATATTGAGTTTTTAAATTCCATGAAGTATTCCCTTAGAGTGATCTATGATAGTTGCACACCATAAAATGTTTTTGAAAGAGTTTTTCATCGATTTTATTGACTTATAATCCATTCTATCTTGATTTCTATATGAAGAACTTGCTTAGGGACAAGCAAGGGCTAAGTATGGGGTATTTTGATAGCATGAATTATAGTCTATATTTTGGGGTTTGTTTGGACGTTTTATCTTTCATAATCTGCATGTTTGTATGTACATTATGTGATTTTACTACCATTTCATCTACCTTTGCGAGAATCGAGGTCTACACCTAGTTTCGTTGTAATTGCAGGTAATATGGTACGTATTGCATCAAAAAGGAGCAAAAGGAGTCAAGAGTCATTTGGAGCTACATTCAGGAAGCACAACCATGGATTGAAGATTTACTTTGGACCAGTTTTGAGAGATTCTACATTCAGTTATGAGTCACCTCGGTTGACCAGAGATTCATCTCGACCGAGGCGATCCAGAGACGCCGACTCGACCGAGGCGAACACCTAGGACGCGGCGAGAATATTTTATTTTTGGGCTGAGCTTCTAGAAGGAAGGAGATATGCAGAATATATATTTTACCTATTTTTATGGGAATATATCTTCTTAAGATTTCTTATCTTTGGAGGGTTATTTTTCCTATAAAAAGGGTTGGATTTTCCACAAATCCGATGATGCTTAGATGCTTAGAGGCTGCATACACCGCATACGATCTCGATTACAGCGAAGAATACGCAGCAGCCGCATCATACTCCAATTTGGGAGAGAGTTGAAGAACCTTTTTGAAGGTTGAAGGAAGATTGAAGACTATAGCTTTATAGCTTTTTGGAGGGTTTTGTAAGATTGTCTTCAATTCTTTTCCTTGTTGTCTTGTCTTGTTGGATCATTATCCAAGGAACGATTTTGTGTGTTATTTGATTCAGTTATTGAAGTGTTTTCATTAAATTCTTCTTTGTTCAAATATTCACCTTCTTCCCATATATTTAATACTTTCATTATGATGATGAGTGGCTAATTTCCTTGTGTGATTCTAGGGTGATTGGCTGAAGGTTGTGGGAAAAACAATGATAGAATGATCTTAATCACAGTAGGATCCTGAAAGTTCGAGTCTTTAACCTTAACCCTAAGCATCTCGTTCAGTCGATGAACATCTCGGCCGGGGTGGAAACTGGCTGACCGAGGTGGCTTATCCGATCCTTAACTGAGAGTTAATGTGTTAGAGTTTGCCAAATCCTATTCTTATTATACCTTTCTGGTTCAAAGCAAGCTTAGGATGAGACTTACCCGGTAATTCCTTAGTTTGTATACTAACGATCATAAGTGTAGGTAATAAAGGCTTGTCCTTTATTGGGATTTGAGTGTGCTTCCATCCCATCTTTGTGAGTTAGCCTGAGACTTACCCGGTAAAGGTTGATTCTATTCCCTTAGATGGTGTGTTAGTTTGAGGCAATAGTTCTTTATCTTAATTCCTTGAGACTTACCCGGTAATAGGAGTTACGGTTTGGGATTAGTGTGTAGTGAGACTTACCCGGTGATCTACTCCACTTTAGAAACACCTTCCCCATGCAAAAATCTCAGCTTTGTCCGCTTATCTATAGATCTTGAGTTGGAACCACAACTAGATGCTTTAATCCCTAGAATTGCATGTTTGCTTTATTTGACATCTTATTCATCTTTGATTGTATACTTGCTCTTGTGGTTAGCATCAACACTAGCATACCGTATTGGACTTTGTTTCACTAAGTCCTTGTGATCGACCCCTGGAATTTTCTTGCTTTTACTACGATTGACCCGTACACTGCGGGTTCGCATCCTTGTTTTAAGCTTAAGTCTAGGGTTATAAATTTAAAGCTTGCACACACCGTTTGGAGCGAACAAGTTTTTGGCGCCGTTGCCGGGGACAGTTCTGATATGTTTAAGTTGCTAAATGCTTTGTTTAAGTTGCTAAATACTTACAGGTTATTTGATTGAGAAAAACGTCGAAACCGAAAAAAAAACAAAATGGTTTTAAAAAAATTTTTGACCTCGACCGGGACAGTTCTGGCAAAACGAGGTGTTTCACCTCGGTTGAACCAAGAACACCTCGACCGAGGTGGGCGTAACAGAGAGTTTTCGAAAACGATTTTTGTGTTACTTATCTGGATATGATCTCAGTGAAGATTTTGTTTACCGACTGGATTTAAATTCTTTATATGTTTGAAATGTTTTATGATATGTTTAAGTTGCTAAATGCTTTGTTTGAAATTATTGGCATGTTTAATATTTTATTTTTATCCAAATTATGTTGAATTTGAAGGTTGACACCGCAGCATAAGTTCTCTCACGTTCTTCTTGGAAAGACCAAGGCAATTCATTCTTCTTCTTCTTCTTCTTCTTGATCATGCTTAGCCCCTCATATACATATTGCCTCCCTTTACCTATCCGGGAATTTGGAAGCAAGCGAAGTGGTGAAAGCAAGTCAAAAGTTGAGAAGTGGCTGAAAGTGAAAGTGTTAGAAAGCAATAATAGGTTTGGGGAAGTCAATCATGAAGATGAGTAACTCGGCACCATTCACATAGCCGGGTGTTTGTGTCTTGCCAAAGTCGGATTGAGCGATATTCCTAACGGGTCATGGTATGTGCATCAAGGGTTTGATGCATCTCGAGAAATTGATGATTGCGGATTTCCTAGGCTTCGGTTATTGTGCACCTCTGTCCATGCATCCCAAAAAGTAAAGTAAAAGAGAAAAAAGTGTGAAATAAGCAAAGCTTATTGGTGGAAGATGTTGCAAGTCAAAGTGAAAGTGAAGTTCATCCTTTTCCCGGATTCTAGCACCACATTACCTTACATACATCCCTACCCTACACGTTTCTTGACCTTTCTTTTGGGAAGCCCTTGAGACCTTGAGCTTGTTGATTGACTTAGCGGTTTAAATCGGATTATACATGATTAATTTTGATAATTATGATTTATTATGCATTCTATGATTTTATGCAAAGATGAACAACTTTCCTATATTTATAAAATGTTTTGATCATATTGAGTTTTTAATTTCCAGGAAGTACTCTCTTAGAGTGATCTATGATAATTGCACACCATAAAAATATTTTTGAAGGACTTTTCATTGATTTTCTTGACTTATAATCCATTCTATCTTGATTTCTATATGAGGAACTTGCTTAGGGACAAGCAAGGGCTAAGTATGGGGTATTTTGATAGCATGAATTATAGTCTATATTTTGGGGTTTGTTTGGACGTTTTATCTTTCATAATCTGCATGTTTGTATGTACATTATGTGATTTTACTACCATTTCATCTACCTTTGCGAGAATCGAGGTCTACACCTAGTTTCGTTGTAATTGCAGGTAATATGGTACGTTTTGCATCGAAAAGGAGCAAAAGGAGTCAAGAGTCATTTGGAGCTACATTGAAGAGCAAAAAGGAATCCTTCAGGAAGCATAGCCATGGATTAAAGATTTACTTTGGACCAGTTTTGAGAGATTCTACACTCAGTTATGATCACCTCGGTTGACCAGAGATTCATCTCGACCGAGGCGATCCAGAGACGCCGACTCGACCGAGGCGAACACCTAGGACGCGGCGAGAATATTTTATTCTTGGCTGAGATCTTTTAAAATTGGAAAGTGATCTTATATTTTTGGGCTGAGCTTCTGGAAGGAAGGAGATATGCAGAATCATATATTTTACCTATTTTTATGGGAATATATCTTCTTAAGATTTATTATCTTTGGAGGTTTATTTTTCCTATAAAAAGGGTTGGATTTTCCACAAATCCAACATCCGCTTACAGTTAGAACATCCCGCATACGACGCAGAACACCCGCTATCAGCGCAGCAGCCGCATCCTACTCCAATTTGGGAGATTCGAAGAACCTTTTTGAAGGTTGAAGGAAGATTGAAGACTATAGCTTTATAGCTTTTTGGAGGGTTTTGTAAGATTGTCTTCAATTCTTTTCCTTGTTGTCTTGTCTTGTTGGATCATTATCCAAGGAACGATTTTGTGTGTTATTTGATTCAGTTATTGAAGTGTTTTCATTAAATTCTTCTTTGTTCAAATATTCACCTTCTTCCCATATATTTAATACTTTCATTATGATGATGAGTGGCTAATTTCCTTGTGTGATTCTAGGGTGATTGGCTGAAGGTTGTGGGAAAAACAATGATAGAATGATCTTAATCACAGTAGGATCCTGAAAGTTCGAGTCTTTAACCTTAACCCTAAGCATCTCGTTCAGTCGATGAACATCTCGGCCGGGGTGGAAACTGGCTGACCGAGGTGGCTTGTCCGATCCTTAACTGAGAGTTAATGTGTTAGAGTTTGCCAAATCCTATTCTTATTATACCTTTCTGGTTCAAAGCAAGCTTAGGATGAGACTTACCCGGTAATTCCTTAGTTTGTATACTAACGATCATAAGTGTAGGTAATAAAGGCTTGTCCTTTATTGGGGTTTGAGTGTGCTTCCATCCCATCTTTGTGAGTTAGCCTGAGACTTACCCGGTAAAGGTTGATTCTATTCCCTTAGATGGTGTGTTAGTTTGAGGCAATAGTTCTTTATCTTAATTCCTTGAGACTTACCCGGTAATAGGAGTTACGGTTTGGGATTAGTGTGTAGTGAGACTTACCCGGTGATCTACTCCACTTTAGAAACACCTTCCCCATGCAAAAATCTCAGCTTTGTCCACTTATCTATAGATCTTGAGTTGGAACCACAACTAGATGCTTTAATCCCTAGAATTGCATGTTTGCTTATTTGACATCTTATTCATCTTTGATTGTATACTTGCTCTTGTGGTTAGCATCAACACTAGCATACCGTATTGGACTTTGTTTCACTAAGTCCCTGTGATCGACCCCTGGAATTTTCTTGCTTTTACTACGATTGACCCGTACACTGCGGGTTCGCATCCTTGTTTTAAGCTTAAGTCTAGGGTTATAAATTTAAAGCTTGCACACACCGTTTGGAGCGAACAGTTTGCTACTATGTTAAAAAAAGTCCAAGGATAATGTACATACGACTATACGAGCATATTCAATAAAGTGTATAACAATGTTACATACTAATTTAAATCCGTCATCTCAACTTATAATAATACTCTCTTTCACAATGCTTGTCACAATCATCTAATCATTATAAAAACAAGTCAGTATTTTGCAACGACTATTTATAAAACTAACTTACATCTCAAGCATAGAGCATATATTCCCTAATGGCATGAAAGGAGTGGAAGAAATGCGCAGTATATTGTCTATAAGTAAACTTCAAAATGAACCTACCACATAAACTTAAGTTAAATTTTTCAAAACCAATTGTTAATTAGGGCTTTTTGATGTATATAAATATTAGTGATTTCAGTTTCTATAAATTGTCCAAAGTAATGGAACCCCTCTTATTTACCTAGGCAAAGTTATATTAGGCGAATTGCTTTTGCACCTATTGTATTGATGGAAATCATAGAATGGAAGGTTTCTCTGACTATTTTTGTATACTTATCTTATATCTCATAGAAATTACTATAGAAGACTTATATGACGTTACTAATGAGAGTAATGGCATTATAGGAATGTCCTAATATTATGTTCCGTGAATTGAGTGCACGCAGAAGTCACAAGAGGCAACAAGGCACTAGTTTTCTAATTTTAATTGATTTAGTTTTGGATGTAAGTCTATTCCAAGTTAGGATTAGATAACCCTCTAATACTTTGCCATGTTTGCGTATTAAGGATGGAGAAGTAAATCATTTGCAGTACTCTTTTCAGAGCTAACCCCACTTATATTGTTTCTTATTACGGAGTGAGCTAGCAAGACAAACCCAACTATTTCCTAATTATAAAAGGAAACATTAGTTGCTGCAACTTTGAACCATACCACATAAAATCTCCAACAAACTCTCTTCATTTCTGTATATTTTTATGTTTTAGTTCTTCAAAACATGCAAAATCAAGACATGAATTTGGTTCAGTATACTGATGCAAAGCCGAGCTTCACCAGTGAATCGTCAATGCTATCATTCAGCTTGAAGGAATAGATAGTTATTACCCTAACCTACCCTAAACTACAAAGAGTTCTTCTTGCCAATTACAAGTAATTCTATTCCATATCCTTACAGTTTAAAATCAACACTATAAATAACAACAACGAAATCAAGACGCAATGGTTTATATTCATCAGCATACTTCTTCTACTTACTACACAACCAAAAGGCTCAAGAGAGAGTGTACAAATCCATACTAGCCATAATCGATACTCAAAACCATAGACCAACCTAATGGTGCACAAAACACGAATCGAGTACCGCGAGAGCAATTGGTGCAGACAACACGATACTCAAAAGCAATGTTCAAGTTGATGTAGTAGACGGTGAATCAATAATTTCCAGCCTTCAACCTTCATCGATACTCACTTCTCAACAATTTTTTTGGGAGGCGACAATGAGTATCGAGTACCGCGAGGCAATTGGAACAATTTAGGTTAAGGCTATTGATAACACGATTTATGACGTAGGTTTAGGCATCCATTTAGATAGTTTTTCCCGTTAATCATGCATGGTTTAACATTAGTTCGTGACGATTTGCACTTAATTCATGTATGTTGTCGAGATAGACGTCTACACGGACTTTTGCATGTTTTGTAGGTATTTTGGGAGCTTTTGGAGCTTAATCGATACATTCGAGGATTTTTCTTCGTGATGACACACTTCCGGACTCATTTAGAAGCAAGCTAGGGGCAAAGGAGAGCACATGGGACCTTGTTGGTGCATGCCTTGCACCAATTCGTGGCTTAATGATCCGAAGAAGGGTGAGGCACCAAAACCACAGTCACTGGGACTTCCACGGGCGTGAAAATGGGCCGTGGTTCTCTCCGCACAGCTTTGACAGCTGTCCCACGATCTCCATAACCGACCCTTGCCCTTGATGGAGTATAGGAGGTGGTCTTGCAGGTTGTTAGGGGGGCGGGACACACAATTCTCTCCCACACTCTCTTATTTCACATCATTGGATTGGAAGCTACTCTTGGAGGGAAGAAACACTCTCATTTTTGGGAAGAAAAGAAGAACACACGATCTTAGAGTTTCATAGTTTTTAGAGTGATTTTGGGGTGAACTTGTTGGAAACGTTTGCAAAGGTTTGTAAGGAACGATTTGAACCTTCTTTTGAAGGGTTGTAAGTCTTTCTCAACATTTATTCACCTTGTGTTTATTGTTCTACTTGTTCATCTCTCTTTCATTTCATTTTCTTGGTATGGAAGCCATGAATATATGCTTGTTGAGTTTGATTGTTAAGATGTATGTTGATGGCTAAATAAATGCGATTCTAGGGTAAGGAAATGATGGTTATGGCCTGGACTATGATAGGATAGACTTAAACGTACCTTTGGATGATTTATTTGCTCGAACATAGCTGTTGTTGTAAACCACGGTATGATCCTGCATATCCACGATCGTGGAATTGGATGAACTGCCCGTGATTTTGTCTGACTCGCTTGTATTGTTAAATCTGAGTGATATGATGTTAGATTATTGAAATCCTAGTGTTTGTTGAGCTTCATCTACCCTAGGGTGACCCAGTGTTAGCAACTAAGTGAAAGAAGAGACCTACCCGGTAATTCTTGATCTTAGGTACCGAGGATGATGAACTCTAGGTAGTAGGGAGTCTCACAAGCCGATATTGGACTGAATGTGTTAGGATTGATGTTTAGGACTTGCCTTCCCGAGACTTAACCGGTAAGGAGAGGTTAGATCCCTAGATAGCAACCTGGTTTGTGTAGATTTCCCAACCTTAGGCTCCTAGAGACTTACCCGGTAATAGGACCATAGGTGCGGGTTTAGTGGATCATGAGACCTACCCGGTAATTGACCCCATTTGAGAAACATTCTTTCCCAACATACCATAGCTAATCCAAAGAATGATTAGAAACTTGAGTCCATTGCCATAACCGGAATTTCTAACCCCTAGAATCCGCTTTTCTCTCTTTGATCACATATTTTGTGTTTACCTTGCTTATTTGTGTTTCTAGCTTGATTTGTTAGATTGTTTTATAATCTTGCATCATTTGTGATCTTTGTTTGATCACCACAAACCCAAACCCAAAAACATCATGATTTTCATTTCTTTATTTCCTTCTCTTTTCTTAGACTAGATTCACACTATCCTTAATCACCTATTTGATTCAATTTCACCTTAGACTTTGTGTTCAACCTCGGAATACTATCCTTACTACAAAACGACCCATACACTGTGAGTTCGCTAGGAGTTAGGAAAAATACATCGAGTTATAAATTTTAGACTTTTGCGTGCTACAAATTCTAGCGTAACAAGTTTTTGGCGCCGTTGCCGGGGACTAGGTCTAGATTGAGTCGTTATTTGTGATTTTTATAGTGTAAGTCTTTCTTGTTGCTTTTGATCTCTCTTTGGTTTGTGTCTTTTCTTTTCAGGACATCTCTCACTCTTTAGGTGTATGCGAAGATCTCGTGGCAAGGATTTAGCTCCATTCGATCCCGAACCGGAGAAAACCCTTAGATCTAGATCCAAGAGCATTAAAAAGGGAAAAGAGATGGCCGGAAGAGATCTCCAAGCTGAGTTGGATGAGGCTTTAGAGAAAATTAGGATAAGGGATGAAGCTTTGGAGAATGAAAGGAGACTTGCCAATGAGAGGCAAGAGGCAACTAGGAGGGAGATTGAGGAGATTAGGCAAGCTCTTGTGCAAAGAGAGCTTAACCGTCAACAACCTCCTCCACCTCCACCACAACCGCGGCCGGTGGTTAATATTCGGGTTGTGCCCATTGCTATGGAAGAGCCACAAACGTTAGGGCAACGTATGGATCCGGCACAAAGAGCACACCGTCCGGGTGTGAGCTTAGGAGATCCCGCAGCCCATGATTACGAGCTCCGCCCTTAAGTTCTACAAATGATCCGGCATAATCAATTTGGAGGGATGGAATGAGAGTCTCCTTATTAAAACTTGATGAACTATGAGATCTTTATGGACACTCTAAGGCCGCCTAGATTGGAGAACAACAACCATAAGCTTAGGGATTTTTCCTTCTCACTTAAGGATAAAGCCTTGGCTTGGTACCAATCCATTCCATTAGGACGTGTGAGTACTTGGGAGGTGATGACAACCGAGTTCTTGACTAAATTCTTCCTGATAACACGATTTATGACTTAGGTTTAGGTAATCATTTAGATAGATTTCTCACTCATTCATGCATGGTTTAGCACTAGTTCACGACGTTTGCACTCAATTCACGTATTTTGTCGAGATAGACGTCTACACGGACTTTTGCATTGCTTTGTAGGTATTTTGGGAGATTTAGGAGCTTAATGGATATGTTTGAGGATCGTTCATCAAGATGACACGCCCTCGGACTCATTAGGATGCAAGCTAGAGGCTAAGGAGGACTCATGGAACCTTGTCAACAAAAGACATGCACCAAATCGAAGCTTAATGAACCAAGGCAACGCTGAAGCACCAAACCACGGTCACTGGAGGGTCCACGGCCGTTGAACCAACCGTGGTTTTTGCCAGGCGGTTGTGACAGCTGTGCCACGATCTCAAGGCCAACTCTAGCAAGGTTGTAGTATAAAAGTGGTCCTGCAAGGCTGAGAGAAGGACAACTCCCATCACTACCATTCTCTCCCACACTCTCAACAAGAAGATTCTCTAAGGAGGGAGACACCATTGAAAGAGGAGAAGAGCTCCATTGGAGAAAAAGGAGAAGAACACACCATTGCTAGCACTTGATAGCTTTTGTAGTGAAGAATTTCGGAATCATTTTCTAAGGTTGTAAGAAATGATTAAACCTTCTTTTGGAAGGGTTGTGAGTCTTTCTAATCTTAATTTCAGCTTGGTTTTGTTTGTTTCACTTGTTCATCTCTTTCTCTTCATTATCTTGCAAATGGAAGCCATGATTTTATGCTTGATGATTTCGATTGTTATGATGAAAGTTGTAGGCTAAATAGATGCGATTCTAGGGTAAGGAAAGAATGGTTGTGGCTAGGACTATGATAGGATGGACTTAGATTTACCTTTGGATGACTTGTTTACTCGAACGAAGCCTCTGTTGGAGTCCACGGTTAGTTCTTGCCCTTCCACGGCCGTGGAAGTGGTAGAACAGACCGTGGTTTCCCTGGTTCGATGTACCTAAGTTCTAGATTGTTAGAATGTTGAAATCCTAGTGTTTGTTGAGTTAAATCTATCCTAGGGTGACCTATTGTAAGCAACTGAGTGTTAGAAGAGACCTACCCGGTGATTCTTACTCTTAGATTTCAAAGATGACAAACTCTAGGTAGTGGTGAGCTTCATAAGCCGCCATTGGACTAAGTGTGCTAGGATAGTTGTTTAGGACTAACCCTTTTGAGACTTACCCGGTAAGGATAGGTTAGACCCCTAGGTGACAATCCGGTTTGTGTAGAATTCCATCCCTTAGGCTCTTTGAGACTTACCCAGTGATGAGGCCTTTGGAACGGACTAGTGGACCATGAGACCTACCCGGTGATTGATCCCAATCTACAAACACTCACTCCCAACATGTCATAGTCAATCCAAGGAATGATTAGATAGCTTGATTCCTATGCCATAACCGGAATTTCCGACCCCTAGAATCCGCTTTTCTTTCTTTGATCTATATCTCGTGTTTAGCTTGTTTGTTTGTGTTGATTTGTTAGCCAAGTTGATCATTATTTTTTGCATGATTCGTGATCCTTGATTGATCACCTAAAAACCACCCAAAAACATTTAGATTTTCATTTCTTTATTTCCTTCTCTTTTCTTAGGCTTAGATCTTCACTAAACTTAATCACTAACCGAATCAATCTCACCTTAGTCTTTGTGTTCGACCTCGGAATACTATCCCTACTACAAACGTCCCGTACACTGCGGGTTCGCTAGGAGTTAGGAGAAATATAACGAGTTTATAAATTTAAAACCTATTGCGTATCACACACATCCTGAGCGTAACAAGTTTTTGGCGCCGTTGCCGGGGACTAGGTCTAGATTGAGTCGTTATTTGTGATTTTTATAGTGTAAGTCTTTCTTGTTGCTTTTGATCTCTCTTTGGTTTGTTTCTTTGCTTTTCAGGACATCTCTCACTCTTTAGGTGTATGCGAAGATCTCATGGCAAGGATTTAGCTCCATTCGATCCCGAACCGGAGAAAACCCTTAGATCTAGATCCAAGAGCATTAAAAAGGGAAAAGAGATGGCCGGAAGAGATCTCCAAGCTGAGTTGGATGAGGCTTTAGAGAAAATTAGGATAAGGGATGAAGCTTTGGAGAATGAAAGGAGACTTGCCAATGAGAGGCAAGAGGCAACTAGGAGGGAGATTGAGGAGATTAGGCAAGCTCTTGTGCAAAGAGAGCTTAACCGTCAACAACCTCCTCCACCTCCACCACAACCGCGGCCGGCGGTTAATATTCGGGTTGTGCCCATTGCTATGGAAGAGCCACAAACGTTAGGGCAACGTATGGATCCGGCACAAAGAGCACACCGTCCGGGTGTGAACTTAGGAGATCCCGCAGCCCATGATTACGAGCTCCGCCCTCAAGTTCTACAAATGATCCGGCATAATCAATTTGGAGGGATGGAAGGAGAGTCTCCTCATCAACACTTGATGAATTATGAGATCTTGATGGAGACTCTTATACCGCCTAGATTGGAGAGCAACAACCATAAGCTTAGGGCTTTTTCCTTCTCTCTTAAGGATAAAGCCTTGGCTTGGTATCAATCTATTCCACAAGGGCGAATTGGTACTTGGGAGGAGATGACAACCGAGTTTTTGACTAAGTTCTTCCCACCTTCCAAGACTACCGAATTAAGAGGGAAGATCAATGCCTTCGTGATGAAGGATAGAGAGAGTTTGTTCAAGTCTTGGGAGAGATTCAAAGACCTTCTCCTAGATTGTCCACACCATGGTATACCTAAAATTGAGCTATTGGAGATCTACTTCAAGGGACTTGATGAAGATAGCCAATTCAAGCTCCAATCTCTTTCCGGTGGGACTTTGATGGAAAAGCATGTGGATGAAGCTTGGGAGTTTGTAGAGAAACAAGCTCTAGTGATTGAGAAATACTCCCATAGGAAGAGTGAAGGGAGAAAGGCGGGAGCATATGAGGTGAGTGAAGTCACCATGAGCAATTTCAAGCTTGACGCCATCAACAACGAGCTAAAGTCTTTGAGGGAGTTGTGTGCTACAACTTTGAATAACCAAGCAACTCCTCAAGTGCAAGTGCAAGCAAACTTGTCATCCAAGGAGGAAGAAGTAAACTATATGAGAAGGGGCAACTACAACAACTATCAAGGCCCGAGGAACTTCAACAACAACCGGCAATTCAACAATTACCGGCCCAACCATAACCATCCCGGGTTTTCATATTCTAACCCGGATGGAGCCTTGAACCCTCCCGCTTCCACAAGCACAACTCCACCACCAAAAGCTTCACAAGAACCTCCACCCGGATTCACTCAACCTCCAAAGGATAAAACCGAAATGATGTTTGAGCAATTGCTTGGAAGGTTGAGTGGTCTTGAGAGCACGGTGACTTCCATTTCCAAAGCTCAAAAAGTGTTGGAAGCACAAGTGTTCCAAAAGGCGGGTGAAGCCCATAGAGATCCGGGAAAGCTTCCCGGAAGGACCGAAGACACCCCAAGAGGCCAAGTGTTAGCCATCACTACAAGGAGTGGGTTGAGCATGAAGGATCCCTTGCCTAAGGAAAATGCTAAGGGAAAGCAAGTAGTGGTAGAAGAAGAAGTATTGCAAGAAGATGGCGGCAAGAGCAAGGATGTTGAGCCAACATATGTGGCACCGCCTCCCTACAAGCCACCGCTACCGTTCCCACAATCACGAGCAAGAGCTCGCTTGGACAATCACTTTGGTAAATTCCTTGAACTTATGTCCAAATTGCATATTAATATTCCGTTCATGGATGCTATTTTAGGAATGCCGGCATATGGCAAGTTCTTGAAGGAGATACTCTCCAACAAAAGGAAGTTGGAGGAGTATGGGGAAATAAGAATGACAAAGAGGTCCTCGGAATTGATCCAAACAATGAAGGAGGAGATGCCTCCTAAGCTAAGAGATCCGGGTTCCTTTTGTGTCCCAATTGGAGTGGGAGAAGTGAAGTATGAAGCCCTTTGTGATCTTGGGGCAAGTGTAAGCATCATACCGCTTGCACTTTGCAACAAGGTTGGGCTAGGAGAGCCAAAACCGGTCAAGATGACCCTCTACATTGTGGACCGTTCAATCACTCACCCGGTTGGGATCTTAGAAGACATTCCGGTGCAACTAGGAAGGTTCTATGTGCCGATTGATTTTGTTGTCTTGGATATTCCGGCGGACTATCCGGTTCCCATCATCTTGGGAAGACCCTTCCTAGCCACTTCCGGATGCCTAGTGGATTGTAATAATGGAACTCTCTCCTTCAACATTGGAGAAGAGAACATCAAGTTCAATCTTGAAAGGGCCAACTCTTGATGAGGATGTATTCAGCATAGTCGAGCAAGAGGAGTCTAGAGAAGTTGTGAGCTCGATCTTTATCAAGGACCCCTTGGAGAAGGTTCTTACCTTAAGTTTAATGAAGGAAGGTGTTGAGGAGGCTTGCAATGAAGAGATCAAGGCCTTAGAAGCATTAGAAAAGGAGACAAGAGCTGAATTTGAGGTTCACGAAAGCATGCTGAGCACCTGTAGGAACCACGGGCGTGGAGTGTGTCCCACGGCCGTAGAACTCTCTGGAAAGCTCCAACGAGCAAGCTTGGCAACTTCCACGGCCGTGGATGTGCCAAGAACCGTGGATCCAACCGTGGTTTCCCCAGAAGCAGCTCTTGATGATGATCAAGCTTCAAGGAGCCTTGAAGGGTCTTCATTTGCTTTGGATTCATCTCATCCAACGATATTTGGATCGTCTCCACTCGATAAAGGTCCTCCTAAACTTGAACTCAAACCCCTCCCCTCTCATTTGAAGTATGCTTTTCTTGGTGATAATTCTACATATCCGGTGATTGTGAATGCATGCTTGAATGATGATGAACTTGCTAAGTTGTTGCATGAGCTAAGATTGCATAGGAAAGCCATTGGCTATACCATTGATGATTTAGTTGGCATAAAACCTTCTTTGTGCATGCATAAGATATTGATGGAAGATAACCATAAACCCTCTATTGAACATCAAAGAAGATTGAGTCCTATAATGAAAGAGGTAGTCAAGAAAGAGATCATTAAGTTGCTAGATGCGGGAATTATCTACCCTATTTCGGATAGTGAGTGGGTTAGTCCCGTTCATGTAGTTCCTAAGAAGGGTGGGATGACCGTAGTGACCAATGAGAACAATGAACTAATCCCGAATAGGACGGTTACGGGGTGGAGGATGTGTATTGACTATAGGAAGCTTAACATGGCCTCTAGGAAATATCACTTCCCTCTCCCTTTCATTGACCAAATGCTAGAGAGGTTAGCTCAACATTCTCAATTTTGCTACTTAGATGGCTATAGTGGATTCTTCCAAATCCCTATCCACCCCGATGACCTAGAGAAAACCACTTTTATATGTCCATGGGGTACTTTTGCATATAGGAGAATGCTATTTGAGTTGTGTAATGCACCCGCCACCTTCCAAAGGTGTATGATGGCCATCTTTTCAGAATACATTGAAAATATCATGAAAGTATTTATGGATGATTTTTCTGTTTATGGTTCTTCCTTTGATGATTGTTTAGCTAACTTGTCATTAGTACTTAAGAGATGTGAGGAGACAAACCTTGTCTTGAATTGGGAAAAATGCCACTTCATGGTAAGTGAAGGTATTGTGTTATTTCACTTGGTGTCTAACCGTGGCATTGAGGTTGATAGGGCCAAGATTGAAAAGATAGAGAAGTTGCCACCACCTACCTCGATGAAGGGGGTAAGGAGTTTCTTAGGGCATGCCGGTTTTTACCGGAGGTTTATTAAAGACTTCTCTAAAATTTCTAAGCCTCTTACTAACCTACTAATGAAAGATTTTGAGTTTTTTTCTCCAAGGATTTCCTTGAGGCTTTTTGTAGGTTGAAGAACGCTTTGATCTCCGCACCTATCATGCAAACTCCGGATTGGAGTTTACCGTTTGAGATCATGTGTGATGCAAGTGATGTAGCCGTTGGGGCTGTTTTGGGGCAAAGGAAAGATGGGCGCACACATGCCATTTATTATGCTAGCAAGACGCTAGATGATGCCCAACTCAATTATGCTACCACCGAGAAGGAGTTACTAGCGGTTGTGTATGCATTTGAGAAGTTCCGCTCATATCTTGTTGGAGCGAAGGTCATAGTGTATACGGATCATGGTGCGATCCGTTACCTCCTTACAAAGAAGAATGCCAAGCCTAGGTTGATTCGGTGGATCCTTCTTCTTCAAGAGTTTGATTTGGAAATCCGGGACAATTAGGGATCCGAGAACTCCGTGGCGGATCACCTTAGTAGACTCCCACCATTGGAGCTTGAGAGAGATGACATCCCGATTGATGACTCATTCCGGGATGAGCAATTGCAAATGGTGTAGGAGTGCTTGTTTCAAGTGTCTAGAGGTAGTGAGCCATGGTATGCCGACATTGTGAACTATCTTGTGTGTGAGGAAGTGCCTCCCGGATTGACATATGCCCAAAGAAAGAAGTTCTTCAAAGATGTGAGGCACTACTATTGGAGTGAACCGCTATTGTTCAACAGAGGGCCGGATGGAATGTTTAGAAGATGCATACCGGAGGATGAGGTGGAGAGTGTGATCCGCCATTGTCATTCCTTGCCATGTGGAGGGCATGCTAGCTCACACAAGACATGTGCGAAAGTGTTGCAATCGGGCTTCTTTTGGCCAAGTTTGTTCAAGGACGTGCAAAGCTTTGTGGTAGCTTGTGATGCTTGCCAAAGGACGGGCAACATCTCAAGGAGGAATGAGATGCCCTTGAACAACATACAAGAAGTGGAAATATTTGATGTGTGGGGTGTGGACTTCATGGGACCATTCCCTTCTTCATGTGGCAACCTCTACATCCTATTGGCGGTTGATTATGTTTCGAGATGGGTGGAGGCAATTGCCTCCCCTACAAATGATGCCAAGGTAGTGGTGCGGTTCTTTAACCGAGTGATCTTCCCTAGGATTGGAACACCAAGGGTGATCATAAGTGATGGAGGGAAGCACTTCACAAATAGCAACTTTGGGGCACTTTTGGCTAAGTATGGGGTGACTCATAAGGTGGCAACACCTTACCATCCCCAAACTAGTGGCCAAGTGGAGATCTCCAACCGGGAAATCAAGGGAATTCTTGAGAAGACGGTCTCTAGAACAAGAAAGGATTGGGCTATAAAGCTCGATGATGCCTTGTGGGCATATAGAACCGATTTCAAGACACCAATTGGCACCACTCCCTACAAGTTAGTCTATGGCAAGTCTTGCCACCTTCCGGTAGAGATGGAGCATAGAGCTTATTGGGCCATTAAGTGGCTAAATTTTGACCTCAAGGAGACGGGAGAGAAGAGGTTCCTTGATATGAACGCCCTTGAGGAGATCCGGTTGGATGCCTATGAGAATGCCCGGATCTACAAGGAGAGAACCAAATGGTGGCATGACAAGCGCCTCATCCCGAAGGAGTTGAATGAAGGCGACCTTGTCCTTCTCTTCAACTCAAGCCTGCGGATTTTCCCCGGAAAGCTAAAATCAAGATGGACCGGGCCATAGGTGGTGAAGAAGATCTTTCCCCATGGAGCTATTGAGATAGGAGGGGAGCATTGTGGAGATTTTAAGGTGAATGGGCACCGGTTGAAGAAGTATATCCCGGGAACTCCGGTGGATATGATTGCCCCACTTCACCTAGAATGAGACGCCCCCGAGTTTGGTCAAGCTAATGACCTTAAAGAAGCGCTTGATGGGAGGCAACCCATTGGTAACATTTTTCCCCTTTTTGTTTTTGTTCTTGTTTTTCGATTTTTCTATTTTTGTGTGTGTTTGGTGTGTTTTGTGTGTATGCTAGAATCTTGGTAGCATTGGAAGCCTTGCTTGGCATGTGAATGATGATGATGAACCCCTCATCAATTATGGGTGGAGCGGACGCGGAACTTGGACGGCTAGCGGTGCCTAGCGCGGGTCCCGACGCTTTGATGAACACTTAGAGCTCTCTACCATTGTTGATAGGATCATCCCACATCAATTCCACTTGAGTACTCCCAAATACCATGGCAAACCATTTTTACATTGTGAGAACCTTCTTTCACTCTTCTTTACTTTATTTACACATTAGGGACAATGTGTTTCTAAGTATGGGGTGGGGTTTGCATGATCTTTTGCATGATTAGCATCTAGGGTAGTTTAATATTATCACATGTCTTGCATTGTATATACTCATTTCGAAAAATCCAAAAAAAATCAGAAAATTTTAAAAAAAATTTGTGCTTCCTAGGCTTGGATATGACCCTAATGATGAATCTTGTCTTGTGGATTGGCTATGGATGGCCTTATGTGTTAAATTGGTGAATTGCATATGTGGACTTGAAGTACTTATCTTGAATCCCATAAATGGCTCGTGATCATGATGTTTGCCTAGAATGGATTGAGTATTGAAAGTCGAAATTACATGCTAGTTCTTGCACACCATCTAGGAATGAATGAGGCAATTCATCTTTCTCTTCTTCTCATCTTGATCATGATGTTTGAGCACCTCAATTGATATAAATTTGACCTCTTTTGACCCATCCGGGAATAGGAGCATGTTAGTGTGTTGATGTTTGTGAAAACCAAGTGTGGGGTAAAGATGTTGATGAAAGAATGTCATGAATAAAATGCTGAATTTGTTGTGAAAGTGTAGACAAAAATATAGGTTTGGGGACGTTGGTTTAAATGACGAGTAACTCGGCACCATTCACATAATCGGGTGTTTGTGCCTTGCCAAAGTCAAATAAACCAATAGTCCTGACGAGCTTTGGTATGTGTGCCCGGTGTGGATGCACCTCGAAAAATAGAAAAAGCCCGAGGATGGCTAATCACCAAGGTTTCGGCTTTTGTACACCAATGCCATTGCTCAAAAATAAGTGAAAGAAAAAAAGAAAAGATAGAAAAGATGGAGAAAATATACACTTGAGGGAAGTTGATCGAGGACAAAATTGTGGAGTTAGTTCCATTCCCGGATTAACATCACATAGCCTAGAAAAATCCCCACCTAATCACAACGTTTCTTGGCCTTTTATTTCATAAGACCTTATGACCTATTTGCATGTTTGTAAGACTTAGTAATCTAGATTGGATATGCTCTTGATCATCTTGACTTCCTCATTTTTACATTTCATGCATGCTTTTGAGTTAAGTAGAATTATCTTTCCGTGCCTTCATTTATTTGATACATAATTGCTTGTCCATTTCCATGAAACATGACTATGAAGGTGATCCAATAGTAGAAGCACAAACCCAAAAAGATTTTGCCATTTTTCTGCATACATAAATCATGTCATCTCTTAGTCTATAGTTGGGAATTTGCTCGGGGACGAGCAAACCTTAAGTATGGGGTATTTTTGATAACACGATTTATGACTTAGGTTTAGGTAATCATTTAGATAGATTTCTCACTCATTCATGCATGGTTTAGCACTAGTTCACGACGTTTGCATTTAATTCACGTATTTTGTCGAGATAGACGTCTACACGGACTTTTGCATTGCTTTGTAGGTATTTTGGGAAATTTAGGAGCTTAATCGATACGTTTGAGGATTGTTCATCAAGATGACACGCCCTCGGACTCATTAGGATGCAAGCTAGAGGCTAAGGAGGACTCATGGAACCTTGTCAACACAAGCCATGCACCAAATCGAAGCTTAATGAACCAAGGCAACGCTGAAGCACCAAACAACGGTCACTGGAGGGTCCACGGCCGTGGAACCAACCGTGGTTTTTGCCAGGCGGTTGTGACAGCTGTGCCACGATCTCAAGGCCAACTCTAGCAAGGTTGTAGTATAAAAGTGGTCCTGCAAGGCTGAGAGAAGGACAACTCCCATCACTACCATTCTCTCCCACACTCTCAACAAGAGGATTCTCTAAGGAGGGAGACACCATTGAAAGAGGAGAAGAGCTCCATTGGAGAAAAAGGAGAAGAACACACCATTGCTAGCACTTGATAGCTTTTGTAGTGAAGAATTTCGGAATCGTTTTCTAAGGTTGTAAGAATCGATTAAACCTTCTTTTGGAAGGGTTGTGAGTCTTTCTAATCTTAATTTCAGCTTGGTTTTGTTTGTTTCACTTGTTCATCTCTTTCTCTTCATTATCTTGCAAATGGAAGCCATGATTTTATGTTTGATGATTTCGATTGTTATGATGAAAGTTGTAGGCTAAATAGATGCGATTCTAGGGTAAGGAAAGAATGGTTGTGGCTAGGACTATGATAGGATGGAATTAGATTTACCTTTGGATGACTTGTTTACTTAAACGAAGCCTCTGTTGGAGTCCACGGTTAGTTCTTGCCCTTCCACGGCCGTGGAAGTGGTACAACAGACCGTGGTTTCCCTGGTTCGATGTACCTAAGTTCTAGATTGTTAGAATGTTGAAATCCTAGTGTTTGTTGAGTTAAATCTATCCTAGGGTGACCTAGTGTTAGCAACTAAGTGTTAGAAGAGACCTACCCGGTGATTCTTACTCTTAGATTTCAAAGATGACAAACTCTAGGTAGTGGTGAGCCTCATAAGCCGCCATTGGACTAAGTGTGCTAGGATAGTTGTTTAGGACTAACCCTTTCGAGACTTACCCGGTAAGGATAGGTTAGACCCCTAGGTGACAATCCGGTTTGTGTAGAATTCCATCCCTTAGGCTCTTTGAGACTTACCCGGTGATGAGGCCTTAGGAACGGACTAGTGGACCATGAGACCTACCCGGTGATTGATCCCAATCTAGAAACACTCACTCCCAACATATCATAGTCAATCCAAGGAATGATTAGATAGCTTGAGTCCTATGCCATAACCGGAATTTCCGACCCCTAGAATCCGCTTTTCTTTCTTTGATCTATATCTCCTGTTTAGCTTGTTTGTTTGTGTTGATTTGTTAGCTTAGTTGATCATTATATTTTGCATGATTCGTGATCCTTGATTGATCACCTAAAAACCACCCAAAAACATTTAGATTTTCATTTCTTTATTTCCTTCTCTTTTCTTAGGCTTAGATCTTCACTAAACTTAATCACTAACCGAATCAATCTCACCTTAGTCTTTGTGTTCGACCTCGGAATACTATCCCTACTACAAACGTCCCGTACACTGCGGGTTCGCTAGGAGTTAGTAGAAATATAACGAGTTTATAAATTTAAAACCTATTGCGTATCACACACATCCTGAGCGTAATACTTCCCGCCTTCCAAGACAACCGAGCTAAGAGGGAAGATCAATGCCTTCGTGATGAAGGATAGAGAAAGCCTATTCAAATCTTGGGAGAGGTTCAAGGACCTCCTCCTAGATTGTCCACACCATGGTATACCGAAGATAGAGCTATTAGAGATTTACTTCAAGGGGCTTGATGAGGATAGCCAATTCAAGCTCCACTCACTTTTGGGAGGAACTTTCATGGAGAAGAATGTGGATGAGGCTTGGGAGTTTGAGGAGAAACAAGCTTTGTTGATACAAAAGTACTCCCATAGGAAGAGTGATGGGAGGAAATCGGGAGCATATGAGGTGAGTGAAGTCACCATGAGTAATTTCAATCTTGATGCAATCAACAATGAGCTTAAGTCTTTGAGGGAGTTGTGTGCTACAACTTTGAAAAATCAAGCAAGCCCTCAAGTGCAAGTGCAAGCAAACTTGTCTTCCAAGGAGGAAGATGTGAACTACATGGGAAGGGGAAACTTCAACAATTACCAAGGACCTTGGAACTTCAACAACAACCGGCAATTCAACAATTACCGGCCTAACCACAACCATCCCGGGTTTTCCTATTCTAACCCGGATGGTGCCTTGAACCCCCCCGCTTCCACAAGCGCAGATCCACCACCTAAGGCTTCACAAGAGCCTCCACTCGGATTTACTCAACCTCCAAAGGATAGAACCGAGATGATGTTTGAGCAATTGCTTGGAAGGTTGAGTGGTCTTGAGAGCACGGTGACTTCCATTTCTAAAGCTCAAAAGGTGCTAGAAGCACAAGTGTTCCAAAAGGCGGGTGAAGCTCATAGAGATTCGGGAAAGCTTCCTGGAAAAACCGAAGATAACCCAAGAGGCCAAGTGTTGGCCATCACAACAAGGAGTGGGCTGAGCATGAAGTACCCCTTACCTAAGGGAAATGATAAAGGAAAGCAAGTGGTGATAGATGAAGAGATATTGCAAGAAGAAGGAGGAAAGAGCAAAGATGATGAACCAACATATGTGGCACCACCTCCATACAAGCCACCACTACCATTCCCACAATCACGAGCAAGAGCTCGCTTGGACAAACATTTCGGTAAATTCCTTGAACTTATGTCTAAATTGCATATTAACATTCCGTTCATGGATGTTGTTCTAGGTATGCCGGCCTACGGAAAATTCTTGAAGGAAATACTCTCCAACAAGAGGAAATTGGAGGAGTATGGAGAAGTGAGAATGACAAAGAGATCTTCCGAGTTGATCCAAACTATGAAGGAGGAGATGCCTCTTAAGCTAAGAGATCCGGGATCTTTTTGTGTTCCAATTGGGGTTGGAGAAGTGAAGTATGAAGACCTATGTGATCTTGGAGCAAGTGTAAGCATTATCCCGCTTGCACTTTGCAACAAGGTTGGGCTAAGAGAGCTAAAGCCAGTCAAGATGACCCTCTATATGGCGGACCGTTCAATAACCCACCCGTAGGAATTATGGAAGACATACCGGTGCAACTCGGAAAGTTCTATGTGCCAATAGGTTTTGTTTTCTTAGACATCCCGGCGGACTACCCGGTTCCTATCATTTTGGGAAGGCCGTTCTTAGCCACATCTGGGTGCTTGGTAGATTATAAGAATGGAATCCTCTCCTTCAACATAGGAGAGGAAAATATCAAGTTAAAGCTATCCACAATGATGAAGGGGCCAACCCTTGGTGAAGATGTGTTCAACATTGTCAAGCAAGAGGAATGTAGAGATGTTGTGAGCTCTATCTTGATCAACGACCCCTTGGAGAAGGTTCTTAGCTTGAGTTTGATGGAGGAAGGAGTTGAGGATGATTGCAATGAAGAAATCAAGGCTTTGGATGCACTAGAAAAGGAGACAAGTGCTGAATTTCAAGTGCACGAAGGTGTGCTGAAACACTGTAGGAATCCCGGCCTGTCACCAAGAACCATGGCCGTAAATCTACCCGTGGAACTCTCTAGAATTCTCAAAAGTGCCAGTTCTCAGGTTCCACGCCCGGGGTTTTGCCAGAGACCGTAATTTTGCCTGTGGTTTCTCAAAAAGGAGCCTTAGTGGTTGATCAAGCTTCAAGGAGCCTATGAGAGTTTTCCATAGCTTTGGATTCATCTCAAACTACATTGTATGGAGCGTCTCCAACCGATAAAGGTCATCCTAAACTTGAACTTAAACCCCTCCCCTCTCATTTGAAGTATGCTTTTCTTGGTCAAAATTTTACTTATCCGGTGATTGTTAATGCATGCTTGAATGATGATGAGTTGAATAGATTGTTGCATGAGTTGAGATTGCATAGGAGAGCTATAGGCTATACAATTGATGACTTAGTTGGCATTAAACCTTCCTTGTGCATGCATAAAATTTGGATGGAAAACAACCATAAACCTTCGATTGAACCTCAAAGAAGACTAAACCCTATCATGAAAGAGGTAGTCAAGAAAGAGATCATTAAATTGCTAGATGAGGGAATCATTTTCCCGATTTCGGATAGTAAATGGGTTATTCCCGTGCATGTGGTTCCTAAGAAAGGTGGGATGACCGTAGTGACTAATGAGAATAATGAACTAATCCCAACTAGGACGGTTACGGGACGGAGGATGTGTATAGACTATAGGAAACTAAATGTGTCCTCTAGGAAAGATCACTTCCCTCTTGATTTCACTGACCAAATGCTATAGAGTTTAGCTCAGCATTCACACTTTTGCTATTTAGATGGCTATAGTGGATTCTTTCAAATCCCTATCCACCCGGATGACCAAGAGAAAACAACATTCACATGTCCTTGGGGAACATTTGCATATAGGAGAATGCCATTTGGGTTGTGTAATGCACCCGCCACCTTTCAAAGGTGTATGATGACCATATTTTCTGAATATATTGAAAACATCATGGAAGTATTTATGGATGATTTCTTTGTTTATGGATCTTCATGTGATGATTGTTTAGCTAACTTGTCTTTGGTGTTAAAGAGATGTGAGGAGACTAATCTTGTCTTGAATTGGGAGAAATGCTACTTCATGGTATGTGAAGGCATTGTGTTTGGACACTTGGTGTCCAACCGAGGCATTAAGGTTGATAGGGCTAAGATAGAGACAATAGAGAAGTTGCCACCACCTACCTCGGCGAAGGGGGTAAGGAGTTTCTCAAGGCATGCCGGTTTTTCCGGGAGATTCATACAAGATTTCTCTAAAATTTCTAAGCCTCTTACTAACCTACTAATGAAAGATATTGAGTTTGTTTTCTCCAAGGATTGCCTTGAAGCTTTTTGTAGGTTGAAGAATGCTTTGATCACCGCCCCTATCATGCAACCTCCGGATTGGAGCTTATCATTTGAGATCATGTGTGACGCGAGTGATGTGGCCGTCGGGGCTGTTTTGGGACAAAGGAAAGATGGGCTTACACATGCCATCTATTATGCTAGCAAGATGCTAGATGATGCTCAACTCAATTATGCTACCACCGAGAAGGAGTTGCTAGCGGTTGTGTATGCATTTGAGAAGTTCCGCTCGTATCTTATTGGAGCGAAGGTGATTGTGTATACGGATCATGCTGCGATCCGTTATCTCCTTACAAAGAAGGATGCCAAGCCTCGTTTGATTCGGTGGATCCTTCTTCTCCAAGAGTTTGATTTGGAGATCCGGGACAAAAAGGGGTTCAAAAATTTTGTGGCGGACCACCTTAGTAGGCTACCACCATTGGAGATTGAGAGAGAAGACATCCCGATTGATGAATTATTCCGGGATGAGAAATTGCAGTTGATGGAGGAATGCTTGCTTCAAGTGACTAGAGGGGGTGAACCATGGTATGCGGATATAGTGACCTATCTCATTTGTGAAGAGGTGCCACCCGGTCTATCATATGCCCAAAGGAAAAAGTTCTTCAAGGATGTGAGGCATTACTATTGGAGTGAACCGCTCTTGTTTAAGAGAGGGTTGGATAGGGTGCTTAGGAGGTGCATACCGGAAGATGAGGTGGAGAGTGTGATCCACCATTGTCATTCCTTGCCAGGTGGAGGCCATGCTATCTCACACAAGACGTGTGCAAAGGTGTTGCAATCCGGGTTTTATTGGCCAAGTTTGTTCAAGGACGTGCAGAATTTTGGGGTAGCTTGTGATGCTTGCCAAAGGACGGGCCACATTTCAAAGAGGAATGAGATGCCCTTGAACAACATACAAGAGGTGGAGATATTTGATGTTTAGGATGTGGACTTCATGGGGCCATTCCCCTCTTCATGTGGAAACCTCTACATCCTATTGGCGGTAGACTATGTGTCGAGAAGGGTAGAAGCAATCGCCTCTCCCACAAATGATGCCAAGGTTGTGGTGCGGTTCTTCAACCGAATGATCTTCCCTAGGTTTGGAACACCAAGGGTGATCATAAGCGATGGAGGAAAGCACTTCACCAATAGGAACTTTGGGACACTTTTGGCTAAGTATGGGGTGACTCATAAGGTGGAAACACCTTACCATCCTTAAACTACTGGCCAAGTGGAGATCTCCAACCGTGAGATAAAGGGGATACTTGAGAAGACGTTTTCTAGAACAAGAAAGGATTGGGCTATAAAGCTTGATGATGCTTTTTGGGCTTATAGAACCGCCTTCAAGACACCGAATGGCACCACTCCCTACATGCTAGTTTATGGCAAGTCTTGCCACCTTCCGGTGGAGATGGAGCATAGGGCGTATTGGGCTATAAGGTGGCTGAATTTGATCTCAAGGATGCCGGTGAGAAGAGGTTGGTATACATGAACGCTCTTGAGGAGATCCGTTTGGATGCCTATGAAAATGCCCGGATTTACAAGGAAAGGACCAAGCGTTGGCATGACAAGCGTCTCATCCCGAAGCAGTTGAGTGAAGGTGACTTAGTCCTTCTCTTCAACTTAAGGCTGCAGCTCTTCCCCGAAAAGCTAAAGTCAAGATGGACGGGTCTTTATGTGGTGAGGAAAGTCTTTCCCCATGGAGCGGTTGAGATAGGTGGGGAGCATTGTGGAGATTTTAAGGTGAATGGGCATCGGTTGAAGAGGTACATCCCAGAAGCTCCGGTGGATGTGATTGCCCCACTTCACCTTGAGTAGAACACTCCCGAATTTGGTCAAGCTAATGACCTTAAAGAAGCGCTTAATGTGAGGCAACACATTGGTAACATCTTTCCCTTTTCGATTTTGTTTTCATTTGTCGTTTTTGTTTTTGTCTTTGTTTTGGTGTGTTTGGTTGTGCTTTGTGTTTGTGTGCTAGAATCTCGGTAGCATGGAAGCCTTGCAAGGAATGGAGGTGATGATGATGATTCTATACCAATTGTGGGTGGAGCGGACGCAGGACTTGGACGGCTAGCGGTGCATAGCGTGGGTCCCGACGCCATAACAAACACCTTGAGCTCTCTACCATCTTTGATAGATCATCCGCCATCAATCCACTTGAGTGAACCCAAATACCGAAGCAAACCATTTTTACATTGTGAGGACCCTCTTTCACTCTTCTTTACTTGAATTGCACATTGGGGACAATGTGTTTCTAAGTATGGGGTGGGGTTTTCATGATCACTTGCATGATTAGCATCTAGGATAAATATTGTCACATGTTTCATTATGTTTTGCATTGTACATACATATTTCGAAAGTTCCAAAAAAAAAATCAGAAAATTTAAAAAATTTTAGTGCTTCTAAGCTTGGGAATGACCCTTATGATGAGTTTGTCTCGTGAATTGGCTATGGATGGCCTTATGTGTTGAATGGATGTATGCATATGTGGACTTGAAGTACTTATCTTGAATCCCATGTATAAATTGTGATCATGATGTTTGCCTTGATTTGATTGAAGATTGATGGTCGAAATTACATGATAGTTCTTGGACATCATTTAGGAGTGATTAAGGCAATTCATCTTTCTCTACTTCTCATCTTGATCATGTTGTTGGAGCACCTCAATTGATATAAAATTTGACCTCTTTTGACCCATCCGGGAATAGGAGCATGCTAGTGTGTTGATTTGTGTGAAAAGCAAGTGTGGGGCGAAGTTTTTGATGAAAGAATGTTGTGAATAAAGTGCTGAATTTGTTGTGAAAAGTGTAAAAACAATAAAAATAAAAATAGGTTTGGGGACGTTGGTTTTGATGACGAGTAACTCGGAACCATTCACATAATCGGGTGTTTGTGCCTTGCCAAACTCGGAAAAACCGATAGTCCTAACGAGTCTTGGTATGTGTGCCCGGTGTGAGGCACCTCGGAAAAATCCCGAGGTCCGCTAATCACCAAGGTTTCGGCATTTGTACACCAATGCCATTGTCTCAAAAATAACTGAATGAAAAAGAAAGTGAAAAAGAAAACAAAACAAACAAAAAATGGAGAAAAATATACACTTGTGAGGAAGTTGATCGAAAATGAAATTGTGGAGTTAGCTCTTTTCCCGGATTAGCATCACATGACCTAAAAATTCCCACCTATTCACAACGTTTCTTGGCCTCTTCTTTCCTAAGTCCTTGTGACCTATTTGCATGTGTGTAAGACTTAGTGTTCTAGATTGGATATACTCATGATCATCTTGACTTCTTCATTTTCACCTTGCATGCATGCTTTTGAGTTAAGTATAATTGTCTTTTCATGCCTTCATTCATTTGATACATGATTGCTTGTCCATTTGCCATGAAATATGACTATAAAGGTGATCCAATTTTAGAAGCACAATCCCAAAAAGATTTTGTTGTTTTTGTGCAGGCATAAATCATGTCATCTCTTAGTTTATATTTGGGTCTTGCTCGGGGACGAGCAAACCTTAAGTATGGGGTATTTTTGATAACACGATTTATGCATGGTTTGACATTAGTTCGTGATGATTTGCACTTAATTCATGTATGTTGTCGAGATAGACGTCTACACGGACTTTTGCATGTTTTGCAGGTATTTTGGGAGCTTTTGGAGCTTAATCGATACATTCGAGGATCGTTTCTCGTGATGACACACTTCCGGACTCATTGAGAAGCAAGCTAGGGGCAAAGGAGAGCACATGGGACCTTCTTGGTGCATGTCTTGCACCAATTCGTGGCTTAATGATCCAAAGAATGTTGAGGCACCAAAACCACGGTCACTGGGACTTCCACGGACGTGGAAATGGGTCGTGGTTCTCTCTGCACAGCTGTGACAGCTATCCCACGATCTCCATAACCGACCCTTGCCCTTGATGGAGTATAGGAGGTGGTCTTGCAGGTTGTTAGGGTGGCGGGACACACAATTCTCTCCCACACTCTCTTATTTCACATCATTGGATTGGAAGCTACTCTTGGAGGGAAGAAACACTCTCATTTTTGGGGAAGAAAAGAAGAACACACGATCTTAGAGTTTCATAGTTTTTAGAGTGATTTTAGGGTGAACTTGTTGGAAATGTTTGCAAAGGTTTGTAAGGAACGATTTGAACCTTCTTTTGAAGGGTTGTAAGTCTTTCTCAACATTTATTCACCTTGTGTTTATTGTTCTACTTGTTCATCTCTCTTTCATTTCATTTTCATGGTATGGAAGCCATGAATGTATGCTTGTTGAGTTCGATTGTTAAGATGCATGTTGAGGGCTAAATAAATGCGATTCTAGGGTAAGGAAATGATGGTTATGACCTGGACTATGATAGGATAGACTTAAAAGTACCTTTGGATGGTTTATTTGCTCGAACATAGCTGTTGTTGTAAACCACGGTCTGTTCCTACAGATCCACGGTCGTGGAATTGGATGAACTGCCCGTGATTTTGTCTGACTCGCTTGAATTGATAAATCTGAGTGATAGGATGCTAGATTGTTAAAATCCTAGTGCTTGTTAAGCTTAATCTACCCTAGGGTGACCTAGTGTTAGCAACTAAGTGAAAGAAGAGACCTACCCGGTAATTCTTGATCTTAGGTACCGAAGATGATGAACTCTAGGTAGTAGTGAGCCTCACAAGCCGCTATTGGACTGAATGTGCTAGGGTTGATGTTTTGGACTTGCCTTCCCGAGACTTACCCGGTAAGGAGGGGTTAGATCCCTAGATAGCAACCCGGTTTGTGTAGATTTCCCAACCTTAGGCTCCTAGAGACTTACCCGGTAATAGGACCTTAGGTACGGGATTAGTGGATCAAGAGACCTACTCGGTAATTGACCCCATTTGAGAAACATTCTTTCCCAACATATCATAGCTAATCCAAAGAATGATGAGAAGCTTGAGTCCAATGCCATAACCGGAATTTCTAACCCCTAGAATCCGCTTTTCTCTCTTTGATCACATATTTCGTGTTTGCCTTGCTTATTTGTGTTTCTAGCTTGATTTGTTAGTTTGTTCTATAATCTTGCATCATTTGTGATCTTTGTTTGATCACCACAAACCCAAACCCAAAAACATCATGATTTTCATTTCTTTATTTCCTTCTCTTTTCTTAGACTAGATTCACACTATCCTTAATCACCTATTTGATTCAATTTCACCTTAGTCTTTGTGTTCGACCTCGAAAAACTTTCCTTACTACAAAACAACTCATACACTGTGGGTTCGCTAGGAGTTAGAAAAAATATATCGAGTTATAAATCTAAGACATTTGCGAGCTACAAATTCTAGCGTAACAGCTGTCTCTGGGGTTTTCTCGGGACTTATTCAAATAAAATCCCTAGAGCGACAAAACAATTCTAGGGACTTAGTCTAAAACTCCCGAGAGTAGCAAAATAATTCTAGGGAGTCTGTCTAAAACTCCCGAGAGCTTAGCTTATTTTTTAATA
Organism: Fagopyrum esculentum; assembly: GCA_033239045.1. Lineage (NCBI taxonomy): Eukaryota > Viridiplantae > Streptophyta > Magnoliopsida > Caryophyllales > Polygonaceae > Fagopyrum > Fagopyrum esculentum. The sequence goes on from BSUD01000001.1 coordinate 55,069,238, forward strand.
AATTAATTCATACTTTTTTTTAAGGGAGTTTTTAAATTAAATCCCGAGAGTTTTAATTTTTTTAAGGGATTTTTTTAAACACCCGAGAAAATTGTCCCCAGAAACATAGAATTTGTACTAGTGTATCTAAGGTAGAGAATTGTACGGTGATGTTCCAAAACCCTATGTCTTACCCAAAGGCTCTCTCTATAAAGGTTGTTGAGGATGCAGTATAGAAAGGATCAAAGGATAAGAATTACTCTCAAATACCCATGCCCAAACATAAAAGAATCAAAGATAAGCAAAAAAGGTTAAGGTTGTGACACTCTTAAATACCCCGGCTCTCCGGAATCACGATTGCCACTATAAGCCTTCCTATGGGAATACTTCTCAATCACTTTATCTTGCTTCTCAATAAAATCCCAAGCATCATCTTCTCCCATATCAATAAAAGTTCCACAAGAAAGGGATTGAAGATTGAATTGTGTTCCCACTTCTAATCCCTTGTAGTAAATCTCCAATATTTCCAGCTTTAAAATGCCATGGTGCGGGCAATCCAATAGAAGATCTTTAAACCTTTCCCAATATTTAAACAAACTTTCGTTAGGTTTCATAGAAAAAGCATTTATTTCACCTCTCAATTCCGCTATTTTGGATGGCGGGAAGAACTTTGTGAGGAATTCTGAAGCTAAATCCTCCCATGTGTGAAGTCTTCCACTTGGAAGAGCTTGATACCAAGCTAAGGCTTTGTCCTTCAAAGAGAAGAAGAACGGCCTCAACTTGTAGTTGTTGTTGACAACCTTTGGAGGCTTCAAAGTCTCCATAAGAATCTCATAATTTTGTAAATGTTGATGCGGATATTCTGCTTCCATTCCACCAAACTGATTTTGGAGGATCATGGTAATGACTTGTGGGCGAAATCCAAAGTCATGCTCATCTTGATCTCCAAGATTCACACCTAAACGGCACGGTTGTTGAATTGGATCCATTCGTTGCCCAAGAGTTCATGGTTCAGCCACAACATTAGCAGCTCTCGCATCTCTAGCGGGAATGCGAGGATCAACATAGGCTCGAGGATTAAATGGTGGTATTTCCTCTAGCTCCGGCATATCATCATCATTGGATGATTAAGCTCTCTTCCTCTTGGCGCTTGTATCAAATTTTATTTGTAAAATCATCGCCTTAAGCTCATCCATTTGAACTTTATTTCGCTCTCTATCAACAGGAGCGACAACTTGTTCCTCAATACGTCTTCTTTCACTTGTATTAAGAAGAGCTTGATTCTCATCCAACTCCTCTTGGAGACTTTTTTCATTGTGTTCCCACATCCTTTTCTCCCTTAACTTTTTCTTCAAAGTTTTCTCCGGTTAAGGATCAAAAGAAAAGAGGTATTTCTTTGATCTAGACCTTCGCATATACCTAAAGAGAAATATGCAAAATCACTAAGGTAGATAGATCAAATAACAAGAGCAAAAGCTCCCAAGCCGACAACCGAATTTGGCCTAAACCAAATCACCGGCAACAGCGCCAAAAACGTGTTCGCTCAAAAGTGTGTGCGTCAAAGTCTTAAATTTATAAAGACTGAAATCAAGCAAAGCAAACCCGCAGTGTACGGATCGGCGTAGTAACGCAAGAATTCCAAAGTATCGAACTCAGGGATTTGGTGGGATAAATTCAGTTTATAAATTGTCAAGCAAATTACAAAAGCTTTTATAAAGATTAATTAAGAAAACAACGATTCTTAAGATTTAGGTATCCAATTGTGCGTATCGATTCAAGATGTTCTAAAGGTATAAGGACAGAGTCTGGATTGCAAAGGTATATCAAAGGTAGAGAATCGTACGGAGAAGTCTTAAAACCCAAATGTCTCGCCCAAAGGCTCTCTCTATAAAGGTTGTTGAGGCTGCAACATAGAAATGATCTAAGGATAAGATGAAACTGTCAAATACCCATGCTCAAACCCAAGAGAATCAAAGATAAGCCAAAAAGGTTAAGGTTGTGACACTCGAAACCGAACTGGAGGGTGTTGAGTCTCACTACTACCTAGAAAAGGTAATCCAAGGCTAGTTTAAAGCAAATCTTTAACTTTGGATCAAAGCAAAAGCAAAAGATGTACGAGAGAAGAAACCACGGCTGGATCTTGCAAAACCACGGCGGTGGAACTCAAGAATAGACCGTGGAAAATGTCAACAACAAGGTTTCTCGCAACTCTCAGGGTCCAATCTGTTTAAGTTCAATTTATCATTATCTAAGGCACAATTATCAACCCTTCACCTTAGAATTACTAAAGGGTTTTAGCCAATAACCATCACCATTGAATCAATAATAATCGAATAATCAATCTCGAAAACAAACAATAAGTATATGTGTTCAATGAAAGCGGAATAGGGAACAAAAATCCTCACAACAATCAATAGGAACAATGAAGAACGGTATGTCAATCCGCCTTCGAATGTAAACCCTAAGATCTTCCTAAGTACGCAATCTCGAAATGCGTATTTCTCGGGATCTTCCCTGTACGCGATGGAATCTTCCTCAATCAATCTCCAATGAAATGTAGTGTATGCAGCCGTCAATGCGAGGCCCCTAATTATTCCTTTCTTCAGCCTTCTTATAGGGAAAAAGTAGGGTTACGAAAAGCCCGATAACCGTCGCTGACGTGGCAAATATAACGCGTGGCAACCGTTATAAGAATCATGGTCTAGTGTAAACTTCCACGGTTGTGGTTCTGGTCGTGGAATTTTCTGTTGCTCTCGACATGACTTTCCACGCCCTCAATGCTAAAACCACGGTCGTGGTTCTTTTGGTTTGGCCTTTATTTGTCAAATTCCTTTGTAAAAGCCTTTGTTTCGTAAAGTTCTCTAATCATGCTCCTTCCTTAGGTTCTCCAATGCATCCTCTTGATGTCTAGCATGATCAAATACTCCTAGTCTCTCATATATGCTCCAATCCAACCGTTTATTCACCTAGAAACATAACAAAGCTTGTGTAGATCTCTATATCGACAAATTAGGTGAATGTGCTCATAAATGCTTCAAACTCTTATCCATGTACAGAACTAAAAACGGAAAAACAATCAAAACAAGTTCCTAAAATATGGTCATATTGCATGCTATTAAAATACCCCATACTTGTCTCTTGCTTGTCCCCAAGCAAGGTTTTCAAAATCTTAGAATACAGGGTAGGATGAAATATCAATGCAAAACAAGGTAAAAACAATCTTTTTGGTATTGTGCTTCTAATCAATAGATCATTCTCAAATCTTGCTTCATGCTTCCTTGAAAACATCCATATACATAAATCAAAGTAGGTCAAGCAAAAGGAAATATCATAAATTGCATAAACTTGAAGACAAACATCATAACCTTCAAGCATTGTCAAAATCAAACATGTGAAACTTCAATTTAGATCACCAAGTCAAACATCATTCTCATGATCTCAAGGACTTTCAAGCAAGATCAAGAATATGAATAGGTAGGAAACTTATAAGGGAGTGTGGTGTATAAATCCGGGAAGAAGGAACAATACAAACTTTTTCTACAATTTGATCCAACCACCAATTAGAGCTTTGCTCTTTATGTTAGCACAAAATTTTTTCAACTTTACTTTTTGGAAATATGGACAGCGGTGCACAAAAACCGAAGCCTAGCAGATTGGCATTTCTCTATTTCGAGATGCCTCAAAGCCTTGATGCACATACCATAATCTGTTAGGAATATCACTCAATCGGACTTTGGCAAGACACAAACACCCGGCTATGTGAATGGTGCCGAGTTACTCATCATCATGATTGACTTCCCCAAACCTATTTTTCTACAATTTAAATTCACAAAATTTCTTTCATGGCCCTCCCACATCAAACATGCCAAAATCAACTCTTTCTAATTCCCGGATAGGTAAAGGAGGCAATTATTTTCATTGAGGGGCTAAGTGATTAAGGAAAGAAGCAAGAAAAATAGAAGTACCTTAATCATCTCATAAAGAAGTGCAAGAACTTATATTGTGATTTCAATATTTATTCCTCAATATGATTTAGATAAAACTCTCACATTATGAAGCTTGCAAGAAAGGTTAAACAACATACTCAATTTCTTCACAATTCATAATTCAATTGAAGCATACAAATGTCATAAAAAATTCATTCCACAAGTAGATTCATCAAAGAATTCATCTCCAATCTTAGAAGCACAATAATTTTCAAAAACTTTCAAAATAATTATGGGTTTTTCAAAGCTTTTTAATGTAATGCAATAAAGAAACGTGTGAATATAAAAGAAAGATGCAAGTGATCATGGAAATAAAATGAAGCAAGTGTATCGAGTTATTACAAACGAGAGTCACACCCCACCCCATACTTAACATACACATTGTCCTCAATGTTTAGGAAAAATAAAGAAAAGAAAAAGAAACAAAGAAAACTCACTAAGGTGGTGGAGTGGCTCGAAACATCCATCATCAATCACCGTGGGGGAGGTGACGGTGGGTATGGAATGTAGTCGGAGCTGAAAGGTCGCCCAAACTGCTGGTGATAGACGTCACGGAGGATCCTTGTGTTCTCTTGCCTCTCTACATCATGCTCCCCCTGTTGAGTGTCTAAGTCGTCCACCCTCCTAGAAAGATCACCCGCCCACGCCGGCTACTGTCCATACCAAGAAGGAGGCTGCTATACCCACTCCGGCGGATGCTGAGTCCATTCAAGAGGCTGCTAGTACCAAGGTGGAGGAGCTCCCATCCAAGCTGGCTGTTGGGCATACCAATCCGGTGCACTACTCATCCATGTGGGACGCTCACTAACACTAGCTCGACGAGAGGAGGAAGAAGCGGAAGGTCTCGGCTGGTAAGTGGACCTCCTAGGTGGCTCCGGCATGTCCGCTGGCTGCTCCGGGAATGATCCAAAGTCATGCTCATCCCCTCCTGCATCCGGATTGTCACCTCATCTTGTCTCCTCATCCTCATCAACTGCAGCTGTAACTGGAACCTCATCGGGAACATAAGGAGGAGCTCCTAACCTGTTAGCATGCATAAGAACAAAGGTCTCCTTCCGGTTCTCTCAGCTAAGCCTAAGACATTACTCCGGGAGCCATGGAATGCCTCTACCACCTCTATCCTCCCAAGGCATGGCTACGGTAGGTGGACCGCGGTGGCGAGGAAACAAAAGTCCTCTTGTCAAGAGACCATTGAGACCCAAAGGTCTCGCAGCAGCTACCCTCGTACAAGCGGAATAATCAACTCCTAGCTGGTTTGCAATATCTGTAACCATGCCTCCATATCCTATATTTCCGGCTGATTTGTTCTTCACTTTACTAAGGGTGGAGGCGAGCAAGGTTGCACAATCCGGAGAGTGACCAGAAATCATGCAATACAAGATGAAGAGCTCATCGCCCTTGACCTTTTGAGGGGTCTCGGTCCTCGGGTATAGGCATTTTGAAAGGATCCTATGGGCTATCTCAATAGCTAGATGGTAGATGAGCTTGGCCTTTGAATCGGCCGGTTGCCAACGATCCTCATGACCGACTATCATAGCTATCTCTTTTTTGAACTCCTTAGCTTTAACTCCTCCAGGAAACGTTCCATTGAACGTCTGATGGAGGCAAAACATCGTCCCAAACTACACAATAGAGAAATTGTAGTTGTGCTCCATCAATCTAAATGAAACCGTTCGGTTAACGGCATCATGCTCAAAGGAAGTAATAAACTCCCTTGTGATCTCCTCATATGCATCCTCCCAAATGGAGGAGAACACAATCAAGTCAGTCCTATCTAGTAACGAAGTCAAATCATTGACCACATTCAGCTCTTGAAGCTCCTCCATGACTATGAACCTAGGAGCTATCACATTCCGCTTAGAAATATTGTCCATGGCTCTAAGGTAATCGCGATGGATAGTAGGATCTCTAGGGACTGGTGGTTCTACAGGGGGGGGTTGGGAAGAAGACCCATCACCCTTTGATTTCTTGGTTCCATTGGATTTCCTAGTTCCGGACATTTTCTCACAAATCAACAAAAAACAAGGTCTGTTCTTCAGAAACCACGCCCGTGGAGCTGTACGACACCCGTGGAATTGTTCGACTTCACACAAGAATTCAGCAAATTCACAGCAAACTCAACAACAACAACCCTAATCTATTTCAAAGTTCAATTCTATCCAGTTCTCCTAGAAATTTGCAAGAAAAACGAACAAATACAACCAAAAAGTGATAGAGAGAAAACCTAGGGTTTGGATTTGGGGAAATCCAAATTCCTTTCCGATTGTCGATTGTTTGCTCAGTTTGTTGTTGGAATCTTGTAGAGGATTTGATTTGCTTGACTTTAGGTTGAAGAATCATTCGAATCGGTCACCGGATGAAGAATCACGAGGGTGAGGGTGGTTCGGTGTGGTTTGGGGCGTGGAAGAGGAAGATGTATGAGATTTTGTGAACAAGGAGGAGTTATATAGTGGCCGTAAAAATTCTGAAAACCACGGCCAGTCGAGGTGTTCCACGGCTGTGGTTTTGTACGGACCCGTGGAATTTTGGCGTTTTTATTTTCTTTAGCTACGACCTTGTTTGCCACGGCCTAATTAAACAAACCACGGCCGTGGTTTTTCCTTTTTTGCCGTGGAATCTTCTGTTTTTGCCAAGAATCATAGTTTCGTCATTTTTTTCGGCTTTTCCTCTCGTTTTTGCTCATTCCTTAATCCTGGCATCCAAAGACCCAAACATACCTGAAGGTATCGAAGAAAAACCATCTATACTAACCTAATCTAAGAAAGAAACAAAAAAAAAACAAGGATGTAATACCTTGGGTTGCCTCCCAAGAAACACTTTGTTTTGGGTCCATAGCTAAACCGTTCCTGTGTTTAAGTGAGGACAATCGGAGCGATTTCCTCAGCTTGGAGCTCCGGTGAATACTTCTTGAGTCGTTTCCCGTTCACCTTAAAACTTCCGCACTTCTTACCCCATACTTCAACTGCACCATGGGGAAAAACACGTTTAATCACATAAGGTCCTGTCCAACGAGACATAAGCTTACCCGGAAAGAGCCGAAGTCCAGAATTAAAGAGGAGAACAAGTTTTCCTTCTTTGTAGATCCTTTGGAATGATATGCTTATCATGCCAACGTTTCACCCTTTCTTTGTAAATCTTGGCGTTCTCATAGGCGTTCAAGCGGAGTTCTTCTAGCTCGTTAAGGTCCAAGAGGCGCTTCTCGCCCGCTTCCTTCATGCTGAAGTTCAACCACTTTACAGCCCAATACGCCTTATGTCCGACTCTACCGGGAGATGGCAAGACTTCCTATACAAAAGGTTGTAAGGTGTTGTGCCGATGGGAGTCTTGTATGCTGTCATATACCCCCACAATGCGTCATCCATCTTTAATGACCAATCCTTCCTTGGTTTTTGCACCGTCTTCTCAAGGATTCCTTTATTCTCTCTATTTGAAATCTCTACTTGTCCACTTGTTTGCGGATGATAGGGTGTGGCGATCTTGTGAGTCACCACATAGTTAGCTAGTAGAGCTTCGAATCGTCGGGCTATGAAGTGTGAACCTCCATCACTAATGATGGTTTGTAGTGTCCCAAAACTTGGGAAAATAGTTCTATTAAAGGAACTTGACAACCACCATACCATCATTAGTTGGAAAGGCAATAGCTTCAAACCATCTCGAAACATAATGTATGTCTTGAAGTATGTATTGGTTTCCACAAGATGATGGGAATGGTTTTATGAAATCGACTCCCCAAACGTCAAAGATCTCCACCTCTTTAATGTTGTTGAGAGGCATCTCATTTCTCCTAGAGATATTTCCAGTTCTTTGACAAGGATCGTGTAAGCAACAAAGGTTTTCACATCCTTAAATAAAGTAGGCCAAAAGAATCCGGATTGCAATACATTTGCGCTAGTTTTATGCGAACTAGCGTGTCCTCTACAAGGAAGTGAATGGCAATGACTTATCACACTTTGCATTTCGTCTTCCTGCACACATCTTCTAATGATGCCGTCGGGACCTCTCTTGAACAGTAGAGGTTCATTCCAATAGTGTTGGTGGACATCCCTAAAGAACTTCATTCTTTGTGCGTAGGATAATCCGGGAGGTATTTCCTGACAAACCAAGTAATTTATAAAATCAGCAAACAAAGGTTCATTACCTCTAGAAATCTTATCGATGCATTCTTCCTTTATATGCAAGTGTTCGTCCGGGAAGGAGTCATCGATGTGTAGGTCGTCGCCTTTGATGTGTGGTAGACGACATAAGTGATCCGCAACAAAATTTTCGGAGCATTTATTGTCCCGAATCTCTAGATCGAATTCTTGAAAAAGAAGAATCCATCTAATCAGCTTTGGCTTTGCATCATTCTTGGCGAGCAAATACCATATTGTTGAATGGTCCGTGTATACAATCACCTTCGCTCCTACAAGAGAAGAACGAAAATTTTCAAAATCATATACAACGGCAATAAATTCCTTCTCTGTCGTGGCGTAGTTGAGCTGCGCTTCATCTAGCGTCTTGCAAGCATAGTAGATGGCATGAGTGCGGCCTTATTTCTTTTGTCCAAGAACCGCTCCAACAACGACGTCACTTGCATCGCACATAACCTCGAATGGGAGATTCTAGTCTGGAGGTTGGATTATTGGGGCTGAGATGAGGTTGGATTATTGGGGCTGAGATGAGGGCTTTTCGAAAAGTCTTTGATAAATCTCCTATAAAATCATGCGTGTCATAGGAAACGCCTTATCCCCTTCACCGAAGATGGAGGAGGAAGCTTCTCTATCGTGTCAATCTTAGCCTTGTCAACTTCGATCCCTCTATTGGAGATCAAATGTCCTAACACAATGCCTTCTCTAACCATGAATTGACACTTCTCCCAATTTGGAAGAAGGTTAGTGTCTTCACATCTTTGCAAAACAAGAGAAAGGGTAGCAAGACAATTGTCAAATGAGGAACCATAAACTGAAAAATCATCCATAAAACCTCCATGATTTCCTCAATATATTCCGAGGAGATTGTCATCATGCACCTTTGGAAGGTGGCTGGAGCATTGCAAAGTCCGAATGGCATCCTCCTATAAGCAAACGTATCCCATGGGCACGTGAATGTGGTCTTCTCTTGATCATCCGGGTGAATCGGGATCTGAATGAAACTACTATAACCGTCAAGGTAACAAAAATAGGAATGTTGTGCTAACCTCTCAAGCATTTGATCGATGATCGGTAGCGGGAAGTGGTCCTTCCTGTTACATTGTTCAGCTTGCGGTAATCGATGCACATCCTCCATCCTGTTATCGTTCTTGTTGGAATGAGTTTGTTCTTCTTGTTGGTAACAACAGCCATTCCTCCCTTCTTTGGGAAAACTTGAACGGGGCTCACCCACTTGCTATCGGAGATAGGATAGATGATACGTGCGTAAAGTAGCTTAAGGATTTCCTTCTTCACAACCTCTTTCATGATCGGATTCAACAGTCTTTGAGGTTGGCGTGAAGGTTTATAATCCTCTTCCATTAAAATATTGTGAAAACATAAAGTCTGTTTAATTCCTACAAGATCATCTATGGTATAGCCTAGATCTTTCCTATGTTTATTCAAAACGGCCATAATCTTATCATGTTAATCTTCACTCAAATCGGAACTAACAATAACGGGAAACGTAGATTTAGTTCCAAGAAATGCATACCTAAGATGTGTGGGAAGTGGCTTCAATTCCAAGGTTGTTGATACCTTTGGAGTGTCTTGAGGGTTGACTGATGTCTCCTTGGAAGTCTCCAAGGGTGTGGAGGTGTTGGAAGAAGAATCATGAGTGTTTGTAGAAAGAACGGAGTTGTCTTCCGCATTTTCCAAAGTCACGGTGTCACAGTTACTTCCATGGCCGTGGTTTGTGTTTGGGAGGCCGTGGAATGTGGTTTGAATTAAATCTTTGCTCTCGACATAACTTTCCACGGCTGGAATAGGCGAAACCACGCCCGTGGAAAAGAGCGATTGGCCGTGGTTTCTAACATCATTGGAGCTATCGTACAATTTTTCGAATTCTTCAGTTTGCACTTCTCCTAGCTCCTCCAAAGCATCAACCACAACATTGCAATCCTCTTCTTCTCCTATTTCCATGATGCTCATGGTTATGACCTTTTGCAATGGATCTTTAAACAAGATCGAGCTTACTTCCTCCCTAGATACTTCTTCGTCATAGAGGTTGAACATATTCTCTCCAAGCGCAGGTTCTTTTGCCAAAGTTGAGAGGACAAATTTAACCTTCTCTTCTCCTATATCGAAGGCTAGCCTAGCATTCTTGCAATCTACCATACAGCCGGAAATTGTAAGTAAAGGTCTCCCGAGTATGATCGGGACTGGACAATCTGCAAGAATGTCAAGCAAAACAAAATCTATAGGAATATAGAACTTACCGAGCTTGACCGGTACGTCTTTAATGATTCCTACGGATCGAGTTATGGATCGATCCGCCAAGTACAACGTTATCTTTACTGGTTTAGGTTCACCTAAACCGACCTTCATACACAAACCAAGCTGGTTGATGCTTACGCTTGCTCTTAAATCTCAAAGAGCATCGTATGTGATTTCTCCAACTCCTATTGGAATACAAAATGACCTCGGATCTCTCAGCTTTGGGGGCATCTGAAGAACCGATAGGTGATATAAATAATATAAATGATACTCTAGAAGAGGGGTTGAATAGAGTATAGGAACTTTTCGCAAACCAAATCTCAAGCCCTTGAAACTTCTTTCAAGGGTCTTGATGTCAATCTGTGCTTCTCGTGAAACTTTGATTTCAAGGCTTTGAAACTCTTTTCAAGGGCCTTGACTTCTTTCTCCTGCAAAACAAAGTTAGTCACAATAAAGTATGTATGGTGCGGAATTGAAAAGATTGACACGAGGATATGTTTACGAAGTTCGGATCTAAATAGCCTACTCTCTGTCCCAAGGTATATACGATCTAACTATCTATTATCAGTTTCAAAGAGTCCTAGATACAATCTAGAAGAAATCCCCTTCTTCTCTCAATGTAGTCAATGCTACGATCTAGCTCCAACTCTTAACCTAGCTATAATAGCCTAGTTACGTCGTAGAGTAACACACTCTAGTATAACACTATTCAGATCTTCTAATGGAGCTTTAGTGTTCTCTCTCTCTAAGGGGATAAAGCTTTTGCATGAATGAGAGAAAGAAAAACAACGAATGAAGATGATTAGGTTACTTGAGGATGCAAAGATGTTTTCCTATGTAAGCTTGTGTTTTTTTTCTTCTTCGACCATCATCTTAATTTATACTCTTCTATGGAAAGGTCTTAAGCCGTTGTAGAGATGACCGTTTGAAGATGAAACTTCTTTTCCATGAAGATCGTTTCTTGTTTGGAGATAAGGTAGACGTTGCAAGTCTTCAGCCCCTACGAACACGTCGAGTCCTTTACTCCTTCATCTTCTCGTCTTCTGTTGAATCGAGAGAGAAGATATTTTTGCCGTTTGTTGTTTAGAAAATCTTCTAAAAAGATTCTCTATTCTTCGGTTGAGATCTTCCTTCGGTTGATAAGATCTTTGGTTGATGAGATCTTTCCGTCACAAAATCATCAAATAAAATCTTCAACTCATTTTGAATACTTGTTCCGTGCATCTATAATTCCAAGGCCCTTGATTTCGTCCTTTGTTCTTGAATCCAACTTCAAGGCCCTTGACATTTAGATATAAAGCCTACACTAAATTCAAACCAACCAAATATCTAGAAGTATAATCAATACATTGTTAGTATATCCAACTACTATATTTGTTTGAAGTCTTTCATCATCAACACCTGTAAACCATTTTAATCACGGTGGAGTTTTCAATCTACCCCTTGATAGAAGACAACACAAATTTTCTTACCTGCATTTGTTAGTTTAGCAATGCATATGAAAATCTCAAAACTAAAAATGCAGAATGCAGTATATCGAAATGTCGGATCATATTTCTCCTCCTTTGTCTTTCAACAAGGGAGAAAAGCAGTCAAACCAGGAAGTCTTATGATACGATTACAGACCCAAAATCAAAGTATTTTCAACCCATAAAGAAAACTAGTCAGCTTAAAACTCCTCATAGAACTTCCTCTTTACTTTGGATGAAGTTTTCTTATAACGCCAATCATCCATTTCAGCTGCCAAACGTCTTCTCTTTTCTTTAGCTCTTCTCTATTTAACTACTTCATACTCAACTTTGGGCAAGAACATTGGCTCTTCATGAGTTGGATACATAATTGATTTATTCTGTACACGTCTTTTAGAATTGCTAAAGGGTTTTACCCAATAACCATCACCATTGAATCAAAAATCAATTTTAAAAGAGGAAATGGGTAAAACTCCGAAAACTCAATAATTATCGAATAATCAATCTCGAAAACAAGCAATAAGTATATGTGTTCAATGAAAGCGGAATAAGGTACAGAAATCCTCACAACAATCTATAGGAACAATGAAGAAGGGGATGTCAATCCGCCTTCGAATGTAAACCCTAAGATCATCCTAAGTACGCAATCTCGAAATGCATCCTTCTCGGGATCTTCCCTGTACGCGATGGAATCTTCCTCAATCAATCTCCAATGAAATGTACTGTATGCAGCAGTTAATGCGAGTCCCATAATTTCTCCTTTCTTCAGCCTTCTTAGAGGGAAAAAGTAGGGTTACGAAAAGTTCGATAACCGTCGCTGACGTGGAAAATATAACATGTGGCAACCGTTATAAGAATCACGGTCTAGTGTAAACCTCTACGGTCATGGTTCTGATCGTAGAATCTTTCTGTTGCTCTCGACATGACTTTTCACACCCTCAATGCTAAAACCACGGTCGTGGTTCTTTTGGTTTGGCCGTGATTTGTCAAATTCCTTTGTAAAAGCCTTTGTTTCGTAAAGTTCTCTAATCATGCTCCTTCCTTAGCTTCTCCAATGCATCCTCTTGATGCCTAGCACGATCAAATACTCCTACTATCTCATATATGATCCAATCAAAGCCTTTATTCACCTAGAAACATAACAAAGCTTGTGTAGATCTCTATATCGACAAAATAGCTGAATGTGCTCTTAAATGCTTCAAACTCTTCTCCATGTACACAACTAAAAATGGAAAAATAATCAAAACAAGTGCCTAGAATATGGTCATATTTCATGCTATCAACCACGCCCGAATCCTAAAGTTCTAGCACCAATGATGGCTAGCCTAGTCCCCTATCTCTTCTTTGGAAATCCTGTCTAAGCAGCCCTCCTCGTACCCGGTCGGTCCCTCTCATAGGCTGAGGCTCGGTCTTGTAGTCCATCATGGAGTCTCAATGTAAACCCGCAAGGTATGCACGGGTAGTCTCTCTCAGTCTCCAAGAAAATAGCTATGTCTGCTAGTCCTCTAGAAGTGTGATGGGACCCAGCAATGTTAACTCTTCGTGAAACTTCTTGATCGTGTCAACAATGTCCTCAAACCCAGTCTCTAGAAAAACCTGTAGTCTCTCTCCCTCCTCAGTGTTGCAGGGAAAAAACGCTTCCGCATGAGACGCCTCATCTACTTAAACCTTGTGACCCTACTACGGGCAGTCCTCCACCAAACTGCGCCCGGTCTTGGAACAATGTCTGCACAACTCTATTCGTTGAACCTCTCGGAAGCGAATCGACTCCAATGTTGTCTCAATGTGCCCAAGCTAGTGCTCCACCTCTAACCCCACCTTCCTTTCGAACAGGGGTACTATCATCTAGTTGAAGGTCTTCAACCAAAAATCCGGTCTCTTTGCCCTTGGCTCATCTCGAGCCCTATCGACCTCATTGCTCTAGCCGCTACAACTACCACCTGAGTCACCCTCTACGAGACCTCAACTGATCTCGTAGGTAATGGTGGCATTTGGGCAAGTCCCCTCTCCTAATAGCCTCCTCTACTCGCTGGACTTACTCACGGTAATCAAACACCCCTATGTAAACTCGACCTGACTCGGTCGATTGTGCTCTCTATGCTCCGGACCTAGGTGCGGTCCCATCCCCAACCTCGGGAACAACACTAAAAACATCTTCAACAATATCCTCCACCACTAGTGGATTTGGAATGTGGACTCGTCCTTGAACTCTAGCTACCAAAGGTCTACCTGCTCGTCCGCGCCCTAGGACTGCAGGAGAAAGAGGTGGTCCGTCTCTATCTCGTCCTACAACAGATGTAGCTCTAGGACGTGCCATCTACGATAAGGTCATAACTACGTATAAAGCTATGCTAACACTACTTCAATAATGCAAATTCCCTAAATGCAACTATAGTCCAACATACAAACGAGTTTGACGAGATCCGCAAAAGTAGTGGTGGTCCCCCTACATTCTATCCCAGACCGACTATGCACAAGTTTATAGCAAAAATTTCACTTTAAAACTCAAACCCATTTTTGGTTCTTCTTATTTATCTAGTCGACCTATTAGAAGATTGTGAGTGCTATTGTTGTCAACCTAGAGCTCTAATACCATGTTGTAACACCAAAAATTCTAGGAACTCGAGATGCTCGAGTTAGGACCTCACAATGGGCCCTAACTCTAGCCTGACAACAAGTTCACCGGATCTTGCAACAAGGAACAAATAAATTTCAAACCAAAATGTGTAATACATCAAAAGTCGTAATCCAAAACAAAGATAAGACTCTTAGCCGAGTACTATCACTACAATGTCAATGCAACAAGAATATAAAATCCCATATCCCGTCCTATAATGTACGGGACCCCGACTGACCACTGCGACAAGATCACTCGGAACATCCCTATCTTGCAAAACATCGAAAACAACGGATAAAACCGTTAGCTAACAATCTACATATCAAAAAACGATAACAACACAAACACACATATGGTAATACTACACACATAACATGCTCACAATAAAGCTAGTTATTATGTTTTATTAGGTGATTCACTTTACTAATTCAACTTCGATTGTGACACAAGGATCTCCCAAAACTCGCTTTTGTCCCCTTATACCAACAGGACTAGATTGATGCATCTCACCGAGTACTTGTCTGGAGTAGTCGCAAAGAACCTCCTAGTCTCCTGTAGAACTGGACAAGTTGTCACCACCCGTAACAAATTGGGCCAAACAACGATAAATGTCGTCCTAGCATGTATCGTTATAAACACACAACACGCACCAATATTATAGTTAAATTAACATAAAAAATATAGTTAAGGAAGCCCGAAGGACTTATCTGTTTCAAGGTAACCCAGCTACAAAACAACGCTCCACTTCCCGCAGGACAATACTCTACAGTTGATCAGAGGCACACATACCAACAACAATCCGACATGCTGGAAGTCCCCAAATTCTACACTTAATGATCTTTACAAGATCATATATACAACATGCTAGATGGTTCCTACTTCTAGTCTCAAAGATTCAGAAAACCACTTAACGCGTTCACAACACGAACTATCTCTCAATCATGATTGAGTGGCATTCCAACTAGTTATGCTAGGTTTCAACTTAACATGATACTACTCCAGAACCAACTAAGACAAAAGGAAAGCAATAACGTACCAACTGTTGGTACTTATTGGAAGTAAGACGCGACCGCGGGAGAGGAAGGGCGTGCCCGCGGTGACAAGCTCCGAGATGCCGCGACCGTGGTGGTCATAGGCACAGGTGCGGTGACCCTGATGAAGGCCCGACTACAGTAGGATGTAGGTGCGTTTGCGGGAGAACTCAGAAAACGAACATCGAGGTCATTCTTTGATGTGCAACAATGCCTTCGGTGGCTCGTTGCTTTGATTTGTCCAACTTTTGTTGTCCACTTCAATAAGAACAATCCACACTACTCCCTGGATGGTGTCATCAACCCAAACACGAAAGGAAGAGCAATCAAGACTAATTCTTGGTTCTTTGGAACTAGACAAGGAGAAGAAAGGAGAAAGGAGAAGGGAGGAATGCTTGTTGTCCTTCTCCAAGGTGCACCACAAATCCTTCTAGCTAGGTACTACATATATAATGACATAAATTATATACCATCATATTCATGCATATTACGAGTATATCGCCTCATTTCTACATACTCTTGATGAAGATTGTATGCTTTTTCGTCCATATTCATATATATCTCGAGAATAGAGGTCTACACACGTTATTTGTGAAATTGTAGGTAAAAAGGTGGAAATTTGGTGCGGAAATGGAGCAATATGGAGCATGACATCATAAAGGATCAAGAAGGGAGCTTAAAGTTAGGAGAAGATATGAGAAAAGATCACAATAGAAGATAGAAGATGGAACTAAAAGATAAACATGTGTAGAAGACAAAAATCGGGTCATTACTTATTGAGATCGACCTATTTCCTTCGTAATCGAGTCGATTTCTGTCTTTGATAATCTGATTGGTTGTAGGATTATAACCATAAGATCAAGTCTCGTACCCTAAAATAGGAGGGCGTTTTACCACCATTAAGGGCATCACATCCAATCCAGTACACAATCAATACACATCAAGAGCATTCAAGGATGGAAGTTTGGAAGCTTGAAGTCCAAGATTGAAGTTCTTGGAGTTTGTGAGTTTGGATTCATATTTTGTCATTGTGAACACGAGTTTGAGTTTGTTTTCGAGTTTTTACTTGAGTTTTGAAGGATTGAACCATTGTTCAAACGTTTTTGGATTGGTTTAATTAAAGATTCAAATTTTTCTCAAGTTTTGTATTTTCTTGATTTAATGTCTTCTTTGATTTTCATAATGTCTAGTCATGGCTAAAACCATTGTGATTCCAGGGTGATTGGTTGAATATTGTGGTTAAAATGATGATAGAATGACCCGCAGGTTAAGATTAGACCCTGAGAGTTGAGATTAACCATCGCAGAGAAGAAAAATCGGACTTGGCTAAAATCGGACGATTTCCTTTGATGAACACCCCGAGTTTCCTTCTATCGTACATGATGACACGATTTATGACGTTAGTGTAGGCATTCATTTAGATAGTTTTTCACATTATTCATGCATGGTTTGGCATTAGTTAATGACGTTTACGCTTAATTCATGCATATTGTCGAAATAAACGTCTACACGAATTCTTGTCGGTTTTGTAGGTATTTTGTGGAGATTTTGGAGCTTAATCGATACATTCGAGGATCCTTCGTCGTGATGGCACACTTCCGGACTCATTAAGGAGCAAGCTAGGAGTAAAGGAGAACACATATGACCTTGTTGGTGCATGCCTTGCACCAACTCATGGCTTAATGATCCAAAGAGAGCTAAACAGGGGATTCTACGGCCCAAAGGCCAGAACCACGCCCGTGGTTTTGGACGTGGTTTTCTCTGGACAACTTTGACACGTGTCGCAGGATCTCTTTGCCCGACCCTTGCTCTTGGTGGAGAATATAAGCGGTCCTGCAGGCTGTTGCTAGGGGATTCTCCCACATTCTCTCACACATTATCATTATCCACATTGGGAATTCTTGGAGAAGAAGAAGAACACTCTCATTTTAGAGGGAGAACAACACACAAAGATAGATATTTAGAGTGAACTTTTGAGTGACTTTTGTTGAGAACATTTGAAGGCATTGTAAGGAACATTTTGGAGCTGTGCTTGAAGGGTTGTAAGTCTTTTTTAAATCTCATATTCAGCTAAGACTACTTGTTTCTTTTCACTTTCATTTCAGTTTCTTGCTATGGAAGCCATGAATGTTTGCTTGGTGAGTTTAAATCTTAAAATGCATGTTGTTGGCTAAATAGTTGTGATTCTAGGGTAATGGAATGATGGTGATGCCTTGGACTATGATAGAATAGACTTGAATGTACCTTTGGATGATTTTCTTGCTCGAACATAACCTCTGATGAAAACCACGACCTGTTCATGTAATTCTACGCCCGTGGTTCTGTATGATCTACCCGTGGTTTGTTCTATTGTGCTTGTATTGATGAATCTGAATGTTAGGATGTTAGATTGTTGAAATCCTAGTGTTTGTTAAGCATAATCTAGCCTAGGTCGACCTATTGCTAGCAAACTATGTGAGGGAAGAGACTTACCCGGTAATTCTCGATCTTAGATACCAAAGATGATGAACTCTAGGTAGTAGTGAGCCTCACAAGCCGCTATTGGACTGAGTGTGCTAGGATTGATGCTTAGGACTTTCCTTCCCAAGACTTACCCGGTAAGGAGAGATTTAACCCCTAGATAGCAATCCGGTTTGTGTAGAATTCCCAACCTTAGGCTCCTAGAAACTTACCCGTTAATAGGACCTTAGGTGCGGGATTAGTGTACGATGAGACCTACCCGGTGATTGATCCCATTTGAGAAACACCCCTTCCCCAACATACCGTATCTTGTCCATGGTTGATTAGAAGCTTGAGTCCAACGCCATAACCGGAAGTCCTAACCCCTAGAATCCGCTTTTCTCTCTTTGATTACATATCTTGTTCTTGCGTTGTTTGTTTGTGTTGCTAGTTTGATTTATAATCTTGCATGATTTGTGATCTTTGCTTGATCACCACAAAAACCCAACCCAAAATTATCATGATTTTCATTTCTTTATTTCCTTCTCCTTCTTAGACTAGATTTGCACTATCAATGATCACTTGTTTGATTTGATTTCACCTTAGTCTTCGTGTTCTACCTCGGAATACTATCCTTGCTACAAAACGACCCAGACACTGTGGGTTCGCTAGGAGTTAGGATATTATATCGAGTTATAAATTGTAAGACTTTTGTGCTATACATTTCTAGCGTAACAAGTTTTCGGCGCCGTTGTCGGGGACTAGGTCTAGATTGAATCATTGTGTGTGATTGTCTATAGTGAAGGTCTTTCTTTTTGCTTTTGATCTTGTTTGGTTTGTGTCTTTGAATTTTCAGGACATCTCTCATTCTTTAGGTGCATGCGAAGATCTCGTGGCAAGGATTTAAGTCCATTCGATCCCGAACCGGAGAAAACCCTTAAGACTAGATCCAAGAGCATTAAGAAGAAGAAGGAGATGGCCGAAAGAGATCTTCAAGCTGAGTTGGATGATGCCTTAGAGAAAATTAGGCTAAGGGATGAACTCTTCGAGAATGAGAGGAGACTTGCAAATGAGAGGCAAGAAGCAACTAGGAGGGATATTAAAGAGATTATGCAAGCTTTTGTGCAAAGGGAGCTTAATCGTCAACAACCTCCACCACCACCACCACCGCAGCCGGCAGTCAATGTTCGGGTTGAGCCAATCATCATTGAGGAGCCGCAAACGCTAGGTCAACGTATGGATCCAGCCCAAAGAGTGCACCATCCGGGTGTAAACTTATGAGATCCAACAACCCATGACTATGAGCTCCGTCCTCAAGTGCTACAAATGATCTAGCACAATCAATTTGGAGGGATGGAAGGAGAGTCTCCTCATTAACACTTGATGAACTATGAGATCTTGATGGAGACTGTAAGGCCACCTAGATTGGAGAGCAACAACCACAAGCTTAGGGCTTTTTCCTTCTCACTTAAGGATAAAGCCTTGGCTTGTTACCAATCCATTCCAGTAGGATGTGTTGGTACTTTGGAGGAGATGACAACCGAGTTCTTAACAAAGTTCTTCCCACCTTCCAAGATAACCGAGCTAAGAGGGAAAATCAATGCCTTCATGATGAAGGACAAGGAGAGCCTATTCAAATCTTGGGAGAGGTTCAAAGACCTCTTCCTAGATTGTCCACACCATGGGATACCGAAGATAGAGCTGTTGGAGATTTATTTCAAGGGGCTTGATGAGGATAGTCAATTCAAGCTCCAATCAGTTTCCGGATGAACATTCATGGAGAAGAATGTGGATGAGGCTTGGGAGTTTGTAGAGAAACAAGCCTTGGTGATGGAGAAGTACTCCCATAGGAAGAGTGATGGGAGAAAACTGGGAGTATATGAAGTAAGTGAAGTCACCATGAGCAACTACAAACTTGATGCAATCAACAATGAGCTTAAGTCCTCGAGGGAGTTGTGTACCACAACCTTACAGAATCAAGCAAGTCCTCAAGTGCAAGTGCAAGCTAATTTGGCTTCCAAAGAGGAGGATATTAACTCCATGTGAAGGGGTAACTTCAACACTTATCAAGGCCCTAGGAACTTCAACAACAACAGCCGGCAATACAACAATTATAGGCCTAATCACAACCATCCCGGGTTCTCCTATTCTAACCCGGATGGTGCCTTGAACCCTCCCGCTTCCACAAGCGCAGCCCCACCACCTAATGCTTCACAAGAACCTCCACCTGGTTTTGCTCAACCTCCAAAGGATAGTACCGAAATGATGTTTGAACAATAACTAGGAAGGTTGAGTGGACTTGAGAGCATGGTGACATCCATTTCAAAAGCTCAAAAAGTGCTAGAAGCACAAGTGTTCCAAAAGGGCGGGTGAAGCACAAAGGGATCCGGGAAAGCTTCCCGTAAGGACCGAGGACAATCCAAGAGGCCAAGTGTTGGCCATTACCACAAGGAGTGGGTTGAG
The DNA here is from genome assembly GCA_033239045.1 of Fagopyrum esculentum. Classification (NCBI taxonomy): domain Eukaryota; kingdom Viridiplantae; phylum Streptophyta; class Magnoliopsida; order Caryophyllales; family Polygonaceae; genus Fagopyrum; species Fagopyrum esculentum. The sequence continues at coordinate 55,089,605 of BSUD01000001.1, forward strand.
CATGAAAGATCCCTCACCAAGGGAGAATGACATGGGAAAGCAAGTAGTAGTGGAGGAAGAACTATTGCAAGAAGAAGGAGGCAAGAGCAAAGATAATGAGCCAATATATGTGGCACCATCTCCATACAAGCCACCACTACCATTCCCATAATCACGAGCAAGAGCTCGTTTGGATAAACATTTCGGTAAATTCCTTGAACTCTTGTCTAAATTACATATTAACATTCCGTTCATGGGTGCAATTCTAGGTATGCCGGCCAATGTAAAGTTTTTGATGGAGATACTCTCCAACAAGAGGAAGTTGGAGGAGTATGGAGAAGTGAGGATGACTAAGAGGTCTTCCGCGTTGATACAAACCATGAGGGAGGAGATGCCTCCTAAGCTGCGAGATCCGGGAACTTTTTGTGTGCCAATTGGAGTTGGAGAAGTGCAATATGAGGCCCTATGTGACCTTGGAGCAAGTGTAAGCATTATCCCGCTTCCACTTTGCAATAAGGTTTTGCTAGGAGAACCGAAGCCGGTCAAGAAGACCCTCTACATGGCGGACCGATCCATCACTCACCCTGGAGGGATCCTAGAGGACATACCGGTTCAGTTAGGGAAGTTCTATGTGCCAATCGATTTCGTTGTTCTAGACATCCCGGCGGACTACCCGGTTCCTATCATTTTAGGGAGGCCATTATTAGCCCCATCCGGATGCTTAGTGGATTGCAAAAACGGGATCCTCTCCTTTAACTTAGAAGAGGAAAATATCAAGGTAAAGATGTCCACAATGATGAAGGGGCCAACCCTTAGTGAAGATGTCTTCAGCATTGTTGAGGAAGAGGAGTCTAGAGGAGTTGTGAGATCAATCTTGATCAAGGATCCACTTAAGAAGGATCTTAACATGAGCATCATTGATGAAGGAGCTGAGGAAGCTTGCAATGAAGAAATCCGAGCTTTGGATTCATTAGAAAAGTAGACAAGTGCTGAATTTCAAGCGCATGAAGGAGTGATGAAACACTGTAAGAACCACGGCCTGGCACCAAGAACCACGCCCGTTGTTTCAACCATGGAACTCTCTATAATCTCCAATTGTGCCAGTTTCTCCAAAACCACGCCTGTGGTTGTGCTAGTGGTAGTGGTTTTGCCCGTGGTTTCTCCAGAAAACCCCTTAGTTGTTGATCAAGCTTCAAGGGGTCTTGGAGAGTCTTCAATGTCTTTGGATTCATCTAATGTGGAGCTATATGGATCACATCCAACCGATAAAGGTCCTCGTAAATTTGATCTCAAACCTCTCCCTTCTCATTTAAAGTATGCTTTCCTTGGTTCGAATTCTACTTATCCCGTGATTGTGAATGCATCTTTGAATGATGATGAACTTGATAGATTGTTGAATGAATTGAAATTGCATAGGAGAGCTATTGATTACACCATTGATGGCTTAGTTGGCATTAAACCATCTTTGTGCATGCATAAAATCTTGATGGAAGAAAACCATAAACCTTCAATTGAACCTCAAAGAAGATTGAACCCTACTATTTAAGAGGTAGTCAAGAAAGAGATCTTAAAATTGTTAGATGCCGGAATCATTTTCCCAATTTCGGATAGTAAATGGGTTAGTCCCGTACATGTTGTTCCTAAGAAGGGTGGTATGACCATAGTAACTAATGAGAACAATGAAATAATCCCAACTTGGACGGTTACGGGGTGGAGAATGTGTATTGACTATAGGAAGCTTAATGTTGCCTCGAGGAAAGATCATTTCCCTCTTCCCTTTATTGACCAAATGCTAGAAAGGTTGGCTCAACATTCACATTTTTGTTACTTAGATGGTTGTAGTGGGTTTTTCAAAATTCCTATTCACTCGGATGACCAAGAGAAAACAACATTTACTTGTCCTTGGGGAACATTTGCATATAGTAGGATGCCATTTGGGTTGTGTAATGCACCCGCCACCTTTCAAAGGTATATGATGACTATTTTTTCTGAATATATTGAGAACATTATGGAAGTGTTTATGGATGATTTCTCGGTGTATGGCTCTTCATTTGATAATTGCTTGGCTAATTTATCTTTGGTGTTGAAGAGATGTGAGGAAACTAATCTTGTGTTGAATTGGGAGAAATGCCACTTCATGGTGAGTGAAGGCATAGTGTTGGGACACTTGGTATCCCACCGTGGTATTGAGGTTGATAGAACAAAAATAGAGACGATAGAGAAGTTGCCATCACCTACCTCGGTAAAAGGGGTGACGAGTTTCTTAGGGCATGCCGGTTTTTACCGGAGGTTTGTAAAAGACTTCTCTATAATTTCTAAGCCTCTCACTAACCTACTAATGAAGGATGTTGAGTTTGTTTTCTCCAAGGATTGTCTTGAAGCGTTTTGTAGGTCTAAGGATGTTTTGATCTCCGCCCGTATCATGCAACCCCCGAATTGGAGCTTACCATTTGAAATAATATGTGATGCGAGTGATATGGCCGTTGGGGCTGTTTTAGGACAAAAGAAAGATAGGCTTACACATGCCATCTACTACGCTAGCAAGACGCTAGATGATGCCCAACTCAACTATGCCACAACCGAGAAGGAGTTGCTTGCGGTAGTGTATGCCTTTGAGAAGTTCTGGTCATATCTTGTTGGAGCAAAGGTTATTGTGTACACGGATCATGCTGCGATCCATTATCTCCTCACAAAGAAAGATGTCAAGCCTCGCCTCATTCGGTGGATCCTTCTCCTCCAAGAATTCGACTTGGAGATTCGGGACAAGAAAGGTTCCGAAAATTCAGTAGCGGACCATCTCAGTAGGCTACCACCATTGGAGATTGAGAGAGATGACATCCCGATTGATGACTCATTTTGGGATGAGCGATTACAAATGATGGAGGAGTGCTTACTTCAAGTGTCCAGGGGGAGTGAGCCATGGTATGCAGATATAGTGAACTACCTTGTGTGTGAAGAGGTGCCACCCGGTTTATCATATGCCCAAAGGAAAAAGTTTTTCAAGGATGTGAGGCATTACTATTGGAGTGAGCCTCTCTTGTTCAAGAGTGGACCGGATGGAGTCTTTAGGAGGTGCATTCCGGAGGATGAGGTGGAGAGTGTAATCCATCATTGCCACTCCTTGCCATGTGGAGGCCATGCTATCACACAAAAAGTGTGCAAAGGTATTACAATCCGGTTTTTATTGGGCTAACTTGTTTAAGGATGTGAAGAATTTTGTGGTAGCTTGTGACCCTTGCCAAAGGACGGGCAACATCTCAAGGAGGAATGAGATGCCCTTGAATAATATCCAAGAGGTTGAAGTCTTTGATGTTTAGGGTGTGGACTTCATGGGGCCATTCCCCGCTTCATGTGGCAACCTCTACATTCTATTGGCGGTGGATTATGTGTCGAGATGGGTGGAGGCAATCGCCTCTCGCACAAATGATGCCAAAGTTGTGGTGCGGTTCTTCAACCGAGTCATCTTCCCTAGGTTTGGAACACCAAGAGTGATCATAAGTGATGGAGGGAAGCATTTCACCAATAGGAACTTTGGGACACTTTTGGCTAAGTATGGGGTGACTCATAAGGTGGCCACAACTTACCATCCCCAAACTAGTGGCCAAGTGGAGATCTCCAACCTAGAGATAAAGGGGATACTTGAGAAGACGGTTTCTAGGAGAAGAAAAGATTGGGCTATGAAGCTCGATGATGCTTTGTGGGCATATAGAACCGCCTTCAAGACACCAATTGGCACCACCCCCTACAAGCTAGTTTATGGCAAGTCTTGCAACCTTCCGGTGGAGATGGAGCATAGAGCATATTGGGCCATTAGGTGGCTGACTTTTGACCTCAAGGAGGCCGGTGAGAAAAGATTGCTAGACATGAACGCTCTTGAGGAGATCCGGTTGGATGCTTATGAAAATTCCCGGATTTACAAGGAAAGAACCAAGCGTTGGCATGACTAACATCTAATCCCAAAAGAGTTGAGTGAAGGTGACTTAGTCCTTCTCTTCAATTCAAGGTTGTTGCTCTTCCCCGGAAAGCTAAAGTCAAGATGGCCAGGTCCTTATGTGGTGAGGAAGGTCTTCCCCCATGGAGCGGTTGAGATAGGTGGGGAGCATTGTGGAGATTTTAAGGTGAATGGGAACCGTTTGAAGAAGTATATCCCGGAAGCTCCGGTGGATGTGATTGCCCCGCTTCACCTTGAGTGAAACGCTCCCGAATTTGGTCAAGCTAATGACCTTAAAGAAGCGCTTAATGGGAGGCAACCCATTGGTACATATCTTTCCCTTTTCGTTTTTATTTTTGTTGTCTATTTTTGTTTTTGTTTTTGTTTTTGTTTTGGTGTGTTTGTGTGCGTTTGGTGTTTGTGTGCTAGAGTACGTCTAGGAAACATGGAAGTCTTGCAAAGCATGGAATTGATAATGATGATGATCCCGCATCAAATATGGGTAGAGCAGACGTGGGACTTGGACAGCTTGCGGTGCTTAGCGCGGGTCCCGACACCATAATGAACATCAAGAGCTCTCTACCACCTTTGATTGATCATCCACCATCATTCCACATGAGTGAACCAAAATACCGAAAACATCATTCTTACATTGTGAGAACTTTCTTTCACTTCCTTATTTAATTTGCACATTGGGGACAATGTGGTTTTAAGTATGGAGGGGGTTTTTCACAATCATTTGCATGATTGCATCTAGGATAGTTTCATATTGTCACATGTTTCATTAGCTTTTGCATTGTACATATATATTTCAAAAATTCTAAAAAAAAATAGAAAAATTTTAAAATTTTTAAAATTTTGTGCTTCCTAGTTTGGATATGACCCTTATGATGAGATTGTTTTTTGAATTGGCTATGGTTGGCCTTGTGTGTTGAATTGATTTATGAGTATGTGGACTTGAAATACTTCTCTTGAATCCTATGTATGAATTGTTATTATGATGCTTGCCTTGATTGGATTGAGAATTGATGGTCGAAATTACATGCTAGTTCTTGCACATCATTTAGGAATGATTAAGCCAATTCATCTCTGTTCTTCTCATCTTGATCATGTTGTTTGAGCACCTCACTTGATATAAAATTTCACCTCTTTTGACCCATTCGGGAATAGGAGCATGCTACTGTGTTCAGTGTGTGAAAAGACAAGTGTGGGGTGAAGTTGTTGATGAATGAATGTTGTGAATGAAGTGCTGAATTTGTTGTGAAAGTGTAGAAAAAAATATAGGTTTGGGGACTTTGGTTTTCATGACGAGTAACTCGGCACCATTCACATAATCGGATGTTTGTGCCTTGCCAAAGTCGGATAAACCGAATGTCCTAACGAGCCTTGGTATGTGTGCCCGGTGTGAGGCACCTCGGAAAACTACCGAGGTCCGCTAATCACCAAGGTTTCGAATTTTTTACACAAATGCCACTGTCTCAAAAATAAGTGAAAGAAAAAGAAAATGAAAAAGAAAAGAAAAGAAAGAAAAGATGGAGAAAAATATACACTTGTGGGAAGTTGATCAAAAATGAAATTGTGGAGTTAGTTTCTTTCCCGGATTAGGATCACATGACCTAAAAAAATTCCCACCTATAACAACGTTTCTTGGCCTCTTCATTACTAAGTCCTTGTGAACCTATTTGCTTATGTGTGTGACTTAGTGATCTAGATTGGATATTGTCATGATCATCTTGACTTCTTCATTTTCACCTTTCATGCTTGCTTTCGAGTTAAGTATAATTGTCTTTCCGTGCCTTCATTCATTTAGTACATGATTTCTTGTCCATTTCTATGAAACATGAGTATGAAGGTGATCCAATTTTAGAAGCACAATTCCAAAAAAAAAGATTTTATGTTTTTTTCTGCATTCATAAATCATGTCATCTAGTAGCCTATAGTTGGACCTTGCTCGGGGACGGGCAAGTGACAAGTATGGGGTATTTTGATGACACGATTTATAACGTTAGTTTAGGCATTCATTTAGATAGTTTTTCCCGTTTTTCATGCATGGTTTGGCATTAATTAATGACGTTTACGCTTAATTCATGCATATTGTCGAAATAAACGTCTACACGAACTCTGGTCGGTTTTATAGGTATTTTGGGGAGATTTTGGAGCTTAATCGATACATTCGAGGATCATTTCTCATGATAGCACAGTTCCGGACTCATTAAAGAGCAAGCTAGGAGCAAAGGAGAACACATAGGACCTTGTTGGTGCATGCCTTGCACCAACTCATGGCTTAATGATCCAAAGAGAGTTGAGCAGGGCAGTCCATGGCCTAGAGGCCAGAATCACACCCGTGGTTTTGGACGTGGTTTTCTCTGGAAAACTTTGACACGTGTCCCACGATCTTTTTGCCCGACCCTTGCTCTTGGTGGAGAATATAAGTGGTCCTGCAGGCTGTTGCTAGGGGATTCTCCCACATTCTCTCACACATTATCGTTATCCACATTGGGAATTCTTGGAGAAGAAGAAGAACACTCTCATTTTGGAGGGAGAGCAACACACCAAGATAGAGATTTAGATTGAACGTTTGAGTGATTTTTTAGTGACTTTTGTTGAGAACATTTGAAGGCATTGTAAGGAACGTTTTGGAGCTGTGTTTGAAGGGTTGTAAGTCTTGTTTAAATCTCATATTCAGCTAATACTACTTGTTTCTTTTCACTTTCATATCATTTTCTTGATATGGAAGCCATGAATTTTTGCTTGTTGAGTTCAAATCTTAAAATGCATGTTGTTGGCTAAATAGTTGTGATTCTAGGGTAGAATGATGTTTATGGCTTGGACTATGATAGAATATACTTGAATGTACCTTTGGATGATTTGCTTGCTCGAACATAACCTCTAATGAAAACCACGGCCTGTTCATGTAATTCCACGTTCGTGGTTTTGTATGATCTACCCGTGGTTTGTTCTGTTGTGCTTGTATTGATGAATCTGAATGTTAGGATGTTAGATTGTTGAAATCCTAGTGTTTGTTAAGCATAATGTAGCCTAGGGTGACCTAACACTAGCAAACTAAGTGAGGGAAGAGACTTACAAGGTAATTCTCGATCTTAGATACCAAAGATGATGAACTCTAGGCAGTAGTGATCCTCACAAGCCGCTATTGGATTGAGTGTGCTAGGATTGATGCTTAGGACTTGCCTTCCCGAGACTTACCCGGTAAGGAGAGGTTTGACCGCTACATAGCAATCCGGTTTTTGTAGATTTCCCAACCTTAGGCTCCTAGAGACTTACCCGGTAATAGGACCTTAGGTGCGGGATTAGTGGACCATGAGACCTACCCGGTGATTGAACTCATTTGAGAAACAGCCCTTCCCCAACATACCGTATCTTGTCCAAGGTTGATTAGAAGCTTGAGTCCAACGCTATAACCGGAAGTCCTTACCCCTATAATCTGCTTTTCTCTCTTTGATTACATATCTTGTTCTTGCGTTGTTTGTTTGTGTTGCTAGTTTGATTTATAATCTTGCATGCTTTGTGATCTTTACTTGATCACCACAAAAACCCAAGCCAAAAATATCATGATTTTCATTTCTTTATTTCCTTCTCTTTTCTTAGACTATATTTTCATTATCCCTGATCAATTGTTTGATTTGATTTCACATTAGTCTTCGTGTTCGACCTTAGAATAATATCATTGCTACAAAATAACACATACACTATGGGTTCGGTAGGAGTTAGGAAATTATATCGAGTTATAAATTGTAAGACTTTTGTGCTATAGATTTCTAGCGTAACAGTACCTATCTTACTTTATCCTTAATATTTGGTTAAAGGTTGCTTAAACCTAGAGTTGTTGAATCTTCTAACCTATATCCGAGTGTGGGAAGAGACTTACCCGGAGATTCCCGTTCTTGATTGCCAACGATTATAAGATCTAGGTAATAGAGGATTCAAACCCCTCTATTAAGGTTGAGTGTGCCAAAACCCTTACCTTTGTGAGTAAACTTGATTCCCTTGGGTTTGGTGTTTGTTTTGAGACTATCTTCCTTCCCTCAGATCCTCTATCTTATGGCGACTCAACATCCTTTATTTAGAGCCTTTCGGGTTTGACATGGGTGGTGGAGACTTCACCGTACATCATTCCGTTTAAGAACATATACCTTGCATTCCCACCTCTGTCCATAATCTTTAAAAGTCTTGAATGGAAAACCACAATCGGATATCTTGATCTCTAGAATCTTTTTTCCCAGTTATTATACAAGTCTTTGTCTTTATTATCAATAGTTGCATGCTTTCTTGTTAGATTTCTTATTGTGAATTTCATTTCACCAAATCCCTGAGTTCAACCATGGAATTCTTTCTTTTACTACGATCGATCCGTACACCGCGGGTGCAACACCCCGATTCTACTGGACTCGGGATGCCACAATGGGCTAGGATCTCATAGTGGATCCTGACTCTAGCCTTAAAACAAGTTCACTGGACCTTACAACATGACACTTACTGATATAAAACAAATACATAAAATGGTATAAAATTGTACATCAAAAGGGTATACAAGATCATAGCCGAGAATAAAACATAATCCTCGCACAGAAGGTATACAAAACATCACCCTCACGAAGGAGGTATATATACAACATCCCCAAAACCATAACCACCTAATGTATGAGAGTCCTTTGCCTGTGACGTTGCCGGATCAGTCTACAGCTCGCCTATCCTACATGGCATCTAGCTACAACATGGTATGAAACCATTAGCTAACCATACATATATGAGGTAATGCATAAGCAAAAACACAAGTCATGAAAGATAAACACATAATCATGTCGTCACTCATTTACCCGTTTTATTTATCTTTATATAAGTAGTCATTCACACAAATCGTATATATATATAATTTTACGACATGAGGACCGTATCATCCTCTCCTTTGGGCCTGCTATCCATTTGGATGTAGTGTCGGTCTCACAACCCGTGTAGCCTATGGGAGTGGATTGCGCCCTTCCTGTATACCAACTGGCCTGAAATCAGAGAACCTCCAAACTCCGTACAAGATGAAAGGGAAAGGTTATCACTTCCACACAATGGGGCTATCAATAAAACATAGGTCGGTAATAATCAACATCACACGCTATTATATTAAGGATATAACACACACACCACTCACGCAAACACCCAATATAAGGATGATAGCTAAGTAAGTCCTACGGGCTTACCTCAACCTCCTATAACCTCAACCACGATAAAACTCCAATCCTGAGAGGGATACTTTCTAATAACAAGGCATAGAGATATATCAATCTCCCATCAATCAAAGGGGTCACACCTATAGCCAAGGGATCCATAGGATCATCATCAACCTAAGCCTCACATCCTACTAATCCTCAAATCTGTACAAGGCATAACATGATCATAACAACATCATCACACACTCATCTATACCTAGCATGATACTACACACTCACACTAGGAAAGGAAGGGATAGTGCCATCCTTAGGCAAGCCCAAAAGCAAGACACACGTGTGTCACAAAGGCAAAACAAAGCTGGAAAGTAGAGCGGCCTAGGGGTGGCGGTTCCACACCCAAGGGTGGTGGCACACCACGCACAGGGGCAGCCGTGAGGTGCCGAAGGGGCGGCTGGACAACAATGGCCTCATCTTTGACTTCTCTTTGATCCTTCACTTGCCTCTCTTTACTTCTTCAGCATCAGCGGCCCTAACATACATACATGCACATATATACATCAACATATGCCTAGAAAGCTCATCGTAAGACTCAACTTGTGGAATCCTAAGCTAAGAAGAAACAAAAAGAAGATAGGAAGAAAGAAAGAAGTGGGGAGGAAGATCATACCAAGCTGAAGCCTAACAAAGGAAGACTCCTCACTACAACCTCAAGGTTGGCTCATCAAATGCACAACAACATCATCAATCAATAACATCATCCAAAGCCACACAAACTCTCTTCAAAACTATTACAAGATCAAGGAAACAAATACAAGATTCAAAAGAAGAAGAAGAAGAAGAGAAGAGCGTAGGAGAGAAGATGGAGCTGGAGAGAGAGTGAAGAACCCTCATCTTGAAGAATAGGAAACTTATAGAGGAAAGAAGGGTCAAAAGCAAAGGCACGAGTCAACGAAGACGGCTGCAGCACACCATAATCCACACGGGTGGAGGTGCTGGCTGCAAGGGCGGTTCAGACAGAAACTACACACTCAGCTACTCAACAACTAAGGCTCATACATCTAACCCCCCTAAAAACAAGTTTCGTCCTGAAAATTGCAGAATCCCCAATCATCTCGGACCCATATGCCGAGGTATAACTCTTTCTATCGGAGGCATGACATCTTCGTTCAAAAGGTCACAACCTATAACGATCTATTACCTTGAACAGAAGCATGGAGGAATCATCAACTATAGAAATCAGGATCATAACTATAGGAGCCTAGTTACTGAGTTGCTGAGAGGGTGAGTTGAGGACCTAGTTTATCCCTAGACAACCCCTGCGTGACCCTGTAGGCGCCCCTGCCGTTTGCCTGGGCCGCCTTTGCGGTTCACAGAGTCCGCCCCTGCGGCTCTTTGTGTCTGCAACCATCTTCTTTGACTCGTTTCTCGTGATTTACTCTTTTCAACCTTTATAACCTTCATCTCTTTTGTTCTGATGAGGGTTTATCATTTCCCGCTTCATCTCTCTCCTACGTACATCTTCTTCTCCTCTCTTCTTTCTTGGATCATCTTTGATCTTCTTTGAGTTTTGTGAGTTTTCAGAGCCTTTTGAGCTTGTCTTGCTTGCTATTTGTGGTTGATGATGTTGTTGTGCCTTGTTGAGCCAACTTGGGATTGTGGTGCTGTTGTGTTTGATCTCTGGAAGTCCAACTTGGTAAGCTTTCATGGCTTCCTTCCTTTCCTTCTTCTTTTCTTCATCTTTTTTCCCCTTTCCATAGTCTAGCTTAGGTTCCTTAGGCTTGGATCATGCTTCAACCATGTTTGGCTTGTGTTGATGTAAATATATGTATGTTCTGTATGTATGTTGATGTTTGAGTGAAGGAGTAAAAGAATCGAAGGAAGAAGTGAAGAAAGGGCTGAAGTGGTGCCTTTGTTGTCCAGCCACCCCTGCGCCACCTTTCAGCCGCCATAGCGCCGGCCAGGACCCGCCCCTGCGCCATCTATGATCCGTCCCTACGCCCACCTACATCACCTAGGTTCTTCTCTTGGTTCTGCAGGTGTGTGTTTCTTTTAGTCTTACCTTAGGATGCCTTTGTTCCCTTCTTTCCTAGTATGAGTGTATATGATCATGCTAGATGTGTGAGGTTGTGTTTTGATGAGGTTATGATCAGTTTATGCCTTGTACGGCTTTAAGGACTTGGGTTGATGTTGATTAAGGTTTTGAGGTTGAGTATGATCCCATGGATCCCTTTGGGTCTTGGTGTGACCCCTTTGATAAATAGAGGTTGATATCTTTCTATGCCTTGTTATTAGACAATGCCCCTCTCTCAGGATTGGAGGTTATTGTGGTTGAGCTATGTACAAGGTTGAGGTAAGTCCGTAGGAATTAGCTACCATCCTTATATTGGGAGTTTGCATGAGTGGTATGTGTTTTATATGTTTGCTATGATAGCATGAGTTGTCGTTTATACAGACCTATGTTTTATTGACTGCCCCACAGCGTGGTTGTGATAACCTTTCCCTTTCATCCCGTAGTGGAGCCTGGGAGGTTCTCTGACGTCAAGTTCGTCTAGTTAACAGGAAGGGCGCAATCAACTCGCATAGGGTACACGGATTGTGTGACCGATACTCTTACAACTAGATATAGCAGTCAGAGGCGGTGATGTCTCGGTCCTCGTGTCACATACTTTCATTTGTATATATATACAACTTGAGTGAATAACTATTATATAAAGATGATAAAGTGGGTAAATGTGTGATAGCATGCTATTGTGTTTATCTTTCCATATTTGTGATTGTGCTTATTCATTACTCTATATATGTATGGTTAGTTAATGGTTTATTACCATGTTGTAGATGCCCCACAGGATAGGCATGATGCTGGGTGATCTAGTGGAGTCGCAGGCGGAGGACCTCTGGTACATGTGATGGTGCTGTCTTTGGGGGTTGTTTACCTTTCCCTCCTGCGTGAGGATGATCTTTGTTACCTCATGTGTGAGGACGTTGTTGTTTATACTCAGCTATGTTGTTTTACCTTTTGGTTGTACAGTTTATACACTTTTATGTATTTGTTTTTATATCTGTCAGTGCCATATTGTAAGGTCTAGTGAACTTGTTGTCAAGTCAGGGTCAGGATCCATTGTGAGATCCTTACCCAATGTGACGCTCCGAATCCCGCGGATTCGGGGTGTTACAAAGTTGGTATCAGAGCACTAGGTTGACAACAATGGCACTTGCTACTTGCAATGAGGTTTGATAGGTAAAATGAAGGGAACCCGAAAGGGGTTTGACGTTTTCAAAATGTTTTTGGTTTTAAATGTTGTTTGGGTTAGAATGTACGAGAAGTCGCCACTTTTCCTATGGATCTCCGCAGTATAGATATGTGTATATATGTATAATAGATTATGTTTGTATATGTGTTAAGTATATATATATACCTATACATATGGCTTATTTAGATGCTTATAAGTTAGGTGTGCATGCCCCGCAGATGGATTAGAAGAGAGCTACTACTGCTGTAGGTAGACGTAGAGGTAGACCACCCCTTCTTCCGGGTGTGGTAGGTGAGGGACCAGATCCCGTTGCTGATCCACCAATGGTAGAGGAGGTACATGAGGAGGTCGCTGAGAGTGTCGTCCCAAAGACGAGTAGTGGTGGATCGAGGAGACATCATTCATAGCGAGGCCATTCTGACGATTCAGATCGTGTCTCCATGGGGGACCAGAGTTTAGAGAGTACCTCAGACGTTTTAAGGAGGCTGTCATAGCTGGATGATGGGCCCCAGAACTACCAAGACATGAGGGATCTTCTGAGATGTCTCAGGGAGCCACACAGGTGCGAGCTATGCCAGCACGTGCTGTTGAGACTCATCGAGTTGTGGAGGAGACCAGAGGGCCTCGACCAAATGTCTAGTTGAAGGCATTTCATCGCCAGAGAGTACCACCCTTCTCAGAAGAGATTGGTTTACAGACTGAGGTATGGATAGGACATGTAGACTCAGCCTTAGAGTCTATCAGATGTCCTGAGGATAAACGGATAGAGCTAGTTCAGTCTCTATTCCGTGACCTTGCACATCAGTGGTGGAGGATTGTACGGACTAGATCAACCAGTTATGATCACATGAGGAGCATGATTCGAGAGCAGTTCTGCCCTGCCTCATTGAGGAGGGAGAAGTTGTAGGACTTTGTGGAGGTTTGTTTTGAGGATGTACCTTTTGTAGATGCCATCCGCCTCTTCCAAACTGAGTTAGCTTTTCTAGTCAAGCTGCACCATCTGAGGACCAGCATGTGTATTTGTTCTCTCGTCGTCTGAGGAAGAGCACACGTTCATACATGGTGGGATTCCATTGCTAGTCAAGCTGCACGATATGAGAGGAAGCGAGCCAGTCTGAGGAGAGCTTCTCAAATGGGACGGTCTCAAAAGAGGCATCGCACTGGGCAAACCAGTGGAATTGGAGGAGCATCTGGTTCTAGACAAGACTAGAGATATCAGAGTTACCCCTCGTCTACACTGACTATAGACAAGGGACAACAGTGTTACAACTGTGGTGATCCTGGCCATTTGAAGTTAGATTGTGCCCGACCAGTTGTAACTTGTTACACTTGTGGTAGACCAGGACATCGAGTTGCCTTCTGTAGGCAGGGTGGAGTTGCATCTCAGCAGGGTTCTTCCCCTCCCAGTGTAGTAGGAGGTGGTCAGAGGACACCTCAACAACAGACACAAGGACAACAGAGAGTCCCAGATCGTCCATCTACTCAGGGATTTGTTCCCGGGCCGAGTAGAGGTAGAGGTCATGGTGGGAGTACCATGGATGCTAGAGAAGCTCAGAGTAGAGCTTTTGAGTTGAGGAGTGTAGAGGATCCACCTACACCGGCTCCTATGATTACCATCCTCCTTCATGGTTTACTTGTTAGTGTTTTGTTTGATACTGGTGCTACGCATTCATTTATTTCTGATACATGTGTTGAGCGTCTGAGTTTAGATACCATAGAGGAAATACCCTTTACAATATGGTTACACGATGGTAGTCGGGTCCAAGGTACCCATGAGATACGTAGCTGTCCCTTTCGTTTAGGGACTCGTGTTTTGCTTGTTGACTTCTTAGTCATGCCATTGATGCATGAAGAAGTCATATTAGGTATGGATTGGATGCGGAGACACCGTGCGGTTTTGGATGATGGTAGACGAACTATTATAGTCTCTACCGAGGTTGGTCAGATTGACGTCGTCCGGGTTGGGACCTTGAGAAGAAAAGTTTTGTCATCAGTGCCATACGAGCAGCTAGACTGATTGAACAGGGAGGTCATGCATTCTGGTGCTACGCCATGAAGGATGGAGAGAGTCCAGCCTTGGAGGATATACTAGTGGTCTGCGATTTTGCAGATGTGTTTGCTGAGTGTACGCTCGAAAGTGTGCGTCACAAAGTCTTAAATTTATAAAACTGAAATCAAGCAAAGCGAGCCCATAGTGTACGGATCGGTATAGTAAAGCAAGAATTCTAGAGTATCGAACTCAGGGATTTGGGGGGAACAAATTCAGTTTATAAAGATCGTCAGGCAAGTAAAAACTTTTATAAAGATTTATTGGGAAAACAACGATTCTAAAGATTCAGTTATCCAATTGTAGCAATCGATTCAAGATGTTCTAAAGGTATAAGGACAAAGTCGGTATTGCAAAGGTATAACTAAAGCAAGTTAATGTATGGTGAAGTTCCAAAATCCTATATGTCTCACCCAAAGGCTCTCTCTATAAAGTTTGTTGAGGCTGCAATATAAAAAGGATCAAAGGATAAGAATTACTCTCAAATACCCATGCCAAACCCAAGGGAATCAAAGATAAGCCAAAACGGTTAAGGTTGTGACACTCGAAACCGAAGTAGAGGATGTTGAGTCTCACTACTACCTAGGAAAGGTACACAAAGGCTAGGTTTAAGCATATCTTTATCTTTGGATCAAAGCAAAAGCAAAGGACGTACGACAGAGGAAACCATGGTTGGATCTTGAGAAACCACGACATTGGAACTCAAGAACAGACCGTGGAAAAGGTTGAGGACGAGGATTCTCGCAACTCTCAGGATCCAATCTGTTTAAGTTTAATATATCATCTTCTAAGCCACAACTATCAACCCTTCACCTTAGAATTGCTAAAGGTTTTTAGCCAACAATCATCATTGTAAAATCAACAATATAATAGGAAAGGAATAAAAGATAGAACTTTCAAACCTTAATGAAAAACACCGAAATCAATCTCAATAAAACAAATAATCCGTCAATGTGTTCAATGTATAGGGAATAGAATAAGAATCTCTCACAATACTCAAGGAACAAAAGAAGAACGGGATGTCAATCCGCCTTCTATCGAAACCCTAAGATCTTTCTCCAAATACGCAATCTCAAAGTGCGTCCTTCTCCAAATCTCCCTTGTACGCGATCAAATCTTCCCAAGCAATGCCTTGAAATGCCTTTAATGCAAGTCCAATGCCAGCCGTCCTCCTCGTCGGTGGGGGTCCAAGTCCACTCTTCAATGCTGAAGGCTATAGAACATTTATAGGGATAAATCTAGGGTTTCAAGGTAAAACCCTAAATATTTGGGCTGAAAAGAAGTCTAGCCTGTTGGTATCAGAAAATACTCTAGGCCGCGTTAGACGGTATCAAATGATACTTTGGCGCGTCAGACGGTATCAGAAGATACTTTGGCGCGTTAGAGGGTATCAGAAGATACTTTGGCGCGTCCTAGCTTCCTTTTATGCTCCTTTTTTGTCCCTCTTCAAGGCTTGATCCATAAATATGCCATTTCGCTCCATAATTCGCCAAATTACCTACAAATGCAATAAAACTCTATCTATACCTCTATTCTCGCAAAGTAGGTGAATATAACCATAATTGCTATGAATGTATGTCTATGCATGCAAAATATAGGGAAAATCTATATAAAAACATGCCTAAATATAGGTCATAATGCATGTTATCACTGAGCCGTCGAGCTTGCCGCCTCAAAGGAGTGTGGATTTCAGTATAGAGTTAGAGCCTGGTACGAGACACATCTGGAAGCCCCCATATCATATGGCACCTGTCGAGATGTTGGAGCTGAGAAAGCAACTCGAGGAGTTGGCTGAGAAGGGCTTCATACGCCCTAGAGTTTCCCCATTGGATGCACATGTCCTCTTCGTGCGGAAGAAAGACGGATCATTGAGGTTATGCGTTGATTACAGAGAGCTGAACAAGGTGACCATCAAGAACAGGTATTTACTGCCTCGTATTGATGATCTACTTGATTAGCTTCACGGACGGACAATTTTCTCCCGGATTGAGTTGCGCTCAAGATATCACCAGCTGAGGGTGAGAGAGCAGGACGTGCACAAGACCAAATTTCGTACCCGTGATGGATACTATGAGTTTGTAGTGATGCCATTTGGGCTGACAAATGCCGCAACAGTTTTCATGGAGTTGATGAACAATATCTTCATCGACTTCCTTGATCAGTTTATGATGGTCTTCATTGATGACATTTTGGTATACTCTCGTAGTAGAGAGGAGCATGTCGGTCATCTGAGGACGGTTTTGCAGATTTTGAGTGATAGTGAGTTGTATGCCAAGCTCTCTAAGTGCGAGTTTTGGGTGTCTGAGGTTGCTTTCCTTGGACATATCGTCTCCGCCAATGGGATTATGGTTGACCCGGCGAAGATCGAGTATGTTGTTGCATGGACGACACCGACGAACGTCAAGCAAGTGCGTAGCTTCCTTGGCCTAGCCGATTATTACAGATGTTTTGTGGAGGGATTTGTTGTGATTTCCCGCCCAATTACTAGTCTTTTGAGGAAGACTACCATATCTGTGTGGACCGACTAGTGTGCTTAGAGTTTTGAGGAGTTGAACAGGCGTTTGACTTCTGCCCCAGTCTTGGCACAACCATAGGCTTCTGATAATTTTGTGGTCTATAATGATGCATCCAAGCTAGGCTTGGGATGTGTAATGATGTAGAGGGGCAGTGTGATTGCTTATGCGTCTAGACAGTTGAAGACGTATGAGGAGATCTACCCGACTCACGATCTGGAGTTGGCAGCGGTAGTTCATGCTTTGAAGATCTGGAGACATTACCTGTATGGTACTACATGTCAGATCTTCACAAACCATAAGAGTCTAAAGTATATTTTCACGCAGCGAGAGTTGAATAACTACCAACGTCGATGGCTTGAGTTGATCAAGGACTTTGACCTTGAGATTTTTTATCATCTTGGAAAGGCGAATGTTGTAGCTGACGCCTTCAGCAGGAAGACGCCTCGAGAGAATGCGATTGCGAGATTGACAATACAACCTCAGCTTTAGAGGGATCTAGCCTGGCTAGAGATGGACATCCAGTTTCCTGATGAGGATGCCTAGTTACAAGCTTTAGAGGTTTTACATGGTTTTGTTGGATGAGATCCAACAGAAGCATGGGACCTGCCCGACCATGATGAGGATCAGAGAGAGGATGTCTTGTGGTGAGGCACCACAATTCTCCATTGGGGTTGATGGAGTGATGAGGCGACATTACCGCATTTGTGTACCTACTGATGTAGAGTTAAGATAGAGGATTTTACAACAGGCTCACTGTTCACCTTACTCGGTACATCCGGGTACGAGTAAGATGTACCATGATGTGAGACATTCATATAGGTGGGGATATTTGAAGCCCGATGTAGCCAGATTTGTGGCTCAGTGTGCAACTTGTCAACAAGTCAAGATAGAGCGTTGTAGACATGGAGATAAGTTCTATCCACTTCCAGTACCGCAATGGAAGTGTGAGGACGTCTCCATGGATTTTGTGACGGGTTTGAGGCCAAGTAGGAGTTTTGATGCTATTTGGGTTGTTGTTGACAGACTGACGAAGACGACACGTTTCATTCCTATCAGGGAGACGTGGCCATTGAACATGTTAGCTGAGGAGTACACTAGAAAGATAGTGAGACTCCATGGTGTACCGAGGATGATCGTCTCTAATAGATATGGACGATTTACCTCGAGGTTTTGGTAGTAGATTCAGACTACTTTGGGGACGAGTCTACACTTCACGACTGCGTTTCACCCCCAGACAGATGGTCAGTCTGAGAGGACCATCCAGACCTTGGAGGATATGTTACGAGCTTGTGTGTTGGATTGGGGACATGGATGGTCTGATTACCTCTCACTTGTTGTTTTCTCATACAACAACAGGTAGCATGCATCTATTGGGATGACTCCCTCTGAGGCACTGTATGGATGTAGGTGCCGTACACCTTTATTATGGGATGAGCCTAGCAGTATCAGTGGGATTGCGCTAGAGCAGATTTACGATGATATGGCTCGAGTAGCGATGATTGTAGAGAGGATGCTGGCTGCACAGAGTCGACAGAAGTAGTATGTAGACAAGAGGCGTCGGCTTCTAGAGTTCAGGGTAGGAGCTCATATTTGGTTGAGAGTATCTCCGACGCTAGGCGTTAGACGTTTTGACATAAAGGGGAAGTTGAGTCGCCGATATGTCGGTCCTTTCGAGACACTGGACAGAGTTGGTAGGGAAGCCTATAGATTAGCATTGCCTCCGAGATTACAGGGTGTTCACCTTGTGTTCCATGTGTCTCAGGTGAGAGAGTACATACCAGATCCGAGGCACATTGTGAGTTAAAATGATTTGTTGGTGGAGCTAGACCACACCTTTGCTCAGCATCCTTTTGCAGTCTTAGAACAAGATGTGAGACGCCTGCGTTCGAAGGACATTCCTATGCTGAGGATATAGTGGTATAGACGTGGACATGAGGAGGCTACATGGGAGACTGAGTATAGTATCCAGAGGAACTATCCAGAGATCTATTATGAGATAGATCCTCTCTAACTAACCATCTGTCTAAGTATGGAAATTAGTCGTAAAGTGTAGACTCGTCGCTAGAGCAGTCTGAATCCGTTGCTAGAACCTCAAGGTAAATTGCCCATCTCGATCTAAAACGATCGTCCTCGGTACACAATATATTCTCACTACCTGCCTAGTATACTCCTCAGCTAATCTGCTCACTGGCCACGTCTCTTTGATAGGGATGAAACGTGCACTCTTCGTTAGTCTATCAACAACATCCTATATAGCATCAAACTTTTACTAGGCCTCAATCCCGTCACGAAATCCATGGAGACATCCTCCCACTTCCACTACGGCACTGACACTGGATGAAGCTTATATCCAGGTCTGCAATGCTCTATCTTGACCTGTTGACAGGTCGCGCACTTCGACACAAATCTTGCTACATCGGACTTCAACCCTCCCCACAAGTATCACTGTTACGCTAGGAAATAGCACAAAAAGCTTTACATTTATAAACTCGAACTAAATCCTAAACTACCTAGCGAAACCCGCAGTGTACGGGTCGTTTTGTAGAAAGGAAAGTATTCCGACGTCGAACACAAGGACTGAGGTGAAACTAAGTCATTCAATGATCGAAAATAGTTTGAATCTAGACTAAGATAAGATGAGGAATAAAGAAAATGGAAAACACAATGTTTTTGGAGGGTTTTGGGTGATCAAACAAAGATCACAAGTATGTGAACACAATCAAGCAACACAAACACACACTAACACAAAAGATATGAGAATGGAAGTAACAAAGCGGATTCTAGAGTTTGGAAGTCCGGTTATTGCATAGACTCAAGCTATCTATTCAATTCTCGGGTTAACTATGATATGTTGGGATTAAACGTTTCTAGATTGGGATCAATTACCGGGTAGGTCTCATGGTCCACTAGTCCATTCCTAAGGTCTCATCACCGGGTAAGTCTCTAAGAACCTAAGGATAGGAATTCTACACAAACCGGATTGTTACCTAGGGGTCTAACCTATCCTTACCGGGTAGGTCTCGGAAACGGAAGTCCTAATCAACTATCCTAGCACACTTAGTCCAATGACGGCTTGTGAGGCTCACCACTACCTAGGGTTTGTCATCTTAGGTATCTAAGATCGGAAATCATCGGGTAGATCTCTTCCCTCACTTAGGTTGATAGCATTAGGTGATCCTAAGCTAAATTAAGCTCAACAAACATTAGGATTTCAACAACACAAGTCATCCAAGGGTAAAAATCTAGGTTCATCCTATCATGCTTCTAGCCATAACCTTTCTTTCCTCACCCTAGAATCGCAATCTATCTAGCCAACAACATTCATTTCAAGATCAATCTCCACAAATAAAGCATGCTTGCAAGTCATGGTCAAATTATGACGAACAACCCAAAGAAAAGACATTAAAAGCATAGAATAGAAATTACCAAATCCTTACAAGGCTCCAAGAGCTAATCCAACTTGACAACAATCAAAACTTCACTTGAATCCAATCTAATCTCACTCTAAAACGAGATTCTACACTAATCTCTTCCAAGAACACCCCTAATGGGTGCTTGGAAGAGAGGCAACAATGGAGAAGTGTTTTGGGGAAGAAAGGTAGGTCAAAAGAGAGAAGAAGGATCCCCAATTACAGCCTGCAAAATCCTTTAAATACCCACTAAAATGGAAGAGATCGTGGCCAGCTGTCGATGTGGTCCTGGCAAGAATCACGGGCATAATCACGGCCGTGGAAAGGGCCTAGACCGTGGTTTGTTCCAGAGGTTGCTTCTAGGCTCGTTAAGCCATGATTTGGTGCATGGCTTGTGTTGGCAAGGTCCCATGAGTCCTCCTTAGCCCTTAGCTTGCATTCCAATGAGTCCGGAAGTGTGTCATCTCGAGGAATGATCCTCGGATGTATCGATTAGGCTCTTAAATCTCCCAAAATACCTACAAAGCAAGCAAAAGTCCGAGTAGACGTCTATCTCGACAAAATACGTGATTTGAGTGCAAACGCCATGAACTAATGCTAAACCATGCATGAATGAGCGGAAAATCTATCTAAACGAGTGTCTAAATCTAGATCATAAATCGTTTTATCAAAATACCCCATACTTAAGGTTTGCCCGTCCACGAGCAAATTCCCAACTATAGACTAAGAAATGACATGATTTATGTATGCAGAAAAATGGCAAAATCTTTTTGGAGTTGTGCTTCTAATATTGGATCACCTTCATAGTCATGTTTCATGGCAATGGACAAGCAATTATGTATCGAATAAATGAAAGCATGGGAAGACAATTACACTTAACTTGATAGCATGCAATGAAATGTAAAGATGAAGAAGTCAAGATGATCATGAGTATATCCAATCTAAATCACTTAGTCTTACACACATGCAAGTAGGTCAAAAGGACTTGTAAAATAGAAGGCCAAGAAACGTTGTGATTAGGTGGGAATTTTCTAGGCTATGTGATGCTAATCCGGGAAAGGAACTAAACAATCACAACTTCACATTTCTTATCAACTTCCCTCAAGTGTATATTTTTTCTTCATTTTCTTTTCTTTCTTTTCTTTTATTTTTGAGACAATGGCATTGGTGTACAAAAGCCGAAACCTTGGTGATTAGCCATCCTCGGGCTTTTTCTATTTTTCGAGGTGCATCCACACCGGGCACACATACCAAAGCTCGTTAGGACTATCGGTTTATTTGACTTTGGCAAGACACCAACACCCGATCATGTGAAGTGTACCGAGTTACTTGTCATTTAAACCGACGTCCCCAAACCTATATTTTTGGCTACACTTTCACAACAATTTCAGCACTTCATTCACAACATTCATAATATCAACATCTCCACCCCACACTTGCTTTTCACACACATCAACACACTAACATGCTCCTATTCCCGGATGGGTCAAAAGAGGTCAAATTTATCTCAATTGAGGTGCTCAAGCAACATGATCAAGATGAGAAGTAGAGGAAGATGAATTGCCTTAATCACTCCTAATTGATGTGCAAGAACTAGCATGCAATTTCGACTTTCAATCCTCAATTAAATCAAGGCAAGCATCATAATCACAAGTCATTCATGGAATTCAAGATAAGTATTTCAAGTCCACATATGCATCATCAATTAAACACACAAGGCCATCCATAGCCAATCCACAAGACAAGGTTCATCATTAGGGTCATATCCAAGCCTAGAAAGCACAAAATTTTTTTAAATTTTCTGATTTTTATGGAATTTTTGAAATGAATATATACAATGCAAGACATGTGCAAATATTAAACTACCCTAGATGCTCATCATGCATAGGATCATGCAAACCCCACCCCATACTTAGAAACACATTGTCCCCAATGTGGTATTCAAGTAAAGAGAGTGAAAGAAGGTTCTCACAATGTAAAATGGTTTGCTTCGGTATTTGGGATGAACTCGTGTGGAGTGGTGGTGATGGATGATCGATCAAGCATGGTAGAGAGCTCTTCATAATCATTCCGGCGTCGAGACCCGCGCCAAGGTATATGTGAGATGGGAGCTCTTCCATCTAACAAGACACCTCAAGCCGTCCAAGCCTCACGTCCGCTCCACCCATGTTTGTAAACGTAATCATCGTCATCAACTCGCCTTGCAAGAGTTCCTCATTACCTAAAATCTACCACAAACACAAAACACAAAAACACACAAAAGCAAAAACAAAGGCAAAAGAGAAAAGGGAAAGAGTTGTACCAATGGGTTGCCTCCCATTAAGCACTTCTTTTAGGTCATTAGCTTGACCAAACTCCGTGGATATGTTAATCCACCTCGAAGACCATGGTTTGCTTCAGGAGTCCAAGCAACCATCTTTTTCCAGAATCCATGATGACAAGCAAGGGCCACTTGATGCCCAAATAAGCTTTAAGTTCTCTCTTCACCTGTGAGTAGTAGACTCTTTCATCACCGCTTCCTTGATGATAGTATAGAGTTGCAACCATAGGTGTCACCCCATACTTAGGCAATTTATACTCCGCGGTCACTCCGGTGAAGCGCTCGTCATCCTCATCCTCTATGATCCGAGGAAAGCCGATTCTTGGGAAGAATCCTTCATTGAAGTACTTCATAACCATCATGGATCCATCATCCTTCCCTCCATCATTCAATGATCGAGAATCCTTAGGAAAGGGGCTCCAATCTTCGTGTGTACTCCGGGCAAGCAAGAAAGGGTCGGAGGGAGCTGAGATTGGCTTAGGATGGACCACTACAGAGCCTTCCACGGTCGTGGTTTGTACTCCACGGTCGTGGTTCTCCCTGTAGTCTTCCACGGTCGTGGTTTGTCCTCCACGGCCGTGGTTCTCTTTGTTGCATCCGTTCCAAGTGAGCTCTTCATGTATGGTTCCGGGAATGATGGCAAGGATGTCCGGGGATGAGAATACTTCATTGCACTCCTCTAAAGGTGAAGGAGATGGAGGTGAACCTTGAAGAATGGTAGGATCTCCTAGCATAAGAGCATTCCTAATCTCCTCGATCTCCCTCCTCATTTGTTCTTCTCCCTCGGTATTCAATCTCCTTTCTTCCTTCAGGGCCAAATCCCTTAGCCTCAATTGCTCCCGAGCTTCATTCAACTCTCCCTCAAGGCTTCTATTGGTTATGGTTGAATCGGGCAATCCTTGGATCTCCTCATAGTGAACCTCCTCTTGATGACACACTTCCGCTTCAAGCTCCATGTGGGAACTAGAAATGGAAGCAAGGTTGCTTTCTAGATCATCCATCTTCCTCAACATTGCTTCTAACATTGATTCCAATCGATCTTCATGAAGTTGATGGTGAGGTCCCCGGCAACGGCGCCAAAAACTTGTTACGCTAGGAAATAGCACAAAAAGCTTTACATTTATAAACTCGAACTAAATCCTAAACTACCTAGCGAAACCCGCAGTGTACGGGTCGTTTTGTAGAAAGGAAAGTATTCCGAGGTCGAACACAAGGACTGAGGTGAAACTAAGTCATTCAATGATCGAAAATAGTGTGAATCTAGACTAAGATAAGATGAGGAATAAAGAAAATGGAAAACACAATGTTTTTGGAGGGTTTTGGGTGATCAAACAAAGATCACAAGTATGTGAACACAATCAAGCAACACAAACACACACTAACACAAAAGATATGAGAATGGAAGTAACAAAGCGGATTCTAGAGTTTGGAAGTCCGGTTATTGCATAGACTCAAGCTATCTATTCAATTCTCGGGTTAACTATGATATGTTGGGATTAAACGTTTCTAGATTGGGATCAATTACCGGGTAGGTCTCATGGTCCACTAGTCCATTCCTAAGGTCTCATCACCGGGTAAGTCTCTAAGAACCTAAGGATAGGAATTATACACAAGCCGGATTGTTACCTAGGGGTCTAACCTATCCTTACCGGGTAGGTCTCGGAAAGGGAAGTCCTAATCAACTATCCTAGCACACTTAGTCCAATGGCGGCTTGTGAGGCTCACCACTACCTAGGGTTTGTCATCTTAGGTATCTAAGATAAGAATCACCGGATAAGTCTCTTCTAAACACTTAGTTTCTAACACTAGGTCTCCCTAGGATAGAATTAAGCTCAACAAACATTAGGATTTCAACAACACAAGTCATCCAAGGGTAAAAATCTAGGTTCATCCTATCATGCTTCTAGCCATAACCTTTCTTTCCTCACCCTAGAATCGCAATCTATCTAGCCAACAACATTCATTTCAAGATCAATCTCCACAAATAAAGCATGCTTGCAAGTCATGGTCAAATTATGACGAACAACCCAAAGAAAAGACATTAAAAGCATAGAATAGAAATTACCAAATCCTTACAAGGCTCCAAGAGCTAATCCAACTTGACAACAATCAAAACTTCACTTGAATCCAATCTAATCTCACTCTAAAACGAGAATCTACACTAATCTCTTCCAAGAACACCCCTAATGGGTGCTTGGAAGAGAGGCAACAATGGAGAAGTGTTTTGGGGAAGAAAGGTAGGTCAAAAGAGAGGAGAAGGATCCCCAATTACAGCCTGCAAAATCCTTTAAATACCCACTAAAATGCAAGAGCAATGGAAGAGATCGTGGCCAGCTGTCGATGTGGTCCTGGCAAGAATCACGGGCATAATCACGGCCGTGGAAAGGGCCTAGACCGTGGTTTGTTCCAGAGGTTGCTTCTAGGCTCGTTAAGCCATGATTTGGTGCATGGCTTGTGTTGGCAAGGTCCCATGAGTCCTCCTTAGCCCTTAGCTTGCATTCCAATGAGTCCGGAAGTGTGTCATCTCGAGGAATGATCCTCGGATGTATCGATTAGGCTCTTAAATCTCCCAAAATACCTACAAAGCAAGCAAAAGTCCGAGTAGACGTCTATCTCGACAAAATACGTGATTTGAGTGCAAACGCCGTGAACTAATGCTAAACCATGCATGAATGAGCGGAAAATCTATCTAAACGAGTGTCTAAATCTAGATCATAAATCGTGTTATCAAAATACCCCATACTTAAGGTTTGCCCGTCCACGAGCAAATTCCCAACTATAGACTAAGAAATGACATGATTTATGTATGCAGAAAAATGGCAAAATCTTTTTGGAGTTGTGCTTCTAATATTGGATCACCTTCATAGTCATGTTTCATGGCAATGGACAAGCAATTATGTATCGAATAAATGAAAGCATGGGAAGACAATTACACTTAACTTGATAGCATGCAATGAAATGTAAAGATGAAGAAGTCAAGATGATCATGAGTATATCCAATCTAAATCACTTAGTCTTACACACATGCAAGTAGGTCAAAAGGACTTGTAAAATAGAAGGCCAAGAAACGTTGTGATTAGGTGGGAATTTTCTAGGCTATGTGATGCTAATCCGGGAAAGGAACTAAACAATCACAACTTCACATTTCTTATCAACTTCCCTCAAGTGTATATTTTTTCTTCATTTTCTTTTCTTTCTTTTCTTTTATTTTTGAGACAATGGCATTGGTGTACAAAAGCCGAAACCTTGGTGATTAGCCATCCTCGGGCTTTTTCTATTTTTCGAGGTGCATCCACACCGGGCACACATACCAAAGCTCGTTAGGACTATCGGTTTATTTGACTTTGGCAAGACACCAACACCCGATCATGTGAAGTGTACCGAGTTACTTGTCATTTAAACCGACGTCCCCAAACCTATATTTTTGGCTACACTTTCACAACAATTTCAGCACTTCATTCACAACATTCATAATATCAACATCTCCACCCCACACTTGCTTTTCACACACATCAACACACTAACATGCTCCTATTCCCGGATGGGTCAAAAGAGGTCAAATTTATCTCAATTGAGGCAAGCATCATAATCACAAGTCATTCATGGAATTCAAGATAAGTATTTCAAGTCCACATATGCATCATCAATTAAACACACAAGGCCATCCATAGCCAATCCACAAGACAAGGTTCATCATTAGGGTCATATCCAAGCCTAGAAAGCACAAAATATTTTTAAATTTTCTGATTTTTATGGAATTTTTGAAATGAATATATACAATGCAAGACATGTGCAAATATTAAACTACCCTAGATGCTCATCATGCATAGGATCATGCAAACCCCACCCCATACTTAGAAACACATTGTCCCCAATGTGGTATTCAAGTAAAGAGAGTGAAAGAAGGTTCTCACAATGTAAAATGGTTTGCTTCGGTATTTGGGATGAACTCGTGTGGAGTGGTGGTGATGGATGATCGATCAAGCATGGTAGAGAGCTCTTCATAATCATTCCGGCGTCGAGACCCGCGCCAAGGTATATGTGAGATGGGAGCTCTTCCATCTAACAAGACACCTCAAGCCGTCCAAGCCTCACGTCCGCTCCACCCATGTTTGTAAACGTAATCATCGTCATCAACTCGCCTTGCAAGAGTTCCTCATTACCTAAAATCTACCACAAACACAAAACACAAAAACACACAAAAGCAAAAACAAAGGCAAAAGAGAAAAGGGAAAGAGTTGTACCAATGGGTTGCCTCCCATTAAGCACTTCTTTTAGGTCATTAGCTTGACCAAACTCCGTGGATATGTTAATCCACCTCGAAGACCATGGTTTGCTTCAGGAGTCCAAGCAACCATCTTTTTCCAGAATCCATGATGACAAGCAAGGGCCACTTGATGCCCAAATAAGCTTTAAGTTCTCTCTTCACCTGTGAGTAGTAGACTCTTTCATCACCGCTTCCTTGATGATAGTATAGAGTTGCAACCATAGGTGTCACCCCATACTTAGGCAATTTATACTCCGCGGTCACTCCGGTGAAGCGCTCGTCATCCTCATCCTCTATGATCCGAGGAAAGCCGATTCTTGGGAAGAATCCTTCATTGAAGTACTTCATAACCATCATGGATCCATCATCCTTCCCTCCATCATTCAATGATCGAGAATCCTTAGGAAAGGGGCTCCAATCTTCGTGTGTACTCCGGGCAAGCAAGAAAGGGTCGGAGGGAGCTGAGATTGGCTTAGGATGGACCACTACAGAGCCTTCCACGGTCGTGGTTTGTACTCCACGGTCGTGGTTCTCCCTGTAGTCTTCCACGGTCGTGGTTTGTCCTCCACGGCCGTGGTTCTCTTTGTTGCATCCGTTCCAAGTGAGCTCTTCATGTATGGTTCCGGGAATGATGGCAAGGATGTCCGGGGATGAGAATACTTCATTGCACTCCTCTAAAGGTGAAGGAGATGGAGGTGAACCTTGAAGAATGGTAGGATCTCCTAGCATAAGAGCATTCCTAATCTCCTCGATCTCCCTCCTCATTTGTTCTTCTCCCTCGGTATTCAATCTCCTTTCTTCCTTCAGGGCCAAATCCCTTAGCCTCAATTGCTCCCGAGCTTCATTCAACTCTCCCTCAAGGCTTCTATTGGTTATGGTTGAATCGGGCAATCCTTGGATCTCCTCATAGTGAACCTCCTCTTGATGACACACTTCCGCTTCAAGCTCCATGTGGGAACTAGAAATGGAAGCAAGGTTGCTTTCTAGATCATCCATCTTCCTCAACATTGCTTCTAACATTGATTCTACCTTATCATTGTGAGGTTGTTGGTGAGGTTCCTCATGAGGCAAAATAGTCATGTGAGCTTGATTATGGGACTCATGATAGGCATTAAACTCCTCCCAATACTCAAACTCATCATGTAGATGTCCTAGGTCTTGGCTTCCCATCCATCCCTCATACTCCATGTTGTCAAGGTCGTCTTGGAGGTACAATCCGTCCATGGCAAACATGAAAAGGCAAAGACAAAAACAACACAAGATCAAAAGTAACAAGAAAGATAAACACTAAAAACAATCAAAAGCAAATGACTTAATCTTAACCTAGTCCCCGGCAACGGCGCCAAAAACTTGTTACGCTAGGAAATAGCACAAAAAGCTTTACATTTATAAACTCGAACTAAATCCTACACTACCTAGCGAAACCCGCAGTGTACGGGTCGTTTTGTAGAAAGGAAAGTATTCCGAGGTCGAACATAAGGACTGAGGTGAAACTAAGTCATTCAATGATCGAAAATAGTGTGAATCTAGACTAAGATAAGATGAGGAATAAAGAAAATGGAAAACACAATGTTTTTGGAGGGTTTTGGGTGATCAAACAAAGATCACAAGTATGTGAACACAATCAAGCAACACAAACACACACTAACACAAAAGATATCAGAATGGAAGTAACAAAGCGGATTCTAGAGTTTGGAAGTCCGGTTATTGTATAGACTCAAGCTATCTATTCAATTCTCGGGTTAACTATGATATGTTGGGATTAAACGTTTCTAGATTGGGATCAATTACCGGGTAGGTCTCATGGTCCACTAGTCCATTCCTAAGGTCTCATCACCGGGTAAGTCTCTAAGAACCTAAGGATAGGAATTATACACAAGCCGGATTGTTACCTAGGGGTCTAACCTATCCTTACCGGGTAGGTCTTGGAAAGGGAAGTCCTAATCAACTATCCTAGCACACTTAGTCCAATGGCGGCTTGTGAGGCTCACCACTACCTAGGGTTTGTCATCTTAGGTATCTAAGATCGGAAATCATCGGGTAGATCTCTTCCCTCACTTAGGTTGATAGCATTAGGTGATCCTAAGCTAAATTAAGCTCAACAAACATTAGGATTTCAACAACACAAGTCATCCAAGGGTAAAAATCTAGGTTCATCCTATCATGCTTCTAGCCATAACCTTTCTTTCCTCACCCTAGAATCGCAATCTATCTAGCCAACAACATTCATTTCAAGATCAATCTCCACAAATAAAGCATGCTTGCAAGTCATGGTCAAATTATGACGAACAACCCAAAGAAAAGACATTAAAAGCATAGAATAGAAATTACCAAATCCTTACAAGGCTCCAAGAGCTAATCCAACTTGACAACAATCAAAACTTCACTTGAATCCAATCTAATCTCACTCTAAAACGAGAATCTACACTAATCTCTTCCAAGAACACCCCTAATGGGTGCTTGGAAGAGAGGCAACAATGGAGAAGTGTTTTGGGGAAGAAAGGTAGGTCAAAAGAGAGGAGAAGGATCCCCAATTACAGCCTGCAAAATCCTTTAAATACCCACTAAAATGCAAGAGCAATGGAAGAGATCGTGGCCAGCTGTCGATGTGGTCCTGGCAAGAATCACGGGCATAATCACGGCCGTGGAAAGGGCCTAGACCGTGGTTTGTTCCAGAGGTTGCTTCTAGGCTCGTTAAGCCATGATTTGGTGCATGGCTTGTGTTGGCAAGGTCCCATGAGTCCTCCTTAGCCCTTAGCTTGCATTCCAATGAGTCCGGAAGTGTGTAATCTCGAGGAATGATCCTCGGATGTATCGATTAGGCTCTTAAATCTCCCAAAATACCTACAAAGCAAGCAAAAGTCCGAGTAGACGTCTATCTCGACAAAATACGTGATTTGAGTGCAAACGCCGTGAACTAATGCTAAACCATGCATGAATGAGCGGAAAATCTATCTAAACGAGTGTCTAAATCTAGATCATAAATCGTGTTATCAATCACCGTCTTACATCATGGCACATCTTACTCGTACTTGGATATATTGTGTATGGTGTACAGTGAGTCTCCAACAAAATCCTCTGTCTTAACTCTGCATCAGCAAGTACACAAACGCGGTCATGGCGTCTTATCACCCCATTTGTTTCTATGAAGAATTGTGGTGCCTCACCACGAGACATCCTCTCTCTAATCCTCATAAGGGTCGGGCAGGTCCCCTGCTTCTTTGGATCTCACCCAACAGACCAGGTAGAACCTCTAAGGTGTACAACTGGGCATCCTCATCAAGAAACTAGATGTCAAACTCTAGACAAGCTAGATCCCTTTGAAGTTGAGGTTGAACTATAAGTCTCACAATCGCCTTCTCTCGAGGTGCCTTCCTACTTAGGGCGTCGACGACAACGTTCTCTTTCCATGGATGATATATAATCTTAAGGTCAAAGCCCTAGA
This sequence comes from Fagopyrum esculentum, assembly GCA_033239045.1. Taxonomy (NCBI): domain Eukaryota; kingdom Viridiplantae; phylum Streptophyta; class Magnoliopsida; order Caryophyllales; family Polygonaceae; genus Fagopyrum; species Fagopyrum esculentum. The sequence goes on from BSUD01000001.1 coordinate 55,119,954, forward strand.
TCAACTTGAGCCATCGACGCTGGCAGTTATTTAACTCCCACTGCGTAAAAATGTACTTCAGACTCTTATGGTATGTGAAGATCTGACATGTACCACTATACACGTAATGTATCTAGATCTTAAAAGCATGAACTACCGCTGCCAATTCCAGATCATGAGTCGGGTAGTTCTCCTCATACGTCTTCAATTGTCGAGACGCATAAGCAATCACTCTGCCCCTCTACATCAACACACATCCCAACCTTAGCTTGGATGCATCACTATATACAACAAAATCTTATAAACCCTCAGGCTGTGCCAAGATAAGAGCAGAAGTTAAAAACCTCTTCAACTCCTCAAAACTTTGGGCACACTGCTCAAACAACACAAATCTGGTAGTCTTCCTCAGTAAGCTCGTAAGTGCACGGGCAATAACATAAAATCCCTCTACAAATCGTCGGTAATAGCCGGCTAGGCAAAGAAAGCTGCGCACTTTCTTGACGTTCGTCGGTGTCGTCCATGCTACAACAAACTCGATCTTCGCCGGATAAACCATGATCCCATCGGCGGAGACAATATGACCGACATGCTCCTCTCTATCCCGCAGAATCTGTAAAATCGTCCTCAAATTACAGACATGCTCCTCTCTGCTACGACAGTACACTAGAATGTCATCAATGAAAACTACCACAAACTAATCGAGGAAGTCGATGAAAATACTGTTCATCAACTCAATAAAAATTGTTGGGGCATTCGTAAGCCCAAATGGCATCACTACAAACTCGTAGTGTCCATAGCTGTCCAAAATGTCGTCCTGTGCACATCTTTCTCTCTCACCCTCAACTGGTGATATCTTGAACGTAAGTCAATCAAGGAGAACACTGTCGCTCCCCGAAGCTGATCAAGCAGATCATCAATACGAGGTAGTAGATACTTGTTCTTGATGGTCACCTTGTTCAACTCTCTGTAGTCAATGCACAGTCTCAACGATCCGTACTTCTTCAGCACGAAAAGGACAGGTGCTCCCCACGGGGATACGCTAGGGCGGAAGAAGCCCTTCTCAGCCAACTCCTCGAGTTTCTTCTTCAGCTCTAACATCCCGGTAGGCGCCATATGATATGAGGCCTTCAAAATCGGTCTTGTAATAGGGTCCAACTCGATGCCGAAGTCCACACTCCTCTCAGGCGGCAAGCGATACGGCTCAGCAAACACGTTTCTACACTCACAGACCACTGGAATATCCTCCAATGTTGGAGTCTCCTTATCCTTGATGGCATCATACCAGAAAGCATCACAACCCTATGCTATCACCCTCGCTGCTCGTACAACATTAATGACAGATCCCATCTTCCCAAGGTCCCAACCTCGGAAGTGCTGAGAGAGAGAGAGTGTTGAGTGTGCATAATTAGCCTAAACCTCCCCTATTGTTTGTAGAGTCTGCCCTTGCGGCCTGCCTAGTCTGCCCCTACCCCTCCATGAGCCGCCCCTGCGGTTTGTGGTGTGCTTTAGTTGGCTTTGTTGACTCTTAACCCGTGCTTTACATCTTTCTTCCTCTATAGGTTTCTTCTCTCTCTCCTGATGACGGTTTCACCTCTTTACAACATCATCTTCTCTCCTTAATCTTTTATTCTCTTCTTCTTCTTCCTTGGATCTTCTTCTTGGTTTTTGTTCTTGTTTGGGAGTTTTGACTAGTGTTTGGTGTTGGTTTGTTGATGATGATGATTGAGGACGTTGTTGTGCTTGTGTTGAGCCAGCCTTGAGCTTGTGGGCCTGATCTCCCTCTTTTCAGCTTGGTGAGTTCTTCCTCTCTCTATCTTCTTCCTTCTTCTTTCTTTCTTCTTTTCTCATCTTTGGCTTTCTAGCTTAGGATTCCACAAGGTTTGATCTTGTGGCAGCCTTCATCGGCTTTTTTTTATTTATATATGAATATACATGTATGTATGGGGTTATTGGCTGAAGAAGGTGTGCAGAGGAAAAGAGAAGTTGGAAGTGTGCATTCTACACACTAGACGCCCCAACGCCGGCCAGTCACCGCCCCTGCGCCACCCAAGGCGTCCCCTACACCTCCCTGCACTCCAGCCATGTTTTTCTCTTGGGTTGCAGGTGTGTCTTGTTTCCCGGGCTTGCATATGGATGACATTGTCCCTTCTCTTCATAGTATGAGTCTGTAGTATCATGCTAGGAATAGGTGAGATTGTGATGATGATGTTATGATCATGTTATGCCGGTTATGGCTTTAAGGATTAGTAGGTTGTCGGGTTTAGGTTCAGGATGATGTTTTGGATCCCTTGGGTCTAAGGTGTGTCTCCTTTGATTGATAGAAGTTTGATATATCTTTATGCCTTGTAACTAGGCAGTGTCCCTCTCATGATTGGAGGTTGATCATGATTGAGTTTGTACAAGGTTGAGGTAAGTTTGTAGGACTTACTTAGCTACCATCGATATATTGGGTGTTTGTAAGAGCGGTGTGTGGGTTATGTGCTTATATGCATGTGATGTCGATTATTACCAACCTATGCATTATTGATAGCCCCATTGCTTGGTAGTGATAATCTTTCCCTCCATCTTGTAAGGGGTTGGGAGGTTCTTTGGCGTCAGGCCACTTGGTCTACAAGAAGGGCGCAATCCACTCCCACAAGGTACACGGGTTGTGTGACCGACACTACTTCCAGACGGATAGCATGCCCAAAGGCGGGGAAGATACGGTCCTCGTGTCACATAGTTTCATCTATCGATATATATACGATTTGAGTAAATTTGTGACATCATGTTTATGTGTTTATCTTTCATGACTTGTGTTTGTGCTTATGCATTACCTTATATATGTTTGGATAGCTAATGGTTTTTTACCATGTTGTAGATGCCTTGCAGGATTGGCGTGTTGTAGAGTGATCTGGCACAGTGACATGCCGAGGACTCTCGTACATTTGGTGGTTATGGTTTTGTGGATGTTTATGTTTCCTTCCTGCGTTGGGATGATGTTTTGTATACCTCATGTGTGAGGATGTTGTTTTATACTCGGCTATAATCTTGTCTGCCTTTTGGTTGTACAGTTTTATACAATTTTATTTAATTGTTTTATATTTGTCAGTGCCATGTTGTAAGGTCTAGTTAATTTGTTGTTAGGCTAGGGTCAGGATCCACTGTGAGATCTTAGCCAATGTGGTATCCCAGGTCCCGCGGATTCGGGTTGTTAAAGAATTGGTATCAGAGCTTAGGTTGACAACAATGGACTTGCTACCTGCAATGAGGTCGGATAGAGAAAAAATAAATAGAACACAAAAGGGGTTTGACGTTTTCAAAGGATTTTTAGATTTAAAAGTGTTGTTTTGGGATAGAATATACGAGAAGTCATGACTTCTGCCATGGATCTCTACAGTATAAATATGTATATATTTATATGTATTGTGGATTATATGTGTGGCATATATAGGCTTGTAAGTTAGGTGTGCATACCCCGTAGATGGCTATGACTAGAGCAGCGTTTGGTGTACGCTGGGGTAGAGGTAGACCACCCCTTCCTCCCGGTTTGATAGGACAGGGACCAGTTCTTGTGCTGATCTACCAGTGGTGGAGGAGTTTCATGATGAGATTGCTGAGAGTGTCGTCCCAAAGACGAGAAGCGGTGGATCTGGGAGACAGCGGTCACACCGAGTCCAGTCAGATGACTCGGATCGTATCTCCATGAGGGAGACAGAGTTTCGTGCTTATATCCATTGTGTTGAGGAGGCTTCCAGAGTGGGAAGACGGGCCCCATATATACCAATGCATGAGGGATCTTCTGAGATATCACATGGAGCTACACAAGTGCCAACTATGCCCGCACATGCTGTTGAGACTACTAGAGCTCCAAAGGAGTATAGAGGGCCTCAACCAGATACTTGGTTGAAGGCATTCCATCAATTGGGCGTACCGCCTTTCTTTGGGAAGGTGGGTTACAGATAGAGGTCTAGATTGGACATGTGGACTCAACCCTAGAGTCAATCATATGTCCAAAGGACAAGAAGATAGAGGTAGTACAAACTCTATTCTATGACTTAGCTCATCAATGGTGGGGGACCATGAGAGGTCAAGCCACCAGTTACGATCATATGAGGAGCATGATTAGGGAGCATTTATGCCCTGCCTCACTTAGGAGAGAGAAATTGCAGGACTTCGTGGAGGCAGGCTTTGAGGATGTGCCGATTTTAGATGCCATCAGCCACTTCCAGTCAGAGTTGGCATTGTTGGGTCCAGCTGCACCTTTAGATGACCAACACGTTTATTTTTTCTCCCGTCGACTAAGGGAGAGTACACGCTCTTATATGGCGGGATTCCATTGCGAGTCCTTGACACATTGTCAAGACCGGGCCTCAACTTATGAGTGTGAGCGGGCTAGTCAGACGAGGACTTCTCAGACGGGACGGTCTGAGCAGAGGCAACGTACTGTGCAGGTCAGTGGCGTTGGTGGAGCTTCAAGTTCTGTGCGGAGCTACAGACGTCAAGGTTACCCCTTATCTACATTGACTGTAGAGAAGGGACGATAGTGCTTCAACTGTGGTGATCCTGGACATTTGCAACTAGAGTGTACGAGGCCGTTAGTGACTTGATACACCTGTGGTAGACCAGGTTATAGGGTTGCCTTCTGTAGGCAGGGTGGAGTTGAATCACAATAGGGTTCTTCCCTTGCCAATGTGACAGGAGGTGGGCAGAGAATACCTCAACAGCACACAAGGACATGAGAGAGGCCTAGATCATCCTTCTACTCAGGGATCAACTCCCGGGCCGAGTAGAGGTAGAGGTCGTTGTGGGAGTACCACCGACAGTAGAGGAGCTCAGGGTAGAGTCTTTGAGCTGAGCAGTGTAGAGGAGCCACCTACACCGGCTGCTACAGGTACCATTTTGCTTCATGGTTTACTTGTTAGAGTTTTATTTGATACTAGTGCTACACATTCCTTTATTTCTGATGTATGTGTTGAGCGTCTGTGTTAACCTACTATACAAGGGATACCCTTTACTGTAGGGTTACTTGATGGTAGTAGGGTCAGATGTATCCGCGAGATACGTAGTTGTCCCCTTCGTTTAGGGAATCGGGTGTTGCTTGTGGACTTCTTTGTCATGTCATTGATGCATGAAGAAGTCATAATAGGTATGGAATGGATATGTAGACATCGTGCGGTGTTAGATGTAGGTAGGAGGATTGTGATAGTCCCTACCGAGGTAGTTTAGATAGAGGTCTTCCGAGGCTGGGATCTTGGGAAGACGGGATCTGTCACCAGTGCTATACGAGTAGCGAGGCTGATATCACAGGGTTGTGATGCCTTCTGATGTTATGCCATGAAGGATGGAGAGAATCCAGCATTGGAGGAAATCCTAGTGATTTGTCAGTTTACAAACGTGTTGGCTGAGCCGTTTAGCTTACCGCCTCAGAGGAGTATGGACTTCAGCATCGAGTTTGAGCCTGGTACGAGACCAATCTCGAAGGGCCCATATCGTATGGCTCAAGTCGAGATATTAGAGTTGAAGAAGAAACTCGAGGAGTTGGCTGAGACGGGCTTCATTCACCCTAGCGTATCGCCATGGGGAACAGTTGTCCTCTTCGTGCGGAAGAAGGACGGATCGTTGAGACTGTGCATTAACTACAGAGAGCTGAACAAGGTGACCATCAAGAACAAGTATCCATTGCCTCGTGTTAATGATCTACTTTATCAACTTTAGGGAGCGACAAGGTTCTCCCAGATCGACTTACGCTCAGGATATCACCAGTTGGTGTGAGGGAGTAGGATGTGCACATGACGGCGTTTCGGGCCCGTTATGGACACTACGAGTTTGTAGTGATGCCATTAGGGCTTATGAATGCCCTAGCGTTGTTCATGGAGTTGATGACCAATATTTTCACCGAATTCCTTGATCAGTTCGGGTGGTCTTCATAGACGATATTTTAGTGTACTCTCATAGCACAGAGGATCATGCTGGTCATTTGAGGACAGTTTTATAGATTCTTCGGGATATAGAGATGTATGCCAAGCACTCTAAGTGCGAGTTCTGGATGTTAGAGGTAGCTTTCCTAGGTCATAATATGTCCGCCAATGGGATCATGGTTGACCCGGTGAAAATCGAGACTGTTGCAGCATGGACGACACCGACGAACGACAAAGAAGTGCGTAGCTTTCTTGGCCTAGATGGTTATTACCGAAGTTTTGTGGAGGGATTTTCTATGATTGCCCGTTCACTTACGAGTCTACTAAGGAAGACTACCAGATTTGTGTGGTCTAAGCAGTGTGCCCAGAGTTTTGAGGAGTTGAAGAGGCGCTTGACTATTGCTCCTATCTTGGCTCAACGAGAGGATTTTAAGGATTTTGTGGTTTACAGTGATGCATCCAAGCTAGGCTTGGGATGTATATTGATTCAGAGGGGTAGACTGATTGCTTATGCGTCTAGACAGTTGAAGACATATGAGGAGAACTACCCGAGTCATGATCTGGAGTTAGCAACGGTAGTTCATGCCTTGAAGATATGGAGACATTACCTGTATGGTGCTACTTTTAAGATTTTCACTGACTATAAAAGTCTGAAGTATATTTTTACGCAGCAGGAGTTGAATAACCACCAGCATCAATGGGTCGAGTTGATCAAGGACTTTGACTTTGAGATTCTATATCATCTAGGGAAGGCGAAAGTTGTTGCCGATGCCCTGATTAGGAAGACGCCTCGAAAGAAGGCGATTGCGAGATTGACAATTTAGCCTTAGCTTTAGAGGGATCAAGTTTGGCTAGAGATGGACATCCAGTTTCTTGATGAGGATGCTCAGTTGTACGCTTTAGAGGTTCTACCTGATCTGTTGGATGAGATCCGACAGAAGCAGGGGACCTTCCCGACCTTGATGAGGATTTGAGAGAGTATGTTTCGTGGTGAGGCACCACAGTTCTCCATGGGAGCAGATGGACATATGACACTGCGCGATCGCGTGTATATACCTACTGATACAGAGCTGAGGCAGAGGCTTTTACACGAGGCTCATTGTACACCTTACTCAGTACATCCAAGTACGAGTAAGATGTACCATGATGTGAGACGATCATATTGATGGTGAGGGCTGAAGCAAAATGTAGCCAGATTTATGGCACAGTGCGCGACATGTCCGCATGTCAATATAGAGCATTGCAGACCTGAATGTGAGCTTCATCTACTGCTAGTGCCGTAGTTGAAGTGGGAGGGCATCTCCATGGTCTTTGTGACGGGATTGAGACCAAGTAGGAGTCTTGATGCTATTTGGGTTGTCGTTGACAAACTAACGACGATTGTACGTTTCATTCCTATCAGAGAGACGTGGCAAGTGAGCAGATGAGCAGAACAGTACACTAGGCAGATAGTGAGACTCCATGGTGTACCGAGGATGATCGTCTCTAATCGAGAGGGGCGGTTTACCTCGAGGTTTTGGTAGTAGATTCAAACTTCTTTCGGGACGAGGCTACACTTCACGACTGCGTTTCACCCCCATACAGATGGTAAGTCAAAGAAGACCATCTAGACCCATGAGGATATGTTGCGAGCTTGTGTGTTGGATTAGGGACAGGGATTGTCACATTACCTCCCATTGGTTGAGTTTTCATACAACAACAGCTGACATGCATCAATTGGGATGGCTCCATTTGAGGCACTATATGGACGTAGGTGTCGTACGCCTTTATGCTAGGACGAGCCTAATAGTATAAGTAGTATAATGCTAGAGCATATTCGAGATGATATTGATTGGGTTGCGCTAATTAGAGAGAGGATGCTGGTTGCACAGAGTCGCCGGAAGTCATAAGCACACAGGAGGTGTCGACCTCTTGAGTTTAGAGTGGGAGCTCATGTCTGGCTGAGAGTGTCTCCGACGCGAGGCGTCAGACGTTTTGGCATCAAGGGGAAGTTGAATCCCCAATATGTCGGTCCTTTTGAGATACTGGATAGAGTTGGGAGGGCAACCTACAAATTAGCTTTGCCACCGAGATTAGAGGGTGTTCACCCTGTCTTTCACGTGTCTCAGCTGAGGGAGTATATACCAGACCCGAGACACATTGTGAGTTATGTTGATTTAGTGATTGAGCTGGACCACACCTTTGTTGAGCATCCGATTGCAGTCCTAGAGCGAGGTCTGAGACGCCTGCATTCGAAGGACATTCCCGTGTCGAGGATATAATCCAAAGGAACTATCCAGAGTTTTATGTTGAGATAGATGCACATGTAGGATCACCAAGTAGATTTTAGTGCTATCTTGGTTAGTATGTGATTATGTGCTTATGTGCCTATATACCTTGCTGTGTTAATTTTCGTGCTAGCTATGATGTGATATATGATCTTATTAGATCTTGATGTGCTAGCGTGATTTATGATTATAGCCGGAGATGGTCCTTTCCTCCATACTATCTGAGTGTAATTAGGATATAACTGTAGATGATTCTTTCCTTCATATTTCTTTGATAGATATAGTCTTGCTAGAGATGTTTTTCCTCTATTCCTTGTGTATTAATATGATATGGCTATAGATGTTCTTCCTCTATGCCCTATGATGTGAGTATGGCAAGAGATGTGATTCCTCAATGCCTTTGGATGGCGTTATGATCCAGATTTATATAGTTGATGATTCCTCCATGCTTGTCTTCGAGGTTATAGATTGATATAGGTTATGACCTATTGAACAGAGATGTGATACCTCCGACAGAGAGACGGTTATACCTTAGCATATGGGTCCGAGAGGATTTGGGACATTGCAAGTTTCAGGACGAAACTTGTTTTAGGGGGGTGAGGTGTAATAGCCTTAGCCTTGAGGTGTTGAGAGAGAGAGAGAGAGAGAGAGAGAGAGAGAGAGAGAAAGAGAGAGAGAGAGTGTGTGTGTTGAGTGTGCAGGATTGGCCTAAACCGCCCATGCGGTTTGCAGAGTCCGCCCCTACGGCCTCCCTGGTCTGCCCATGCGCCTCCATGAGCCACCCCTACGGTTGGTGGTGTGCTGCAGCCGGGTTTGTTGACTCTTGACCCGCGCTTTACCTCTTTCTTCCTCTATAAGTTTCTTCTCTCTCTCCTTATGACGGTTTCACCTCTTTACAACTCCATCTTCTCTCCTTATGCTCTTCTTCTCTTCTTCTTCTAACTTGGATATTCTTCTTTGTTTTTGTTCTTTTTTGGGAGTTTTAAAGAGTGTTTGATGTTGGTTTATTGATGATGATGATTGAGAACGCTGCTATGCTTGTGTTGAGTTAGCCTTGACCTTGTGGGTGTGATCTCCCTTTGTTCGGTTCAGCTTGGTGAGTTCTTCCTCTCTTTCCTCTTCCTTCTTCTTTTTTTCTTCTTTTCTTTTCTTTTCCTTTATAGCTTAGGATTTCACAAAGTTTGATCTTGTGGCAGTCTTCATAGGCTTTGTTTGATGTATATATGAATGTATGGGGCCGTTGGCTGAAGAAGGTGTGAAGAGGATCGAGTGAAGAAGCAAAGAGAAGCTAGAAGTGTGCATTCTGCACACCAACCGCCCCTGCACCACCTTAGGACTGCCCCAGCGCCAGCTTGTCATCGCCCCTGCGCCACCTAGGGCCGCCCCTGTGCCTCCCTGCACTCCAACCTTGTTTTGTTCTTCGGTTGTAGGTGTGTCTTGTTTCCCAGGCTTGCCTATGAATGGCATTTTCCCTTCATTCCTAGTATGAGTGTGTAGTATCATGCTAGGTATAGGTGAGAGTGTGATGATTATGTTATGATCATGTTATGTGGGTTATGGCTTTAAGAATTAGTAGGTTGTGAGGTTTAAGTTGAGGATGATCCTATGGATCCCTTGGGTCTAGGTGTGACCCCTTTGATTGATAGGAGATTGATATATCTCTATGCCTTGTTATTAGGCAGTGTCCCTCTAAGAATTGGAGGTTGATCCTTTTCAAAAGTCAAACCCCTTTCGGGTTTTGTTTATTTATCTATTCGACCTTTATCGTAGATTGTAAGTGCCATTGTTGTCACCCTAACGCTCTGATACCGACTTTGTAACACCCCAGATCCACGGGAATCGAGGCGCTACTGGGTTAGGATCTCACAATGGAACTGTACAAATATATACATGAAACTGGATTTTACAAAAGGCACGGATAGATTAAAACCACCTACATGAAACTGTACAAATAACACATCATCCCATCACAACATGCTATGTACACACAAATATCCATTTATTATCTTCATAGGTTATCTATTACTAATTCATTCCTTGTGACACGAGGAGTAAAACTCTCTAGCCTCTATCCCCGTTTCCCCTCAGGTTTGAAATTGGTTCCAATCATCACCATCTGGAGGACTAATCGCAGAGAACCTCCTAGCTACCCAAATTTGAGCTAGACAAGTTATCACCGCAAGTTATCATACATTCGGGCCAATTAATATGCATATACGGTCGTCCTAGTCTAGTTAGGTTATTAATGCAACATACATATGCACACACACCACTAAAGCAAACACTCAAACCCATAACTGCTCGCTAAATAAGTCCCAAGGACTTGTCACAAACGTAATTCATATCAAGTGGTCATAACTTCCCCTCGAGGAAATGAGAAGTGCCTACATTAGCAAGGCACAAACAATATCAAATGGCATCCAAGGTTAGGAAATTCCACCTGATAAACCCCATAAACATACCCAAACCATAACTCGAATCCAAACATCGATATCTCAAGATAGCTTACAAATGCCTAAGACATTATCTCAACATATATCTCAACATACGCAAACAGTAGCCTAGCTATATTGTACAGAAAAGGCCAAAGGAAAGGAAGGATAGATACCACACTTGGTATGTCTTGGACAAACGGACTTGTGGAATCAAGAAGACGCAGGAGCGCAACACACCACAGGGGTGGTGACACTCTAACGTAGGGGCGGCGACAATGGCTTGGCCGCAAGGGCGGCGATTCTAATCCGTGGGGGTTGTCGAACAGCAAAGGGGTGCCTTTAAGACTTCTCTTTGATTCTTCTCACGATCTCTTCACCTCTTCATTTCCCCAAAGGCAATCAACATACATATACACCATTATTGTCCAGGAAAGATCAACACAAGTGTAGATTGTGAGAATTCCTAACTAAAGAAGAAGGGTGGAGGAAAAGAATGAGGAAGAGGGAAAGGAACTTACCACAACAGAACCCCAACACAACCATTCTCAAACTGGCCTCTACATGAAGATCTTCCAAGAAGAACAAGGAAAAGTACTAAGGAAACAAGGAAGAAGAAGGAGAACGTGATGAGGAGAAGGAAGCTGAAGAAGAAAGGGAAACTCTTCATCTGAAGGAAGAGGAATCTTAAAAATGAAGTCAAGGGAAAAAGCAGAGGAGAAAGGAGTCAAAGAAAGTGGTTGAGACCACAATAGCCGCAGGGGCGGGTCCTCAGTACCGCTGGGTCGGCTGACCGCACCTGCAGCCAAACCCAAACGCAGGGGCGGGTAAGAAAACTAAGGCTCTTACAAATATATACTTCACACTCTTATGGTTTGTGAAGATCTGACAAATGGCCCCATACAAGTAATGTCACTAGATCTTCAGGGCATGTATCACTGCCGCTAGCTCAAGATCATGGGTAGGGTAATTCTCCACGTACGTCTTTAGATGCTGAGACGCGTACGCAATAACTCTATCCTCTGCATCAAAACACACCCCAAGTCTAGCATGGAGGCCTCACTTTACACTACAAAATCCTCAACTCCCTCAGGCTGGGCTAAAACGGGAACAAAGGTCAGCGTCCTCTTCATCTCCTCAAAGGTGCGCTAACATGGCTCGGACCAGACAAACCTAGTAGACTTCCTCAACAAGTGAGTGGCCATGCAATCACAGAGAAACCATCAACAAACCGGCGGTATTAACCCGCATAACCAAAGAAACTGCGCACCTCCTTGATCGTCTTAGGAGGCGGACATGAAGAAACAAACTCTATCTTCGCTGGGACAAGCATGACACCCTCGACAGAAATTATATAACCCAGAAATGCAACCTCGGGCATCCAAAACTCGCACTTGGAGTGGTTAGAGTAAAGCTCTTTATCTTGAAGGACTCGAAGCACCGTCCTCATGTATCCTGCATGCTCCTTTCTACTCCGAGAGTAAACTAAGATGTCATTGATAAACACTACCACGAGCTGGTCTAAGAAGTCGATGAACATGTCGTTAATCAACTCCATGAAGACGGTGTACATGTTCGCTCCAAACGGTGTGTGAAAGCTTTAAATTTATAACCCAAGAAGTATGCTTAAAACAAGGATGTGAACCCGCAGTGTACGGATCAATTGCAATAAAAAGCAAGAATTCTAGCGGTCGATCACAAGGACTTAGGTGAAACTAAGAAGGTTGTCAAGTAACTAATAACCACAAAAGTAGTAAAAGCAATCAAAGATGATAATAAGGTAAAATAAGGGGAAATGTGGATTCTAGGGATTAAAACATCTAGTTGTGGTTCCGACTCAAGATCTCAAAGGATAACAGGGACAAAGTTGAGGTTTTGCAAAGGGAATGTGTTTCTGAGATGGGAATAGATTATCGGGTAAGTCTCACTACTCACTATCCCAAACCAATGCTCCTATTACCGGGTAGGTCTCAAGGTACTAAGGAAAGGAACTATAATCTCAAACCAACACACCACCTAAGGGATATTCCCTTTTCAGTTTTTGTTTTCGTTTTAGGCTTTTTGTCTTTGCTTTGGTGTGTTTCTGTGTGTTTGGTGTTTGTGTGCTACAGTCTAGGTAGCATGGAAGCCTTGCAAGGCATGAGGATGATGATGATGATCCCGCATCAAACGTGGGTGGAGCGGACGTGGGACTTGGACGGCTAGCGGGTCTTAGCGCGGGTCCTGACGCCATAATGAACATCAAGAGTTCTCTACCATCTTTGATTGATCATCCACCATCATTTCACATGAGTGAACCAAAATACTAAAGAAACACCATTTTTACATTGTAAGGACTCTCTTTCACTCTTCTTTACTTGATTTGCACATTGAGGACAATGTGTTTCTAAGTATGGGGTGGGGTTTTCATGATCATTTGCATGATTAGCATCTAGGATAATTTAATATTGTCACATGTTTCCTTAGCTTTTGCATTGTACATATATATTTCGAAAAAAAAAAAGCAGAAAATTTAAAAATTTTAGTGCTTCTAAGTTTGGGTATGACCCTTATGATGAGATTGTCTTGTGAATTGGCTATGGATGGCCTTTTGTGTTGAATGGATCTATGCATATGTGGACTTGAAAAACTTCTCTTGAATCCCATGTATGAATAGTGATTATGATGTTTGCCTTGATTGGATTGAGGATTGATGGTCGAAATTACAGGCTAGTTCTTGCACATCATTTTGGAATGATTGAGGCAATTCATCTTTCTCTACTTCTCATCTTGATCATGTTGTTTGAGCACCTCACTAAATATAAAAATTTGACCTCTTTTGACCCACCCGTGAATAGGAGCATGCTAGTGTGTTGAGTGTGTGAAAAGAAAGTGTGGGGTGAAGTTGTTGATGACTGAATGTTGTGAATGAAGTGCTGAATTTGTTGTGAAAAGTGGAGAAAAAATATAGGTTTGGGGACTTTGGTTTTGATGACGAGTAACTCAGCACTATTCACATAATCGGGTGTTTGTGCTTTGCCAAAGTCGGATAAACTGAATGTCCTAACGAGCCTTGGTATGTGTGCCCGGTGTGAGGCACTTCGGAAATATCCCGAGGTCCGCTAATCACCAAGGTTTCGGCTTTTGTACACCAATACCAATGTCTCAAAAATAAGTGAAAGAAAAAGAAAGTGAAAAAGAAAAGAAAACAAAGAAAAGATGGAGAAAAATATAAACTTGTGGGGAAGTTGATCAAAAATAAAATTGTGAAGTTAGTTCCTTTCCCGAATTAGCATCACATGACCTAAAAATTCCCACCTATTCGTAACGTTTCTTGGCCTCTTCTTTCCTAAGCCCTTGTGACCTATTTGCATTTGTGTAAGACTTAGTGATCTAGATTGGATATACTCATGATCATCTTGATTTCTTCATTTTCACCTTCCATGCATGCTTTCGAGTTAAGTATAATTGTATTTCCATGCCTTCATTCATTTGATGCATGATTGCTTGTCCATTGCCATGAAACATGACTATGAAGGTGATCCAAATTTAGAAGCACAATTCCAAAAAGATTTTATGTTGTTTTTCTGCATTTATAAATCATGTCATCTCTTAGCCTATAGTTGGACCTTGCTCGGGGACGAGAAAATCTTAAGTATGGGGTATTTTGATAACATGATATATGACGTTAGTTTAGGCATCCATTCAGATAGTTTTTCCCGTTATTCATGCATAGTTTGGCATTAGTTCATGACGTTTACGTTTAATTCATGCATATTGTCGAGATAGACGTCTACATGATTAATAGTCGGTTTTGTAGGTATTTTGGGGAGCTTTTTGAGCTTAATCGATACATTCGAGGATCATTCCTCGTAATGACACACTTCCGGACCCATTAAGAAGCAAGCTAGGAGCTAAGGAGAACACATAAGACCTTGTTGGTGCATTCCTTGCACCAACTCGTGTCTTAACGATCCAAAGGAAGCTGAACCACCAAAACCACGGCCACAAGGCCATTTCCACGCCCGTGGTTTTGGTCGTTGTTCTCTGTGGACAATTTTGACAGTTGTCCCACGATCTCCATAGCCGAACCTTGCCCTTGATGGAGGATATAAGTGGTCCTGCAGGCTGATTCTCTTACACATCCTCTCCCACACTCTCTCATTACACATCACTCCAATGTAGAAGAAGAAGAACAACACTAGTCTGAGAGTTTTTAGAGTTTTTGAGGGATTTTTGGAGTGACTTGTTGAAGACATTTGCAAGGGTTTGTAAGGAACGATTTGGACCTTCTTTTGAAGGGTTGTAAGTCTTTCTTAAACATATATTCAGCTTGGTTTACTTGTGTTTACTTGTTTCTCTCCTCTTTCATTTCGTTTTCTTGCTATGGAAACCATGAATGTTTGCTTGTTGAGTTTGAATGTTAAAATGCTTGTTGTTGACTAAATAGTTTTGATTCTAGGGTAATGGAATGATGATTATGGCTTGGACTATGATAGAGTAGACTTAAATGTATCTTTGGATGATTTGCTTGCTCGGACTTAACTATTGTTACAAATCACGGTCTATTCTTATATAACCACGACCGTGATTCTTGATTATCATCATGTTGTTTGCTCTATTGTACTTGTGTTGATAAATTTGAATGTTAGGATGTTAGATTGTTGAAATCCTAGTGTTTGTTAAGCATAATCTAGCCTAGGGTGACCTAATGCTAGCAACCTTAGTGAGGAAAGAGACCTACCCCGTGATTTCCGACCTTACGTACCAATGATGACGAACTCTAGGTAGTAGTGAGCCTCATAAGCCGCTATTGGATTTAGTGTGCTAGGATTGATGTTTAAGACTTGTCTTCCCGAGACTTACCCGGTAAGGGGAGGTTAGACTCCTAGATTGCAATCCGGTTTGTGTAGATTTCCCAACCTTAGGCTCCTAGAGACTTACCCGGTGATAGGACCTTAGTTGCGGGATTAGTTGATCATGAGACCTACCCGGTGATTGATTCCATTTGAGAAACACCCCTTCCCAACATACCATATCTAGTCCAAGATTGATTAGAAGCTTGAGTCCAATGCCATAACCGGAAGTCCTACCCTCTAGAATCCGCTTTTCTCTCTTTCATCACATATCTCGTGTTTGTGTTGCTAGCTAGATATGTTAGTTTGTTTTGTAATCTTGCATCATTTGTGATCTTTGTTGATCACCACAAAACCAAACCCAAAAATATCATGATTTTCATTTCTTTATTCCCTTCTCTTTTCTTAGACTAGATTTTCACTATCCATAATCACGTATTTGATTCGATTTCACCTTAGTCTTTGTGTTCGACCTCGGAATACTATCCTTGCTACAAAACGACCCATACCCTGTGGGTTCGCTAGGAGTTAGGAAAATATATCAAGTTATAAATTTAACACCTTTTGGGCTACACATTTTTAGCGTAACAAGTTTTTGGCGCCGTTGCCGGGGACTAGGTCTAGATTGAATCATTGTTTGTGATTGTTTATAGTGTAGGTCTTTCTTGTTGCTTTTGATCTTGTTTGGTTTGTGTCTTTGAATTTTCAGGACATCTCTCACTCTGTAGGTGCATGCGAAGATCTCGTGGCAAGGATTTAGCTCCATTCGATCCCGAACCGGAGAAAACCCTTAAAGCTAGATCTAAGAGCATTAAGAAGAAGAAGGAGATGGCCACAAGAGATCTTCAAGTTGAGTTAGATGATGTCTTAGAGCAAATTAGGCTAAGGGATGACTCTTGGAGAATGAGAGGAGACTTGCCAATGAGAGGCAAGAAGCAACTAGGAGGGAAATTGAAGAGATTAGACAAGCTCTTGTGCAAAGAAAGTTTAATCGTCAACAACCTCCACCACCACCACTACCGCAGCCGGCGGTTAATGTTCGTTTCGAGCCGATAATGATTGAGGAGCCACAAACATTAGGGAAAAGTATGGATCCAGCCCAAAGAGTGCACCGTCCGGGTGTAAACTTAGGAGATCCCGCAGCCCATGATTATGAGCTCCGGCCTCAAGTGCTACAAATGATACGGCACAATCAATTTGGAGGGATGGAAGGAGAGTCTCCTCATCAACACTTGATGAATTACGAGATCTTGATGGAGATTCTAAGGCCGCCTAGATTGGAGAACAACAACCACAAGCTTAGGGCTTTTTCTTTCTCACTTAAGGATAAAGCCTTGGTTTGGTACCAATCCATTCCACTAGGACGTGTGAGTACCTACGAGGAGATGACAACCGAGTTCTTGACAATGTTCTTCCCACCTTCCAAGACAACCGAGCTAAGAGGGAAGATCAATGCCTTCGTGATGAAGGATAGAGAGAGCCTATTCAAATCTTGGGAGAGGTTCAAGGACCTCCTCCTAGATTGCCCACACCATGGGATACCGAAGATAGAGCTATTGGAGATCTATTTCAAGGGGCTTGATGAGGATAGCCAATTCAAGCTCCAATCACTTTCCGGAGGAACATTCATGGAGAAGAATGTGGATGAGGCTTGGGAGTTTGTAGAGAAGCAAGCCTTGGTGATAGATAAGTACTACCATAGGAAGAGTGATGGGAGGAAACCGGGAGTATATGAAGTGAGTGAAGTCACCATGAGCAACTACAAACTTGATGCAATCAACAATGAGCTTATGTCTTTGAGGGAGTTGTGTGCCACAACCTTGAAGAATCAAGCAAGTCATCAAGTGCAAGTGCAAGTGAACTTGGCTTCCAAAGAGGAGGACATTAACTACATTGGAAGGGGCAACTTCAACAATTATCAAGGCCCTAGGAACTTCAACAACAACAACCGGCAATACAACAACTACCGGCCTAATCACAACCATCCCGGGTTCTACTATTCCAACCCGGATTGTGCCTTGAACCCTCCCGCTTCCACAAGTGCAGCTCAACCACCTAAGGCTTCCCAAGAGCCTCCACCCGGTTTTGCTCAACCTGCTAAGGATAGAACCGAGATGATGTTTGAACAATTGCTTGGAAGGTTGAATGGACTTGAGAGCACGGTGACTTCCATTTCGAATGCTCAAAAGATGCTAGAAGCACAAGTGTTCCAAAAGGCGAGTGAAGCACAAAGGGATCCAGGAAAGCTTCCCGGAAGGACCGAGGACAATCCAAGAGGTCAAGTGTTGGCCATTACAACAAGGAGTGGGCTGAGCATGAAAGATCCCTTACTTAAAGGGAATGATAAGGGAAAGCAAGTAGTCGTGGAGGAAGAGCCATCACAAGAAGAAGGAGGCAAGAGCAAAGATGATGAGCAAACATATGTGGCACCTGCTCCATACAAGCCACCACTACCATTCCCACAATCACGAGCAAGAGCTCGCTTGGACAAACATTTCGGTAAATTCCTTGAACTTATGTCTAAATTGCATATTAACATTCCGTTCATGGATGCTATTCTCGGTATGCCGGCCTATGGAAAGTTTTTGAAGGAGATACTCTCCAACAAGAGGAAGTTGGAGGAGTATGGAGAAGTGAGAATGACAAAGAGATCTTCTGAATTGATTCAAACCATGAGGGAGGAGATGCCTCCTAAGCTAAGAGATCTGGGATCTTTTTGTGTGCCAATTGGGGTTGGAGAAGTACAATATAAAGCCCTATGTGATCTTGGAGCAAGTGTAAGCATTATCCCGCTTGCACTTTGCAACAAGGTTGGGCTAGGAGAGCCAAAGCCGGTCAAGATGATCCTCTACATGGAGGACCGCTCAATCACTCACCCCTTATGAATTCTAGAGGACATACCGGTTCAGCTAGGGAAGTTCTATGTGCCAATAGACTTTGTTGTTTTGGGCATTCCGGCGGACTACCCGGTTCCTATCATCTAAGGGAGGCCATTCTTATCCACAACCGTATGTTTAGTTGATTGCAAAAATGAAATTCTCTCCTTCAACATAGGAGAAGAGAATATAAAGTTCAAGTTGTCCATAATGATGAAGGGCCGGCCCTTGGTGAAGATGTTTTCATCATTGTTGAGCAAGAGGAGTCTAGAGAAGTTGTGAGCTCGATCTTGATCAAGGACCCACTTGAGAAGGTTCTTAGCGTGATTTTGATGGATGAAGGAGTTGAGGATGATTGCAATGAAGAAATCAAGGCTTTGGATGCATTGAGAAGGAGACAAGTGCTGAATTTGAAGTGCATGAAGGTGTGCTGAATCACTGTAGGAACCACGGCCTGGCACCAGAAACCACGGCCGTAATTTTACCCGTGGAACTCTCTGTAATGTCCAGAAGTGCCAGTTTCTCGGATTCCACGCTTGTGGTTGTGCCAGAGGTCGTGGTTTTGCCCGTAGTTTCTCCAGAAAGTGCCTTAGTTGTTGATCAAGCTTCAAGGAGTCTTGGAGAGTCTTCCATGGCTTTGGAATCATATCAACCTATATTTGTATGGATCATCTCAACCTCCTAAACTTGATCTTAAGCCCCTCCCTTCTCATTTAAAGTATGCTTTCCTTGGTTCAAATTTTACTTATCCGGTGATTGTGAATGCATCTTTGAATGATGATGAGCTATATAGATTGTTGAATGAGTTGAAATTGCATAGGAGAGCTATTGGATACACTATTGATGATTTAGTTGGCATTAAACCTTCCTTGTGCATCCATAAAATCTTGATGGAAGATAATCATAAACCTTCATATGAACCTCAAAGAAGATTGAATCCTATAATGAAAGAGATAGTGAAGAAATAGATCCTAAAATTGCTAGATGCGGGAATCATTTTCCCGATTTCGGATAGTAAATGGGTTAGTCCCGTACATGTTGTTCCTAAGAAGGGTGGTATGACCTTACTAACTAATGAGAACAATGAACTAATCCCTAGGACGGTTAGGGGGTGGAGAATGTGTATTGACTATAGGAAGCTAAATGTTGCCTCTTGGAAAGATCACTTCCCCCTTCCCTTTTTTGACCAAATGCTAGAGAGATTAGCTCAACATTCACACTTTTGTTACTTAGACGGCTATAGTGGGTTTTTCCAAATCCCTATTCATCCGGATGACCAAGAGAAAACAACATTTACATGTCCTTGGGGAATATTTGCATATAGGAGAATGCCATTTGGGTTGTGTAATGCACCCACCACCTTTCAAAGGTGTATGATGACTATTTTTTCTGAATATATTGAGAACATTATGGAAGTGTTTATGGATGATTTCTCGGTGTATGGATCTTCATTTGATGATTGCTTAGCTAACTTGTCTTTGGTGTTAAAGCGATGTGAGGAAACTAACCTTGTTTTGAATTGGGAGAAATGCCACTTCATGGTGAGTGAAGGCATTGTGTTGGGACATTTGTTTTCCAACCGAGGCATTGAGGTTGATAGAGCAAAGATAGAAAAAATAGAGAAGTTGCCGCCACCTACCTCGGTGAAAGGGATAAGGAGTTTCTTGGGGAATGCCGGTTTTTACCGGAGGTTTATAAAAGATTTCTCAAAAATTTGTAAGCCTCTCACTAACCTACTAATGAAATATGTTAAGTTTGTTTTCTCCAAATATTGTCTTGAAGCATTTTGTAGGTTGAAGAATGCCTTGATCTCCGCCCCTATCATGCAACCTCCGGATTGGACCCTTCCGTTTGAGATAATGTGTGATGCAAGTGATGGGGCCGTTGGGGCTGTTTTGGGACAAAGGAAAGATGCGCTTACACATGCCATCTATTATGCTAGAAAGACGCTAGATGACGCCCAACTCAACTATGCCACAACCGAGAAGGAGTTGCTAGCGGTGATGTATGCCTTTGAGAAGTTCCGGTCATATCTTGTGGGAGCCAAGGTCATTGTGTACACGGATCATGCTGCGATCCGTTATCTCCTCACAAAGAAGGATGCCAAGCCTCGCCTCATTCGGTGGATCCTTCTCCTCCAAGAGTTTGACTTGGAAATTCGGAACAAGAAGGGTTCCGAAAATTCAGTGACGGACCATCTTAGTAGGCTTCCACCATTGGAGATTGAGAGAGATGACATCCCGATTGATGACTCATTCCGGGATGAGCAATTGCAAATGATGGAGGAGTGCTTGCTTCAAGTGTCTAGAGGGAGTGACCCATGGTATGCGGACATAGTGAAATACCTTGTGTGTGAGGAGATGCCACCTGGTTTGTCATATGCCCAAAGGAAAAATTTCTTCAAGGATGTGAGGCATTACTATAGGAGCGAGCCTCTCTTGTTCAAGTGAGGACCGGATGGAGTCCTTAGGAGGTGCATTCCGGAGGATTAGGTGGAGAGTGTGATCCGCCATTGTCACTCCTTACCATGTGGAGGCCATGATAGCTCACACAAGACGTGTGCAAAGGTATTGCAATCCGGCTTTTATTGGCCTAACTTGTTTAGGGATGTGCAGAATTTTGTAGTGGCATGTGATGCTTGCAAAAGGACGGGCAACATCTCAAGGAGGAATGACATGCCCTTGAACAACATACAAGAGGTTGAGATATTTGATATTTGGGGTGTGGACTTCATGGGGCCATTCCCCTCTTCATGTGGTAACCTCTACAATCTATTGGCGGTGGATTATGTGTCGAGATGGGTGGAGGCAATGGCCTCTCCCACAAATGATGCCAAATTTGTGGTGCGGTTTCTTCAACCGAGTCATCTTCCCTAGGTTTGGAGCACCAAGAGTGATCATAAGTGATGGAGGGAAGCATTTGACCAATAGGAACTTTGGGACACTTTTGGCTAAGTATGGGGTGACTCATAAGGTGGCAACACCTTACCATCCCCAAACTAGTGGTCAAGTGGAGATCTCCAACCGGGAGATAAAGGGGATACTTGAGAAGACGGTTTCTAGGACAAGGAAAGATTGGGCTATGAAGCTCGATGATGCTTTGTGGGCTTATAAAACCGCCTTCAAGACACCGATTGGCACCACTCCCTACAAGCTAGTTTATGGAAAGTCTTGCCACCTTCCGGTGGAGATGGAGCATAGGGCGTATTGGGCCATAAGATAGCTGAATTTTGACTTCAAGGAAGCCGGTGAGAAGAGGTTACTAGACATTAATGCTCTTGAGGAGATCCGGTTGGATGCCTATGAAAATGACCGGATTTACAAGGAAATGACCAAGCGTTGGCATGACAAGCGTCTCATCCCAAAGTAGTTGAGTGAAGGTGACATTGTCCTTCTCTTCAACTCAAGGCTGCGGCTCGTTCCCGGAAAACTAAATTCAAGATGGACGGGTCCTTATGTGGTGAAGAAGGTCTTTCCCCATGGAGCGGTTGAGATAGGATGGGAGCATTGTGAAGATTTCAAGGTGAATGGGCACCGTTTAATGAAGTATATCCCGGAAGCTCCGGTGGATATGATTGCCCCACTTCACCTTGAGTGAAACGCCCCCGAATTTGGTCAAGCTAATGACCTTAAAGAAGCGCTTCATGGGAGGCAACCCATTAGTACATATCTTTCCCTTTTCGGTTTTTGTTTTCGTTTTAGGCTTTTTGCTTTTGTTTTTGCTTTGGTGTGTTTGTGTGTGTTTGGTGTTTGTGTGCTACAGTCTAGGTAACATGGAAGCCTTGCAAGGCATGAGGATGATGATGATGATCCTGCATCAAACGTGGGTGGAGCGGACGTGGGACTTGGACGGCTAGCGGTTCTTAGTGCGGGTCCCGACGCCATAATGAACATCAAGAGCTCTGTACCACCTTTGATTGATCATCCACCATCACTTCACATGAGTGAACCAAAATACCAAAGAAACACCATTTTTACATTGTGAGGACTCTCTTTCACTCTTCTTTACTTTATTTTCACATTGAGGACAATGTGTTCCGAATCGACCGAATCTGGGGTAAATCGAAAAAAACCCTAACTCCCTCTTCTTCCAATGTTTCGATCAAATTCGGCTTTGGTTACCCTTGCATTGTGTTGAAAAGAAGCTTAAGTACCCCATAGGAACAATTGGTAGTGATATTGGGAGAAAATAACTGGATTTTTGAGAGTTACGATCGAACAACCTTCTATGTTCTTGAGGATTGTCAGGGCAACCGAGGTGGTCTGACAGTGAGAGAAAATGAGTTCTGATAGACAGCTTGTTCTGAGGGATAGATCCTCCCCTTCTCCTTCTTCTTCTCGCCAATCCATACCGGTGATCCATGAGCATCACCGGGTAGATTATGACCGCATTGCTGCGCGTCCAGTTGTTGCACCGCGATTCCTAGATGTCGCTGCTTTTGATTGCCTCTATGTGGATGATGATTTTAGGCGGATGATTTCTATGGTAGGGCTGGAGCAGTTTATTGAGATTAGAGCTCCAGCCTACCTTGAGCCGACTTTGGAGTTTGTGAGTTCCGTGACTTACTTGCCTACATAGCGGGCCTCCAAGTACCGGTTGCTGAACCTGAACTACTTACTCCCGATTGATCATTGGAGGGAGATCTTCGGCTTCCCGACCCCCACAGTTTCTGATTTTCCTTCTCGAGTCGTGGCTCGAGAGTTTTGGGGCCAAATAGCTCATGTAGTTGAGCATGCTGATAGGTGGAGACCTGGAGACTCCAAGGAGCGTATCATCTTCCACCTCGCCTTCAGATTAGCCCACTGGATCTTTAGCGAGACACTTCTGGCGCATACTTGAGACGCCCCAGAAGATTAGACAGGGGGAGCTTCTGAGCTTATACTGAATGGTTACCGGAGGAGTTCCTAACTTTGGAGTGATGGTGGCTGAGGATTTGCACAAGATAAAGGCGAAGGCGAAGGGAGATATTTGTTGCGGCGGTCTAGTGACTCACATCGCGAGTTACAAGGATTAGATTTGAGTGTTTGTTGTGACACACCTATTTCATTTCTAGTTGATTACCAATTAATTAACCCTATTTAAAGCAATAAGCGGAAAAGCGGAAAAGCGGAAAACGTAAATTTTTAAAACTTTATCTGACAACCATTTTCACAACATATACACATACTAACATACGTCATAAACTCCGTTTAACCAAAACACAATTGTTTTAAAACCATGCAAAACATCCTAGGCGGTAGCATCCCATAACAGCCCACTTGATATGATCTTAAATCCAGGTGTTGGGTCCAATGTCCTTGCCTTGATCAGGCCGAGCCTGAGTAGCTGAAAAATATGTGGATATAACAACAATGAGCCACACACTCAGTAAGGGTATACAAATTGCACTCTCCCAATATATATAAGTATCTAATATCCCGTCCCCAAAGGACACTCTATACCCTTCCTCACATTCCAAAGTCGATCAATGCATACATAACCACATTCACATATAATTCCACAACCATTCACATCACATTTCACATAAACATTCAAGCATGTTATCACACATCACATATAAACATATCATCTCATATAAACATCTCATATCATCTCATCACATATAAATAATTATAACATAACATATAACATGCTAGATTCGATTGCATCGATGCATAGGTGATAATTAACTAACTAGCCCCAACTGATCGTACGATATATTTTCTCATTGCTTTCGTATTTCTTTTCTTTCTTTTATTTTTTCGGTTGGCCAACCCGATAGCGTCCTAGGCCCCCTGTAGATCAGGTAGCGACCTCGGCCATCTTGTCCTAAGACCCCCTGTAGATCAGGTTGCGATCTTGGACTATTTTTCTTATCTTGAGGCCCCCTGTAGATCAGGTAGCGACCCCTGGCTGTTTTTCTTATCTTGAGGCCCCTTGTAGATCAGGTAGCGACCTCTGAGCCCCCCTGTAGATCAGGTAGCGACCTCGTCCCCCGGAAACCCGTGCGGGACCCAGTTGGGCTAATTAATCAATTACCATCCTATATTATCACTTTCATATCATAACTCAATTTCATGCTTTCATCATATTCTTTCATCACATTCTTTCGACTACCATCTCATGTACCTCATGCATGCTTTCATAAGGAATATCAAGTCATCATCATCGTCTCACTCATATACATATAAGCATGCATACAATCATAACAAACATATATATACACTCAAGCATGCATAAAACCATAGCATATTAAATACAAAACATATATTAAGCAAGTGTAATTCATATACACTTACCTCGCAGGTAAGAAAAATAAAACCTCGCAAACCAACTATTGAGTCCGTTTCCCACTCGGACTATCCTCCTTTATCGTGCTTGGATACGCTCCCAAAGCAACTAAACTATAGTTAAACTAAAACCTTCAACAACACTTGTTGAGAATATCATATTCCTCGTATTAAACTTCTCGCTTCAAACACCAGTTAAATTCATTCCTTTGAATTTAATTAGCTTTTAGCATTTTCTAGAATCCCAATTTAATTAATTAACCTTTAATTAATTGATTAAATTTCGCCAGAACAACATTTTGCCCGCAGGCAATTTCTGAACCCACCTGTCATCAAATCTTATCAAACAAACAGCCCATAATCACCAGAATAAAGTAACGAGCATAATGGAATTTCCAATTATCCATTTTGACAAGCCTAAGGTCAATTTAGGCTAAATCGCAATACGGAAAACGATTAAATTCATAACTTATTCGTTACTAACCCGATTGACGATCCGAAAGAAGATTCGGAATCACAACGACGCAGGCTACGCTCGGACACCATCAAAATCACCGGAATCTGAGCGACGGAACCTCCCTAGTATCATATATGCTCGACCAGGCCTTCCCTTGCGCGGAAATGTAGAAACTCGGTACCAAAATGAAGAGAATGAAGAGAGGAATCCAAAAACTCAAACAGATTTGACATCGGATTAGAAACGGAGAGTAGATCTGAGTTTGAAGATTGAGAGAAATCACAGCTTTTACGAGAAAACGTGAAAGGAAATGAATTAATAAACGTTATTTCCGCTATTTATAGCTAAGACGATAATTATCCTTTAGCGGAGTCGATAATTATCCTTTCACCGATCCGAAAGCGGTTTAAGCCCCCTTCTCCAAACTTCTCGAAATTGGAATAACAAATCTGGAATATTGTATGGATAATTATTCCGCAATTGTTTCGAAATACGCGTATTCCTAAGCCGTCTTTCTTAGCCGCTAAGAAACGAAATAGCGACTCTTTTAGCCGTTTTGCCTTTTCATGTTTTTTCATATCTAGGACATGTCCGATGTCCTGATCATTTCTCTCAACTGCATTTTTATTAATTGAAGCTCCCAAATGCTCCAAATAACACCGGGTTGTAATATCATCTAGGAGGAGGTTACCTCGATAGGTATCTCGTGTTAAAACGGATTTAATTCCTTAAAATTTCCGATTAGGCCATCTTCGATTTTTGACTGTTACAAATATCTCCCACTTTAAGAAATTTCGTCCCGAAATTTAAGAAAGGACGCAGAACCAAACCCGTAGATATATATAAAGGATGCACAACCGGATCACAATTTCTCGAGGTTTTTACTCAAAAAGATAGGGGTATCTAGCTCTCATATCTCGCTCGGTTTCCCATGTAGCCTCTCGAGCTGAATGATGTCCCCATCTGACCTTCACCATCGGAATCTCCTTGTTTCTCAATCTTCGAACTTGCCTGCCTAAAACCTCAACTGGTTCTTCTGGGTAGGACAAGTTCTCAAATACTTTATCTTAGGTTCGGAAATGATATGACTAGGATCTGACCTATACCTCCGTAGCACCGATACGTGGAAGACGTCATGCAATCTTGATAACTCAGGTGGTAACGCCAACCTATACGCAAGTGGTCCGATCTTCTCTAAGATCTCATATGGACCAATGTATCTCGGTGCTAACTTCCCATGTCTACCAAATCTCATAACTCCCCTCCAAGGAGATACCTTTAAAAACACTCTATCGCCTATCTCATATATCATCTCTCGTCTATGGCGATCAAAGTAGCTCTTCTGACGATCTTGTGCTGCCTTCAAACACTGCTTTACTACTTGTACTTTCTCTATTGCCTGTTGTACAAGTTAAGGACCCTCTATTTGTCGCATGACCTCAAAATCCCAACATACAGGTGTGCGACACTTCCTTCCATACAAGGCTTCGTAAGGGGCCATACCAATACTCGAATGGAAATTGTTATTATACGCAAATTCAAGCAATGGCAGGTTAGAATCCCAGTTACCTTTAAGATCCAAAACACAAGATCTCAACATCTCCTCCAAGGTCTGAATCGTTCTCTCTGATTGTTCGTCTGTCTAAGGATGAAACGCCGTACTGAAATGCAATCTTGTACCTAAGGCAGTTTGCAGACTTCCCCAGAAATGCGATGTAAACCTCGGATCTCTATCAGATACAATCGATACAGGGGCTCCGTGCAGTCGAACAATCTCTCTCACATACAACTTTGCCAGCTCATCCAAGGAGTTATCTTGTCTCATCGGTAAGAAGTGGGCAGTTTTCGTCAATCTCTCTACAATCACCCATACCGTGTCATTCTTTCTGAAAGTCCTAGGATGTCCAACCACAAAATCCATTGTAATCCGCTCCCACTTCCACTCAGGAACTGATAAAGATTGTAACTTCCCTGCTGGTGCTTGGTGTTCAGCCTTCACTTGCTGACACACTAGACATCGAGCCACAAAATCAGCTACCTCTCGTCTCATCCTGGGCCACCAATAGATCTTCCTCAGGTCATTAAACATCTTCGTACTCTCAGGATGCATGGAATACCTCGAGGAATGTGCCTCTTCAAGTAGCTTCTTCTTTAACTCCTCAGTGTTTGGCACGCATATCCTTGTACCTCTGTATAACACTCCCCGATCAGACAACTGGAAGTGTGTAGTGGTAGCATCTCCCACTTTAGCTTTCAACTTCTTCAGTGTATCATCCTCATCTTGTCTAATTGAAATCTCATCAAGAATCAACGGTCTTACCTGAATGTTCGCTATCAACTCAGATTCTCTTACATCCATCTCTACTCTCATAACTCTGAGAGCTAATAGATGCTCAACTTTGTAGTTGACCTTACCGCCTTGGTCACTGCTCTTTCTACTGAGAGCGTCAGCTACCACATTCGCCTTTCCTGGATGGTACTCTATAGTGCAATCATAATCCTTGAGTAACTCCATCCATCTTCTCTGCCTCAGATTCAGATCCCTCTGAGTGGGAATATACTTCAGGCTTTTATGGTCGGTAAGCACCGGAAATGTATCACCATAAAGATAGTGCCTCCAGGTCTTAAGAGCATGAACTATAGCAGCAAGCTCTAGGTCGTGTGTAGGGTAGTTCTGCTCATGAGGTCTCAACTGTCTAGATGTATATGCTATCACCTTCCCTTCCTGCATTAGAACTCCTCCTAAGCCACTCCCAGATGCGTCGGTGTAAACCACAAAGTTAACCTTATCTGAGGGTACAACCAGAATAGGGAACGTAGTCAATCTTTTCTTAAGTTCTTCAAAGCTCTCTTGACAACTGTTATCCCATATAAACTGCTGATTCGTCTTTAGCAAGTTAGTCAATGGGCGCACGATAATCGAAAAGTTCTTTACAAACCTCCTGTAATAACCCGCAAGTCCTAAGAAGCTGCGAATCTCCGTAATGCTCTTCGGAATTTCCCATTCTGTAATAGCCTTGATCTTGGATGGATCAGGTTGTATACCATCTCGTGATATCACATGCCCTAGAAAGGCAATCTGATCCGTCCAAAACTCGCACTTGCTGAACTTCGCGTACAATTGTCTCTCCCTCAGAATCCCTAAGATACGTCTCAAATGTTCTCTATGAGTATCTGCATCTCAGGAATATATCAAGATATCATCAATGAAGACCATGACAAACTGATCTAGATAAGGTTGGAAGATCGAGTTCATCAAAGCCATGAATGTTGCAGGTGCATTCGTCAACCCAAAAGGCATAACTGTAAATTCGTAGTGTCCATACCGGGTACGAAAAGCTGTCTTCGGTATTGAATTCTCTGCTATCCTCAACTGTCAGTATCCCGATCGAAGGTCAATCTTTGAAAACAGTGTAGCACCCCTTAACTGATCAAGCAAGTCCTCTATCCTCGGTAAGGGATACTTGTTCTTGATTGTGATTTTGTTCAGCTGACGGTAGTCTATGCACAATCGTAAACTACCATCTTTCTTCTTCACAAAAAGCACTGGTGCACCCCAAGGAGAAATACTCGGGCGTATAAAACCCTTCTCGAGCAACTCTTCTAGCTGTTTCTTCAATTTCTTTAGCTCTAGCGGAGCCATCCTGTAAGGAGCAGTTGATATCGGTGCTACACCGGGTAATGTCTCAATCTCAAAGTCTACCTCTCTACTTGGAGGTAAACCAGGTAAATCATCAAGGAAAACATCAGGAAATTCTCTGATAACATCCACCTCAGATACTCCGGGGCTAACAATAGCAGAATTTGACACACTAGCCAGATAAGCCTGACATCCTTCCCGAAGTAATCTAAAAGCTGTTACTGCAGATATGAGGCAAGTAGGAATAACATTCCTCTCACCGGTGAAAATCACCTCTCTTAACCCATCTATCTCCGTGGTGATTTCCTTTGTATAACAATTAATCAAAGTTATATAAGTGGATGATTAATCCATTACTAACATCACACCAAACTCTCTCAAAAAAACCATCCCATGTCAACACTAGTGGTATACTACGGCCATTAGGGACCGTGTCCCACCAATCTCTATATGCTGCCTCAATCAAGGATATATCATATTGTACCCGTCTCTCAATAGGGAAAATAACTCTATCTAGAATGGTCACATTGTTCCTCAACCACTCCTCCACTACCAATGGATCAGTGGTCCCCTCAAACAGCATCACCCCTTGGCGGTGAATCTTCTCGAGATTCTTGTCCGTTTCTACTAGAATAATACCCGCTTGAGACACTGTTGTGTCTATGGTGGTATAACTTCTCTCAAATATATCAGTAAATCATATATACGTACCAACCATATCTGATGGTGGTAGTGATATTGGCTAAACTGGCACCTTAGGGTGTTCCTGATCATTTCTACCTTGAGCATGTACACACTCAGTCGACCCTTTAGCTGTGCTCCGCCATCTAAAAGAAAACGAAACTTTCAAAAGCTTTTCAGAAAACTTCCCACAACCCCAAGCCAAGGAATCATATCCCTACTCTGATACCAACCAAATGTGACACACCTATTTCATTTCTAGTTGATTACCAATTAATTAACCCTGTTTAAAGCAATAAGCGGAAAAGCGGAAAAGCGTAAAACGTAAATATTTAAAACTTTATCTTACAACCATTTTCACAACATATACACATACTAACATACGTCATAAACTCCGTTTAACCAAAACACAATTGTTTTAAAACCATGCAAAACATCCTAGGCGGTAGCATCCCATAACAGCCCACCTGATATGATCTTAAATCCAGGTGTTGGGTCCAATGTCCTTGCCTTGATCAGGCCGAGCCTGAGTAGCTGAAAAATATGTGGATATAACAACAATGAGCCACACGCTCAGTAAGGGTATACAAATCGCACTCTCCCAATATATATAAGTATCTAATATCCCGTCCCCAACGGACACTCTATACCCTTCCTCACATTCCAAAGTCGATCAATGCATACATAACCACATTCACATATAATTCCACAACCATTCACATCACATTTCACATAAACATTCAAGCATGTTATCACACATCACATATAAACATATCATCTCATATAAACATCTCATATCATCTCATCACATATAAATAATCATAACATAACATATAACATGCTAGACTCGATTGCATCGATGCATAGGTGATAATTAACTAACTAGCCCCAACTGATCGTACGATATATTTTCTCATTGCTTTCGTATTTCTTTTCTTTCTTTTTTTTTCGGTTGGCCAACCCGATAGCGTCCTAGGCCCCCTGTAGATCAGGTAGCGACCTCGGCCATCTTGTCCTAAGACCCCCTGTAGATCAGGTTGCGATCTTGGACTATTTTTCTTATCTTGAGGCCCCCTGTAGATCAGGTAGCGACCCCTGACTGTTTTTCTTATCTTGAGGCCCCCTATAGATCAGGTAGCGACCTCTGAGCCCCCCTGTAGATCAGGTAGCGACCTCGTCCCCCGGAAACCCGTGCGGGACCCAGTTGGGCTAATTAATCAATTACCATCCTATATTATCACTTTCATATCATAACTCAATTTCATGCTTTCATCATATTCTTTCATCACATTCTTTCGACTACCATCTCATGTACCTCATGCATGCTTTCATAAGGAATATCAAGTCATCATCATCGTCTCACTCATATACATATAAGCATGCATACAATCATAACAAACATATATATACACTCAAGCATGCATAAAACCATAGCATATTAAATACAAAACATATATTAAGCAAGTGTAATTCATATACACTTACCTCGCAGGTAAGAAAAATAAAACCTCGCAAACCAACTATTGAGTCCGTTTCCCACTCGGACTATCCTCCTTTATCGTGCTTGGATACGCTCCCAAAGCAACTAAACTATAGTTAAACTGAAACCTTCAACAACACCTGTTGAGAATATCATATTCCTCGTATTAAACTTCTCGCTTCAAACACCAGTTAAATTCATTCCTTTGAATTTAATTAGCTTTTAGCATTTTCTAGAATCCCAATTTAATTAATTAACCTTTAATTAATTGATTAAATTTCGCCAGAACAACGTTTTGCCCGCAGGCAATTTCTGAACCCACCTGTCATCAAATCTTATCAAACAAACAGCCCATAATCACCAGAATAAAGTAACGAGCATAATGGAATTTCCAATTATCCATTTTGACAAGCCTAAGGTCAATTTAGGCTAAATCGCAATACGGAAAACGAATAAATTCATAACTTATTCGTTACTAACCCGATTGACGATTCGAAAGAAGATTCGGAATCACAACGACGCAGGCTACGCTCGGACACCATCAAATTCACCGGAATCTGAGCGACGGAACCTCCCTAGTATCATATATGCTCGACCAGGCCTTCCCTTGCGCGGAAATGTAGAAACTCGGTACCAAAATGAAGAGAATGAAGAGAGGAATCCAAAAACTCAAACAGATTTGACATCGGATTAGAAACGGAGAGTAGATCTGAGTTTGAAGATTGAGAGAAATCACAGCTTTTACGAGAAAACGTGAAAGGAAATGAATTAATAAACGTTATTTCCGCTATTTATAGCGAAGACGATAATTATCCTTTAGCGGAGTCGATAATTATCCTTTCACCGATCCGAAAGAGGTTTAAGCCCCCTTCTCCAAACTTCTCGAAATTGGAATAACAAATCTGGAATATTGTATGGATAATTATTCCGCAATTGTTTCGAAATACGCGTGTTCCTAAGCCGTCTTTCTTAGCCGCTAAGAAACGAAATAGCGACTCTTTTAGCCGTTTTGCCTTTTCATGTTTTTTCATATCTAGGACATGTCCGATGTCCTGATCATTTCTCTCAACTGCATTTTTATTAATTGAAGCTCCCAAATGCTCCAAATAACACCGGGTTGTAATATCATCTAGGAGGAGGTTACCTCGATAGGTATCTCGTGTTAAAACAGATTTAATTCCTTAAAATTTCCAATTAGGCCATCTTCGATTTTTGACTATTACAAATATCTCCCACTTTAAGAAATTTCGTCCCGAAATTTAAGAAAGGACGCAGAACCAAACCCGTAGATATATATAAAGGATGCACAACCGGATCACAATTTCTCGAGGTTTTTACTCAAAAAGATAGGGGTATCTAGCTCTCATATCTCGCTCGGTTTCCCATGTAGCCTCTCGAGCTGAATGATGTCCCCATCTGACCTTCACCATCGGAATCTCCTTGTTTCTCAATCTTCGAACTTGCCTGCCTAAAACCTCAACTGGTTCTTCTGGGTAGGACAAGTTCTCAAATACTTTATCTTAGGTTCGGAAATGATATGACTAGGATCTGACCTATACCTCCGTAGCACCGATACGTGGAAGACGTCATGCAATCTTGATAACTCAGGTGGTAACGCCAACCTATACGCAAGTGGTCCGATCTTCTCTAAGATCTCATATGGACCAATGTATCTCGGTGCTAACTTCCCATGCCTACCAAATCTCATAACTCCCCTCCAAGGAGATACCTTTAAAAACACTCTATCGCCTATCTCATATATCATCTCTCGTCTATGGCGATCAAAGTAGCTCTTCTGACGATCTTGTGCTGCCTTCAAACACTGCTTTACTACTTGTACTTTCTCTATTGCCTGTTGTACAAGTTAAGGACCCTCTATTTGTCGCATGACCTCAAAATCCCAACATACAGGTGTGCGACACTTCCTTCCATACAAGGCTTCGTAAGGGGCCATACCAATACTCGAATGGAAATTGTTATTATACGCAAATTCAAGCAATGGCAGGTTAGAATCCCAGTTACCTTTAAGATCCAAAACACAAGATCTCAACATCTCCTCCAAGGTCTGAATCGTTCTCTCTGATTGTTCGTCTGTCTAAGGATGAAACGCCGTACTGAAATGCAATCTTGTACCTAAGGCAGTTTGCAGACTTCCCCAGAAATGCGATGTAAACCTCGGATCTCTATCAGATACAATCGATACAGGGGCTCCGTGCAGTCGAACAATCTCTCTCACATACAACTTTGCCAGCTCATCCAAGGAGTTATCTTGTCTCATCGGTAAGAAGTGGGCAGTTTTCGTCAATCTCTCTACAATCACCCATACCGTGTCATTCTTTCTGAAAGTCCTAGGATGTCCAACCACAAAATCCATTGTAATCCGCTCCCACTTCCACTCAGGAACTGATAAAGATTGTAACTTCCCTGCTGGTGCTTGGTGTTCAGCCTTCACTTGCTGACACACTAGACATCGAGCCACAAAATCAGCTACCTCTCGTCTCATCCTGGGCCACCAATAGATCTTCCTCAGGTCATTAAACATCTTCGTACTCTCAGGATGCATGGAATACCTCGAGGAATGTGCCTCTTCAAGTAGCTTCTTCTTTAACTCCTCAGTGTTTGGCACGCATATCCTTGTACCTCTGTATAACACTCCCCGATCAGACAACTGGAAGTGTGTAGTGGTAGCATCTCCCACTTTAGCTTTCAACTTCTTCAGTGTATCATCCTCATCTTGTCTAATTGAAATCTCATCAAGAATCAACGGTCTTACCTGAATGTTCGCTATCAACTCAGATTCTCTTACATCCATCTCTACTCTCATAACTCTGAGAGCTAATAGATGCTCAACTTTGTAGTTGACCTTACCGCCTTGGTCACTGCTCTTTCTACTGAGAGCGTCAGCTACCACATTCGCCTTTCCTGGATGGTACTCTATAGTGCAATCATAATCCTTGAGTAACTCCATCCATCTTCTCTGCCTCAGATTCAGATCCCTCTGAGTGGGAATATACTTCAGGCTTTTATGGTCGGTAAACACCGGAAATGTATCACCATAAAGATAGTGCCTCCAGGTCTTAAGAGCATGAACTATAGCAGCAAGCTCTAGGTCGTGTGTAGGGTAGTTCTGCTCATGAGGTCTCAACTGTCTAGATGTATATGCTATCACCTTCCCTTCCTGCATTAGAACTCCTCCTAAGCCACTCCCAGATGCGTCGGTGTAAACCACAAAGTTAACCTTATCTGAGGGTACAACCAGAATAGGGAACGTAGTCAATCTTTTCTTAAGTTCTTCAAAGCTCTCTTGACAACTGTTATCCCATATAAACTGCTGATTCGTCTTTAGCAAGTTAGTCAATGGGCGCACGATAATCGAAAAGTTCTTTACAAACCTCCTGTAATAACCCGCAAGTCCTAAGAAGCTGCGAATCTCCGTAATGCTCTTCGGAATTTCCCATTCTGTAATAGCCTTGATCTTGGATGGATCAGGTTGTATACCATCTCGTGATATCACATGCCCTAGAAAGGCAATCTGATCCGTCCAAAACTCGCACTTGCTGAACTTCGCGTACAATTGTCTCTCCCTCAGAATCCCTAAGATACGTCTCAAATGTTCTCTATGAGTATCTGCATCTCAGGAATATATCAAGATATCATCAATGAAGACCATGACAAACTGATCTAGATAAGGTTGGAAGATCGAGTTCATCAAAGCCATGAATGTTGCAGGTGCATTCGTCAACCCAAAAGGCATAACTGTAAATTCGTAGTGTCCATACCGGGTACGAAAAGCTGTCTTCGGTATTGAATTCTCTGCTATCCTCAACTGTCAGTATCCCGATCGAAGGTCAATCTTTGAAAACAGTGTAGCACCCCTTAACTGATCAAGCAAGTCCTCTATCCTCGGTAAGGGATACTTGTTCTTGATTGTGATTTTGTTCAGCTGACGGTAGTCTATGCACAATCGTAAACTACCATCTTTCTTCTTCACAAAAAGCACTGGTGCACCCCAAGGAGAAATACTCGGGCGTATAAAACCCTTCTCGAGCAACTCTTCTAGCTGTTTCTTCAATT